>CM036339.1:8502964-9146297 GCA_020615435.1 Telenomus remus | reverse complement strand
TTATCATTCTTGTAAACTACAAACTTCTAACTCCCAACGTCCCCAACAGCTCTAACAACGACAATTTTAATTGAACAATTTTCTTTCAACCAATTGCACCATTAGGTGTCATAATAGAGTTAATGAATAGTTTATCGTTTGTTTTGCAAATTGTTGCAACAATTTTTTTTGTATTTATTTTGTCCTTGCAAATTATTATGGAGTCAAAACTCAAACTGTTGCATCATCCTTGGGAGGATTTGGAAGGATTTTCTTTGAAGGATCAATGATTTTTATTAAATAGTATAGGACAAATTCGTCCATTCACGTTTGAAGTAAACGTTTATTCAGAATATTAGTTTTTTTAACGATACCTACAATGACTATTTACATTGTATTTATTTTTTCCAACTAACATTCTCTGTAAAGTAGTAATAATTTTTTGAATTTGAATAACAAAAATTGTAATTTTTTTTGTTAAGCGCAAGAAATTTGATAGAAAGATTTATAAAAAAAGTAAAATTATATAGAATTATAGAATGGTTAGTTAAAAATTAAATAGTTCTTGCTATTCAAATTTTAAAATCAGAACAGAACAGAATTATCTATCAGGTTCTTCAAGTGTTCCATTATTACATTTATTACATTATAACATCCCCATTCGAAAACAGAATAAAATTCAAGTTAACCCATTTGGGCTCTTGAAAGTCATCATCGAGTTAAAATTGTATTCGATTTCCCCTCAACGTGAACTGTTGCAAAAACTGTCGTTGAGAAAAATATGTTTTTATATTTGTATAAGTTTATTTTTACAAGTCATGTTTTTTTAATGAATCCTCCAAAAGTAAGACTCACGAGTTTACAAATATTGACATGTTAAGAAAATTCACCATAGAAAAATGCCGTCGAAACGGGCTACTATACAGGCGCATAAATAAAATTAACCCGTAACAGAGAGGAGAAACTCGACGGAGTTGTCGAATCAAAGTGGAAACGGCTCCCGTAAAGCAAGATACTTAGCAATGATTATTATGCAACTGGCAATATTTCCGCCTATTTTTCTCTCAACTGAGAGCGAAATTATGATGGGGCCCCATTATGCGCAGCATGACGGCGTGTATTTTTGATATTTCCAAGCGCTACGGCGAGTTTCACTTGGTTGCTAAAAGAGTATCCGCCTAAGTCATCGCATCCACCACCCGCAAGCCTCGTCGTAAATTACACGCAGCCAAAATGTATAAACGTTCTTCAAGCGTCGCCCCGGGACATTATGTTCAAAGAACTGACATATTAGATGCGCCTCTGAATTGACGGAAATCGGCTTCCGAACAAATTTAGGAGCGGTTTTGCTCGCTCCCAGACGGGCTTCTTCACTTTTAACACCAAACCTTCAAAATCATTTATTAATCATAAACGACTTTCCTGTCGAGACGTTTTCGTTCCTCCCAAAAACACCTCAGAGATAAAAACCTTAATTGGTAATTCTTGTTGAATTAATTTTCGTTTCTCTAATCAGCTTTTATCGGGACTTAAGTTAGTTGTTGTTTGGAGTTGATGATGGTGATTAATTTCTCCTGATTGAAGATCGAGTTTGAATTGATGCTGAGTGGGATGGAAAAATGGTCCATCAAAAGTCACCGATTGAATTATCTGGATAAAATCATAACCACGAATAAGAATAATGAATTAGAAAGCCAGAAGCTGCTGCGTCTCGAGAAAGTTTGCCTTCCTCCTGCGTTTTCATTGTCAAGGGCCAATGATATACGATAGGGGTCCATTTTCATATTAACTCAGTTGTTTCCATTGTAATATCATATTCCAGCAAGCAAACGATGCTGCATTTCTTGGTTCGCTCATCTTTTACGATTACGAGGTAATGATGTTTGGGACAACGTTGCCCATTGTTTGCACGATCCAACCTAGAAGTCATTTTAAACAACCATTGCCTCTGCTTAATGATGGGTTAACATTGTTTATTATTACAACCCTACCTGTAATGACGGATAACAATGATTGTTGCGAATTCGCATTCAAAACTTCTGTCTCACGCCCAACCGAGGCCATTAATCCATCAATCAAACCAACAGTCTCTGCGGCCGTCTTCATCATTTTATTTACAATATTTCTGAAATGCTCGCGCCCAAAATTTAACCATCAATTCAAACCTCATGCTCAAACATGACAAATTTGAATACGGTTTCAATTATTAAGTCCAAATACAAACAAAGAAAAGTGCAACATTTTTTCAAACCCTTTTTGTTATTCTATTTTCGTTTCGTCATTTTAAAGTTTTTGAATTGTGAAAATTGGGAATCGTATAATGAAATAGCTAAAGTCAATAATATTTCATTATATTTTTTTCATGAACTCCTTATGGTCGACATGAGTGAAATTGAATTACAATTTCGAATAATAATAATTTCAAAAAGAATTTTCAATGAATTTCACCCTTACAAATTATTTTCAACTAATTGTCATGCTGAAAACTTTTTGGGACAATATTGTAAAGCGAAATTTCGATATTTGTAAAATTGAAAAAAAAGTTAAAAACATTATCCTTAATAATGAAGCGAGAAGTTTTGTTTTCTTTTTTTTTTGATAGAAATGTTTTAATAAAATATTTCAAACTTCTTTCTTTGCAAAATACTCTTCCAAACATTTTAAGCTTTGACAGAAGTAAATTGATTAAACATAGTTCAAATACAGAAATTATAAATTTGAAAAGAAAGGACTAATTTCTTTTGAAACATGCAATAACTTTTTCCATTTCTCATCGATTTTCAAATTTTTCCTCTGGGAGGCCCCCAAAGAATTTCAAATTTTTGTTATTGTCGTTTCGGTGACCAATAAATGTTGATGTTTGAAAAGAAGACCACCAATGATTTGATCAGATCAAGCATGATGTGGTTTTGATCGTACCAACATATGGGACGTTTTGGAACGGCCATCAAAGTTAGCGGGGGTGGCAATCGAATGGGGGCTCCATGGTGTTAAATGACCCCGATGTTTCCGACTCAGTGGGCCGCAATTCTTGCGGCTAATTTAAACTGACGATTTATTTAATTGTCACTTCTGAATTCAACACCTGGACCGCCGTGGCACGCGAGCCATTCCGTCAGACATGCACACCCAACGCCCATTTACGCCACAATCGATCAGACCCGACGACGCAGACAAATTTTGCCTTTTACGCTACAGAAGTGCCTTTGAATACATCTATCAACAATCCAATTATATTGTTACAAACAAAAAGTTTGAAAAATTACACTTGCAAAGTAATCGAATATTGTTGGCAAAAGAAGTTAATAATTTCGATATTTTGAAATTCATCTGAAAATTTATTCAACCAGGAAGATTTGAGACGTGGAAATATAGAAACCAAAAAAAGTTTACGAGGCTTTGGAAACATTTCGTAAACGCATCTTTAATTTGACGATTGTGATGAAAATTTTTCGAAATCCAATTGTGACAATTTTTTATACCAATGAGCGTTAAATTTTTTTCTCGTCCATAAAAAAAGGAACGAGAAGGTGGGTCCTAAGCACGAAGGAGGGGCTTCGAGGAATCCATAATAGAGGAGAATCAGTGAATGAGAGCACCGAAGCTTCGTCGAAAAACAGATAGCATGATTAACTTGTCCATAAAAACCGGACGCTTTGTTCTCTTTGTCCAGCGAGTTGGCCGCTCTAGAAAATGATTTCTGAAACAATCTTTTGATACAAATGGCTGGAATTGCGTTATCAAAAAAACTAAACTTATAAAAAAATAAAAACAGGTAACTGGAAAGGTATCTCAAAGTTTAATAGTTAACCCCCCTAAACCTTCCAGTTCAGGGGGGTTGATTAAAATGAAGCGACAAAGGACGATGAAAAACGAAACGACAAAATCGCCTGGCGGCCAATGACAACGCGACTGTCTCCGCCTCCGAAGGAGACGCGACAAAACAATTAAAACTCCCCCGAGAGGAAAAAAGAACAAACAAAAGAGAGATGGGTTAAAAAAATTGACGATTTTTCAGCGACCCAATAACATTTATCGTGCGATCAACGCGTTTAAATGGGACCACCCCTGGCAATCGCTCGGCGGGCCATTAATCAAGCATTATGGAGAAGAAACAGATCCTTCTGTTCTATCTATTATGTGAACTCTGTCGACATTTTTGCCAGCCTCGAGGGAAATCTAAGGAACGAAGAAAATAGCGAGATCCGGGACAGAGTCGCTTATTTGAAGTCATGTGACAACTGAAACCGATTCGATTGTATCAGTCGGTTTACTCTTTTATCGCTCCGGGGCTGATTTCCTCCTGGCGAATTTTCAATTTGATTACGGAGCCGCCCCCGGCGCGCTCTTGTCTGCGCGCACAAAACATTTGTCTCTCTTTGCTTTCCCGTCGAGTCGGTACTTTTTTCACAGGTGCGCGATTGAAAAAAAAAAAAGAAAAACTCTTGTCGCCCGATTGCACCGGAATTATTGGTCGGCCGAGTTTATTTATGGCGTTCATTTTCTCCAGATTGCAGAGACGGCAGTCAAGAACTTCATACGCCTGAACCGAATTTATCACCTCGTCTGATAATTCATTTAGATCTGTGAACAAATTTTGTGTTTATCAGTCGGTGGACATTTGTCAACTATTAAATGACATTGAAATGTAAAATGCTTGGAATGATTGCGTTGGAAATGGTGGATCATGAAATGATCAAGATGTTATAAAAGAGAAATCTCAAAGTGGCGATGAGGATGTAACCAATCGAATAGTTACCAAAGGCGGAACTAATGCTTTGAAAGTATGGGAGTCTAAGATGGAAGTTTTTTGTTCGGGTTTTTTACTACAGCTAAATAAGTAGTCGGAGTTCTTTCTGCAAACAAAATTATAAATCCAAGAATACAAATATAACAAGTGAAAACTTTTTTTGTTTAAAAAGTTAAATTGACTTAGATTCAATTTTTCTAAAATTAAACATTCCGAATTTCATTTTCTGCAGATAGTACTGTAAATCAAAAATGAAGAATTATAAAACAGAAAACTTTGTTTGAAAAATTAAACTTGATTTGAATTCAATTTCCCTCAAGTCGAACTTAGAAAATGTTGAATGTTCCAAACTCTTCTTATTTACTACTCAAATGATTGATTGTTTATGTAAATTTTTATTTGCGGTCTTTGGAGTTGCCTTACCTGTTAACTTTTACAAGGTTGTATTTTACAAATTCGAAACATAATCAATTAAACAAATCAATCGGACAAAATTATCTCAATAATAACATATTTATTAGATGGGAAAACCTGAGAAAAACTTTTCGTTATCACTTTCTCTACAAGCAAACATAAAATTAGATCTGTAAATAAAAACATAAATTTCAATTAACCTGAGAAAATGCTACTTGACATTTTAAAATCGTGTTATTGAACTCAGATCAATCCCTCTCGGAAACTCAAAATGTTAAATTTTCTCCCAGATTCCCCAATCCGAATTCTATGGCAGAAGTGTACAAATCCAAAATTCTGTTTATGCCAAAAGAATAAAAACAAACGGTTTGGAGCGATGAGGGGCTAATCGAAGGCGTGGTAGTTAGAGGTATTGGTTTTTCAACAAAGTCATTGAGAGGCGTGAGAGGTGCGACAAATAAATCTCTCAAGTCACATTTTCCCAATTTCCAAAGACAATGTGAATTTGTTTGTTTTAAGGTTGGGCGTGAGGCTACTACAAACGAGGTGTAAAAGCCTTTGTCCTAGCTTTTTGTTCCATAGAGGATCCCTCAACACGTTTGTTTCCCACTCATTACAATAAACGTTTGCAGTAGTTAACCATTAAAAGTTCGTACGATGAAAAGGTTTATTGTACGATCATTACAATCTAGAACTAATTCTCTGTGGAATGCGAGAAATCGTGGGTGTCAGGCAATCGCTTGGTCAACATTAACTGTTTGTTCGTTTATGAACTGTTTTATTACCTTCATTTATGTACAGATTGTAAAATGCACTTTTTCGTTAATATTAAACAGGCGGACTTGACAGATTCACAAGTTGACAAATAATTGTACGGTCTTCACACTTTTTATATTGTAATACTATATAAACACCATTCATCCTTCAACCACTTAAAATTGTATGTTTATTTTAGTAAAGACCACTTCAGCTGTTCCTTCGCTGACTGTAACACCTGCAAGCAAAGAGAAAATTTTTTAATAGATTCATTAAAATTTAGAAGTAAAAAGTAAGTAAAATACTTATTGCTTTTTATTATCAAATGTGTATAATTTTATCTCATTAAATGAAGCTTTTCATTCAAAATAAAAATAGCCTCTGATAAATTAAGTTCTTCAAGCTGTAACTATTGTTATTAAAAAACTATGATTAGAAACTCAGTTTATGATTTCGATTAATACTAAAAGAACCGAGTGACTTTCAAAACCATTTTCAAAAGTTTTGTAATTCAACACCCAAGGAAATTGTGTTTTTACCTCGGTCGATAAGACATTTTTTGAATCTGCATATTTTATTTAATTATTACTTTATATAACCAATCTGTTTTTATATACACTTTGTTATATACAAAAACGCTAACAAAATTAAAATAAACAGAAGAATGATAATAAAATATGAATTGTTGTTTTTCAGAAGATTTTTCAGGCGATATTTTTGATTCTTTTAGCGTTAATTTGTATTTTATCCATGTTTTTGTGTTTTAAATATTGTCAAAAAATTACCTGAGCAACAGTTTGTTCTCCAAGAGGTATATCGTCCGTTCGCAAAGCCACTTTTTGAACAACACTCGACGCATCAGAATCCAAAATAATTCTGAAAACAAAAACGATTGCCTTAGACATTCCAATTTTTTATCCAAGTATGGTGTTTTCTTATTTCAAATACCAACCCTCCATCGCAAATTTCATCAATCGCCAGCATAACAATGTGAAGGCCGTCAAGGATGGCACGTTTCTCAACGCATTTACGTAGTATGTTGTTAACAGACTCGTACAAACAATTCAAGACACTCATCAATATCAGCTGGAAACAAAATAAGCAAAATAGGGATAAATTTATATTTATAATTATAAAATAAACAAAAATTTTAACATATTAATTTCGTTTTGTTTATATTTTATACCTCATTTTCATTAGCACTGCCCATAACGTAGAAAAATAGATCAACATTGCTCTTGTAAACACAAGTGAGACCGTCCAACATTATAATTTCTGCATTAGCTCTGTGTGTTTTGTTGAACAAATTTTTCTCAAACGCTTTTTGTTCTTTTGCTGTTGGAAAAATTTCCTTGTCGTAATATTTGGCCAGAATTCGTTCCCCATCGTTATCCAAAATTGCAATTCCCTTCACAGTGTACAAAGACGGCTCCTGAAAAAATTTGCAAACTTGTTTTAATTTTTCAATAACTTTGCGTACATCCACAGAAATCTAAAACATGTTTTTGATGAAAATTTCAAGAAATTTATTTGATTTGCTTGAAAATGTTGTTACACGAAATTTCAGCTCGGATTCGTCGCTGTGAACGATTTTAGCGGCTTTGAGGTTATCCGATCCTGCACGATTCATGGTTGCGATTCGACTAAAACTTCCACGTAACCGGATTATCGGCGTCAGCGAACCAACAAGGCCGTCTTGTAACGCGAAATCAACTTCACGCGTCTAAATAAACCATGCGAAAGTCACGACTTTAAGACTCCATGTGTCAAAGCTGTCAACACACGAACCAAAACATAACAAGACCGTTCGAATTGACACAACAGTTACAATGTTTTCATTTCAAAATTTAAAGCTCTTTACCATCGACTTACCAACATTTGACTCTCCATTGTTTTGTTTTGTTTAAAATAATTTAATACTGTTGACAAAATCGAAACTTTTGACGTGTCCGGTCCTGATTATACTTTTTTAGGCTAGTTTGCATGAACTCTTTCAGTCAAGTTAGTTTCGGAAACTCGCCTTGAAATTGTCATCCCTTTTTAACTAGGTATTAAAGATAAAGAAAAAAAAGCAGTTCGAAAATTAATTATTTTTAATTTCATTTTTAAAGTTTGCAAGCAATTGTTTACTTTATTTGAGAATAGAAAAAAGATGTTTATAGAAAAAATTTGCAAACAAACAAATGTCATGTCGTCATGTATTGTGTGTTTACAGGTGGCGCTACTGTTTTCGAAGAAAAATTTGAAGGTTAGAATAATTGTTTGTTGACTTGGTGATTTAAAAAAGTATATTCCCGGGATGGATTCAAGTCAGGATCAAATGGAGGACGTAACGGTGGTCGAGGAAGATTCGAGTCAGACACTTTCAGAATCAATTGAAGACGTGACAACAGGTCCTATGGATTCTACAATTACCTTGTCTGGAGACGAGGAAGAAGAAGGAGAGTTAAACGAAAGCCAGGACGTAGAAAAAGTTTCGGATCTTTCTCTGCCTCCAGGAGCTGCTCCATCTGGTTTTGAAATTGTCGATGAGGTTTATTGTGATAAAGACGAAAAGCATGACGATGTTGAGAAAACTCCACTTGTCACTATCACTTTTAGAGACAATGACGTAGCTGGGTAAGTTATAAGTTGTATTCTTTTGTTTACTTTTTTTGTTTACAAACAAGTAACAAACACTTGAACTTGTTGTAACTCTATTGAATGAATAAATTATTCTATTGATATGATTCAAATAAATGTTTTTTTTTGGTTTTCTATTATTTTAGGCGTTACAAAAAGAAATTTATGACTTTTCTTAATGACGTTATTATTAAAAAGAACGACAATTGTATGACACAGTGGAAAAACTTGGTATTGGAAGTTTGGGGTACACTTAGTGATGAAAGTGTAGATATTTTGGATGATTCGGTAAGCAGCGAACATGCGAATGACAATTTTGAAAACTTGTTCGTTGTGGACACTACACCGACTATAAAGGATGATCTTGACATTCCAACTTACGGAAAGGTTCGTAATCTTATCATATACATTTAATAATGCAAGTTTAATTCAAATAAAAAATAATTTTTAATTTTTGTTGCAGAAATTTGAAAAAATACTCAACAAAAATGGTATACAAGAAACCCCAGCGAATGAGGACAACAAAACTCCCAAGATGACATGCTTCAATTGTTTGGGAAATCACAATTTAAAAGACTGTACGCAACCAAGAAACCAGGCAAACATTAATAAACACAGAAAAGATTTTAATTCAAGACAGAGAAGCAACACAAGGTATCACCAGGACGATGACCAGAAGTTCGACCATCTGGTTCCTGGAAAATTAAGCGACAATTTAAAACAAGCTTTGAACCTCAAAGAGAATGAACTTCCTAGATACATTTACCGGTTTGTTTAGTCATCTCAATATTGAGAAAAGAAATAAGATTTATTTTATGGGACTGAATTTGTTTTTTGTTTTAGTATGAGACAACTTGGTTATCCTCCAGGTTGGTTGGAGGAAGCAAAACTTCAGCATTCTGGTTTGAGTTTGTTCAATTCGCAAGGAGTTGCAGAAGGCGAACCTGACGATGAAGAGGGAGAAATAATAAATTTGGCGAACAAGGATAGATATGATATCAACAAAATTATCGAGTTTCCTGGTTTCAATGTTCGACCACCCCGGGGAACATACGATGTAATTTTTTGAACATTTTCTTACTTGAGATAATATGAATTATAAATTCAATAACAATATGAAACAATAACACTAAAAACTTGAATATGATATAATATTTTGAATTCTAAAATTTGCAGGAACTGAAGCATTATTGGGGAACTGAATTGCAACTCCGAAACAGCAAATCGTCGATGTTAAACGAATTGATGGACAAAAAGGTAGACGAAGGTTACAAGAAGAAGAAGTTGAAAAAAGGCGTTCCCGTTGCATATGATTCTAAAATTGAAACGAAAGATATGGATATTGAAACTGTAGACGAAGGTACTAACAAATAAGAATTTATAAAATAATTTTTGATTACAAGAAAAAGCCGTTAAATTAATGTTTGCATTCTAGACGTGGTAATTGAAACAACGTCTGAAAATGGTCTCTTCGTTCCACCACTTCCTAAAGAAGATGCAAAACCACCAGAACCGCCTGTGACGTTAGAAGAATCTGACGAAAGTCCCACATCCACGGTAATTAAAAATACACTCAACTCACAAATCACACTTTGATGATAAGATCAAAATTTTAAAACCAAAAAATTTTCCATAGCAGGAAGATATTGCTACCAGTTCGCCACAACCAAACTCGCCTTCGCTTTCGGACTTGGAATTTGCAAAGAAAAATATTTTGTTTGAGCTTCAAGACGGTCCTCAATCAAATCCAGAAAGTCCAAAAAATAGAGTTTGTTTAGACACCTCAGTTCCCGAAGGTCAAAAAATAGAGCCAAGAACGCCCAGTTCTAACCGAGGCAACATCAAATCTGTCGACCTGGGCACTCCCATCATTCAGAGCGCTTCACCCTACAACAAACTGCCTTCATCTGAAAAATTTTCGAAAGATATCTGTGACGTTATATATTTTGAAAATTTACCTGACTCTACAGGTAAATACGAGCAGATGTCCGGTCTGATACAAAAAGTGCGAAGCAAACTGGCCGAGATAAATAAGGAATAGATTTGACAATCTAAATGTGACTTTTACAAAAATTGTTATGAAAGATGTATTATTAAAATTCAATTTAAAAGAATGAAGATGTACCGTTTGGTCAAAGTTCATTTTGATCAGAAATTTTTCCAACTAAAGTGCTAATTAGTGTCATTTTGGAGAAAAAAGAACAGGTAGAATTTCATTTGCATATTGCAATACAGCACGCTGTATACCTCTGAATCTGCTATTGAGTCACGATTTTGCAAGATATTATCAAAATAATTGAATATTTGTACAAACCTTGAAGAAAACGAAATTTAATTTTTTTTAAAAAAATCAATTTTATTTCTTTACAGCATTTATCGATTATTTATTATGCAAAAAAGATAAAATATAGCATTTTCTCAAGTCCCATAATGATACGTCACATGAAACATTTGAAAACTCAATTGTACGTTGATAAAGTGAAAAACCGTGTTTGTTAGCATAGAATTTATATTTTTAAAGAACGTTTCTATGCACAAAATGCTTTAATTGATCCCACAAGACTTAAACATTGAACATTTTTTTTCGAATCTCCTCATTCTTGAAGGAACAGCATAAATTTATAAACAAATACAAAAGACTAAAAATGTGTATATGTTCTCAAATGTAGAAAACTGATTGTCATCTGGTTGAATGTAATGATGTAAATAAAAACTTTGTTTATAAAATAAGAAGAACTATACTTTATAGTTTAATTGAAAACAAAAAAAGCTTTTTGATCCTCTTTTTATTACAAGCAACTAATACGATACTTGTATATTTTCTTTGATTTTTTTTGTTATTTGTATTTTACACATTCGATTAATTTAATTATATAAATTAACAATTGAGTTAATCGTGAAGGATTGAAATAGTCAAAAAAGTATCGTATTTTCAAAAATGAATATTTATTTTTGCTTTGAAACTTTAACCATTCAGTTTACGTAAACCTTTTCTATTCATAAAAATTTTTATTAGTTTTTATCACAGAATTGTTGATTTTTATTTTCTTAACGTGCAAATTATTTATTTTTAATCGTAAATAATAAAATATTTGTATAACAAAATTGTATATACAAAATTGTTATTTCTAAACATGAAAAAAATTAGCCGTAATAAAATTAAAACTTAACAAAAATATCATGAAAAATTGTGAACAATATTGGCACCAACTTTATTGCACTGAAGCAAGTTGTTTAAAAAAAAAGATTGTCACTGACCGTGAAGTGGCGTCCTCTACCTGTCTGAAGTTGTCAGAGCTGCGCGCACTGCGCAACGCAATTTCGTTCATTCATCCTGAGTGTGTTTATTTACGTGCCGTCCCATCATCTGACATATTAAAGTTTGTTTTCACGGTGTCCGTCGAGTACGCGAGCCCAATCGCGTAAATATCAGACGTGATACAACCCGAAGGACACTGAAGGTCACGCTTCAAACAACGCAAAATCCCTGCGCGCGGGTCTTGGTCGTCGACCTAACCTCGGACTCGCGGAGGCTGTTATTCTCGAAGTTTCCCCGCGTCGTTATGATGACGGTGTCGGCACAATGCAGCCTGCAACAATAATGTCAAACATGGCCGAGGAAGTCCTGCCTGCCAGTTTCAACAAGCTCGAAATCGCATCGAGGTGGGTCTTGTGACTGCGTTTTTAGGCCAAACGCGATTCAGTCTTTGTCTCATTGTTGTTTTTGACAACCACTCCTAATGTTGCCATTGATATTTTTATGAAGTTTTTCAATGTTGACGTTCTCATCGAGCTGCCAAACTGGCAAAGTCGCAGGTTGTTTACGTACTGAAATACAACTGAAAAAAGGCGCGAATGTTGTTTATTTTGTCAATTAAATGTACAAATTTCGGGGCTTTTAAAGGCCAATTGCTTTGTCATGTTGTTTGTGTAAGTTTTTCACGATTTTTCGAAATACAGCTTGTCCTAAAGTAGACATGATATTAAGTTTCACTGTACATTTTGAATTTTTTTTAATTTAATTAATTTTGATTAATTTCTATGAAATCTTTAGATTTTATATCTCTTTGAAATAATTTTATTACATTTTATTAATTCAGTTTCATAATGACTCACTAGACGACTGAATCTGATATAAAAAGTATTTGACCTTGAAGATACTTTCAAATATGAAATTTAAAAGTCTTTCGTCAAGTTCAATCAATAACTCACAACCTTTCACAAAATGTCAAGTAACGAAATATAAATAACGATAGAATAAATAAAACGCATGTTTTAATTTTAGCTTGATTCCGGGCGAGAAAAGTCTGTCGGTGAATCCATTTCGGTTAACAAAAAGTCTGGGATCTGAATCTTCAAATTTGTATCGTCGGCGATCAACAGGGTCGCCAGTTAGCACTCTCCTGGGATCAAAAAGCACTGCGAGCTTTAAACCTTCAAAACATGACAGATCGTTGGTAAAGACTCGACGTAGTTTACCCAAACCAATTTTGAAAGAGGCTATCCTCAGTCTGGGTAAGCCTGAAGAGGCCAGCACGTCCTTAGAAGCTGCCATCAGGTTGGGCAATGCAAAACCCAAAAACCGCGCCTTCAGTCATATATCTGTTGCGAAGGACTTTAAGACTTTGAGAATCAGACAGGAGTCGAAAGTCAAGGACGATTCTGTTGTAAATGATTTTGGTTCAAGCAGCTTTCAACGAGTTCGAAGCAATACAATGCCTAGTTTAAAAAAGTGTCCTGGTCCTGGTGGAGGTACATTTGAAAAAGTCAATAAACTAATTGAATGAACGATGGAACATTTTTCTAATGACCTTGTTTTGTTGTAGGCAATGTTGAAGTTCAAGCGTCTTCTTCATCCCCGTCAACAAGTTCCAATACGTGTTCAGCACAAGCACGAATATCATTGCCGCAGTGTGACATAACAATCGACGAGCTTGCAAGCTACTTTGAAGAGTACGTTCACATCCCGAAGAAGATGTCACACATGGCAGAGATGATGTACATTTGAGCCCGAACAAACCCATTCGTTTTATCAACTAAGTTTCAAGCTATGATGCTATGATTTTGCTTTAAAAAAAGGCAAACCCGTTGTAATCATTCAAGTATCAACTACTGTATATAAAATTGTAATAAAAATTAATGATATGATGTAAGTTCAATGATTTAATTAGATAAATTCTATTCGAAATTCTCTTAGTTCACTGAAACCTATCTTTAATGACAGTAATGACTCCGAATCATTTTGTGAAGTACGTTCCAAATGATAATTCGAGGCTATACACAGTTTTGTTTTTAAACTGTCGTAAATTGTGCAATGGCAACATTGGTCTTGTTTTTAGATTATTGACTTTCTCTTATTGCAACCGTTTGATATAAAAAGGTGGAAAAGAAAATTACTAACTGTATTTTGTTTATTTTTATTCGTTGAATCCGTTTGAAATTGAAATTTGATAATTGCAAAAATAGTTTTGCTTAAAACTCATACGGTTCGGCGATCCAACGTTGCAGATTAGTGCAGATTAAACTGTCCAGCGAACCTTGAAATTGTGTTGAAAACCGGGAAAAAGTCGTGAATTTTGAAAACCTTGAAAAATCTAATTTTAGATTTTTTAGGCTCTTTTTACAGAGCTTCATTTTTTTAAGAGCCTAATTTCATTTTAAATATTTGATGTGATAACATTATGATTTTTTCTAAATGATAATGTCGATTTCACATCATTGAAACGGAAAATAAATTTATCTAACAAAATTAGTTTTAAAAAAATTACCATTGAAAATATCTTACTTCGGACAAGATTTGATTTCACTCCATTGTTCATTGGAGGCCAAAAAATTCTACCTAACTTTGAGGGACGGCTCATACAAATGAAACATCTTAAGAAACAAATCTTGAAACAATGCCAACTGTGTTCAACAAAGTAGAGTTTTTAAATAACAAAGTTACTTAATATTAAAGTTGTTCGTTGTTCTTTGTTGTCGTTTTGTTATGAAACAATGGCAAGTATTCAAAAGTGAAACAATTATTTATAATTTTCAACATTTTAGTTTCAAGCATGTATAATTGTTTTATTTAAATTCATACATGATATATATTCAAAACAAAACAACTTTCGAAAAAGTCAAAACAGTTAAAAAGGTTCTGCAGATCATGAAGCCATCGTTCTCCTGAGTGTTTGAAAAAAAATTTTTCTGGTCGAATGAAATAAAAGAAAAGTCGATATTTTAAATTAGCTGTTTATTTGTATAATGTAAATTCTGAACAAATAGTTACACAATGTGCCGAAGACAGATCGTATATGGCTCCTAAATTTGTGAAATGCAAATACATCAGAACAGAGAGGGTGCCGCGCAATTGTAGAATCATTTGAATACAAACGATCGAGCTAATACACTTAATGCTGAGTCTACAACCTGCGGAACCCATACAAGCAGCCAAAATATTCTATACAAATTTCAGTTATACACATTAAAATTTATTGTTCATCGTAGTCAAAATATCAATTGTCCTGGTTGTTTTTTAATACTGATTGCAATAATTCTTTTGTCAGTCTTCAGTGTTCATCAGAACGAGTATTACAGACATGTTTTCGGTGTCAATCTGAGGTCTTTTATTTCATTTTGTACCTGTGGTTCGATTGGATAATTGAAACATTCAAAATAGGAGCAAATAATATGAATATACAATGTTGAGTGCTGAACAAATTTAAAATTATATGAGAGAGCGCAATTAAAGCAAATTGCCCGCTTTTTATCATAATTGAGAATTATTACATCCTACAGTTATTTATTTTGTATTATATATAGATAGATAGCATACATCTTATATTTTTGTAAATAACTATAATTAAATTTGAATCTGTCATGGGTTTTATAGGCACACGCTAAACTTTAATCTTTGAATTCCAGTTATTCCAACTCTTAACTTTTTCTATCGACTGGATTTTTGGTGAACTCAAAATATTTTATCATTTTTTTTCTTCATAAACTCTTACAATTATTATGCATTTGTTTTTTTTTCTCTGTTCTTCGAAAAATCCAGCGATAAAAATTTTCTGCACCGTAAAACCGAACTTGTACAATGGCCTAAGCGTACTTTTTCTTATCGTTGAACAAACATCTAAATAATTATAATATTATGACTTATGACGGTAGATGACGAACAAACAAAACAAAATCTTTCATCCACGTAAAAAAAGCGTCCGGCACACAGGGCGGTTAATCTCGCGACTACTAGCTACATCAGAAAGTGTACAATATCCAGTTATGTGTAAAAAATTAATAGCTCTAATAAAAAAGAAAAGGGCTTGAATTATATATCTCTAATTTTAGCAACTTTTTCAAAGTTTCAAAATGTTCAACATGGAAATACAATTGCATATCTTTGATATATCTTTCGCGTATTCATCACATTTCATTTTTCAATTTTATTAGAGCGTGTGCATGCTACAATAGAATAATTTTGATGAGGCAATTTGTTCCGTCTGAATCTTACGACAAAGAAAATGATGGTCAAGCTTACATTACTTTGGGACATCAAAATTTTGCTGCTCTCAAATTATTACAGGTAGTCAAAATCATTCGTATGACATAACAAAAAGTTCACGGTGGTTTGATCTGACAAAAAAAGTTTGAACTTTTGATATAGAATTATCCTGCCAAAAATTCCTGTTTTCTCTTAAATCGTTATTCCAATAATTAAAAAGATTCGTTTGCTAAGAATCATCTTAGCGAGTCTGTTAGCATAAACATACTGCATATAGTGTGCTGTAAATGCAGTATTTATGACTGATCTATCTATATTATTTCTATTGTATATATCGTTGCGTCAAAGCTTAGTATCCTCTGGTATCCTCCAGCGCTTGTGAAACAATCAACAAAATTCGTAATTTTCAATATTTTTGTATAACTTTTTTTGGCAGATATTGGCAGTTCTCAAGAGGCTGATAATTTTTTTAACGCACACATTGTATAAATTGAAGTACAATTATAATTCAGCAGTTTAATTGCAGTTTGAAAATCACTCGAGTGATCTTCGTCTCTGGATCCAGGGCAGTAAAATTTGTTTGATAAATTTGATTTAATAGATTACGATCCACAAGCACGTAAAGGATGTCTAGGACCGCGACGAGACTACTTTATGTTATCTCTTAATGCACGATGGATTATACTATGACACAATATGCCTCCTAATTGGTGGCTGATCAATGCGCTGTTGTTTCGCTGCAATTACAAAAATGTTAAATCGTCAAAGCATGAAAGTATCATTTCGTGAGGGAGACGTTCAACGTCTCAAATCAAACCGAAGCAGAGTTTGCAGAGTGAATTTGGATGTCCGTCGTTTTTTTTCAACTCACCGGACATCCGCAAAAGCCACTTACACATCAAAACACCAAAAAGCTTTAGCTGAGGTTGTACACATTGCCGATGAAATTATCCTTTTTTTTTCAAAGTCTCAAGAGTGTCGGGTGCTTGAAAAATTCGGTTAGTACAGAAAGCAATAGATTGTACACACACAAACAGGTAACGTGTATCCAAAATACAATGTTCATTTGTATTTTCAAATTTTCTTCAAATTTTCAACTTTGTTAAAATTCTCTGATAAAATTCTGTATTCTTCAATTCTTTGGTCATTTACATGGACATCATACCTGTTTTGTACTTTGGATTTGTCAACTTTCGAATTTTCACGTTAAAAATATAGAGAGAGATAGCCATCTTATTATTTTGCAAGTTACATGGATTGCTTATTTTCAAAATTTCGAGCGAATTAAAAAGAGTGAATGAATTCTAGCTTCTCATTTCATTTGCGAAATACCAACTTTTTTTCATTATAAACTTGTTGCTTTATTATATCTGTGTTCAACACTACATAGACTTTACAATGCAGAAAGTAACAAAATCTTACATCAATATTTTTCATTACTCCTTGTAAATCTTGTTGGTATGGTTTAAACAGAGTATCCATTTGTGTTTTATTCAAAAACTTAAAACAAATTGAGAATCAAAGTTTGGACGAAAATTGTAAAAAAGAAATAATACTAATATTACACGACATATTGCCAAATCAAGAATGGTTTACATTGAAATTAAAAAGTGTACACAAAAAGTCAATTCCTTGAAAAAGCATGTACTGAAGTGCGTTTTTTATTATAAACCTTGACTTGTATTTGTATTATGTTCAATATGTTAGCATAGTTTCAATTTATTGGGTTACATATGTATGGAAAGGTGCAAGTTTTGGTTAATAGAGCTTATACGAATACTTTGCTCCAAACAATGACAGATTGCCGATTACGTTGAAAGATACTATTATAGTACCTGACTAATCATCTTAAAGAAAAGAAAACAAACTAACTAATTAATTAAGTTATTGATCAATAAACATATCGATAAAGGAACAAAAAGTGAAACTAAAATATCTGAATGAACGTGCCCTAACTGTTGATCCAAATGTCGTCGCTGGGACAATCGTCTCATTTTTAATCATAGATTGCGATTTCACAGAATGACAATCCTTTTGTTACGGCTCGTTTGGCAGTACTAAAGCTTAAATCATTATTCGCAACGTCTCGTAACAAAGCTGTATAACCAACCGGTGGCTTTCTGCACCGTTAACACAGATAAGCAGTCATATCATGTAAGCAATAAATATTTATCCACGAGAAAAGTGATTACCACGTCGACTCTTATTTTTAATTGAATTAGCGAACGGCTGTTGATCAGCGCTCTCAGTCTTGAAATTGAAATTATTGTTACATTTAAAAACTAATTCTATAAGATAAAAGGTTGAGACAAAAAACTTGTTGGCACTCGAGAATCAAGTCGACAGTTGTCACGAGTCTTGTAATCTCTCTCGCTTCTACAGATCTGTTATAGTTTCCTCATCCTCGTGTTAGTACAACGTGTGTGAAAACCTCTTTTCTCATGCTTTTTTAGAAAAATACAAAAATTACAACATATCTAACTCATCTACGTGACAACTTGCGTAACAATGTCACTTCGTGTTTAAAGTCGGTTTTCGTTTCTGTTTTTCATCCTTCACTGAGATAAATAATGGACCGTGCGAAATTTGTTTGTCGCGCAAGTTGCCTTTGTAGACTGAGCAACGAACGGTATAATTGTTGTGTGCAGATTGTGCATTAGTTCGAATTAAATAAATGACAATATAGTAACGAAGATAGTGAGCTGTTAAAGACTGGTCATTACTGATAACAAAAAGTGCACGTGAGGCGTAAGGTTTGGTTTTTGGTTTTTGTTTGCTAGCAAAATTCGTGGCAGCTTACACAGTCTCATATTCGCGTCGGATCGAACGGGCCAGGCAGCAAGCAAATATCACTCCAATCAGCTGAAACCGTGAATGATAAAAGTTATTAAATTTCTTTCAGTATCATTTAGTGTCAAAATATCTTTTACGTCGGCGCAAATTTTTTATGAAATATTTGAACGATAAGCATGACTTGAAAATGTGAGTGATGCACCCCATGTAACGAAACCGTATCAGTTACCGAGGATAAGACATTGAAACAAAATATTATTTTCCTGTTGTGAAAGCTCCAATATGGCACATTGTCTTTCAGTTATGAAATACATTTTAACTTACATTCAAAAACATGCATGACATCTCGAATATTTATTATACATTAAGATTTTAAATGCAATCGGCTTTGGAATAATACGACATTTTAATTGGCAGTAGTAATAGTTAGAAGTTTTTAAAGGATCAACATTTGTTAATAAAGAAAAGTTAGAGAACCTTAATTATTCAAACTTGACCCTGAAAGAAGTTGATGAAATTTAACAATGCATATCTGTTGGTGTGTATGACAAGTAAAAAAACTGTTGTGTAAGCTAAACGAATGATTTGTTGAATGATTTCTAAAAAATCCGCGATTTCTATTTACATAATTATGAAACATAAATATATCGAAGGTTGAAAACAATTACCTGAACCAAGGCGATACCGATACCCACACCGCCCAATATCATAGCATTGCTCTCGATTGTCTGCTGGAGAATTTTCATGCATCCATCGGTGTTGATGCTCACAGAATTGATATCGCATTGTTTCTTAATCGGCGTTTCTTTGCAGCAAGATTCTGGCAAGGTCCTATCAGAGAACCCAGCTCGGAACCAGTCAGAATATCCGTTCACACCACAGCATGAAAACTGAAATAAAATATAAATACCTCGTTAAATACAAATAATAACATTTAAACTTTAAAAATTTTTAAAAATTTGATTTAATTGCTTCAAACTATTCAATCAGAAATTCTACGATTGAAAAAAATAGAAAATTCAAAAAAGATAAATAATTTGGCAAATTCACTTTCGCTTGAAAAAGTTGCATTCCATTTCGTAATGATCTTTTGTCGAAAAAACTAGTCTAGCTAATGCACCGCCTCGGCGCCATTATCAGAGAACAACTATTGAGTTACACGCGATTCGTGCATATCGCCCTATCTCTTACAACCTGTCGTTTCGCAGAATTTCGTTCATTATTTCAAATTCCGATTTTTCGCTCAAATTTTTCAAATCGTTTCACAGTTTTATATTCCAAACTCTTGAATATTTACAAAACACGATTATTTTTATTTTGATGCATGTATTACGATGGAAAAGTGAGACAAGGCGAAAAGTTAGTCGATTTGATATGTATTCGAACAAAAACATTTAACGATTGATTTGAGTCTTTAGCGGAGTTTTACAACCTTAAACTATATTTTGCACGTCACGAGGTTATAATATGAGGAGTTGCATTAGTGACAATGTGACGTGTACAGGTCATCTAATGTAGATTATTGATTGATGGAGCGGTTAAACCGACTTCTCACGGTATACTGTTTTATATTACTTTTACCAGCTAGACGACCATGTTCGATTCATTCAATTACGCTTACGAAATTATTCATTTACTATCCACTTTCTAAATATTTTTTTTCTCCCGAATTACGCTAATTTTGATTTCTAGGTAGAATTGAAATTGCATTTAAAATCGATCTAAGCTTTTCAAATTAATTTTGCAGTGATTGCATACATGTCTAGATTAAGTTTTTCTAACTTTTTGTTCTACTTCAATACGATGACCCGAAGTCTGAAACTTACATCGTGTTGCATAATATCCCAAGATTTGCGTGCATCTTCCTTAGTCTTATACTCTGTCATAGTTGAATTCAAACGGGTACTAAGCATCGGGACAATTTCATTGCGCATCATGTAACCGGATATTCCAGCTCCCAATTCCAGGGCGAAGATGATCAGCAGAAGAATCGAAAACTGTAACCCAGGCGAAGTTTAGACAAAAAATGAAATGAGTAAATTGGTCAATCAAGATTAATACAATTTTAATTAATTAATTTTCTTACCGTGATGATCATGCAATGGTTTTCCTTTACCGCACCGCAGCATCCGAAGAAAGATACAAGGAAGACGATCACTCCCACGATAATCATCAAGACTGGCGCGGCAAATAACCAATTGTCCACGAAGTTGCTGTACCCATTGTATAATACCAAAATTACTGCCCCCACGGAAATGAATATCACTCCGGTGATCTGAAAAATGGAGACATCGTTTTATTTCATTATGCAAAAAAGGCAGACAACAATTTAAAAGATGAAGCTCATCTTCGTTTTTCGCGAAAACAAAGTTTTTAAAAATTAAAGTTTTTATTAATAAAGAAATTATTTTTCAACATTTTTAGCGAAAAAATGTGAAAAATTTGGTTGTTAAAAACAAAGGTTTTTTAATATCGAAAATATCGAATTAAAAAAAGGTTAATTAGGATTGCAAAATAGGTGAAATGAATTTCAACCTTGTTAATTAAGACGAAGATCATCGTGGATATTCATCCGTTGAGATGTGTCAATAATATCCTTCAATTCGCACGTTCTAACGAAACAATAGAATGTTCTTGCATTGAGAGCTCATTTCTAACGTTATCCCTTTTGCGGCATAGCGAACCACTGAATCATTCCACGCTTACTTTTTACCCGGCTACTTTTTTATTCAAACATACGTGCATAATTTTAACCCTCGCAAGTGGAGAAAATTTCTTTCCATATCAAGCGTCACGAGTGACTCATTACAAATTAACCGGCTTGTTTCATTTTTGCCCCGTTTAATTACATACTACATCATTTCTTCATTTTTATTTTCACATAAAACGGTAAAACAAAATTCACCGAATGTAAAAAAACTTTAACCAATTTTTCTTCAAAAACAAATTAAAAAAAAAGGGTTGGGTATTTCAAGAAAGTAATTTTGCAAAAAATGTGAAATAGAGTATTCGGTCTGCGGTTTTGATATTAATATTTGTCATCGGGTTTTGCGACATAATATGTGGCGATTTGTTCAATATTTCATTTTCATCACACGCATAAAGAATTCCGAATGGGACGTTCGGTGTACATTACGTATGTGTGGCACGAGTTATCTAAGCATTTTGAACGTATGTGTATTCATGCCCACATGCAAAAGTCGAAGGGGAAATGCACAACGCATTAAGGAAATCGAGTGTCCCTCTTGCGTACGCCCTTACATGGCTTTGCGCGACGTTCGATCGTTATTCTATTTCATTTTCACTTGGCTCTTTTATGTTCGTTCCAGTTTTTGCTCAAAATCAAATTTTTCTATTGATTTCTCATTCCCCTCACAATGAACCCCAAATATCAATCAATAACATCCCTTTTCCCAGAATCAAAACAACACGAAAATAACTTTTCACTCTTTTCAAAACAAACACAGAAAATGCGTTAGTGGGAAATTAAAAATGCAAAAATAAATTGAAAACAAATGACAATAATTTGCATTGTCGTGCAAATTTTTTGAATAAATGTTTTGCAGTGGGCAGGATATAGTTTGCGCGCGTACACAACGGGCTGTTATTATTATCTTTGCATTATTTATTCATTATACGTATCTCGGATATCATGCAGACTTAATAGAATCGCAAAACCGAGAGAACGAGAGAAATAAAAAAACGAAATCATTAACCAGCGGATTGTGAAAAATAAATAACGAGTTAATGGAAAGTCAGGATTTCCTTGAATTAACCGTTACGGGTAAGCTACGAGTTGATGTAATTATGCCGGTCGATGAATTTTACACTCCCTTTGAGGAGTGCTACTCGGTTCTGTCATCATCCTATGTTCTCGATATCACCTTCACTCAATTCTTATCATTTTTGTTTCTTTTCTTCCGTTTGGTTATGTTGCTGCTTTCTTTTGGCACCATTTCTTGGATTTCCCTAAGGGCGGGCCTAGATATTGCTTTTAAGGGCTCTTCAAAAAATTTAAATATTAAATTTGAATTAATTTTGATGTTAAAACGGGGAATTTTCTTGTAGCCTCCTAGATCCACTCTTGGATTTTACACCTTAACAACAGTAGTTTATACATAGACATTTCATTGTATAAATGAAAACTGGCGCTTTTGTTTTTGTTCTTCAAATGTAAAGACTCTGGCCCGAGAATTGATGGACCAATTTATTCAAAGAATCAATTGTGTTTGTAAACAAAGGAAACGCGATAGAGAACATTTTTTTGTTGTATATAAAAATCAAAGAGATGAATAGCATAAAGAGCAAAAGAAAACATGTTTGTTGTTTGAAAACAAATTATAATTTCGAATAAGAAAAATGCTTCGAAGTGAAATGCGTTGGAAAAAGTCGAGTGATTGTTTGGCATGCGTGTCAAGAATAGCTTTCATGTTTTGTGTACGCTGTGTAAAGTCAATTTATCTGTTTTTGTTGTATCGCGGGATTATCGACCGGCAGAGCCGTTGCCATCGCGCTACTCGGGCTGAGTTGCGCGTGTCTGTTCTCGCATGGGTTTGACACTCACCGCAAATATCAGGTTGAAGAGGAAAAGCAAGTATTTGACACAGGTCATGCCACCCGACACCATTTTCGTTTCGATTGTATTTGACAAAAGTTGAAACAATTGTGGTACACTGCGATGACAATAACTTTCTCAGCGACAATTTTCAACTACTTTCGATACACCTTGATGCACTTGCGTGGCTGTCGACGGCGCAACTGATTTGCCATTGCCAACTGCAGCGCTACCGCGCGAAAATCATGCCACTTTTTTTCACGTTCGCTACTTCGCAACGCGCGCCGCGCCTCTTTGTAAATCTCAATTCAAAACAATGGTTATGTTTTTTCTTTCCTCATTTTTTCATTGTTACACATTTTAAATAAGAAACAAAGAAATAATTATACAATGTAGTGAAGTGGAACAAAGAAAAAAAACTAAGAATTCAGTTTGTTTATTCTTTTTATTTTTTTATTTTTTGCAAAAAAAATTTTGGTAAAATATAAAATGTAACAATGATTGTATCTGCTTGAAACAATGAAGCTTTTTTCTGCTGATATTTACATCATTTTCGTTTAGCTGAATTGTGTTTCAGTGGAATTACAGCTATACAGTTTTTAGCTTTGGGAAGGCGAGACCATCTTCCAAGCCTGTGTTCTTGACCGACACCCGCAATTAAAAAGTTGCCATCAGGCGTGAACTGAAGGGCGTTTATAAAACCTGGCAGTTCAATCTCAAACAAAATTTCCAAGCTTCTAAACGTGTTGCCACATTTCCAGACTATTATTTTGCCATTATTTGAACCTGTTAAAGAAGCTGAATTTTAATTATCATTGTTTACATTAATATTTTCATATTTTATGTTTTTAGATTTCAGCGAGTTAAAGATAAGAATAAAAAATTGCAAAATACCTGACGCGACAAGGTCCGTATTGATGAGAGCAGCGATGCTAGAAATCCACAGAGGTAATCCGTTTTCATCGATTCCGTGAGCTTTATTGACTGTAAACAACGGTTTTTTCTTTAATGTTCCCCAAAGATTGAGCTGACCATCGTCTCCGCATGACAAAAAGTGGTCTTCGTTCATGAGTTTGACAGAGTCAATGTTGCCTTCGTTGCCATGAAAGAGCAGTTGCGACTCTTCGACAATTTTCCAAACGCGGATTGATTTGTCAAATCCTCCACTTGTGATTGCCCTTTCTCGGGATAACGCGTCTATCGACGTTATGCCACTTTGATGACCGAAACTGAAACAAAATGAATCTTTTTTAACGGTCTGTTTTGTAATAAATGAATTTTTTTTTAAATCGATTTCCTGTTGATAAATAAAAGTATATACAAAATTTAATTCAAAACTTACAAAGTTTCAACGTAGGCCATTTCATCTAAATTCCAAACTTTGACAGATCTGTCACTTGAGGCCGAGTACAATGTATGAGTATCTTTCCGAAAAACCAGCCCTGTAACTATATCTCGGTGTCCTTGAAGATTTTTCACATGATCCAGATTGGCTGATAAAACAACAATGTCTTTTGTGCTTTGTTCCCCAATACACTAAAAGATACAGTAAAAAAATGTTTGCTTTGATTTTACTGAGAGATTTAGTGCGTCGAAAATTATAAACAAAATTTTAATACAAACCACAAACGATCCATCGGTGCTCACTGCTATACAATGTATAGATTTCATTTGTTTATTATCTTTGTACGATCTTATCATTTTGACTTTCGTCTTTGACTTGAAATCCCCTAAAAAGGTAAAGAATATCATTAATAATTATTTACTCAGTTTAGTTTATTAAATATCATTTACAAATAAGTTGTGAATGAGTTTTACTCACATTTCACTAAGGTTCCATCCTTGGAACCAGAATACAAAAAATTGCCGTCATGAGAAAGGCAGATACAAGTAACTGAATCTCTATGAGGTTTACGGCTGAGAATAATCGGGTCCTCATGACCGGTGTAATTGTTGGCTATGAATTTTCGTAACTTTCCTTTCTCTTCTGAATATTCTTCTTGAAGACGTTTAGTTACTGCGTCTGTTTCAAATTCAACACGATCCTTTTCTACAACAACATCAAATTGTTAGATTTTAATAAGAACTAAAACACTTAAAATGATAAAAATGTCTTTACCTTCTTCCTCGATTTCTTGCAAATACTTTTTTGCTAACCGAAGCTGCTTTTCTTGTGCAGTTTCCTCTTCTTCCTCACTCTCATATTCTTCTTCCACATTTTTCGATCTAGAAAAAAATGTAAGGTTTAGGAAAAATGAGTTAAATGAATTCTTTATAAAAAAAGGAGCCAATAACATTAATTTTTCAACTATTTTTCTCGTTTTTGATATGTTGTCTTATTGTTTACCTTTCTTCAGCTAATTCTTCCTCACTGCTATCAATGTCATCGTTCTTGTCTTTGCGCTTTTTGAACTTTTTGCCACCTTTCTTGGTGTCTGCTTTTGTAAATCCTCGTTTTCTTCCACTCTGCTACATCAAAAAATGTGTAAATCATTCAATTTTGTTGTAAAACAAAAACAAACATGTAAAAATAAAAAAAAGCAAAGAGATAAAATTCTGTCAGTTTAATTGTTTGAAATTTTGAATAGTAAAAAAATTTTCTTTGGCAAGAAACTCACCTTTTGATTGGCATAATCAAAAAACGACATTTCTCATTCCACGTGTGGACACGATTTGATTTTGGTGGTTATATTATGGTAGACGCAAAGAACCTCGTGGGACACGAGAGAAACTTTCAACGACACAACGACACCAAAACACACACAAATTCAGCCTGGTCTACAAACTTTATTAGATGGTAAACTTAGTTTCAATTTTTTTTAATGCTATTCAAAAACAATATGAAAATTATAATTTAAAAAAAAAATCATTCAAAATCCAAAATTTTTGGATTGCTGATCAAATGAAATTGACAAGAAAGTCAAAATTGTCCAACACTCACTTTGACATTCTGACTCAAGATGGCGTTGCTTTCGTAGATCGCCTTAAAGCAAACTGAAAAACAAAAGTAATCTTAATTTATTGCTAATAAATAATGAGTTCACAAGGAAATATAATTCTAAATACAAATTTTAATGCAAAAAGTTAGACCGATTAAAAATCGTTTAATTTACACCACGTGAAAAAAAAATTGGACAAATGGCGGGTGTTTAAGTGTAGCGGAGAGGTGGGGGGGGGAAGAGTGTAAAATAGAAGAAGGAAATCTAGGTGTTACTTGAGCCGTGGCGCCTCTCATGGCCGACGTGTGCAATTCTCTTGAATGGTTCTTTCGTGAGAGTGGTAGTGCAGACACATTTAGCGCTGCCCGAGTAATTTTCCATTATCGGAGAAGCGCGTCGTTTGTGCGAGAAGATAACCTGCGACTCGCGGCACGTGCACCATAGTGCACTGCGAGGTGAGTACCAAATTATTATCGTTTGGGTTGCGCTCACACCTGGCGATAGGTACGCACGCTTCAACTTATGAAAAAAGACATGTTCCATCTTTTCACTCAAAATCGCACCTTGACGTATGCCAGCAGTTGCAACGTGGTTAAAGCTATTTACTCATATTTGTGTTGTTTTCTTCTTCCTCCGACCGTTGCAAATCAAAACAAAACAATCGAGAACTCTTCTTAACCAACATTTTACCATTGTATATTGTTCAATGACATTAATACGTGACACCACTGGGCAGTATCACAACTAACCAAATGCAACCTTCCAAAAATTTATTTTGTTTTTAATTTTATCTCGTTTGAGACAACAAAAGTAATTGTTTTGCAACAAAAGTAAAAGTGTTTACTTTTGCAAAAATTTTATTTTTTCTTTGCAATGTATAATATACTATGAGATGTATTAATTGTTATTTTTTTTAAGGCAACCACCATACAGGAAGGACTTTATACTCTTGTTATATATCACTAAGTAAATTAAAAACTCATCATGTCTAACGAGGAGACATCAGCCGATCGCAATGTTGAGATCTGGAAGATCAAAAAACTTATCAAAAGCTTGGAAATGGCAAGAGGGTAAGATTACAGTTATCTCTGAATTAAAAGAATTTTTAAAATTTTACTAATGTTTATTTTCTGTGTATAATGAAAATACGATGTTTTTTTTTTTCGCAGAAATGGAACCAGTATGATTTCCTTAATCATCCCTCCAAAAGATCAAATATCCAGAGTAAGCAAAATGCTCGCGGATGAATTTGGAACTGCGTCGAACATTAAGTCGCGTGTAAATAGATTATCAGTTTTGGGTGCAATCACGTCGGTACAGCATAGGCTAAAATTATACACCAAAGGTATTGTATACTTTTTTTCACTGGTTGACAAAGATAAATTAATTGATAAATTAATTTTATCACGAATAAATCAATTTTACTTTTTTGCAGTGCCACCAAATGGACTGGTTATATATTGCGGTACTATCGTCACAGAAGAAGGAAAGGAAAAGAAAGTAAACATTGATTTCGAACCGTTCAAACCAATCAACACGTCTTTGTACTTGTGCGATAATAAGGTACGCTGCGAAACAATGATATAATAATCTCTTATTCTGAAATAACATTGTTTACTGAAAATTTATCACTTGAAGAAATTACTGACAAATTTAATATCCAGAATAAATATTTATCTTCAACATTTAAGCTATTTACTTAAATTTGAATGTTATTTTTTCAGTTTCACACTGAAGCTTTGACCGCACTACTTGCGGATGACAACAAATTTGGTTTCATAGTTATGGATGGTAACGGAGCCCTTTTTGGTACTCTTCAAGGAAATACTCGTGAAGTTTTACACAAATTTACCGTTGATCTTCCCAAAAAGCACGGTTCGTTGAAATTCAAAAAGAAACGGACAAAGAAGAAATAGTCACTTTTGAAGCATCGATAAAATTGGATAAAAATGTTTACAGGTAGAGGAGGACAGTCCGCTCTTCGTTTTGCTCGATTACGTATGGAGAAGCGACACAACTATGTGCGCAAGGTGGCCGAAGTGGCGACTCAGCTGTACATCACTAACGATAAACCTAACATCGCGGGCTTGATTCTGGCTGGTAGTGCAGATTTCAAAACTGAGCTCAGTCAGTCCGATATGTTTGATCCTGTAAGTTTTATAACATAAAATCAAATCACCAGCTTTTATTTTAAATTTCTAGATGAAATTTTCTAACAGTTGTATTTTTCATCAAATTCTAGCGATTACAAGCCAAAGTGATCAAACTTGTCGACGTTTCATACGGAGGTGAAAACGGTTTCAACCAAGCCATTGAACTTGCAGCAGAATCGCTACAAAATGTGAAATTTATACAGGAGAAGAAGCTTATCGGTATGTCTCTTTTATGTCATGTTCATTTTTTTGATCTTCCAAGTAATCATATTGTTAACACAATATTTAATTTTTAGGTCGTTACTTTGATGAAATTTCTCAAGATACTGGAAAGTACTGTTTTGGAGTAGAAGATACCTTACGAGCGCTTGAATTAGGAAGTGTGGAAACTTTGATTTGCTGGGAGAATCTAGATATTCAAAGATACGTGTTGAAAAATCACACGAACGGCGAAGAAAAGGTTCTCCACTTGACGCCTGAGCAAGAAAAAGACAAAACCCATTTTACCGATAAAGAGGTTGGTAAAACCACTTAAAAACAGCAGATTTTATTTTGAAAGTACAGAAAATTTTTAACTAAATGATTATTCATTCAACAGAGTGGAGTAGAGTTGGAGTTGGTGGAATGTCAACCTTTACTGGAATGGCTTGCAAACAATTACAAAAGTTTCGGTGCCACCTTAGAAATTATCACCGACAAATCTCAGGAAGGATCCCAATTTGTTCGAGGGTTTGGTGGTATAGGAGGTAATATAATTTCCCTTTTTCTTCTTGCAAAATTTGCAAAACTTGAATTTGCAACATTACAAAAAAGTGATATCTTTAAAAATCCGAAATCCCAATTATAAAATTTGCACGATGAATTGAGAACAAAATATAATTGGACATTGAACACATTTAAATGAGGAGAAAAATTGAACGCGAACTGCCAGAATACAATTTGCAAACACAAAAATGAAAAGTTAAAAAGTAGTCGGAAAAAGGTTGTTAATTATAAAGCGTATTTTGGCGTATAGGAATCCTTCGCTACAAAGTTGATTTCCAGTCCCTGCAGGCCGATGAGCCTCTTGATGACGTTGACCTTGATGATTACTAATTTCATCGATCAAGTATTCAAATTCGATCAGGTAGCTGTTTATCACATTTGCGTGCATATTCACGTGTTTTGTCGTGTACTCTAGATGATGTGGCCTCTTTCGTTGGTTTGTTCTTTCAATTTTTATTTTTTATCAGAACAAAGTTTCTTGTGACCAAACCTTATGGCACTTTTCATACAACTTTTGTTTTCATAATTCATAATTTCAATTTCGAATTGATAGTAATAATCAAAACCACAATATTATCACTTTCGAATTTGCTTTTAGAATACTAATTATTTCGGTCGTTCATAACTTATTCATTAAAACATCTGACATAGTTTGAAATTGAGCACAATATTTGACTTTGAAATTAAATTGCCAAAAAAAAGTTTTTTAAGTTATAAAACAATGTTTTTTTGTAAAAACAATTTAGCTCACATAGCGAATGTGTTATAACAAATATGATTAGAGCCATAAACTGAAGCCCAGTGTAAAGGTGTTTTTTAAAAATCGATTAGTGTAGTTAGTATTTTTTCTCTCTTTCAAAAAAGTCATCATGGCTCTTACACTGCCAAGTTCTCTTTGTAAATAGGTTTTCATTCGTTCAGCCGTAGTGAATCTTAATATAGTTACGCATGACAAATATCACAGCAAAAAAACTTGTGCCGAAACAAAAAAAAATCGAACAAAAATGGAATCGTATCATTTGCATTACTGCAAAACTTGTCCAAAGTTTATCGAACTTGATTTTCTCAAACACATTTCCTCATAAGTTTCAACGCATGAAAAACAACTGTTGAAATTTGCAAATTTGCTTCCTTACGTCGAATATTTATTTCACTATTTCATCTAGACTGTCATCACGCAGGGCACCAATTTTGTTTTTCTCATCTTCTTTCTGAACGTTGGTGTTTATTGTTTTATTTGAATTTTTCTATTTTGGTTGATATTTTGTTTTTTACTCGCAACCCTCATAGTTTAGCCATTTCGTATCGAATTTTTTGCGCTGTAGTTGTTGATGATTTGAATTTTGAGATATATCGTTTTACTAATATGAAACTATCAATTTTCATTAGCTCGCATATTGGGAAAGGTATAGTAAGCTTTATTTTACAATTAATTGTTTGATGTAATTTGCAAACAGAAAATAACAATTCATTCATAAATAATTGAAATGAACAATGTTGATGATCATAAAAAAAGTGTCGAATCGTTGTAATGATGAGTTGAAAATTGGATTTGATTAATCAAGGCGATGATTTTTCGTTTTAGGTATTTTACGGTACAAAGTCGACTTTCAAAGTATGCAACTGGAAGATTTTGATACCGAATCCTTCGACTTGGATGACTACTAAGGGAAAGTCAGGCAGACATTTGATTTTATTCGCTTCAAAAGCAGAAAAGTATAGTCAGAATGAAACAGCAACAAGACAAGACATTATGGATTGCGTCGCAGTTGACAGAGCGCTCAAGTCAGCAAACCCATCACTGATAGTGTTATACAAAGGGACTCAAGCACGTCTGAGATGAAGAGCTCGAGGAATGATAACGTTCTTGCAGGACTACACTTAAACAAACAAACTTGGCGCTAAACTTATGGAGAAAAATTCGATTTACGGCGGCGCTTACAAAAACAGCCAGCTTATAATACCTGCCTGCCAAATACTTAAATAGGAAAACATTCTTTTATGGTTATTACCTTTTTCAGAATATATTCACTAATAGACTAATTTGAGGAAGAATTTAAACAAAGTCAACAGTTTTATGAAATATAAATGAATTGAGATAAATTTGAAAAATTAAGTATAACACTTGATGCTACAGCGAGGGTACAAATTGTACAGAAACAATGACCAATCAGAGACAGTTTTGTATTATAGAATTGATATTTGTCGTCCAATATGAATGAAATGTCTTGTACCAGGCAGCAAATCTGCGCATATTCAACGGTTGTAGCACTTAATTTTTTTGTTCTTAAACAATCCATGGATCAATCAATTGTAATAAATCAATTATTATACATAACACTTGTTTTCATTGGGTCTGGTTGTTCGTTTTCAATTAAGCAAAACTCTATTGATTGTATTTCATTTTTGTATCTTGTCGGAAGCCCGTTTTATTTTGAATATAAATAATAAACAATTTTTTACTCAATTAAAAATTATTATTAAACCCCTATCCATATACATCTAAAAATTATATAATACTTACCTAAGTTTACTAATTACGCTCTCAATAAAACCAGCGGTTTTTTAGATCAAATAAAATATTATGCAATTTAAATCACTAGAACTGAAATTGTTATTGTTCGAAAACATTTCAAAAAGAAATTGAAAAATACAAATGATAACTTTTTTCTTTTTTGTAACTTCAATGAAACAGAATGTTGTAAATAAAATACAAAGCTGCGATACTCATTCACCCTTTTATTTATCGCAAAATCATTCTTGTTAACTTATGTATCACAGATTGCAATCGAGTGTAATATGATCCGAACGTTGAAAAATAAATTAAAGTTTGCAGTTAAAAGTATGCAGTTGTTGAGAAAAGTTTGCGGTTTGCCGCCGTCAGTTTTTTCTTCTTCGAATGAAAAATAAAAAAAATCGAGCTTGTGATAACTTTACCCTTTCCGTGCAATCCTATTCTTATCGTTATCATCATATTACTTATCAATAACTTTTATCTTTTTTTTCTTGCTCCAATTTTCTCTCTTTTACGGTGTTTTTTTATTATTATAACTATTTTTAATCGATATTTGCTATCATTAATATTATTATTTATATAATATATACACAAGCTATTGAATTCATAGTTATTGAATGAATTTCATACATAGATTATCGCTAAAGTATACATCATACAGACGTCGCTTTGTTTTGATCGGATAAAAATAATTCAAACGTAGAAAAGTAGTTTTAATCTTACAATTAACTATTCATGCTTAAACTGAAATATGCAAAATATTATCCTCAGTTTAGTTGTTTTTTTTTTCTTATAAATTTTACACAAGTCCAGTAAACAAAGCGAACATCCGCGACTCTCTACGTATCTAGTCTTTAGCCCCGTTTTTCGCCTATAACAAAATTAAATCACTAAAATAAAAAAAATCATCCCTCCTAACTATATTACTCCTGTTGATATTTAAGCTAGGAAAAAATTAACGAACATTTGGTTAATTATTCAACCAAATGATTCAGTTTTGTAACATCGGTAAGACAATGGTTTTACGAAAGTGCACTTCTATTAAATATTGATTTGGCTTGGCACAGTACTTTTTATTACTTCCAAATTCATTAGCACTATTGTTTTTTGTTTTTTCAAATACTTTTTTGTGCTTTTCACTCAAATTCGTACGTATTATAATACAAAAATAATTCGTTGGAAAATCAATCATTACAATAAATTATTATTTAGCAAGAATTAGAGTAAAGAAAAAACTGATTTTTTCCTTTTCTCGAGACAAAGAAACGTTTGAAGTGTTTTCTCAGCTACTGAATAATATGAAAAGCGACACGCTTAAATATACAAATTCCTAGTGCTTTGGTCAAAGTATCTGTTGTGTAACACTTGATAAAGCATATTAGAAAAGGAAATCAAGTAGAAAAAACAAAAACCAAAAAGTTGTAGCTTTGTAAATCAACAACTCTTATTCGCTTTTGTTTTTTCTTCTTCCGTTTTCGTATTGAACTTATAAGCAGATAAATGAAGTTATAAAATTTATATTTATAATACACTTTACAGATTCGTAATACCATTAACTTAGGGTGCGCGTCACATAACAAGTAAGCAACGGATGTCAACGACAATCGACAAGCATCCTGTCAGCGTTAAAGTTAGGATCGCGCGGTCATACTGGTGGCGGCGGAGGGTTGCTGTACCCTATCTCTTATTCGTGGGACGTATTCTGTCCTTGTCGGCATCCCGGTCATCCGCGACCGTCCACTCTGGATCGTTCGGGTCCTCGCCCTCAGCGTCGCAGTACGCGGACTCCGTCGTGTCCGACTCGTGCGATTCCATTTCCGCCTCCTGCAATTTGATCGTTTTTGTTTCGTTTTTTATTATTCCATAAAAAACACTTTTAACCTCTCTCTTTCACTTTTTACAGCTAGTTTCCGTTACGTCTAAAACAAGTAAAGCGAAACTTTGAATTTCATTTTACCGATGATTTTTTTTCTTTTACTTGTCTATACTGATCGATGAATGAAATGAAAAGTTAAATTCCCTCTTGCTAAATTCTAAAACGAGATGTTATTATTTTAAATTAAATCTTTCTTCGGTTTTTAGTGAGTTTCAAGTCGGATGATATTGATGAGATGAAACACTTTAAACGACTTACATCATCCACTTTATCTTCTTCTCTGGAACAAACCGATGCCGAAGATGTTTGCCAGTGACCATCTGGCATCGCTTCCAGCATTTTGTTGTACACTTCCTCTGATAGTGGAAATGTTCGTGATTCATATGGTACAATCTGTTGGAAAGCAAACGACAGGAAATCACTCAAAATACAGTTTTTGTTTTTATCAAAATTACATTCAAGGATGTAATTTTTTAATGGAATTTCTATGTAAACATTGAGACTCACCTCTTTATCATCTTCGATTGGACAGGTACTCGTTTCTTCCCTCCCTGTCCGAACGGATGAATTTGTTCGTCGCCTGAAAAGACTAGACGATTTATCCAAGTTTTGACTTTGTTGACTGTCCGTATCGTGAGCTTGTAAGGGAGTCGCCGGCGGCGAAGTGATTGGTGACGTTATATCGCCGCCAAAATCACTCGGATGAGGTGACATTGGATCTGAAACAAACACTATTATTACAAACATTGTAACTTTCCATCCTGAATAAGGAAACAATATTTTTATTCAGCTTAAAGATGTTATTGCAAAATATTGAAAGCCCTAAAAATAAAAAAATGTTTAAATTAAATTAATCTTTATTTTAGAAGAAGAATTTAGATTTTCTTTTTTTAGAAGAATTTAGAAGTTTTTTTTTTTTTAAACTTTTAAGTGAATTTGCAATCCGTTTTTACGTTTATAATGAAGTTAGGTTCTGGAAAATTTCATTGCAAAAGTTTATTACTTTATAAGGTATTTTTTTCTCGAAAATTGTCAAACACAAAATGAGATTTTAATAGTTCAAAAACTGATAAAAAATTAGTCAATTCTGATATAAAAACGTAATATTCGAGAATTTTTTGTGATAAAAATTGTCCCACCAATATAAATTGACACTAATCACATCTCATTTCTGGAACTTTTTAATTCAGTGAGTGAATTTTTTGAAGTTTTTTTGTTTTGTACGAAATGAATAATTTGTGAGATTGTCATACCAGGAGTGTTGGCTCCGCTGTCTGCTCTGCTATCTGTGCGTCTGCTGTGTCGGATACGTGAATGGTGGGGCATCTTAGCAAATGTCATAAACCGTTTGTTTTCTTCTTTTTCGCTACGTTCGTGTCTGAGCGCGATCGTTTCATCTGACACATCTTCATACTGAAAGTACACATTATTTATTATTATACTTATTTTCAAACATGGAGTAAAAAAATATCTATTGCAGAGCATATGAGGAAACAATTAAAAACAGTAGTTATCTACTGAGTCATAACAAATTGTTCTCATGCCGAAGAGTGTTTAACAATGGAAAAGTTTTAACGGTAGAACTCAAAAAAGAGTGAATACATAATTGTGACAAATTATTTGACGTTGCTCAAGCATGAGAAACTTGAACAAGTAGAAATATGTCTCTTACTCAACAAATTTCCAACATTTTTTTATATCGTCGTTATGAATATAAAAATAAAGCAATGATAGTTTTAATAATTTTTAACCTTTTATCTCTAATATAAATTTTTATATGCTTTTTAAGAAGCCATAAAAACTTTGCGGGGAACAGATTTTTGTTAGCTAGACAATAGGAAAACTTTATCGGCAGGTTTAAGAGCAATATTACTTTGTTGAACAGAATTTTATGTCTCAAATGAAAAATAAACGGTTGATTGTAAGCAGTTGATCAAAATTCAATATAAATAATTTGATATGAACTTTTTAAACTGTGGATTTTTTTCGACTGAACAAATTTAGATTTTTGATTATACTAACATCGCTATCTTGACTAGGCCTATGCATTCCGTTCTTGACATCCACTTTAACTGGTTCTTCGCACAGTCTCCATCTGGAAAATTAAATTCGATTATTACAAATTGTTCTTTTATCTTAAAACCCGAGTTACTAGATTGAGAAGCAATATTTGGTAACAGGTTTTAAAATAACCTTTCAACGATTATAAAAAAATTCAATTTATTTAAGAAAACTTTACTTTGCAAAGTATCTATTTATATTACAACATAAATTTATAAAACGAAAAATTGAATAAAAAATTGAATTGTTGCAACTCGTTAAATATTTGTCACACTCACTTTGGCGTCAATATTTCCTTGTACTGTAACTTTTCTAATCTGGTCGATGCAGCTACACTGTAAGGTATGACTATGTTGTCAATGTCATATGAATTCTGACGCGATCGACTGGAAACATAAAAATATTTCAGGCATTTTAGATGTCATTAAAAATAAAATGTGATTTTCCTGTTGTTTCAATTCATCTTATTTTATTCGTTCAAAGTTAATCTTACCCATGGATCATGGAGATCTTGTCTTTAAGAGGATTTTTGTCCGATGACGCAGTCGAGTGTTGCAGAGGGGAAGGCACTGGGGATGAATGTTTACTAGAACTCGAGAGCGCACTGGCTTCTTCATCGTCCTCCACTGACGCCGGCTGCTTTGGTATTTTTTTCTTGCTGCCACTGACGACGTGTGGAAGTCGATCTGAGCTCAGCCGATTTCTCTTTCCTTTCGATACCTTCCTTTTAATACCTAAACCATTTGAAACTCATTTCAACAAATATGATCGAATCACTTATTAATTAGCTTATTGATTATCTCGTAAATTATGAATTATTGATGAGTAAATATTTTTATTAATTATATTACTTCAATTAAAGAGTAAATTAATTAGTAAATCATAAGCCACTTTATCTGCAAATTAAAATCTCAATAAATAACTTACTAGGTGCTAAAACGTTGGTAGAAGTTTTTTTTAGCCGAGAAGTGTACTTAGTCCTGTGCTCAGGCAGTTTCTTATTTCTCCTTTCGTTGCTTTCTTTGTCTTTTATTCTCGTCATTCGGATGTTTCCTCTCAACATCTTTTGTTGCCACTCGACTGATTTCATTATGGCGTCAAGATGCGTACTGTGTAAGATTTCTGTTGAAAAAGAAATTAATTGGTATTATTGCTTTGTGCACCATACAAATAAAAAGGAAGACATTCATACTAAGAAAATTTTTTAATGTTAATTTAATGCTATTTCGTAAAAATATTCGATAAATACCTAACTCACGTAAAAAATGAGAATACTGAATGATTATTTAATGGTAAATGTCTAGCGGATAGTTTTGTTTCTTTGTTGTATTGATTATATCAGTTTCAATCTTCTCTTTGTTACGTAACTATACACTATTTCATACAATGTAAGAGATCGATTGGTAAGAGCCAAAAAGTCTAATTTTTCCAACAGAATGTTTAGATACCTGATTATTTTTTAATATTTTGTTACCCTTGTTTTTACAAAAGATAATTAAACCTTTTTAAAACAACCGAAAATTCTTATTTTTTGCAAAAATTTCATTCGATTCAAGTTCGAAATGAAGTTACACAAATGTAATATGTCCAATAAAAACTTTTTTGATGAAAATTTGAATAAAAAAGACTGAATATGGACTAATTTTTTCATTCAGTCATGCCCCATCGAAGAATTTCAAAAAACTGAATTGCGCGACCTTTTAAGACTTGTATTTACGAAAACAAAACTTTTTTTCTTTCGAAGCTCTAGTATCTGTAAATACATAATATTCGTATTTATACTTTTTTAAATTCACACTTTTCTTCAGTTTTCTTCGAATATAAATATTTATTTCTCTCGACTCTTCCAGACAGCTATTAAGTTTCCCGCAGAATCTAACGCCATGTTTAGATAACTCCAATCAGCAAATCCAAACGCTAGATTCATTTAATGTTCAATGAAATGTGAAAGTAACAAAAAAACAGAACGTCCAACTTTTTTTTCATTGCAAAAGCAATTTCTTCTATCTAATCATAAATCATTTTTTGTGACAGAATCGCCGTTTTTCTCCAACAAAACACCGACAACATTCACTTTTTAACAATCTTCATAAAAATGATAAAATTAAAAAAATATTGACATTGTTATTGTCCCCATTAACTATTTTCATTTTTTAAATCGAATTTCAACATAATTATTTAATGTTTATTTTATAATTCAAGTTTATTTTAAGCTACTTCAAACAAAATATCGAAATTAGCTTGATTTGAAAGTGCAGATAAAAGAAACAGATTTTACCATCATGAAAAGACAGAACTGGATGGTAGCCAGGATCCACAAAAGCGATTCTTTCTTGTAGACTCATCTGCTCAAGTGGCTCCTGCGGCTGTGTGGGATCAGTTCGGCCGGTGCAAAGAGCGCATGCCGGCAGGGTACGATCGCAATCGCAACGGATGCTCGACGCCTTAGCGGCGCGTTTTGACACCTCGTGCAATCGGTCGAGCTGCAGCAGTTTCCGTTTCCTGTAGATGCTCCAGACGAAGGGTCGCGTTCGACTGGCGGGCAGTTCCTCAGACGTGCTGCTGCTGTTGTAGCGTGCTATCGTCGAGCCGGGCAACACTCCACTGTAACCGTTGACCGTCTCGGCGCTGTCCAGGATCACCACACCTTTTGCCGTTCGTAGCTGTCGCTGCAGATCGTTTTGCTGGCGAATCTTGTACTCCAGGTCGGAAATTTGCGCTTGCAACCAGGTCCACCTCGAGGCGATACTCGCTCGGTCCTGAGCGTACCGCCATGCTGCTCTCTTAGATCTAAAAAAATGGAAATCAATCAATGTCGTAGGTTTCAAATTTTACGGACCGAAATTCGATTAAATCCAATGTAATTGAATTTCAAGTTTACAGGATTAATATTTTAAGGACGTGTGCGTTTATATTTCGTTATATAATTCTCAGTCCATCATTTTCCTTTAACTTCATTACGATGGAGAGTTTGTTATTGAAACGTAATTGCATTTCACTGATAATATTCTCAGTATGAAATTAGTGGAAAAAACAGTCGCAGTAAATAAGAAAAAGATGTAAAAAGCAGTGCGAGAGTTTAACGTTCATTAACAAGTCGTTGAAAAAAAGATGCATTCAAGAGACACTGCTTAAACAATTTATTCTATCATCAATGAGATTGGAGTTAGTACTCTGTAGGTTAATCAAATACAATTAATTGAACTCTATGCAACTGAACCAACAAACTCATTTTCAGTTGTAATTTTTTCCTAACTTTTAATTTTGTTTTTTTTGTGGTTCTTATAAAAAATTTTCAAATTTTCATTATTCGCCATGCACCATCCAAAATTAGCATGAAATTATACTAATTCTGCAATTGCGACTCATAAATATTTCAGTCTTTCTTTCTAAATTTTACGCAACACTGAAAATTATCTCAAACAGTACCGCATTGATCTAAACGCAAATTGCAATTGCATAAGAAATTGCAACTTTTAAAAGTCTAGACAGAGTAGACTTGAAAAATTCATTTTTAACTTACATAGGTAACCTCTGCTGATGAAGGTTATTAAAAGTCTGCATCTCATCAGCGCTTTCGCCGCCACTACTGGACGCAGTGCAGTCCGAGTCAAGATTTTCATGAATCGTCCTGACCTGGGTGTCCAAAGGTCCGACAACACTCTCCAGTTCCTCGCCATCGAGCTTGATCTTGGGCGTGCCAAAAACCTGGTGCCTATTAGCTGCGCCCAGATTATTGTCCCTCGATCCCGCTCCGAAGTACCGGCAATACGACCGCTGTCTGTTCAGACTATTACTCTGAGCCGTGGAGGTTTTCTCGATCTTATGTAGGAAGTTGTTAAGATTCGTGCTGATCTCAGGAAAGTTTTTGACGTTGGACTTGGAGCCCATGTCCTGTAGCTCCTGGTAGAAGAACTTTTTCGCACTTGCATGAGCGACCTCGAGGACACCCATGTTCTCCTCGGCGACATGGCAGCCGACCAGCTGGGCCTGGAGTTTCCTAAGGCGTCTAACGAGGAAGGCGCATCGTCGCTCCTGCTCGAACTGGCGCTGAGCGGTCTGTTCCTGTTGCTGAGAGATGGCCTGGGCGCGCTGCTGCTCAGCGGTGTCGTTGATGGCGATTTGTTCTTGACATAAGCCAATGACAACGTCGTTGAGGAACTCGCGCTCGAACGAAGAGAAGCCCTCCTCGGGGAACATTGACCCCGGGGGCCCGACTGTCTCCTGCACCCCCGAGGACACGGTCTCCTCCATCGACTTAAAAACACGGAGGATCTCCTCGACGTTCTGCTCGCCCTCGAAGCTGCCCATCATCTGTTCAACGTCGCCAAGAGCCGCGTCGACCTCCGCGGAAGTTGTGAGCTTATCTTCCTGTGCCAGTGGCACGTCCACACTCGTCTTGAGGAATCCCATGCTGTCCGGCTGTTCGCCCATGGATTGGTCGTTCATCATTTGGCTGTTACTAGTCGCAGCAGCTGTCTCCTTGCTAAGCAGCGCGATCAGATCCGACCCCGAGGCTGGCAGATGCTCGATCCCGTTGGCGTACTTGGAGTTGATGACATCGCGAATCACGTCCTTGGGTACGCCCTCGAGGCAGAGCTCGTCGATCTTGGCCGGCTGCACGTTAGCACTCACCACGAACTTGGCGAGCACCTCACGCTCCTGGCACACCTCGGCGGCCTGCTCGGCCGAGAGGAATCCGCCCGCGGGCAGGCTTGACAGCAGCGTTTCTGGCTTTTGAGCACCGCCTTCCGTCAGAGCAGGGGCCATCACTGCCACTGACGACGACGCAAACAGGGCCGCTGACGCCGCCGCCTCGACATCCAGACGACCCCACCTGGACCTAAGCCGCGCCCGAGCCTTGCTCACTCCCATTCATCCATTGTTGACCCGCTCACCACGTCTCTTTCAGGTCCTCCTTTTTGTCCTTCGCGAACTCTCCTCCTTCTTTTATCTCCTCTTCAGAAAAACCCTGAAACATCAGATTTCAATATCAGTATACAGCGAAACAATCTTTTGCAATACTATATCCTATTAATTGTATTAATATTTTTGTTTAGTTATTTTGTGACGCATTTATGCGGCAATTTGCAAAAACTCAATTAACTGAAAATTTCATGATGGTAATTTTTTGAGATAAAAAACTTGTATTTCTGCCAAATTATTCTCATTTTTTCGATATAGAAACGTTTTTTTAAAATGTTGAAAATAGAATACCTCAAAAACAGTCAACTGGTTACGGCAAATCACCACAGATATTTGTTGATTAATAATAATAATAATTGTAGAATCTATCTTGAATGTTTTATTTTTTCTTCAAATAATCATGCAGAAGAAATGTAACAAGAGAAAAGTCTGCAAATCTCAGGTCATCTGATCCTTTTTAAATTGCCTTCACTTATTTTCAAGTAATAAATAAACAAAAAACAATCATGTGAAGTTTCAGTTCATGCGAATAGCTTTATTTCTAAAACTCGTCGATAAATCAATATTAAGAATTGTTTTTTCTAAAAAACAAGAATGCAATTAAAAATTTCACTCTCAAAACAAAGGCTCATTCTTTGAATTTTTAAAATTGTAAACAAACAAAGCTAAATGATTCTAATAAAAACAAAAAACCAAGGTTCTTTTGAATTTACTTTTTAATAGTTTATTTATTAAACGAAATAAAAACGTTTTTTATTACAAAGTTGTTCCAACAATTTTAGCAAACATAAAAGAAAACATTTTAAAAGGATCATTGAACGAAATTTATTATTATTTAATAATTATCGCAATTGCCCTTCGCAGCGAAACACATGGGCAAAATGCCGCTCTTACGCAACATTCAGAGATGCAGAAAGAAAGGAAGAAAAAAAAAAGAAGTCATGCATCGCCCGTGGCGAAAACAATCACGAACAACATTGCTCTCGGCTTTAACAATTTTGAATTGCAAATTTAAAAAAAAGAACGAAATGATAGGCTGTTCGGTCCAAAGTCTGATTATTTGGTACACTGCAATAATTATTCTAAAATTTCGGTTCATCGCGGTACAAGTTGTTCAAAAACGTCCAATGAACGTTGTTACACTAAAAACGTCGATTTACTTTGTCGAAACAACCAAAACAAACAAACCTGATAAAACGTTCTATTGGTCAGAGAAAGAAATTGGGCGTTTGTCAAGGTGAAAGAAAGGTGAAAACGAAAGAAACAAAATGATACAAATAGGATGAAGAAAAGCCGCGAAATTTTAGAAAGTAAAAGCCAACCGAAGGGGTGTTAAGAGGGAGCGCGTCGTGGATCGATGTGTAGCGGCAAAAAAGGCATATGCCGGTCGGCAAAAGAAAGACGACGAACGTCGTGTTTGTAACAAAGTGTGAAACAAAAAGCACAGTCGGTACAAACTGTCGTTACAGATGTTCGCATCGAAATGATGTTTGGCGTTGTTGGGAGTGTTGGTGTCGATTGTTTTTGGTGTGCGAAACGGGAGCCCTGGCGCGGGTGGCGATGACACCTAATTGCCACGTGATCGGACGCCGGTGTGTGTCGGGATTTTGATGTGGAGGTGTTGCATAATGAGGCGCGTTGGACGGGCGTTGGACGCGTCGGTTGGGGCTGCCCAGGCAAAAGAACGAAAATGCGCGTTAATTTTGCGCGTAGATGAATGGGATCGCGCGCGGTGCGACGGATGGAAGCCGCACACGCGTATACGTGTGTGCGCGCGCGAGCCTCGAGACAGACGAGAACGATGGGGACGGGGTGGGGCGCCTGAGGACAAGAAGCGCTTGCCGTCGAGGGAGACGGAGAGAGGGGCGGCGCGCGCGCGAGTGAGAAACAGACAGCGAGGTTCCCGGGTGAGGAACGCGAGAAAAATGGCGATCGCGAAACGGCCAAGCCGCAAAAACACCTACCTAGCGCGTGAGAGCGCGGGCAAGATCCGCCGCGGCGACGGCGCGCCACAACACGTCTGCGCCTGTCCTTCTTTCACGTCCCGGTTTTTGTTTCTCCGAGATTGCAATGGCCTTGCGTGTCGCTTCTGCTTTCTGCTCGGTTGCCGTTGGCTGCTGGCGTACGCGCGCAATCACACAAATCACACGCACGGCCCCGGCCGCGCCATCGCCTTTTGTACGCGCACGTCTCTCAACAAGCCAAACGGCTCTCTCCCCGACGCGACACTATTTCGCGCGATGTCGACGTGCAGTACCAACGCTCGGCGTCCGGTGCCCCGCTGGAGCAAAACTGACCAATCTTGCGACAAGAGTACCGGATGTTCGCGTTCACGCATCGCGCAACCACCAAATGTGGGGATTAAGCAACGTTCACAAGCTTGCGCGCTTCCCATCATTCGTCTAGGGGGCTCCACTTGTCGGACCTTTTTTGTTTTCGCCAAAGCCCACGTCACGTGAGACGGATTTTTCAAACTCATTGGCTTGAATTCAACGAACGTTACTGTTCAAATTTTTTCCCACTCCTCTTGTTGTGGACACATCATTAATTTGGCATTAGTCATCAGTCTTAATGACTATTAATTTTTGATAACAAAAATAAACAAATTAAGAGTAATGGTTTTACTCGAAAATAGGTTGGGCTTTCCTATTGTCACAAACTCTTTCTTTGTCTTTTGTGAAATTACTCTTTGTGATGATGCGTCACAAAGTATTGTGTGATGCAATATTTCAAATCTTTTGCAAATAAAAATACATACAAACAAGCAATTTATGAATTGTTTAGCCTATAAAAATGAATAATTGAATTTTCTTATTGTATCAAGAATTTCTTTGTTTATTTCGGGACAATTGTTTGTGATGCACGACATTGTGATGCGCCAAATGGAAGACTTTTTCTCGTTTGAATATTTCGTAAACAAAAAGTACGAAACGATTTTGAAATTTAAACTTTTAAAATGATATCTAATAATAAATTTAGAATTTTATTTTTATTTGCTTTTTACATTAAAAAATGTTTAAATTTGAAAATCATCCAAGACAAATTATTCAAATCTCACCATGGGTAATTATACTTTACTTAGATGAGAAAAAGGTTAAGTGCCAATGGCCATACGTGTGCGCATATTTCACAAAATGTAGCAATAATGCAGACTGCAACAAATTTTCCAGTTTCTGACATCTCCACCAGATGGCAAATTTGATAACGAACTTAATTTTGCATTGTAAAAATATTATAACGTCCAAATAAAAGTCTTTCAATTGAATAAATTTGTTAATATATTGAGATGTTTCGAAAGAAATTTATTTCAAGTTATTTTTTAATTAAATTGTTATGTATTTTTGGTTCTGTCGGTAAAGTCAACTGTTAACCCTTCGAGACCGTGTTTATAGAGAGTCAAAATCAGCTGCAATCAGTCATCATGTCACAATAAATTTACAAGAAAAAATAAACAAACAAAAACTGCCTGGATCTTTAGTTGATCAGTGTCATGCAATGTTACAACTCTTCATTTATCGTCAATTCAAGTTTTCGCAATTTCGATATTACTGCAAAAGAAGGTAAAATTTATGTAAACATTCTTTGTAAAAAAGGAGCAGATTCGAACATAATGTTTCGTAATGTCAAATTCTCTAATGGGTCTTAAAAAACGAATATAGATCTAATTATTTTGCGTTTTATTAGAAACTAAGTACTTTCATTATTTTTTCTTAATGATTCGACAATATTTTCTAGATTTTGACCAATTTTGAATTTTTAGAGGTTATATTAATATTCATTTCAAAACTTGTTGATAAAAAAAGTTCATTATTTTGCAACTAAACTGTGTTGACGTTTTTATTATTTTGCAATTTAATTATAAAACGTGTCGTTTGAATACTGATACGCAGTTTTAAAATGTTTATTATATATAGTTATAAATTTTTTCAAAATCGCAAAATTGAAATAAATTAATTAGTGTAAATTATTTTTTTTTACAGAAACATAGATTATTATGAAGTACTACAAGTATCACCAACGTCATCCCAAAAAGAAATCCGAGCTGCGTTTATCAAGCTTTCTAAAACAGTGAGTGACATATTTATTTATTTTAAATTAATGATAACTGATCAATCTAATCTGATGTTTGTTTTTATTTTTAGAAACATCCCGATGTCAGTGGTACAAAAAACCATGAGGAGTTTACTAGGATTAACGAAGCCTATAATGTTTTAAGTAAATCTCATTCTAGAACTCAGTACGACAACTCAATTTTAAATAATAACATCAGTTACAAGAGCAATCAAGACATCTTTAAAAATATGAAATCCAATCCTTATTACTATTCGCCTAACTATATGTATGGAAGGTAATTTTGAAAAGTTTTATTTTGAGCGAAAATGAAAAAAAAAGAATAAATATTGCAAAAGTTTGTTTCACAGGCCAATCAGAAATCGTCGTTATTGGGAAGAAGATTTTGATTTTGAGCAATATGACAATAGGACGCAGGAAGAGAAGGATAGAAGCAGCAAAAAACGGGCAATGATGATTGCAATTTTGTCCTTTGGGTCGGTTGTTCTTATAACTTTGCAAATAGTAACAGTTAACCGAAGTGTCACCAGACAAAGAGAGGAGTTGAAGAACTATATGAAGACTCTGCGAAAAAGAAAAGAAGAAATTTTGAATTCCCAAAGCCAAGAAGACTACGAGAATTACGTCAGGCAAGAATTAAAGATAGAACCAAAACTGCCTGTGCATCAACTAAACGAAGTATTTTTTAAGTACAAATAACATGTGTTTAAAATTGTTAATATTTACGAAAAAATTGTGACAAATCTTTTTCATTGCATTATTTCATTTTTTAGTGAAAAGGAAACGAAACCGGCTGAGCAACAGTCTGAGAAGAATCAAATTTCCAATTCGTGAGAGGATCCAGGAAAAAATCATCTATTTGGTTGGTCTATTTTGTATAAATTTTCGTTACCCTAAAGTCTATAGTATTTTTTGTTTTGCAGCTGTAAAAAAATTGTAAAATATTCATTATTGAGAAATATATTTGTTGAACTACAGTTTGTGACTTGTTTTTTGTTTAAATGAAAAACAAGGTTTCCTTAAAACGACTGATCAAATATTTGTTATCGAATGATCGCATTGAAATTAAAAGAATAAAGTGTAACTGACTCATTTAATTGTTCCAAATATTTGAATTGACGTGAGAGAGAAATAAAATGGGTTGTATATCGAATAACAAAACATCAATTATGAATAGGAGAGATAAACCCAACATGCAACGAACGAAGTGAAATTTTCCTCGTGAAATAAAACTCACGATTTAAAATCTGAACTTGCTTTAGATCTTCATTTCTAATCATGATTATTTTTAACAATAAAATTTTGATAGGAAATTTCACTTCATCAATAAACCATTCCGTTCAAGCGTAAAAAACAAAATTATCTAATCTCAAGAGAAGAAAAAAATGAGATAAAATTTAATTAAAATTATAGAGTCTAGTTTTTTGTTTATTATTTAATTTGTATAATAAGTGGAAAACATACGATCAGGATGGAAGGAATGGTAGTATTTTTATGCAGGATGCGAGACTGTCATAAATCGTTATTGAATTATCCTCTATTGAAAATTTATTTCGTCAGATTCCATGAAAAGTTTTTTCGAACATAAAGGGAGCTGGCAAAAAGCCGGAGTATAAAAGGTGACAGCGGCAGTCGTGTCCATATGAGTTTCGTCTCCAGTCGGCAACTCTCACGAGGGTTTTGATTGAACTACTGCCAGTCGCAATTGCAGTTGTAATTATGCGGGCAACAATCGGTGTGTTTCTTGTTGCTGTTCTCCTGGAGGCCAATGCATTACCCTTGGATGCAAACAACACTTACTGGAAAGATCGCGATGAAATATTGAAAGCCGAGGAACGAATGGCCATCGGTGGTGAAATCGTTCTTAACGATCTGGAAATCAACATGAATAAAATCTTAATGGGTTTTAAAAAAAATGAAATCGATTCAGGTGATTTATTAATCCTATTTTAACAAATTATTTTAGTAACGTTTTTTATTTATTTTTATTTTTTTAATAATGCAAAATAAAACTTATAAAGATTTTCGCACTATTTTGAACTATAAAAAATCATTGAGATAAATTTTGAATGAAACATAAATGAAAAAGTAAAAAAACAAGGTAACTAAAATTGCAACTAAAAAGCTGATTGTGTATCAAAATTTTATAATACACAGATATGTAATTTTGTCTGTTATTTCAGGGTTCGATGAACCAAAAACATTTATTCCAGCGTACAATTTCATGAATAAAAAGAACAAGATTGAATTATCCAAAACGTTTGAGCTGATTAAAAAGATGCCGAAAGGCGCGGTACTGCACGTCCACGAATTCGGAATGGTGTCGGCAGACTATGTCTTTGAAGAAATCACCTTCAAACCAAACTTGTACTTGTGCAAAGACTCAATTTTTTACATGAAATTTTCAAATCGTACTGAGGATGGTTGCGAATCAGTTTCCAAACTCCGCGCAGATCCTGAGAAACGAGATGAGGTAAATAGCTTTATCAAAAGTTGGCTATCCATGGAAGTTCCGGATCCCGATACTGTTTATAGCGACGTCAACTCTGCTTGGGACAAGTTCCAAAATTTGTTTGGGTTTCTCATTCCAATGTTATCGTACAGGTATATCGTACAGTACAGGATTTTTGGTCGAACACACAAGTATAATATATACAATTTGTTTATTTTTCTTTTTTATACTTAGGCCAGTTTTTGAACAATATATTTATCAAGGTCTCCTAGAGATGTACGAAGACAATGTACAGTATTTGGAAATGCGCACTGTTTTACCCGATTTGTACGATTTGGACGGAACAATATATTCTACAGTTCAAGTTGCTCAAATTTATAAACAAATTTCTGACAGGTGAGTTCTCAGGGAAACTTCAACTTCACTATTGTTTTTGCTTCAGGAACATGTTTTTGCTATTTTAATTAAAATTCCGAATTCAAAAGAAAAAATATTTTCGTTGCAGGTTCGTTAAAGATCATCCAGACTTTTTAGGAATGAAAATGATTTTTGCACCGTCTAGAAACGTTGAACCTTCACAGTGTGAAAAATATCTCCAAACTGCTAAACAACTTAGAGATGCTCTGCCAGATTTTGTCATTGGGTTCGATCTAGTAGGACAGGAAGACAAAGGAAAACCTTTGTCAGCATTTGTAAAAACGTTGTTGCAATATAATATCCCTTACTTTTTCCATGCTGGAGAAACAAATTGGAACGGTGCCTCAACGGATCAGAACTTGATTGATGCAATTTTGTTGAAAGCTAAGAGAATAGGCCATGGGTAAGAACCGAACTAAAGATCCAAAAGGTTAATTAAAAAAAATTAAAGATTTAAAAATGAATGTGTTTTCATTGTTTTTTAGGTACGCAGTGTTGAAACACCCTGAAGTTCTGTCGAAATTGAAAGAATACGAAATCGCAATAGAAGTGAATCCCATTTCCAATCAAGTTTTGAAACTGGTCTCAGATCTTCGAAACCACCCTGCTAGTTTCTTATTTGCTAACAATTTTCCCGTTGTTGTTTCCTGCGACGATCCTGGACTTTGGGGATCAAAAGGATTGAGCTATGACTTCTATGAAGCCTTCGTAGGGATCATGTCACGGAAATCAGATCTCAGAGCTCTCAAAGCACTTGCTATGAATTCCTTAAAGTACAATAGTTTGTCTGAACGTGAAAAGATGAACGCAATCAAATTATGGAAAGGTAAATGGGACGAGTTTGTTTCAAATTGTGTCAATGGGTCTGAAAATAATGTTTAAGGGAAATCAAGAAAACTTAAATTGTCATAAATTTTTTCTAACAGTAAATCTAAATTGTTGCATAATTCGCGTACTATTATTGTTATCTGAAAGTTTTGTATCACTATCATGTATCTATTACAAAATTATCAGTCATTCGTGTGTGAATGATAATCATTCTTTCATTGATTTGCTTGATTTGTTGTAACTTTTATTTTAAGAATTGAAGAAAAGATTTGATAAACAACTTTTCGTTACATGTAATCGGGCGTTCAATAATCGCTTATTATGAAATAAAATGATATGTCTAAAATTTTCAACAACTTTTATTTCTTATTTGCACGTTTCTGGTATAAAATATATTACAATATCTTTTTACAGAGAAGATCCCTACTATGTCATGTTGAAGAGAATGAAATTAGTTGATTTTTGTTTCTCACAAAAGTTGCCTCGTTTTGAAAGTAGATGAGTGCGTTTGGCACTTGTTTTCTTCTTGAGTGGTTTCTTGAATGTTTAAAAAACCCGTAACAATCAATAAATACAGAGTCGGACGTTAAATATTTTATTAAATTAACAATGAAATTGCAATGTTGTCAGCACAAAACGACAATTCTATAAATAACCATCAAGCGAAATGATGCGAGTCTTCATATACAATATATATCTTTGTGCCATATCGCTTTCAGTGTTCATCTCGCGTTGATAATTTTTGTTTGTCAGTTTATAAAATACTCTTTGAAATACACTTCAACAATTTTTTGTATCTTGTTAGTTTCTCACCTTTGACATTTCAACCACCAAAATAAAATTTCTTTTTCAATATGAAAAAAATCAATTACAAATAATAAATTGCAAATTTTTGAACAAGTGACGTTAACCTTTGTGCGCAAAAATTCAGTCAAACGTTTTTTAACTGTAATTCGTGCGGAACGTCATTCATTCGGTAATGTTAAACTTCATTAACAAATTAAAAATACTAGCTCACAAAAACTAAACGATACACGCAAATATATCTGCGTATTAGTGGCAATTCTAACTTGATTGAACATGGAACGTTGATATTTGTACAAAATGAGTCAAATCAAAAATTGAAGTTCGTAGATTGGCAATTTCTCAGGCATTGACACGCAGCGGCACATTCGGGTACCGCGGAAACTCGACAGATTCCACCGGGTTTCTCACTTTGAAGCTAGGAAACAGGCCGGTTTTGCTTATACGAGTGTTCCGGCCCTTTGAATAGCCGTTCCAGTGGTTTCCCAGCACCTCAACTGGATCGCCCACTTTCAGTTCGATCTCCTCCGGCCGTTTCGGTTTGTGGTCCATAATTGCAACTTGCGCGTGAGGATTTTGACCTCCGTAATAATAGCTGTCATCAAGTGAGGCGAAACGATTCGACGCATCCACATAATGCGTTTGCATCATTTCATATGCGACACGACAAACCTGAAAATTTTAATCACAAAAAATTAGTTGATGAATGATTCATTTTTTCATTATCTTTTTATTATCTTAATTAAATACTTTACCTGTGAACTGAATGTGCAAACCAAATAATCGCACATGGATAATAAGTATATGTCAAGAATTATCCCCTGAAGTGACGCATCAGAATATCTTCGAGAAACTGAAGCAGTTTCTGCAACACTTGGATCGCCAATAATTTCATATTTTGGATAGTAACGTTTTTTTGCATTCGTGATAACCTTGGGATCGTCGCTGGCAATGAAAACCCTCCTTACTTCTGGCTTGTCAACCAACTCGTCGAAGTACTGCTCAACTTTGGCCATGTACTCGTCAATGTCATGGTACGCTGCCTCTGTGCCTATTTTGTCTGTGCGCCGAACGTGAATCCCAACTATTGGCTTTTGAAAATTCAGTTTTTCTTTGGAGTACTCAATTACCTACAAAATATTTACATTTAAATTGATAAACAAACTTATAATGCTGATTGAAAATTAAAGATATGACGTAATTATACTTTTTTGAGATGATCCTGCGGTCGCATAAGGTACTTTAGAACTTGACCGACCCACCAGACGATCGGATAACCATGTATTTTTTCTAATCTTAAAGCAATGTCTGCGGGCACGCTCGGTGGCTGATATTTCGGCATTGGATTTACTTTGTCAACAATCGGCAGAGATAGAACTTGGGTATTGGCGTCGCCAGGCCAGTTGGCATGAGTTTCGCCTTGAGTTGAAGTGCAAGTATCGCTGACAGGTTCAAATACAGAATCCCAACCATCCTTGTGATAACGCCAACCTTTTGATTTAAGAATGAGGGTACGTTCGGTTCCATAGGCCACGAGGAAACAGTAAACTACGTGATGGATCTTAAAAAATTATTAGGTATTATTATTTGTATAATGTATTTTCACAACTGTATTTTCTTTCGAATCACCAATATGTTACCTGACAACCAAATCCACAACCTTTGTTCAAACTACAAATTAGTTTTTTGGCTTTACTACAGTCAGCCGGGTTTTGTAAATACCTAAAATTTGACAACAAGTATAAAATGCGTTCATTTTGATTAATGTCAAATAATTATTTGAAAAATTTGAATATTACCTAAACCTTCTTTGCACTAAATCAGAGAGCAATGCAGATTCTTTTTCCCTCCAGTCATTATAGCCGTCGATTAATTTCAGCTGCTCCATATCCTTCAGAAGGGTTTTCTTATATTCTTTTAAATTTTTCAGCGATTCTGATACTCCTTTACCCTTTTGGTCTTTTTCATAATCTTCTAACTGTTTCTGATATTTACCTAACTCTGAACTTATGTAATACCTGCATAAATGAAAAATGCTGATTGAAACAAAAAATATGCAAAAAGTGTCTCTTTCATGCAGATACTCAACTCATATTTCAATATAATAGAACACTTGACACTTTTTATAAAAGAACAATTATACTTCAGTTGGCTTGTTACAACAACTTACCACAATTCCTGAATATTGTTTCGTATTCTGCGTCGTACTTGTTCATATTCCAACGATGGAACGCCTGGTCGTTGAAAGTCATTTTGCTCTAAATATAACGAAGCACTTTGTAGTTTGTCCTGAATAGATACTTGGTCATTTTGTTCATTCTCTCCTTCTCTGTAAAGCACAAAAACTCAAATTACGCTGTCAAACGAATTCTGATCTGACATGGCAATATAGAAAAAATGTCACAATTTTGTCACAAAACCTTATCTTAACAAAAAATTAAAAATAGATTCATTTTTAAAATTAAAATCTTATCTTGACACATGTCAGTCTTAAAAAATAATGTTGTGTTTTGAACTTGTTGTTTACCCCAAAATAATATTCCTCAAAGCTTCGCTTTGCTTTTTAATCGTTTCAAACTGATTGGAGAGCTGAGTTAAACGCTGAGCATGCTCTTTGCTAGCGAGCGCTTCTTCGTCCAGGGACGATTTGTTTCTAAGGACATGCGAAGCCGAAAAAAAGAGGATCAGCAGCCAAGCGATCAGCAGAAGTATGCCCAGCTTACACAGCCATCCAGGTCGTGATGACCATAACGCGGCCATTTCATCAGTGATTTAATTTGATTTTTACATCACGTATCCTGAAAAATGAAAATAATTACAATTTGTAGAAATTTGAAAGTTAAAGTTATTTGAAAGACAAAAAGTATTTAAAAAATGAAAGAAAAGGAAAAGGTCAAAAATATAACACGCCGAATAAATGTAACACTGAACTATTCATCAGACTATATATTTATGATGAATGTACTTGAACAATTACATTAGTCCTATCGATTGTTCACATAGACATCAAAATAATAGTAGTGACAATCATAAAATGAACGTTAGATAGTGATAACACATTTTTCATCTGTTTTACGTTATCGTTTCAGCAATAAAAATTCTAACTGTTCGCAAAGCTAAATTTATCGTACTGTTAAAAAAATACATCAAATTGTCTGCTTTATTATCAATCATAATATAACATTTAAAATCCAATAAATCGGAGAAGTATATACATTCAAAATATCAAATAATAATTGTAATCTATAATTTACAATCATTAAATCTGTAGTTGCATCGATATAAAAGTTAAAGATAATATTTAAAAAATAAACTAGTTTTGAAAAAAAGTTAAAACCCGTTTGATCTTAAAAAACCAAAGGAACAACAGAAACAACATTAGTTGCAAAAATGGTTGTCAAAAACACAAACACGTGTAACTTAAGAACGCCATGTTTGTGGTTGTAACATTCACTGAGTACTTACCCCATGCATTTGGCAACAAGTCAAATCGATTGGACGCGGACTGGAATTGCAGTTGGTTGTCATCGATAACGATCAACGTCCACCCCCTCTGCCGATTTCTATTCAGCTCAGAATAATTACCAGGACGTTACACGTCATGTCTAGGGCATCATGTGCGTTATCTATAAAACACACTTCAAGACCATCTGTTTTAACAACACTTTGTTTTTATTTTAGGTCTCTTATCGCAGAATAAGTTTTTGTTTGATTTTATTCGTTACTCTGATTTGTATAGCTGAGAATGATACTTTTTTCTGCTTTGCGAATGGACTGTCTCTGTGTTGTGACAGAAATCCACGCAAGAGCAACTGCACGCAAGTACCTGCACGCGAGAAACCCACGAATGTTACCGCAAGATGGCAGCGATTATTTTTCTCATCTCATGAATAGGAATTTATCTGCCGTGGGAAGTTGGGGTCATTTGCATCATCAAACAAACATTAAGAGTAGTTTCATTTTTTTATTTTTTTTCGCATATTTTTATTACAAAAAATTTCGAATTTAAATGGAAATAATACAATTAAAAACAGGAGAATCTATCCAAATGAATATAACTGTATCATATATGCAAAATAGCTAAGAGAAAATTCGAGCAGATGTTTACATTTTCATGTTTATATTTTTGTTTGAAAATTTGATTGCGCATGCTCCAAAAAATATCTGAAATTTAAAAACGCCATTTAAGATTCGCGCGCTTTTTCAGAAATACCATGAAAAACATAACCTCACTATTATTTGAAGTATTCTAAACATTCCAAATTGACAGAAACTTGTCAAACGAGAAATTTGGATGAAAATTAAGTTTCATTGTTGGGCAGAGTGTAAATATTAATTCAAATTATGTCTGAAAAGGAAACGTTCATGAGAGAGGTAATTTTGTTGTTTTGTAACGATTTATTTACCGTTATAACTAAAAGTTAGTTGAGAACAATATTATTTTCAGGTTCAAAAAGTTGAGGATAGTTTACAAGACTTTCTCCATAAAGCCAACGTCATCGAGAAGAAGCTGCGTACAAAACTTTTATCAAGCGAAGATCGAGAGAAGCTCGAAGCTGATTTAGAAGACACGAAAAAGGCTTTAAAGGTCAACGAACAGAAACTGCAGCGGTTGCGAAAAGAAAACACGAAATCTTTTATGATAGCTTCGTGTCTGTTTTTTATATGTTTTCTTATTTTCGGATTGTACAAAATGATTTTCGGGTGAAATTATGGACTTACAATGTGACAATTATATTGTTTCCGAGATTGTTTCATATTCCACAAATGAAGTACAAGTATATTTTATATTTTTACACGTTAAATAGCTTAGAAAACTATTAACTGACAAGTGTTATAAATAAAATTTTATAGATTTTTCAGATTCATTCAATTATTTAAATTTAACCGTATTCAAAACATCCCGACCCGAGGGCATCCTATTATTTTATCATATGTTGGCCATATGAACAACTTTAACGCGGTCACTACGTTATCACTCGCGATACAGTTGAACTCAGTTATATACCACCATACAAATCGATGCTTACTGTCTAGTGAAGTTAACCTGCAATAATTTTACAACGAGCAACTCGTCGTATTTAAATATTCAAACATGTTTTTTGAAAAAATCTGCATTTTTATCTAAGCAAGTAGCAAGTATTATAACTGGAGCAATCAGTGCATTTTATTCAACAAAACAATTCTATTTTGTTTTGGAACATTATAACAATCTTCAATATATATTATTGTTGAGTTTGATATCAAAAGTGAATGTTTATTATCGTTCAAATGAATTATTTAATGCCTGATAAAGTATAAAAAGGAGTGACTTTTGGACCTAGAAAGTACGGATGAAAGTACGGAGGTAAAAATGACATTCGAACAGAAATGTCAATACTCTGCAGTGCATTTTCTATATTCTGAAAACGTTTTATTAACGTCATATACTGTGTTGGGAATGGTCAGTGTTGAGTGAGTATATGTTTACAAGGAAAATTACACATTAAATTAAAAGTTTTCCATTTGGATTGAAGAGTTTCGAATGGTTTACAAAAATATAAACATTGTATTCGATTGGAAAAATGTTTTTCAGGATTTAATCTAAAAATGGCTCACTCATCAGGAAGTGGGACTTCTGTGCGAAAACATATAAGGGATCATGATATTATACCGTCTTCAAATCGGTATATTGATGGAGAATGGGAAACCAAAGAGGTAAACAATTATTTGCATTAGGATTCATATTATTGGTCTAAACATTATTCATGTAAAACATGGATTAAAAAATATCATAAATAATGATTTTGATTATAAATAGATTTATTTATTTATTATTTAAACTTATAATGAAAATCGATACCATTTTTTTCTATTTATAAACTGTGTAGATTTACTTGTCACAAATGAACATGATTCAAGAAAATTACTTCAAGTAGTTTTAGAGTAAATTAACCGGTTCACTAAAAAAATTGTTAACAATTTGTAATGAATTTCAGGCATTATTGCGAAGAGAGTTGGAAGAGGCACGATCAAGAGCAGCGCAGATGGAAAAAACAATGCGTTGGTGGTCGGACTGCACTGCAAACTGGCGTGAAAAATGGAGCAAAGTACGAACTGAAAGGAATCATGCCAGGGAGGAGATCAAAGCCCTAAGATCAAAGTTAGAATTTGCAATTAAAGACACAAACACGTTAAAATATGAGTACCAAGAATTGGAATCACAGAATGAACATCTGAAGAAAGAAATCGATAAGATTCATACGATTTTGTTAAAATATGCTGGCCAGTTTGAGCAGCAAATCATTACTATCTTGGAGTCTGATCCGGAGTTGAAAAATGCTTTTGGAATCAACGAATTGTTGAAGATGTACAGCAATGTCACTAGTAATGAACCACGTTCTATCAGTCCGAAGGAAACGTTTCAGATTACAAATCCAAGGAATGATGATTGTATACCAAATAGGTACAAATTGCTAATTTTATCAATTTAACTCTTTAATTTTTAAAAAATGAAATGTAATTCATAATTTTCAAACAATTTTTCAGAGACATAGAAGAATATGTTCTCAAGGGTGCGGTACCCAAACACGCGGTAGAATTATACAAAGAAACTCTGGATCGAAGCAATGCAGATGAATCTTTGAATGATAGCAGTTACGACGATGTTTTCCAAAATTACTTACCAAAGAGTGATATTGTACAGGATAAGAAGAATAAAGAAAACGACGATTCCATTTGTGACACGAAACAAGAGTAAGAAATATAATATAACTAAAAACAAAAAACTATTTTTTTTTAATTTATAAAGAGATGTTTTAAATGTGTCGTTCTTGTTTTAGAGATTTAAGTTTACTGGAGCATACTGCTGATATGTTGAGAGCAGAAATAACTCAGCTACAAGATGAATGCAGCGAGTTGCAGAAATACAAAGCTGAAGCTATGAAGGAAGTGATGCATTTAAAAAGCGAAGCTAGAAATTCCAGGGAGGATCTAGATGATGAGGCAGATGACAGAGATCATATGGACCGAAGATTGTCTGAACTTTGTGCAGAAGTGAGTTTTTATATAAAAATAAGTAAAACATACAAAAACTTACCTCTTCGGTGATTTTTAATTACAATTTTTTCACAGCTGGAAAAGTTGCAAACAGAAAACGCTGCAGAGTGGGGTAAAAGAGAACGGTTAGAATCAGAAAAAATTGCTTTGGAGCGTGAGAACAAGTTACTTAAAAGCGAACTCGAAGATCTGAGAGACCGAGTGGAGACTAGAAAAGCTCGACCAACTTCATCGTGTGACTCGGATAAGAGAGTTATGCAACAGGATTTCCTTGATTGCAATAAAGTATAATTTTTTTTTAATTATACAAGTATACGACTTAAACATTTAATTTGACTTGCATTTGTTCAACAATGTGTACATTAATTTTTGCAGGAGCTGATAGATTTAAAACAATCGCATGCAAAATTGAAAAAAGTATTGGCAGAAAAAACAACCGAGCTTTCGCATGCAGTGAGACGTTCGGAGCAATACGAAATCGAGGTGAAAAAAGTGAGATTGAGAGTGGACGAACTGAAAAAAGATCTGGCTTTGGCTCAAGACGAAGTCGATACTGTTACAAGTAGTCTACGAAAATTGCAAAGAGTCAATGAGGACCTTGTTGAACAACTTGAATCAGCAAATTTGCAATTGGAACGTCTAAAAGACAGGTAAACAACTTAAATTTGATTTTAAATTTGAATTTTCAATTTGCTAACGTAGTTGTGATATGAAAATATAATCATTTACAGTTCAGAAACGTGTGCGCCTGATGTAGTAGCTGAAACGATGGACGAAAAGTGTTGCGAGGACAACGAAAATGATACAGAACTACTATAAATTATAGCAGAAAAATAATTCCGATCAAAATGAAATAAATCTATCTATGTAGAAGTGATACATTTTGTTGCTGAACTGTAATGTAGTTTGTAATTTTCACCTTATTTTTTGATGAATGTTTAAATAAAAATTTAGGATTTTATTAAATGAGACTCAGGTGATAAATAATATTTATTTACAAGAGATTTAAATAACGATTTTTACAGCAGTCTTAAATACATTCTTAAATATTCTAAAATACTTGGAAACCTCATTTTTTCACTAAAGCTAGTTCAAAACTTTTAACTCCAGCAGTTTGACGTCTTTTTTCGTCTTTCATAAACGGTAGCAATATACTTCCAGCGATAAGAAACATTGTCAATGATGTATTAGCTGCTATGCCATCGTAGGTTTCAATCAGTTTGTTCATTATTGGAATAAACATTATTGAAAAAAAGTGAGTCGATGCGTTTAGTAACGACGCGGCTGTTTCCTCTGGTTCCGGATAAGTTATTTCCGCACATATTTCGTACCCTACTACAAAACATAACTGGCAAAACGTTCTGTAAGAAAAACCAAAAAAATTAATTCTCGAATCAAATTTAATTATTTGCTAAATTTTTTAAACGTACCCTAGTACTGTAGCTGATAGAAAAACAGCCCATTGAATCTTAAAAAACAATGTACAGGTAAATGCAATCTGTCCGGCCAGGGTAAAAAAATAAATAACCATCATAGTTTTTCTAAAAATGAAAACAACGAATCAGTTTGAAATTACAAACAAAGTTGACAGATTTATTGTTTTTGACTTTGATAAATTTAACTTACTTGTACGCTCTTGTTTTGTCAAGTATTATTCCACAAGGAAACGTACACAAAGTTCCAACAGCAAAATACGTAAGTCCGATTTGCCCCGCTTCTGCTTCTCCATTCTTAAATTCCAAAAAACAACATTAATTCAATTATTGATTATTGAACAATCTCTTGTATTGATTCATATGTTTTTTCATCACCACTTACTTCAAATTGCTCGAGGTAGATTGGATTAAGCATATTGGAAATTGTATTAAGTATTCCGACGTTAATTCCGTACGTGACTAACAAAATCAGTAAATTTTTGTTTTTTATCAACCGTCTTAACGAGTGAATTGGATTATCAAGTGTCGAGTGGTTGAACTTCCGCAGTGCTCTTGCTTTGCTGGGTGGATTTCTCGGCTGATCCTTAAAAACTAAATTAAATCTACATTTGAGTACATAAAGTAACAAAACATTATTCAATTTTGCGTAGCCCAGAAAAAGAATTTCTCAAAAAAAACTTTCAACTGTTATGTATTGACAAATTTTTATTTTTTTTACGATTTTTTAATTTTCGAATTTACTTACAGAGCATGATGAGAATACAGACAGCAGTACTGTAAATGGCAATACCGAGACAATACTGATTCAGATCGTATCCAATGTCTTCGATATTTTCATGGTTTTTCACCAATATTGGTCCTATGTATAACAAAACTGCAATCCCAATAGGCGCTCCTAAGCAACAAAGAAAACTGGCAAAATTTATTTCGTTCTCGCCGAACCAGTAGGCTGAAACTCGAGTGGGCATGGTAGCAACTGGGATTTGGCAAACTGATATACAAAATTGGCCTATGTAAACTAAAATAATTTTGTCTGGAGAAACGGCCATGAATTTTATCCACGCGCCAATGGTTGTGCCAATTATTCCAAACAGGACTGATTTTCTGAGTCCAGCTTTGTTCATGAAATAACAAGCTGGTACCAGGAAAACAACACTTGAAACACTGAAAATTATAGCTGTCCATTCAATTGCTATTGCACTTGCATTGTAATATCTAAAACAAAAATTGATGATTGATAATCGAGCATTGAAAAATTGTTAGTTTAAACAATCAAGAATTAACAATTTGTTTGGTTTACAGTTTATTTGACTTATTTATTCATTCAAAATTCATGCAAAAATTGCTCTTACTTTTTTTATTTTGTGTAACATATTTTGTTGATTTTTCTCAATGTTTTAACTTCAAGCAGAGATATTACAATTTTAACCAAAATTTTTTATAAAAATTTTTTTATAATTACCTCATAACGATATTTTCAATAATTGTATATTGAACCCATTGGGCTGTGTTGGCGAAGCAAAATAAGTTGTATAAGAGTAAAATGAGCCATCTTTTCTTCGACGATTTGCATTTCAATGCATCTGTTTCAAAATTTGCCACGCTCTCAACGTTTTCAGGACAACACGGAACTTCATATTGATTTGACATTTTTCCAGATGTCACATTCACAATTGGACACTACAATAACAAGTTTTACATTATTATTGTCACTGAAATTCAAAATTTCAAATTGAAAAAAAATTGAAATGAATTTTCTTACTATGATGAACAATTTGATTTTTAGTTAGTATGACTAAATGATATTTTGTCTGTTTTCAAAATTTCGAGAGATATTCGATAATTTAATTAAGAAAACAGAGATTACATACTTGTTATGTATCACATTAATTGGTTATTGAGCATTAATTCACAGAAAAAAACGGTACATTATTCAACGGGTAGGCGCAGCTCACAATGAGTTAATACCAATTTAATTTAATTTATTTATAGTTATTTAAAAATTACAGTTACACGAAATTGCGTTTGTTTCATAATCAATTCACAACGATAGTTTTCTCTTAGAAGTTCATTTTATTTCAAATTATGATTTTTTTAGTGAAAGAAAGAATTTCTAAAATAAACAGTAATAATTATTGATAACATTAATATTAAATAACAAAATATTTGTTACTAAATGTCTTTTCAAAAAAAATGTTTAATCTTGACTTACTATCCACTAGTTTCCGAAACTGAACTGAACCTTCTGAAGAATAACGCAAAAATAAGATTTGGAAAAAAATGGAATAGAAAATTTGAACTTTTAAAAAATTTTTTTTTCTAAGAAAATATTTAAAACAATGATTTAAAACGTTTGGAAATTTGTAATATATGATCCAGATCATCCGTTAAATTTATGGTCATATTTTTGCACTCGAAAGTAAAACGATGATGTACACTTGACAAATGTTGATTCAACTGTCAACCTACCACCGGAATCACTGTTCACCGATCGAAGTTTGTTGAAAACTCCTTCTCTTAATTAAGAGTCTCTTTTTATCAGACATCAACGAGTCAATCCCACCGAGAACAGTTTTCTTGATAATGCCGATCGTTTGCATCCATAACGCGTTTGAAAAAGAATCATACATTTGCATGATTAATTTTTAAAAAGGACACAGGATGTCATAAATTTGTAAACCTATCGTCTTTTTCCCTTCACGCAAAATGTTCTAATTTTTTCATTATTTTATTTTTTATGTAAAAAACAGCATCGTAACCTTTATTGCCTTTTTTACAAGTTCTATAAACTGATTAAACCAACTTCATGATTTTTTGTTTGTTTTTTTTTTTCAAATGGCAAATTGCAAATTTCTATGATTTATAGACATCCATGCATTTTTTTAAAAAAGCGCTTCCAGAATGTGTGGAAATATTTATGAAGATAATCACAACTTTCAGATGAAAAAAAAGATGTACACTCTTATTATTGTTTATTCAAAATTACTTTGTATGCAAGTAACAGTACATGTCTGAAGATGTCTATCTCACTCAACGTCATCATACTCAATTAAAAGAAGAGACTGCCAAATTGTTTTATTTAAATTTTTATTACATTTTATACTTCGACAACTCGTATAAATAATATGAATTTTTACATCAGATTCATTTGTATAAGTGGAAATTTTTCTGAGTCAGACTGGCATTATTACAAATGTATACCAGAAAAATTTGAATTTGAATTAGATATAATTTTTTACGTTTTCATTTGGAGGCAGATAAATGAATGAACAAATAAATTTATGAAAATTCGCAGCTGACAATTATTCAAATAACAGTTCATTGTTTTGGTAATTTTATTATCCAATTTGAATGTAGGTCAGAAATGTGACTCATTTGCGGACATGTAATTTGAAAATATTGAAATTGAAAATTTTGTAGACATTTCTAAAATTGTTCAATTTTTTACAAAGTAATTGGAAAACAGTTTTCATCACAGAATAATAACCCATGTTTTATAATTGAAAAATTAAACCTGATTTAATATTTTTCTTTCCGTTACGAATTGAAACATTTTTGCATATTTGTTGAATTAATTCTAGTTCTATAATCATGATTCTATTTTTTAATTTTTTATTAAAAATTAAAATCATAAAAAACTATGATTTGCAAAGTGTTTATCATCACTAAATATCATGTCAAATCAAAAGACGCAATTTTGAAAAGAAAAAAACGCGAATTGAGCAGTCGATAAAGTCTCAGTTCTCTATAACTGCGACTAGTAAATGGTCGACAGAAATCTCACAGCAAGCACAAGGAATTTACTGCACAGTTTTGCACTTTTTCATTTTTCTTTTCTCTCTTAGGTGTCACTATTGTCCTATTTGCTAAGTCTATAAATTTCGAAACAATATTTTAATTCTGTCTGCTCCTTTCGAAGTATCAATGTCAATATAAAAATTGCAATATTTGATTGATTACGTAACAATACAAGCCAAATTTAGGTGAAATTATAATTATCATAAAAAAATGTAAAAGTACTGAGATTTTTAGTATGCTCAATTTTTATTAACATGAAAACAAAAAGTTGAAATTTTTGAACAAAAATTTTTTGCAATTTTTTTCGCAAAATTATAGTTTGTTATTTATAACAACTTTATAAAAACGAATTAACTGAAACTAAAAATTAAAAATTTGTATAACGAAAAAAAGATGAGAAATAAAATGAGAAATACAAAATTGATAGTAAGTGTTTAGCCAAGCCTCTAAACCTGGGACACACCTATAGCGTCGAATCAGGCAGTGGGCGCGCAGTGACAGAGCGCTTGCGTTTGCAACAGTTGCTTTGCGAGGGGCCACACACTCATTGGTGGAAAGTATCCTGCTATATATACATTTCGTTACATGAAATTCTCTCATTTGCGACTTTCAGCCACGCCTCCACCACTCCTTTCTTTCTCATCTCGTCGTTATATACAAAACCATCATTTTTATGAAAATCACAAAATATATTTTTCTCTCTAAAAAGTTTTCTCTTCAAAAAGAAGAAGAAAATTGAGAATAAAAATGTTCATCTGTAATTGATCCGAGCTTATCCATTTTAGGATAAAAAATATACGACTTTGGAATCTGTGGTTGAAGGGTTGTAGATGAAAATAGTTGATGGTTTGAAACGGCTCTTTGACCGTTTTATATAAGCCCGAGCAACATGACGAGTGTCTCTGCGTGCGCCGACCTGGATCTGCATACAAATCTATATCGCTATATCACCTCGGATCTCCCTTGCAGGCGCGAGCGGCTCTAAAAAATGACCGCGACTATGACTTTTGGAACGGCCGGGTCTTCCGACGGTCAGCGTCGCCGCGTCAGCGATTACTCAACAAAAAGACAGAGACAAACATTACAACCCCCGGTAGTCGCGGCAAGATAGATATGTTCGGCGCTGAGTGTCCGATCCAGGGAACCATTTTCGATTCAATCCGTTAGAGCCACGTCAAAAAGTCCCGTGATATTTCATTTCGCCTGGTCGCAATAGCCAATGGCAAACCTTTCGTTCGTATGAAAAAATATGAAAGACGACAAACGACCTCACAGTCGACCTTTTCATAGTTACTATAATTCATTGTCACCCACGCATGCCGTACGTTTTTTGCGATTCATGAGTTATGACGAGTTTGATGCAATTCGACATTTTTTCTTTTTTTTCTCTCTCTCTCACAAATTGATGAATCAAGTTGATTGATTGGCACAACCAAAATAGTGACATTATTTATTGACTCAGTTCAAGTAATTGTGACTTCGCAGTCATGACGATTTTGTTTTCAATTTATGATTTTACATTTTGTCGAATTCAAAATTTGACAATTTAATTACAACATTACAAAACCAAAAACTTGACAGTGATTTTAGAAACATGAAATTTCATTTTACTTTTTCAAGACTTTTCATATGTTACACATTCAAGTTCACGTCGTTCTATTTTGCAAAAACCAAATCACAGATGTAGATAAAAAAGATCCAGTGTCAAATATTACGAGTACAGTTGACAATTCGATCTAACTGGTTGATAAAATCTGAAAAGCTTCGACAATCAAAAACCACACGTTCCCATTGCATAACGCAGATGATCTCCCACGCTCGTCTTTTGCCAAACAGAAGCAGATTAGAGTAGAGGCTGAAAGGCGTGCGTCACCTGTATCCCCCGGCACTGACGTTCAAGTGGCCGCGATGCGTAGCCGAAAAGCACTCCTTAGACGATGGCAATCTGAGTTCCGCGCTCGCAAACCACCCACTTGTGGACGGTCTAGATTAGAGGGTAGATACGATCAAAGATAGGACGATTGTTACTGTTCCCTCAGCCGGGCAGCGTTTGTTTGGCTTCTGACGGCGCATCTACAGATCAACAAATGTTTGTCAACAACGTAATTCGAGGCAAATCCTTCGCGCTTCTGGCTCGTTTCAGACATTGTGACAAAACTACTTAGCCGGATTACCGATACCTGCGTGCAAAACTGTTAGTCTTTAGGATCATTGAAATCGCACCTTTGTGATGTACCGATTTGTTCGCTAGATTAAATCGCGCCGACGAAACCGAGAGACTTACAAAGAAAGTTTGTTTTCACAATTAGAGAAACATTGAGAGATTATAATGGCCGTTTGATTGCAGCACAAAGGAAGGTATAATGTACACATCCTTTTTTTTCGACAACCGAAAGGGGGGAGTCGCTTCCCTCTTCGTTTTTTTATTCTCTCTCGGCCACATCGTTTCCGCAATATAATCATGAGTTACGCGAGACCAAGTAATTGTGGCATTGTTTGTCTGAATGCTGTAGCACGGCCACCCCACTGCCGCTTACGTCAAACGTAAACGCGAGGCCACGCTAGGTATATAAGTAGATCATATATGGGATCAAAACCGTATAATACATACAATGGCTTTATTCCATTCTCATTGCTGGCAAATAACATCTGTACATTAGATCACTATAAAATCGGTCGTCATGGCGGCCCAACAATGGCCCGACCTATTCAAATCTCCATTTGGTGAATGCGTGATTCAAAGAAATCCTCGTCCTCATGGCGCGTTGGCGGTATGCTGTATACGTTAGTTGCACATTAATTTGTCTGAGTATGATGCACCATAAAAACACTCAACTGACCTGTAAACAAATTTTATTTTCATTAAATCGCTCTTTATCCTCTTTTTCTATTTATTGCAATTTCAATTTAGTTTCGTTATTTGTTTTATATCGCCTATTTTAATCAAATTTTGATTATACGATGTGAAATTACTGATGTAGATATTACCTGTTTGTAACTGCTGCATTTCTATTTGATAAACGTAACAAAACATAACCTAAAAAATGGCAAAAGAAAAATAAGAAACTTTGAAAGAAAATGTGATTTGAGAAACAAGGCAAAAAACGAGACGGTAGGGAAAAGAAAACTAGTGGACGAAATGGTATCGAGGAAAGAAGAAAATTATGGTCTGAGAATCTTATCGCTGTTAAGACAAAAGGGTTCTCGAAGGCGTCTGAGCATCGGGAGTATTGTGACGTCAGGAACAACGAGCCTCGGCGTGGATAATATAAAAGGTAATGTGCGCTCTGTGTCTTTTTCCATTTCCCATTTATTTTTGCATCTGTGTATACGCGCACTTATATCACTCGGGTAGGTGGGCCACGCTGGAAACATGGGTAGGCAGCTCGATAATAGGTATGTCCCATTCACTGTGTTCTCTTGCGGCAGATATAAACTCTTAACATCTCGACGGGAAGTGCGAGCGCGGCCAATTGGGGGTGCGCAAAGGCGTGACCGGCCGCCACCGAGCTCTCCCATTGGCCGCTTCACCGGGGTGGTACACTGTGGCACTGTGTTTTATTTCTGCGGCGGAGGGGTCGCGGCTTCCTGGCCTATCCTTCCTTACCGTCCCCCACTCCCCGCGACGATCGTCGCCATCGTTCGCGCGATATTTCCTATGTTACTTGATTCCACCCTCCCCGCCTGTCCTCCTTTCGCCTCCGCACAGCTTCAGACCAATTGTCATTTTGCATTACATTATTAAAAGTTCCGTTTTGCCCATTATGTTTCCTGGTTATGCAATTATTCAACCGAGACCATTTTTTTCCCGAGCCCGTTTTTTTATTATTTTTTTTCGCGGAACTTGCATTTATAACTCTACCGACTAGAGTTTATTAACTTATGTATTTCATTCAAACGGATGTAATATTGAAATGAAGTTGTTTAGCACGGTATGTTTCAAGGAAACTTTAATACTCTTTTGAATTTCGAATAGCTTTTTTATTGTTTGGGTTTAATTTTTTTTTCAAGGTTTTTAGATATTCTGGGCGCATTCAAGTGGAAGGTTTCATTAAAGTTTTTATCTCAGCAAGATTGTAAATGAAATATTCTATCAAAGTATTACTCTCTGTTTTCGTGTTTATTTATATTCCAATGAAATCTTAATAATTTTTTTCAGTGATGCAAATGAAGTTATATAGATATAGAATTAGACATTTATAAACAACAACATTTGGCAATTTAGCAAAGTGTATAATTTCTTTCAATTTCTTGCCAGAAGGTTAAAATATTTTGCAAACTTTTCGTTTGAAAGTATTTTCTTAAACGAAATTGTATCTTTTTCTTTCAATAAAAAAAGTTGAACAGAAACGTGGTAGAATGTATAACAACTTGACAAAGAACAAATATAACAAAAAAATTGTAACATTATTAAAATGAGGTTAATAAATAAGAAAAATTGTAATTGTGACAGAATGATGAGGTTTCTAGAAAGTAACAAATACGTGACAGAATGATGATTGAGCTTAATCCTCTAGCGATTATTCTGAAACGATAAAGTGCCCAGGCAGGGAGGCAGCTCTCATCCACCCCCTTCTCTGTGGTCCCCTCCCCGAGGGTTCCCTCGGAATGTTGGGGTTGCTGCAATTGTTGAAAACGGAATTCCAGGCGGTAGCGGCGTGGCATTTCGGTGTCGACAGGCCACGCGAGTTCGTCTCCTCCGTTCGAGAGCGTCGTTTGCGCATGCGTGATCGCTCGTCTTTGGCTGGCGCTTTTTCGGATGCCGCGTGGATGATAGCGCTGACTACGCGACGAAGGTGCTCGTGACGCGAACCATGACTTCTGTTAGTTTAATTGCAAGTGACCGCAACTAAGAGCCAACGACAAGAGACAAAACTTTGCAAATTTTGTGCCACTGAAGGATGTCGTTGCCGCGCGGAGTCGGTCTTGGTGTGGACGTGAGCCAGTTGATGCAGCACCAGCAACAGCAGCAACAGCACCACGTCCTGCCGGCGGCGTTTTTCTTGCGCGCGAGTGCCGAGCGCTACCAAAGGACACCAAAGTGCGCGAGGTGCCGCAATCACGGGGTCGTGTCCGCCCTTAAGGGACACAAGCGATACTGTCGCTGGCGGGACTGCGTCTGTGCCAAATGTACCCTCATCGCCGAGAGACAACGCGTTATGGCTGCACAAGTGAGTTTGATGCGTGAACCATTCGCTACCTGTTGCAACTTTCGTTCTGTCTTTTTTCGTACAAACATTCTCCATGTTGTTTGTATCTTTCTTAAAAAGGAATACTTGAGAGTATAAAAAAATTGTACTCGATTAATTGTTCAGGGGTTGGTTTTTTTCAGTCAATAATTATTCTGCAAATTGATTAGTAACATTTGAAAATTTCTAGAAAGAATGTAATTGTGATCCTATGTTCGTTGAAAAACTAATCATGAAGAACTAACGTGTAAAAGAAATGACTTTCGATTGTGACTCTAAAAAATTTTCTGTATAATTTCTTCCTTTTTTCTACTTTCAATGTTTAATCATACTAACCGTTTACTGGTTTGTGTTATTTGCCACTTTCTGGCAAAAGTTCATTACTGTTAGAATGATTTTTTTGTTTGAGTTTAAAAATTTTAAAAGTTTGGCTTCTAATCTTATGTTTTTGAATTTGAAAACCAACCAATCCTTTGCACCTTATCTTTTAACTCGAATGTGTCGATTTTAATCAATCTTCATTACATTCCATTGGAAAATGCTTAAACCTCAACAACTTATATTTCTTTTTTGTGTATCGTTTGCACATTTAAAAAATCAATCCTATCAATTCACTTTTATCTTTTTTTCTTAAAAAAACTTCTTGATAGAAAAGTAACATTGTAAGGAAATATTTTCTATGGCAAAACGAAAACTAAAAATACCATTCACATTTTAATCAACAATTAAATGTTTTAGTTTTCAAGTAAACACCACTGAATTTTAATTCAAGAAAGCAATGAAAAACATTATCAAACACAAAAAAAACAATATAAAGATTTTGCCAATATCACAACAAAAGTAACAGAACCAGATGCATTACTCTGTCGACCCCACCGAAGTTGTACGAATTAGCATAACAAACATCTTCGTCTGTAATAATAATATCACTAAGAGATATTTTTTGTCCAGTATATGATACGCTCTCGTCGAAACTATTTCAGCTCGACAAACCTTTTTTTGTCGGGTCCATTTGGGATCTTTAAATATGACATAAATGCAACCTTAACTTGTGTTGTATATAGTGATCGAATAAAAGGACGATGTTGCTTTATGATTCTAATTTGTCAACCGGCCATTTTTGACGCGTATGTGTTGCAACGCGAGGGGTTGGTCCCGCCGCTCTCAGACACACCTTTTGATATCCATTCGAGCCAAGTTCGCTAGATAGAGGCCACTCCTCCGGCGAATTAGCACAGGAATGTAAGAATAACACTTTTTTCTCGATAATAGAAGCAGCAGAGTGAATAAGGGTCGTGAAATTGAGTCTCGAGAAATATTACACTCGGATCGTGTGACATATAGCTCTGTCGCACTGTCATGAATAACCCAGATCGCAGACGCATATAACCACTTTGAACCTGAGAATTTGATTTACAGTCACTTCTCTGACGTTATTCTAGAACCGTTATAACACACTTGTAACTTTTACAAAATCCAGTTTTCTTTCTTCTCCAAACACTCGTTTACAAACCCGATTTTTGTTTCAACACTTAATCTCTCAACATTCGAACAACATTTAAAACAAACAATTAAAAAACATTTGATAAAAACTTACAACATTTAAATTGCGCTTAAAACATTAGACTTGGTTGAACAACAAAATCAAGTAGTCCTACTTGTTCCACAAGTGCAAGTAGTACAAGTCAATGTTAGGTCAGACCAATGAAATAAACGATTTTGAAAATAGAATTTGTCTGTTACAGGTAGCACTAAGAAGACAACAGGCCCAAGAAGAGAGCGAGGCTCGGGAGCTGGGTTTGCAGTTGCAATATAACACTGCAAATTGTACGACAGCCTCGGTGATGCCTAGCGCGACGGGTGCTTCGCCGCCCGTCGGTACTGGCTCGCCCCCTCACCCCGCGCACGTTTCAAGTCCCGTGGGACTCTCTCTGCCAAACGCCGCAGCGGCCGCAGCTGCAGCAGCAGCCCAAATCCAAAACCAACTCCAGCACCAGCAGTCCGACTGCGGAAACATTTTGCAACGGATGCGTGTTCCTGGCCAGGACGACTACCGACCCGTCAAAGCTGAGAAAAACGAAACCAACTCGCATGCTAATTCCATCGCTGCGGCTATCACAGCAGGTACTTATAATTTAGTCAAAATAAAAAAAAACTTAAAATATTTCTATAAAGAATTAAGGTTTTGATTTGACTGAAAATGTGAGATTGTTCTTTTGGACGTTGAAATTAGTTCTCAAAGTCAAGAACTCTCGCACAGGTGACATTACAAGCTCGATTGTAATGAATAAACACTCGGGCTGAAAATGTTTCATCTTGATATAATTGTTTCGCTGAGCTGCGAGTTGAAAAGTAACGTAGAGCGGCTCGTGGTATTTATGCAAGCATGTACACCGTGATTATATAATAGCCATAATAATTGTTAGACTGGGGTTGAGGCCACGAATTAAGCCAGCATTAACGAACGACTTACTTCGAGTGGTATAATAAGGGGCTCGCGTTTGGCCATTATTTACTTAACCTTATGGCGTGTAACCACGTGTGCACGCTCCTAATGGGCACTCGTACGTGTGCCCCACACGCAACGCCTCTCCACGTAGGTGCTTGTACAACGTACGTATATATCTTGTATAAACGCTTGTGTGGGCATTATGCGACACGATACTTGGCATTTCTAAGGTCGCGTGCCGAATAATATTGCACTTCAAATTGTGCCTGATTCCACGTCTTGCGCTCATACTCAAGATTGTTTTTCTTTCGTTCTGAGCCCTCTATACACATCTCAGAAAAAATCCTTTAAAATGAACAATTATTGATACAAAAAGTTATGATAACAAAAATCAGTTTTTCTTAGTCATTACTTTGCACGTACGGTAAAAATTTAAAATGTTAATAGTCCGGTTTGTTTGTCATCTTTTCATGTTTTTAAAGTTAAAAGAGACAGAAAAAACTGTCTTTCTATTATTTTATTATTGTGATTTATTTCAAAAATGGGGTTTGGTATTGATATTATTTTGAATTGTATGATAAATTTCGTTCAATTACGTGAGACGAGAGAGAAGTTGAATAACAATAAAACTCGATCTGCATAAAATAATGAATTACAGACACACACAATGATGAATGCAGACGAACGTTAAGTTCAGTGCGTGTCATTCGAGGCATTTGATTCAGATCGAGAAGCAGCTTCAATTTGAGAAACTTGGCCCCATCCCCGGATCTTTTCATTGAGCTTGGAAACACAGTACCCTGGGTACAGTGTATAGTGGCGCGCCAAGATTTCAGTGCAGAAGTTAGCAGTAATTGAATTTCTCGGGCCAGTGCCTTCGACCGCTGGAGACCCGGGGTGAAGTGCGAGGGAACCGTCGGTTCTTCTCAGATAGAGAAACTTGCTCACCCGCATCCTCTCCGCTTATTAGCAAACACGGTTAATCATTTTTCGGGCGTTTGCACGTCAGACTGCCATTAGTGCTTCTCAAACATTTATATTTCACCTGGACAGTAACATAACAGAATTTCACTCACAAAAGGTCGTATTTTTTTCCTGCCGAGCGGGGAAGGGGGCATGTTTTTTTTGGCCTGGCTTCTTTTTACAGGCGATTTCATCGTTGTCGTGACACGAGAAAGAAATCTTGAGAGGAGTCGAAGTCTCCTCTCAAAAAAGTCTCAAGTATCTGTAGACGTTGCCAGGACAGAGTTTGCTTTTGCTCTTCTTCTTCCACTCATCCGCTATGTGCTGAGCGTATGCGATACCATACGTACGCGACACTCCTTACCCCACAAGATCACTTTGCGAATTCTCTCTTCAATCCTTCGACCATTATCCCTCCGGCCATCAGATTATATCCTTTCCAAAGTCTCGACCCGCAAACTTGGTCCCACTACCTTTCCTCTGCAACAGATTACGCCAAATTGTTATCTTCACTTAACTCTATAAATCTTAAGATGCTCATCTTCAAATTTTGTCGAACTAACAAATTTACCAATTTAAAAATTGTTGGAAAAACAATTGTGTTCTATTTGCAGTCTGGTCTTTTTTTGTGAATCATAAAAATCAGAGTTGATTCAAATCTGTTGAGCGCCGGTCAATCATCGTGTCACGCTTGGTAACATTATTTGCAAAGAGGCCGACTGTTAATCGTTGACATAGCGTGAGCAAACGCTCCGCTCGTTCGAGCAATCACGTTTTCCATTCCTGTTTATGCTGAAAAATATTTTTCATGCGGCTGACCTTTTCGTCGGTTTTCACGTGCTCGCTTCCTATATTTGACGGGCAAACAGCAAGTGCTTCATGACTGGAAATTAAAAATCCACTCCGCCGCGCTGTTTCATTCCAATCGCTATGAAATATTAGATTAAAAAGAATCTTATTTCGTGTAAGAGAGAGAGAGAGAGAGCAAAAAAAAGAAGATGAAGGAAGCCTTATAATAAGATTCTTATACTTTTAAACGAGGGTGAGTTTTGCGGCTTCGTATCATTTTTTTTCTGATTTTTTTCCCTGATTGATTGTTTATTTTTACGTGTTTTGATATGAACTGTGTTAATTTCGCGTGTCGCGATTCAAGTGCAGTTGTTATTATAGGTGTACTTGAGAGTGTGGTTGGATCAACGGTGTCCCAAGGAATGGAGCGATCAGTCATTAAGCGTTCGCCGTGAGCCTTTTGTTTGTCACCCTTTCGAAGTTTTTTCTAGAGCGAAATCTTGCTCGAGTTAAGATCTGCAAACACAAGTATATTGATACGAAAGCGAGGGCCGATCGAGAATGCTGTCAACATTACAGGCACTTTTTACGACACTTCAGACAGTGCCCTCCAGCATCGCTTTATTCAATTACTCATTTCAAAATTGGGTTTGAAATGCAAATGAAGTTGATGCAAACAAAGCGGTTCCACGAAACGATTTCAATTATAGAAGCCACAATTTTTGAAATTATGAACTTTACGATTCCGAGAAATCCCTTCACGAAGCAAAGTTTAGCAGTACTTGATAAATTGTTTATTAATTAAATAGTTATCGACATTTGAAACCAGTAAGTAAAATTAGACGGTTAAATAGATGTATTTGAACAAATTTGAAGCTAAACGAAATATGATATATGATTTAGTTGAGGTCTTTTCGTTGCGACAACCTTCAAGTCGTTCACAAGGGGGTGCTCTGCGCGAGCTGAAAGAGAGAGGGCGGCGATAATAGGGGCGAGAGATCCAGAGCGATCGAGCGAGACGTTTTTAATTGTTTCGCACCCGGACGGCTTTTGTTTCGACGTTTATGCCTCGTAAACGGGACGTTCAGCCGTTTAGTTCTCATCCCTTTTTCTTCGCTCCTCTTGAATCAACTGTCTGCGTCTTCATCTCGCTCTCCTTTTTTTCCAACTGTTTGCTCGCGACATTAGATTTGTGTGAAAGTCGTGATTTAAAAAAAACATTTCAGTTTTAAAAGAGCAGAGAAGTTAAATTACTTGCATACAAAATACTGGGAAATTATGTTGAAAAATAAATTTTTAAAAAAATGTGAGAAAATATTATAAGATGGAATGTATGAGCGAATGTTGTCGAGAAAAAGGCCTGCGTTATGATAAAAGTTTGGCGCCACGGTAATTAATTTCGCGTCGATATTGCAAACAATTCGTTTCAAGCTTTTCATGTGACTGAGTCCACGTCTTCGCGAACAGTATGCGTGGCACTCGACGGGAGCTGTGAGAAAAAAGGCGAAAAATGTCGCGCGCACACAAATATATAAAGAGTAGGGAAAAGCCACGACGAAATGACAAAAGATTCTCATTATTACGTATCGATACGCTCGGAAAATAGTGGCGCGATCGTTGATACGACAAGCGACAAGAAAAAGTCGAGGACAAAGTGCTAGGGTGACGTCACGAGTGCGACAGAGAGGGCGATCTAAAAAAAAAGGGCTCGAGCGAAAATGTAATAAGACCGTGAAAAATGTCGGCGGTTGAGCCCTCGTTTTACTCGCTCCATTCGCTTATCGAGAGAACACATTCGAGAGAAACAAAAGGCTACGCGCAGTTTTAACGCTGTTGATTAATTTACACACGGAATCCTGTTCATAAATCTCTCCTCTATTTGGGTTAAATGAGCACAGAATATTTGCACAAATCAGTTCAGTTGTTTAACCATTTTTTTCTCGATCTAAAATATAAACCAGTTTATTTAAATAACTATAAATTTTCACAAAAAAATTTACGCTTCGAAATATGTTCCATTGCAAAGTTCTTTTTTAAGAAAAAAAAGAAGTATCGAAACTTAAATTAGTATTTTTTGAATAAATAACAGAGAATGATCAATTTTTCGCAAATTTTTCGACGAAAACTGTATTTACCATAACAATTATGTAATTCAATATTTATTTCATATTGAAGTTAAAAAATATATAGAAATTTATTATAGGTCGGACTTACGAAAAAAACTGATGATAAAATTGCGTTGAATGTTTCATAACCGCGAGGAGCAAATTTTTTAGTCAGTTTCCATTGCGAGTGGCGACTAACAATTCATATTGTCTCGCAAAGATCAGGCATCTGGTTATTTTACGGCCGCGAGAACAATGGACAATAATAATTCACGGCAGACTTCCATTGCCCTTAGCCCGCGTATTTAACACCGCGCCATAACCCGCAAACGTGGCGGCGACAGTGCCCGGGAATTGTAACGCCTCGCATTCTTGTAATTTATTACGAAACTCCGCGCAGCCACCCTTCTCTCTGCCGAACCCTATCACTTTTTTTACACTTTTTATATCTACACTGTCTATTCTACAACTTTCCCCACTTATCTCCAACTTGTATTTTCTCTTTTACAAAAAACTGAAATTTCGCAAAAAAGTAACGATATAAAATTTGTTATTGGTTAAAATGAAAGGAATGAACTAAAGGGAGGGAAAGTTATGCTTTGACGTGATGGACTGGTTGACAAGATGGACATGAGCGAATTCGGGCATGCGAATGAAGTGCAATGCATTAACGCCGTAGGGGTAACAATCTAGAAGACGGTGTGTTGGGCCAAGCAACGTGCGCGCGCTTAGTAAGCCTAATTTATAGCGATGTTTCGTGTCCTCCGCAGCCGCCCCGCAGCAGCGGAGCCGTGTGTCCTATTGCTCCTATTCTCTATTATGCGACAGCAACCGCAGCGTAGGCCGGAAGCCCGATATCTATATGCCATTCTAAATTATTCGGCATTGTCCTCCGTTGATTCCATTGTCCGTGCATCTGTCTCCGTCGTCGCGGGATTAACGCCGTGCCACTGGTTAGGGCGTATCCGCACTATGACGTGCACTTGAATACATGTACCTACGTGTGCAATGCACTATTTACCTATGTACTAACGTCGTGTTATCACCATCTTAAGAAATGTTCGTTTGTTCAGTAAAAAAAAAAACGAATTTTGTTTCTCTTCATCAGTCCGATCATCCTCCAAGGAAATTTATTTATGAATTATAATTTAAGTTAACAATTTGTTACTTTTTAGACTGTGTCAAAAAATAGAAATTAGAATAATTTTAGTTACATAACATGAATAAATTCATTTGTGTTTGCTATTACCAATGATGATTACAATTTCAACTTGTAGGTATAATTGTTAAACCAAAAAGTAGAATTTAAAATAAACACATTTTTCAGGTTATATCTCATTATTATATTGCAATTGCACTAAACAAAGAGAAAAATAAAGTTACTTTTAGCTAATGATGAATTTTTTAGCAATGCTTAATAGAATAGATATTGATTCATAAATCATAGAACTTTAAAATGAATGATGAAGTAGATAAATAAGGAATAAGTAAGTGCAAATGAAAAAATTAATGAATCTTGAGGTCCATCAATCTGTCATCGAGCAACCCTAACTTCTTAAATTATCTCAAATGAAGTCCTACAAACGAAACGTTTAATACAGAGTATCATATAATGACCGAGGGAGAAACGAACCCTCCGAGATGAATATTTCGAATGTAAGCTAATATAAAATTAATATGATATAACAAATATGTATATAAAGTATCGTCTGTCGTGACGACAGGCGTTTCAGAAATGCCTTGGCTCGACGCCCCCGGGACGTGCGCACGCACTAAATTCCAAGGGTAGTCGTATATGCCTTTAATAGCTACGTATGACGTCGTATCAAATTCTGTATCTTCCCGGGGTCATAACTCCCTCTCTTTTTTTAATCTTCATAAATGAAATTTCGTTCGCAATTTTCACCTCCCAAAAAAGAAGTCAGTAATTTAATTATCACATTACGTTGCAAGAGCCGAACCCTAAGTTTCCCCCGTGTTTACGTATCACAATACAGCATTTTTTTGAAGAGTATATTTTCACTGTATCTAAGCTAATCAAAGCAGAGGCACATTGTCCAAAATGTGTGCACCCGAAACTCCCCTGATCAGGTACACGATACAAATATGCTCGACAATGGACATGCGCATGCTTGGCTTTGCGTGTCATTTTTCTTAAGAGGATTATACACAGCCCTTACTGTATTACAATAAAGTAGCATACTTGGTACCCTTTTGGAAACTTGAGTAGTGAAAAAAATGCAAAAAGAGAAACGGTAAGCACGTTCCAGAAAGAATCTAGCGTTTAGAATCAGTTGGAAAAATGCCAAAGTACTCTTTTTCAAACGCAATAATTATTTATTACCAGAATTCATAACTTAATTTTTTAAAATATATAATACTCGAGAGTGAAAAAATCAAATTGTAATTCAATCTTGTGACAAAACATAGCGAGAAAAGGTTAGGAACATCAATTATTTTCAACTTCAATATTTCGAGTGGCACAGTGGTTCTCGCGGACCAATCTCATTGAATGATTTTTAAAAAAATAATTCAAAACAGTAAAAAAAAGGGAATATAAATAGAAGTTGGGCCAAAAGTTCATTCAACAAAAGTTCGCACAAAAAGATTTGATATCTGGTCGTAGGTTACAAGTGGCTAAAAAGTATTCTTTTTCAGAGAAGATAAATATCTTAAATGGTTATCGGGGCTTGAGAACCTGCGCGGGCAATACATGCCGAGCACTCGAGGGATTGAATGCGAGCGCCGGTCAGTTTCGCTGCAGTGGAGTCTCTCTCACCCCCGCCGTCGTCCGTTTTCAGACTTACTCATGCGTACCTATTTCATACAGATCAGTGAATGAGGCACTTCAGAATGCATTCATTTAAGAAAAAGATAAAACACCAATTTGTACCGAGTTGGCGTTTTTTATGTTTTTTCTTATATTCTTGTAAATTCAACCAGAAATTATAGTTATCTCTCACTTGAAATTGTTTCTTCGAATTTTCATTAAAATGAACATTTTTTAACGCGACTAACTAACTTAAAAAATAGCAAATCAACTGATCAATTCATAACCACCATGAAACCGTTAAAACGAAAAAAAAGTAAAAAATATTTCCAATTGTTTAATTGTATCCCATTGTTTAAAATAAATTTAAGTAAACGAAGTTAAAGTGAGGGGGAGGGACGGGAAAAACTGAATTTGCGTCGATAAAGGAAATAAGTTCGTTAAATCGCGAAACGAACAGTCTTGTGTACAAAACATGCGGATAAAAGAGGCTGCTGACCGCTCGTTAAAAAGTTGAACTGGCCGTTTATTAGGGCGAGAGATTTGATGGAGCCGTGAAATGTAGCCAGGGCGCTTTGTGAGCCCGAGTACCTTGTAATAACTCGTACCAGTCGTAGATCACGAGTGCCTGCACACGTAGCCTGCCTTTGTGAGCCCGGGCGATTCTGCTATTGGTGCCGCCAGCAAAGCGCACAATTTATCCGCACGCTAATGCGCCTGTGTTACAAGTGGCGTGAGTAACTTTCGAGTGCCATTACGGCCAAACTTTCGCGGTTTGCAACTTGAGTGCCATGCCTCGTTGCTCGTTAGCAACGTCCAGTCACGCGCAAGTGTTTAAATGTTGCCTAACTCGATCATTGTCCGACAGCAAATCTCAAAAGATGAGACCAACTCGAGAGCCCATTCAGTTAGAATCACGTCTTTCAAACCAACCTCAATCCAAATTCATTCATCTCAATTTCTAGACCAATTATATATGTTCCATCAACTTTCCAAGGTCATTTTTTCTCAACCAGTCAATAATCTTATCATTTTAGGTTCGAAGCGAGCTCGAATCTCGATGGAAACAGGAACGGAGGACGATGACCGAGACTCGGATTCTGGTTTGGAGCAGCCGATGATGGGCAAAACCATGTCCCGGTCGAGGTCGCATTCGCGATCACGATCGCGGTCGCGGTCAAATTCGCGAAACCAAATGGCACACACCGTGGCCCAGGCGACAGTCAAAACGGAATTTTGTGGTCGAAAGGCTGACAGCAGTGCAAACGAGTCGGAAGAGGGCAGTGGCGAACCTGGAACGCCGAGTCCAAGACACACCCCACCCCTTACTCCGGCACTTACTCCTCAGCGGGAAGACACCCCGGCACCGGAAAACCTCAGTTTACGTAAAAGTGCAAGTCCTTCGCAAACGCAACCGACCCTCCAGGCTATCGACCTGGTTCACCAAAGACATACTCCTCCACCGCCATCCTTAACGGTCAGTGAAAAAGTGTCATTTCTTTTGAAACGGTTGGTTATTATAAGGTTTTTGGAAAATTGATATGAAAAATGTTGGTTTGTGTTTTGTAGGCATCAGCAGCCGCTGCAGCACACTTTTCTTCGTACGCACAACTCTATGGTCCTGCAGCTAGTTCTTTATACTGTGCCCCAGCGTTGTACCAGCACCAACACCACTCGCATCTCCAGGAATCGAGAGAAATTCAAATGCAGATGCAGATGCAGATGCAAAATATCCAACAACCTTGTGGGTTGCAGTTACAACAACAACAGCAAAGGTCTCCTGTTGATGTTTTGCTTAGAGTCTTTCCTGGTAGACGTCGAGGAGATGTTGAAGCTCTTCTGCACCGATGCAAAGGTGAGGTATTAAAATTGGTGTATTAACGACAAAAAATAAATCTAAATCTAAGATGAAAAACTTTCAGATGAAAAACTAATATTAAACAATCATTGAAAAATAATTCAATCCAGTTTAATTAAACATTTGGATTTTTCGTCGTAATAGGTGACGTAGTTTCTGCAATGGAAGTGCTAGTTTGTGAAGACACATTTCAACCAAAGTCTGCGTTCTCTCCATTGGGATCTTTGGCTTCAGCGGCGGCAGTTTCTGCAGCGTCGGCTACCGCCACAGCAGCGTATGTGACCAGAGGCGCCTACTGTGGTCCCAGTCCTCCCACCAGGCACAGATTTCTAGCAGCACCCTACACAGGTACGGGATACCTCCCGACGGTTATACGACCGCCCAACCAAACCCATTCAAATGGCACCAGTGATACTTATCGAGAAACAAGTCCTGACGATGCGAGTGACAAAACTAGTTATTCGGAGTGATCCATTCAAGACAACAATTTCGAAGGACTGTTCCACTGAGATGAACTGATGGAGACAGTTTTTGAACCATAAAATTTTTATTGGTTTGGTCTTTTGGTTTGAGAAAAAATAAAATTATACAATGAAAAAAAAAAGATGAAAGTTATCACCATCAGTTCAGCAGTTTTTGGCGATTGTCCTAAACTGTGTCGTGATAATGAAAGTCGGGAATGAATAGGACTGGAATGATCGGCAATAGTGATAATTTATCTCGATTTGAAAAAAAAGGATATTCCATTTAGGTAAAATTTAACGGTTTGTGTCTGGTAGCGGCAGTGTTTTTTGCGAAGCGAACAGAGTTGTAAATAAGTGATTTCTATTCATATAATTATTTGAGACTTCCATCGATAAGAAATACTGTGGGTTAATCAAGTTATAAGAAGCTGTTCTGGGATGAGATATAGACACGATTCCCATCGCGCGGCAATGGAAACTGCCATGCATTGAATCATTCAATGTGTGACATTCTGGATTTCAAATAATTAGAACACGCGTCACTTCAGGCTCCAGGCTCATTATGCAAGATATAGCTATATCATAACCTATCTTTTTTTGTATCATGTTTAGCGAATATCTCGTATCAGGCTTGTTGTTAACGAAAATAAATAAATAAAAGGCAATGCAACAAAATTAAGCATTTTTTCAATACACTATTACTTTTTCGTAAATTTTATTATACACTATTCGATGATTTCTTTTCTATCGTACGTTTGACATTTGTAAAAATTTTATGAAAATATTGTTTCATATAAACTAATTTTTTTTATTTCCAACTTGATGATTTTGTAAGATAACTTTGTTCAGTGCGCGTTGACTTGTCGAATGTGATTAGATTGATATTTATAAAAATACAAATATTTATTAGCTATATTGATCTCTATATATCCAATTGGGAGGAATATAGTTGCATAAATTTTAAGCAAATATAATGAAGCAAGATGTATGAAATTAAATGACAATGTAAATGATTATCAGCATTTTGAATGTGATAATTTTTATGTTTCGTTGTCTCGGTGCGGGGACTGATTTGCTCCTGCAAAGGGTTTCGCACTGGGTGAAAATATATCAGAATACAGTGATAGACGTTTTATAAATAAAACTTGCTAAGTGACGAGAAGAAGACTTTATTTAGGATGGAAAACTAATAAAACATTCGCAGCCGCAGTATCCCGGTTACTGTATACGAAACAGAATGTAGATCTGATAATTTGAAAATATCCTAATGATATCTATGTTATTTCATCGACCTTTTATTCCTAATCGAATTGTAAATAATTTGTAACTGTAACTCTAATAAAACTGTTCTTTTTATCAAAAAAAGTGTCGTGAATTATTATCATGCAAAATCTTATCCTAAAAATAAATGTCCAGTTTTGAAAAAGTGTTCCTCTTCGTTTCGAAATGAAAATTTGTATTTGACCGTTTATTTTATTCTTTTCATATGATCAACCTATTGAAAAATCGTGCCACAAACTCCGCCCAATTTTGCACGGAAAACAATGCAGGACAGTGATCCCCGTAAAAAAATCTTGCACAACATCTAATACTCGAGTGTCTCGCGTTTTATTGTATTTATTCAACAATTTTCCTGGCTGTTTTTTCATCTTCCACGTGAATAGCTTGTTTGTCATTTTTGACAAGGTTGAAGCGAAATTGACAGATTATTCATTATGGGTAAGGACAGCTCGAAGGACGCTCGCACTGTACGAAAATGTATAGACCGGAAATTCAATAAATGAAATGCATTGATACTCTCGTACGCAGAACGGTTTTGTTTGTCTGTCTTTTTTATCAATTTCGTTTTCTGCTCTTGGCCGCGACAAACCCGAATCGGCAATTTTTTTCCTTCTGCAGTGATATTTCGTACGGATTAATGACCGGAAAAATACGCTCGATGTATCTTTTGACTGGAAACCCAAAATTTGACCTGACAGGTGAAAACGCAGGAGCTGAAAAGCAAGGAGTCTTTGTCGTATACAAAAATATCCGATTTCAAGCACCAGATGTGACGCAATCAATTGAGCAAAATACTTTTTTCACTCAAAGTTTTGACTTACAATGTTTTTTGAAAATTTTTAATTTCTGAAAAAGTTAAAATCAAGAAATTTTAATATTTGAAAAAAATGAAGAAAAAATGCTGGGCATGTGCAGGATAAATGTATAGCTTATAAAATAATTTTATAATATCAATACAGGACAGTATTAATTGCCACTAAAAGCTAATAATCGTTCGCCACTGACATCGTGCAATGTAATTTCGAAATATGGAGTGTTCTGATATCGATAATCGATCGCAGGACACTCACGGGTACAAGAGCAATGCGCGCCGATTTCCAGTGAGTCAAAATGTGAGCGCACTTACTCGGCCGCATAATAATACACTATAATTTACGCAATAGGCAATTAATAAATCAATCATAAAGAGACGCTGGCAAATTAACAGATTTCCAAATTACGCCATTTTGTTTTTTACATATTGGCAATTTTTGTTTGTTATTTCAGTTATCGTAAATTTTCATTTTAGAATTCGATTTTATAATGTATTTGAAATATCATGCAAAACTTATCATTTTTTTATTCAGTTCATTAAATTTTTTGTAAACTCGTTATTTTAAATAATCTTTATAAAAATAAAAAATTGATATAGAATAATAAAGATTAAATATTTGAATAACCCCATCGTGTCACGCATACGGATACTTCTGGTTTGACGGAGATGATACCCACCTGCTATTTGAGATTATTACTTCAGCGTATAATACGTATTCTTCCCCGTGATTCGTAGCTTTCCTTTAATACGACCGGGAATGTTGAGCTTAATTTGATTGACATCGGCTTGGCCCTGGAATACAATTGTTTGCAATTTATTAAGACCAATCAAAGGCATTCCTCATGTGCGATTGTATTGACGAATTTGTATACTTGCAAAATCTCTCACCCTTTAAGTTCCTAACATGAAAAACCAAATCCCTCGGCATCTGATTAATCCTGCGAAATTTGTTTTTTTTCTCAACCTCTTTAATCCTTTCTTTTCGCCGACAAAAGAAAAATAATACTCGAGCGAAGACACTGAATTTCTGTTATTTAAATAGGTCAATATTAATTTTAACTTTTTACTCATTTCTTTTTGTATCCGCCAAAGTGTTACTGATCCATCAAAACAGAACTTGTTTTAACTTGTTGAGTTGAAGGTGAAATAAAAATATGAAAATATGATTCGAGACTGGACTGCTTGGAGGAGAGGAAGAGGTAGAGGGTATGCAAATACAAAATGAATAATTCTCGAGTCGCATTGAAAAGACAGAGATTTCGACAAAGTTTGAAGCGAAAAGTAGATGTCGCGCGAACGGATCGGCTGTGAGAAGAGAATAATAGCCAACAGTGCTATGTCGTCAACGAGGTCGGAGTTGGGAAGGGTGTCGGGAAACAATTCCGAACTGAATAATATTAGTATCCAACAATGGACGGTCTAAATTGAAATACAGACGACCAGCTCGTTTCTTGGCTTCGGTGTGTGTGTCGAATGTACAACCTCGAATGGAAAGCTCATCCCATACTAACTTGTATCTGTGTGCATTTGTGCAGCACCGCGTTCAATATGCCACGAAACTCTAATTTATCCGTATCTGTATTACAAATTCATCCTAAATATATATACCTTTCGTCCAATACATTCAACCCATTATGCACTATATTAAATACCATTCAATTGTAAAACTCATGTCAAAACCAATTTTTTTTGCAATCATCACCAATTGAAACCTTTTTCTCAAAACCAATTTTTTAAACATAATTTGAAATTTTACTTTTTTAATTTTTTGTTTGATTAAAATTTTAATTATTTTGGAATAAGAAATAATTAATAATATGAAAAAAATATGATGAAGAGTTAATAATAGGGAGACTTTTGAAAGCGAGGAGATGACGAAGCTTTAATTTTATATATAAGGTCAGGGGGGAAGAGGGCAGTCAGAGAAAACTCGTGGAATCGTCGTAGCGGGTGCTACGTGGAGGGCATGTGAAACGGTATTCAATATCTTAGCCCAAGTCAATGAAAGGGGTTGAGACTTGTAGGTGGCGCTCTCTCTTTCGCGGCTTTTTCCCTCAGCCTTGGTATGCTCATTGTCCCCGCAAAACCATTCCTCGCGAATCCAAAATTACGTGGCCTGTTATTCGCGCATTTGATGCAGGTACCGATGAAAGGACAATCGATTTACGCTTTTGTACACACAATGCGTGCATGCACCAGGCCTTGATAAAATGAAATCTCAATTCATCCCTAGAAAAAGTGTTTTATCAATTTGCAAAAGACATTTTAGTATTTTTTGTTTGAAAATAAAGTTTAAGAATGAACTAGAAGAAATGTATTAATGTTTTTGCAAAAGCAATTGTAAATGATCGGTCAGATGGGAAAAAAATTAGAAGTGAGGTAATTTGAAAATATCGAAGGTTAATTATACGATGTGACAGAGTATTGGATTGAGAGGAAACGTTTAAGAGATGAAGAATTGGATCCGATAATTGAATGCGAGTGGTGCAAGTGTAAATCGGATAACGATTTCATTTAATTTCCCTCGCCTTTGCGTGATACATACTCAGGCTGATCGTCGCGCGACCCTCGCAAGCGTCGTGCGCCCCTCGAACGATCTTGTCAATTGCAGGTCGACACCTTTAGCCTGTCGCGTGCGGCTAATCGCTTTCAAATGAAACAGCCGCAGTTGCCAAACTTTTCATCTTTGCAATCTCACACGGGCAATGCAAATCACACTTTCCAATCTGACAAAAACAGTCAACTGTCTCTCTCAATCTCCTTAACTACCAATCTAGAAAGATTATGTTTCAAACCAAAAATCATCCTCTCTGCATTACTTTAAATTCGCGTTTGTTTATTTTTGCACTATCAAATAAACTCCACTTGTTTTCTACCTTTTTTGTTCCGTTTTGCTTTGACAAACGTTTTCATTTACTTTCGGACCTTATTGGTTTTAGATTTTTTAAAATTATAAAATGATTTCCATTTTTCGTCAGATTGCGAATACAATTCGGGATACAAGATTTGGACGAATGTATATACTTGGTCAAACAAATCCGAAGCAACTTGACTTGTGGCAACAGAAATGTCTCTTTAGCGTGGACAAATATTTGAGTATCAAAAAGAGTAAAAGCGCATTTCGAGGCCGCCGAGCAGAAGTTGGTTCGGGTGAAACTCAAGCGAGAGGGTCTTGTTATTGTAACGCTAATGGATGAGCAAACAGCGCGTAACTCTTAACGTCTACACTACCGGCCGAAACCGATTTCAAATTAGAAACCTGTTATTTCGCCAAGCTAATTGTCATGCACCGGCCCAACTACGTTTGCTCGCACAACAAATTTGCCAATGTCAAAAATATGATGTAAAAATTTTTCCCAAACTCTCCTCCAATACTATGCTACATTTTTAACTCAATTTATTTTCCTTTCTTTTTTTCTTACATTGAAATTCTGTTCGATGACATTCTGTTGAAAATTAAAATTCACAAAAGTACAAAAATTGAGTGAGTAACCAAGTTATTTTCAAAAAAATTTGATGACCTAAGTTGCCTGTTTGAATATTGTTGTAACTCATACGTGAGAGAACGAAAAAAGCAAAAAACGGTTGCAGCCATTTGGTACAATTTTTACACGAGTTAATGTTAATTAGTCGACACTGACGTGACGAAGAGCACTCGGCAGGATTTCATGTCGATTGCTGCCGTGGTCGTGGCCGGATGTACGCGCGCTACTCGTACAAGTACTCGCAATATGTCTGCAATTCATCCATTGCTATACAACTATGTAATGCAGTGAAACCGCCTGGGGAACGCGCTGTGTTTCACAATTGCACATGTGTGTCCTTTGACACAGACCCTATCATCATCAAATCAAGTCATGTACATAGTAGACTGGCAGAAATTAACTCGGAGCAAGTGATTCAGGCAGCATAATTTATTTTTACAGTTTTATCAAATCTACAAACATTTGTATTTCATATTTAATAGTTTTCCTTCTTCATTCTTTTAATAGTTTTCTTCTTCACTTTTAATATCACGTCAAAAGCATACGAAATCTTAACTCTACTGTTTCATTATTAGCCGCATAAAATTAATAAAATTTTTATAAATAATAATTATTTTCAAATCGAAGTGCTTGGGTTTTTATTCATAGTTGCATCATACATGCTAATGCATTTTGGGCATTCGATACAATCTATGACCTAGTAGTGCCGATAAAAAGCAAAAGTAAAATTTAGTACAAGAGGTAATATGATCTTTTTCGGTTTACAATAATCAACATTTATTCGTATTATCTACATGTGTTTGATTATGTAGTGTATTTAAAGAGGAGCCTGATTTACACGATCTTTCACTTTTCGGCGAGTCCTTGAAATGGATTATTCAAAATTTATTCTTTTGGGGCTCATTGCCATCGCCGGTAAGTAATACTTGCCGGGCTTATCAAAAGTCTATAAAAGAAAGAAATAAATTTTTCAAAATAAGAAAATTAGCGTGATAATCGTTTTCGTTTGTTGTGGGTAATTCACAGGTAATGGCAATAGTTTTAAAATTAGTCAAAAAAGAACAGACGTAAAAAAAAAAGTGGAAGGTGGCGAGCCAATTTGTATCGATAAAGCACCCTACCAAGTTTATCTGAAAGACGGTGGTGAATATACTTGCGGAGGTGCCTTAATCAGACCGAATATTGTCCTGACAGCTGCACATTGTGTCATGGACTTGGATGAAACTCTGATCATCGTCGCTGGAACGGATAGTACTAAGTTTAAAAAGGACGAATCCAGAGTAAAAATTCGAGTTGAAGATTATACAATACATCCTGATTTTGACTCAGAAGATGCTATTAAATATGATATCGCCGTTCTTAAGGTACTGAAATACGTTCGATAAAACATAGATGATATAATTTAAAACTTTTCAATTTCTGTAATTGTAACAAATAAATGTGAAAAAATTGTTTGAATAAATCATTATTCGTACGATCTTTTTCAGTTGAGTAAAGACTTTCCACAGACTAACAAAATATCACCAATCAAATTAACAACTGTTGATGTCAAAGAAGGTGACGAATTACTTATAACTGGAATCGGCATGACTGACAAAAATTCGTTTAGTTTAAGCCCCTGCTTGAAAGCTTACAAACCGAAAGTTGTCAATTGCGAAAATTCTTTATCAAGCTTAAAACTGCCGCTTAATAATTATGACGGGGTTATTTGTCACAAAAGTCCCGTAGGACATAGAACTCATACTGTAAGTGAAGTTTTGTTCGCAGTAGTATAGTTTTGTAAGTCACAATTTCAACACCAAAATTTTCACTTTAGGGTGATAGTGGAAGTCCTATGGTTAATCTACAGGGGCAATTAGTTGGCATTCATAGTTGTTCGTTTGGAGATGAAGCTTGTCAGATGGGAATCAATGTGTTCTATCACTCGACTTGGATCAAAGAAACGATTATGTTGCATACAAATGAAGTCCCTGAAAACTTCTAATATTCGATTTACATGGGAGTCGGGAGTTGTTTGACAGCCGTCAAATTGTCGAAACTTGTTTTTGACTTTAAATTTGTAATAAACGACCTTAAAAATACTTAAAGTTTCACATTCTAATCTAACTCGTAGGCATAATTGTGACTGAAAAACGTAACATCAACACAAAAAAACTCGTCCATGATAGTTTTAATACAAAATTTTAAGGAGGTACGATTAAGTATTTCGGAAATGATAGACTGCAATAAAACTTTGACAGTTTGTTAATTTATGTATAAAAAAGAATGCATGATTTTTCATTTTGCATTTAAATTAATAAAACCAATTAACTACATATTTTGAGTTTATGATAAATAGTAACATGATAAAATTTCAATTTGTGATTTATCCCAAATGGATAAAATATCTCATTTTTTGAAATAATTGCAATTTATGACAAATCGAACTTGAAACTAACCATAATCAGTGTCAGTGAGTTTACCTTAAGGAAAATGAAGTTTATCGTTTTTAAAATATTCAAAAATTCAATTCGAAATTCAATTTCTTTTTATTTTTTCTCTTTACAATAGGTAATGTAATGTCATACTAAAAAAAAAATAAATTACTGTATTTTAACACGTATACATATACATGAATGTACCGACAAAACTTCTTCATTGAAAGACCATAATATGTTTCTTTTTTCTTTGATTATTTTTGCATAAATGATTTTCACAAAATAGATAACATTTAATTATAAATAAATTGAATTTTTACATTTCAAAGACGTTGATCTTGAATTGTCTTACATTAACCAAGGACATAAATAATAATTGCAAATAATTCAACAAAATAAAACTTTACAAAATGAAATTACTTTCAAAACTGTTGACTGAAAGAAGGCATTTTGTAAAACTCTTACTTTCACTGCCCTATATCATTCTATATTTCTTATTTTAATAATATCGATTAAATATAGGTTACTTCTGTGGCTTCTGGTTATAACCAGCCAAGTGCCACTTTGAAAATTCATATTCAAACAGTCAATAAAAAAGTTAACTTTATTGTTGAGCGACATGTCGCCAAGTACCTACAATGAGCTATTCTGACTTAGAATTTTGAGCTTATATTCTACGACTTCTTCATATATTTTGAACAAATCTTTTCAAAAATTCAAATTCCAAGTATAGCGATTTGGTAATTGACCACGTTAATTTTTTATATCACGACCTTTAATTAGGAAAATTGAATTATAATTTGTTATCAATATTTTTGATTTTTTTTGAATTGTTTATTAGAGAGACGTCTCTGGCGTAGTTGGCCACACTTTTCAGTTTGACAGAAATTTATTTTGATTTTTTTCAAAATTGTTTACCGAATAGTTTACGAATAATTACGAATTCAAAAACTGCATTTAACATGGACTCTTATGGGAGAACACAAACAAAGCTGAAATTCACCAACTTAGAAATGATAAGCAATTATCAGACATATTGTGACAAGTCGTTTAACAATTCAAGTAAATGATCATGGAATATTGAAAACACTGACCGATTAGATTCAGAATAATATCAAAACAAAGTGAAAAAACCCTGGCATTCTAACCTGTTTCTGTGAAAAATGCTACCAACTCAAGAAGCAAAATAACATCATTTTCGGATATTACAATAAATTTGTTGATTATATTTTTTGTGAGAGCATATTATTGTTATAGGACACATTGAAGCATCATAGCAATGCACAACAATATGAAATAGCTTGTAAATCACGAAATAAAGCAGTTCACGTTTTGACATTTGAAGGTTAAAACACCGCAAATTTTAACATTGCAGTATGGGACACTTCTCTCAGTCCCCCACCCCTCGATCGTACCTCCTTAAACGGTTTTGTGGCAAGGGATTCATGACAGAGCCTTCCGGTTAGCGCTGGATAAAATTCATTATTTGGATTGTACTTGAAAACGGGGGGGGGGGGAGAAATGTTTGAAATTTCCAAAGTCTTATACGGAGACGTAAGATGATCTTTTTAGATTAACATACAATTTTTATAATTTGTTTGTATTATCTAAATGTGGTTGATTATTTCGAAGATAATGGAAAACTGATTTTCAATCGAAAACTAATGAATTCCTAATCCAACCTAATAATATCAAAATTTTCAGGAAATTTAAAGGTTTCCAGAACATTGCATTAGTTGTTAATAATATAACAAAAAGGCTTAAGCATATGCATGTTTATTTATTTAACAATAACAGATGAACAATTAGTTATAAACAATTAAATGTATGTAATTTTTTAGATTCATTATGAAATATTGCATGCAATTTTAAGAATATGACAAATAGGCTAAATCATATGCATTTTCATTATTTAACAAGAAAATATGAATGAATAATTTAATATAAATAAATGAATTCATAAAATTATTTTTTTAAATCAAAAATTGATTCTTTAGTCATGCATAAATTTTAACAGAAATAAATAATAGAAAAAATGCATCAAATTTTCATGAAAGAATGCATGTATATTTGCAATAAATGAACAGAAATTGCAGTTTAGACATCGCACATAGTATAACAAGTAGGCTTGAGCATATAAATGTTGATTATTTAAGAATAAAATTTATAATTTGCTATTTATACATAAATTCATAAAAAATTTTCAAGCTTTATTAATCATGAAATATTACGGACATCTTTAATGATATAACAAATAGACTTGAGCATAAACATGATAATCTACTTAACAATGAAATATGAATTAATAATTCAATATAACCTAATAATATGAATAAATAAATCGATAAGCTCATTTTCAAATAGAAAATTAATACTTTTCATTTATGATTGAATTGCATGAGTTTAAACTGTAATAAATGATGATAAAAATGCAAGAAATTTAATAAACAAATGCATAAATGTTTATGAATAAATGCACGTCGGTGCGCAAGGAATAGGTAGGAATATATTGAATAAATAAAAGAGTTTTAACAAATAGATGTGCAAATCATCCATATCACCGTCCGCTTTGAAGTTGCAGTTTCGCACGAAAGAATCGCAACTAATTCATTTAATAAGTAATAAAAAAAATAAATATATTTATATAATTATTCCTTGTTACTGATATTAATAAAATAGGCTTAAAAATGTGCATTTTTTATTAACAATAAAATGTAAATGAATAATTCGATATAAATAAATAAATTTATAAAATTTATTGTAGTTTAATTCTGTGGTGATTAGGAAGAACCAGTTAAGATACATTTTTAGAAGAGTCAATTTTTTGCAATAATTCCGTGTATTTCTGAAAATTTACCTTTAAGACATGAACAAAAGAATTAGTTTTGTGTACTATAATTATATATAATTATATAATTGTGTACTATAATTATTGACCGAAAATTGTGCAACTTTCTAATTTCTTCAATATAAAAATGTAATATCCCAAATCTTAACAAGACAGGTTCCGAAACCACTGGCGCTCTTTATTGCATTTAGTGTTGCGAAAAATTTTGTAAAAAATTTACATATTAATGTTGCATTGAATAGAACTTTTCAAAATGCCCTCCAATATTCTTAAATTGAACGTACAATCTAATTACTTGTTCGTAAAAATACACACATTCTCTCTGTTTTTCAACAATGTTTCAAGAATCTAAGATTATTTATATCCCATTCCGTGAAATTATGTAATTAAAGTAATGTATCGAAAATTTTATCCGTAAACCTAATGAAAATCCCCACTCAGAGATTGTTTAGCTTATAAGTAGGAACAAGTTTTAGATATGATTTTGTACGTAACTTCCACTTGTAAGGCGATTTTGAAAAATGGATTATTCCAAATTTATCCTCTTAGGGTTCATTGCTATTGCAGGTGAGCAAAAATAAAATTATTTTATGACAAATAATTCTAATTTATATAAAATATGGAAATATATGAAAATAGTTTGGTAATCGTTGTTCATTCGGTATGGAATATTCGCACAGGTACTGGAAATGGCTTTACGATTTGTCAAAACAGGACGGATGAAAGACGAAAAGTTGACGGCGGTGAAGTAATTTGTATCGACAAAGCGCCTTACCAGGTTTATCTGAAAAGACGTAGTGGATATTTTTGCGGAGGTGCCTTAATCAGACCAAATATTGTCCTGACAGCTGCACATTGTCTCGAAGAAATTTATGAACCTCTGTGGGTCACAGCCGGAACGGATAGTACCAGTTTGGAAAATAACCAAGCCATAACTTCAGTTCCAGTTGAAGATTATGTGACACATCATAAGTTTGATATCGATGACATTCGTCAAAAATACGACATTGCAGTGATTAAGGTACTGTTATCACAAACAAACATTAAATTAAACATGAACTTTTTATTTCAAAAATTTTCAAATTTTTATATTGTAACACAAAATGTTTCTTGATCACTTCCAGTTAAAAAAAAGTTTTCTGAAGACCAGAAGAATAAAGCCAATCGAGATATCAACTGTTGATGTCAAAGAAGGAGACGAACTACTCATAACTGGAATCGGTGGTGTTGACAAAAATTCGTATCACATAAGCTCCTGCTTGAAAGCTTACAAACCATTAGTGGTTGATTGCGAGGAATCTTTGTCAAGTTTGCAACTCCCTGTTGATAATTTTGACGGCATTATTTGTCACAAAAGTCCTTTCGGTCATGTAGCTCGTAATGTAAGTGAAATTTCGTTCGTAGTAATATGCTCTTGTTATTCAGAGGACAGTGATTTTGAACGTCATCATTTGAAAATTATTTTTGTTTTAGGGTGACAGTGGAAGTCCTATAGTTAACCAAAAGGGAAAATTGGTTGGCATTCATTCTAGTTCGTTTGAAGGTATTTGTCAGACAGGTGTGAACGTGCTGTACTTCGCGGAATGGATTAAAGAAAAGATAATGGTGTTCACCAATGAAATACCGTGAAAACTTGAAACATTTGATTGAATTTTAATCGTAAAAAGTTGTATGTTAATATGAAATAAATGAATAGATACTGTAATGTGTTTCTTATCATTTTAGACATAATTAATAGCATTATTACGATAGTTCAAAATTTTAATAATAATCAATGTATTATCATTTTTTCACGTCGCTGTAAATTAGGTTTATCTCAATTATTTCAATATCATATGTCAATAATTTCAAACATCCAACTATCCTATGGTACAAAAAAACTATTCAACTCTAGAATAATCCAAATCCAAACTAATGAAAATCCCCACTTATAGCTTATTCAGGTTATTTAAGTAGAAAATAAATTTAGCTTTGATCTAGTACTACTGCAACTAATAGATCTTTCACGTTTTAAAGACAACTTAAAAAATGAATTTTTCAACATGTATCCTGTTGGGGCTGATTGCTATGACGGGCAAGTAATCGAAAATTATTTCTGTAAATTAAATTTCATTTTATCTGAAAATAATAGACAACAGTTCGTTTAATGTTTTTTAATCGTTTGGGGAAATTCACAGGGACTGGAAGTGGCTTCATAATTAAGCAAAACAGGACAGATGAAAAAAGAAAAGTTGACGGTGGCGAGCCCATTTGTATCGACAAAGTACCCTATCAAGTCTATCTGAAAAAAAGTGGAGGATATTTTTGCGGAGGTGCCTTAATCAGACCAAACATTGTCCTGACAGCTGCGCATTGTTTTGAAGACGTTTATGAACCTGTGTTTATTGTCGCCGGAACGGATAGTACCAAATTAAAAAAAAACGAAGCTAAAGTTGAAGGCAGTGTTACAATTCCAGTTGAAAAATATATAACTCATCCTAAATTCAATGTTGAATTTAACGAAGAAGGCGTAAAATACGATATCGCTGTTGTTGTGGTACTGAAATATAGAATTTCTCGAATTTTACCTAAAATTTTTGTGGTTAATTTTCCAATCTTGATTTTTTTCAGCTACAAGGGGACTTTCCAGAGACTAAAAGTATATCAACGATTGACCTAACAACTGTTGACGTCAAAGAAGGTGATGAATTACTTTTAACTGGGATTGGTATGGTTGATGAAAATTCGTTTACTCTGAGCCCTTGCTTGAAAGCTTACAAACCAAAAGTTGTGAATTGCGAAGATTTTCTATGGCATCTAGAACTCGATAATTATGATGGGATTATTTGTCACAAAAGTCCCTTAGGACATGCAGCTCGTGATGTGAGTGAAATTTCGTTCTCAGTATTATCTCTCCGTTCTTATCATTCAAGACATAGTCGTAATTAAATTAGTCATTATTAAAATATTTAAATTTGTATTTTTAGGGTGACAGTGGAAGTCCTTTGGTAAATCGAAACGGACGATTAGTCGGCATCCATACTTGTACGGGTATAGATGTTAACTTCCAGACCGGTGTGAATGTGCTTTATTTTTCAGACTGGATTAAAGAAATGATTAGCTTGTATACAAATGAAATAGTTTAAAAACTGTTGATATTAAAATAATTCAAATTCGAATTCTCTAAATGTTATTATGAAAAGAATAAATACAAATAATTATAAACTTGAAATTTATTTCTACTACTGAGTTAGCAAATAACTGAGTTCTTCATGCAGTCCAAAAAGCTGCTAAAAGTCGCTCCTCGTGAACTTAAACTTTAGTCTTTCTTGTGAAAAATTTAATTTTTTATTTAATTTTTATTGAATTACACAATACTAATACACACAATATTCTTTTCTTTTTTCAACATCAGTTCGAAAATCAAAAAAGACTATTTAATTCCCATTACTAAGAATGATATAATTTCAAAAATTATTTAATATTTCCTCCACCAAACTCATGAAAATTCCCACTTAGAGACTGATCAGCTTATTTAAGTAAGAACAAGATTTTGATTTGATGTGTAGTACGTTTCTTTCACCTTTGATGAAATTTTGGAGATGGATTATTCTAAATTTATCTTGTTGGGACTCATTGTCATTGCAAGTATGCGTCACTTGTCTATCTGATGAAAAACTAATTGTTCATAATTTTTTGTCATATATGAAACAAATAACATACTGCACATACATATTCTACATAATCTAACATACTCTAGGTGCATCATTTAGAGCAAACTAGACAACAAAGTTCATCTTCTCTGGTCGAAGGGTTTACCAACCCGTTCTGGATGGTTGGTACCATCGACCGCTGAAGATTCAACTTGAAGCAAATCATTAAATTTCATTTTTTTTGATACTCGCATATAAAGGATTTAATATTTTGATTTTGAGCAGGACTTTTTTGCGCCACGTCGCAAAAAAATTTAAATGCTCAAAAATTTTGATGCGAGTGAAAATTAAGTTTTATTAGGGAATTATGGAAAAAATTTCTTAATTTGTTTTATGTTTCATTGTGGGGAATCCATATATAGGTACCGGAAACGGTTCCATTATTAGGCAAAACAGAACAGATGGAAAAAGCAAAGTAGAAGGTGGCGAAGTCATTTGTATCGACAAAGCACCTTATCAAGTTTATTTAAAAGATGCTGGAGGATATTTATGCGGAGGTGCCTTAATCGAACCAAATATTGTTCTGACAGCTGCACATTGTCTCGAAGACATTCTTGAACCGCTGTCTATCGTTGCCGGAACAGATAGTAGCAAATTGGAAAATAATGAAGCTAAAGTTGAAGGCAGTATTACAATTCAAGTTGGACATTATACAAAACATCCTGAATTTCGTATGACATCAGAAGATTACATAAAATTCGATATCGGCGTTGTTAAGGTACTAAAATGTAGAGAAAATGTTTAATAAAACATACAATGGATAATAATTGAGAAAGTTATCTAATTCTTAAATTTTGATTTTTTAGCTACAAGGTGACTTTCCAAAGACTAAAAGTATATCACCAATTAAGTTATCAACTGTTAACGTCAAAGAAGGTGAAGAATTACTCATAACTGGAATCGGCATGGTTAACAGAAATTTGTTACAATTAAGCCCCTGCTTGAAAGCTTACCGACCAAAAGTTGTCGATTGCGAAGATACAGTGTTATGGAGTCTCGAAATTCCTTTGGATGATTATAAAGGGGTTATTTGTCACAAAAGCGATTTAGGACATACAGCTCGTAAAGTGAGTGAAATTTCATTCGTAATACTAGGCTCTTGTAATTCAAGAAATAATCTTTTCAAAAAAGCTCAATTAAAAACATCATTATTATTATTATTATGTTTATATTAATTTAAGAAATATTCAGTTATATTCGAAAAAGTTGTCATTTAAATGTTTTCAATGTAATTTCAGGGTGACAGTGGAAGTCCAATTGTGAATCAAGAGGGACGATTAGTAGGCATCCACTCTAGTGTATTAAAAAATAATGCTTGTCAGTCAGGTGTCAATGTTGTTTATTACTCCAACTGGATTAAAGAAACAATTATGTTGTATACAAACGAAATACCTGAACTCTTGTAATACCTGATTTAAGTACAAAAAATATATTGACGGTTATATCAAATAAATGTTAATATTGAAAATGAGACGTATTTTATTTCTTCTTGTTGCATAATTTTACAGCATCACGATATTTTCATTTTTTAATCATTATCGAAATCATATAAAATTATATTGATCATATCAAACGCGACATGATTGTCACGTCATTTTTCAAGTTTCATAACAATCGGAATTTGATATACTGATTAGCTTCTGTGCATTCTAAAAAATTCAAATCAGGATTGTTTTTTTTTTAATTTTTTCATATCATATCACATCGAGGGAACCACAGGAAACCAACATTTTTTTTCAAACTTGAAACTCTGTAATCATCTTTTTCTTATCAAAAAACTAAAAACTTACGGCAGACTTGATGAATAAGTATTCTTCTTGCCAATACACGATTGTTTAAGCAATTTCATTCCCTATTAGACCAAAATTCGTTGTAAATATGTATGTAAGTAAAAAATCAGATCTGTGTATGAGAATTTTTCTGTGTAATTTTCTTATCAAACTCATGTGAAAATCCCATCCTATCAAAATCTTAAGAAAGCCGTTTTTGCATCCAGCGACAATTTCCTTCCTATTATAAAGTACTTGAGAATGAAGTGACAACACGACTTTGTGACAACTTTTTTTGGATTCGTGATCTTGATGATGTGCTTTATCGTTTGGTATCCAAGCAACTGCTGTTTATTGGGTTGAGTCTCTATTATGAATTAAAAACAAATTTTAGAAGCGTTGTGAAAACGCATCAACAGCAGAGAATAAGTTAAGCTGTTTAAGAAACTTTCAAATTTTGAAATTAAAATATTAACATTTTAGAATATTCGAATTGCATTTGCAAGAATCTCACATGGTCCTAAATATTAATTGATTAATATCCAGTTTTCAAACTTTTCGAAGATTTTTCTTCTTGTTGAAAAAAAACATTTATGTTTGTGAAAGTGTCACAATGTACTTTTTCCTCTACGTAAGATGATCTTTTTCAATTTAGATGCAGCTACTAATGATAATGTGTTACTTTCGCTTTTTGTTGTTTTGAACTTCAGTCCTTCTAGTGTTACCTCTAATCTCAAATAAAATTGATCTATCTACTAACTCGTGCTTACTGCCATATTAAATACTTTTTTTTCTATTAAAATCAAATAATCAAAAATGATATAAGAAAAAGTCAAAAGTAAAATTTTTTAACATTTCCTACTTAAATGGTAGCAAATCCCCACTCAGAGCTCATTCAGCTTATTTAAATATAGAAACCAGATTTTGATTTGATGTAGTACGTACCTCCTACTTGTAAGGGAATTTCGAAAATGAATTGTTCAAAATTTATCCTGTTCGGGCTCATTGTTATTGCAAGTAGGCAAACAAAAATTAACTTTATTGAATAAATTTAACTTATTTTAAAAATAATTTCACTTGAATAAACTGCAGTTCATTAATAGTTTTTTGTTGGTTATGGGACATTCGTAGGTACTAGTAATGGTTTCACTATTAGTCAAAAAAAACCAGATAAAAAAAGAAAAAGTTGAAGGTGGCGAGCCTATTTGTATCGACGAAGCACCATATCAAGTTTATCTGGAAAATGGTGGTGGATTTACTTGCGGCGGTGCCTTAATCAAAACAGATATTGTTCTGACAGCTGCACATTGCCTCGAAAAAGTTAATGAACCTCTGTATATCGTGGCTGGAACAAATAGTTCTGAATTTGAAAAGCACAAAGCCGAAATCACTGGCGGTATTGCAATTCGAGTCCGAGATTATAGAAAACATCATAATTTTAATATGAGATCAATTTATGGCCCAAAATATGACCTCGGCATTATCAAGGTACTGTAATACCCGATCGAAAATTCGATGATATAGAAATTGACTAACAATTTTAATTGTGAAATGCAAATATTGTAATTGTTAATTTTTTAAAACTTGATCCTTCACAGTTAGAAAAAGACTTTCCAGAGTCAAAAAGTATAGCACCTATTGAATTAGCATCTGAAAATGTCAAAGAAGGTGACGAATTACTTATAACTGGGATCGGCATGGTTGACGGAAAATCGTTCAATTTAAGCCCCTGCTTAAAAGCTTACAAACCAAAAGTTGTTGATTGCAAAAATACTTTATCGAAAATACAATATCCTGTAAAAAATTTCGACGGGGTTATTTGTCACAAGAGCCCTTTAGGACATAAAAGTCGTAATGTGAGTAAAACTCAGTTTCAGCTATAATGTATTCTTATTGTTAAAAAAGGCATATCAAAAATCTCATAATAAAAATATTACAATTTTTATTTTCAGGGTGACAGTGGAAGTCCCATTGTAAACCAAAATGGAAAGTTAGTAGGAATTCATTCTAGCTCGTTTAAAAATGATATTTGTCAGTCAGGTGTAAATGTGCTTTATTATTCCGACTGGATTACAGAAATGATCATGTTGTTTACAAATGAAATACCTCAAAACTATCAACGTTTTTGAATTTACAAAAAATGTATGCATGTTAATATGGAATAAATATATCTTGATAATTATTTCTCGCTTTTTTATAGCATTATGATTATAACAAACGAGTATTTTGTCACGTCATCCTTACAAATCACAGTGTTAAAAAATAAATTGAAAATAACAAATTTAAATCTGATGACCATTATCTTCTAAGAATTCTAAAAAAAAATCAAAATTATTATTGGACCATAATTAGATTCTTAGATTATGAGTTTATGTTGCATTAATTAATCATCGAAACTTTTATTTATTGGATCATTGTATGTTATCATTTATCTTATCAACCTTAAATTGCCATGTTTAATGTTATTTTTCAAATTTGCAATTAACCGATGATAAAATTTATTGTCTAAAATCATTTTTGGAAAAAGTACATACTTTGATTTGAAATTATTCTTACCCCAATCAGTCGATGTTTTCGATATTTGACGATACATTATTTGTAATTTCAGTTTCATTAATAAATTCCATAAGAGAATATGAATTTTTACCTCTTGAAACAACTTTTTCTTAACGTTCTAGGTGAACTTCAGTCGTTTTCATTACTAATGTCCACAATATTTTCTGTTTCTTAAGCATTGTCTTAAGAATCTATGGCTATTTAAATCTCATTACTATTAATGATAGTTACATTATTACATTTCTTAAATGATTCTTCCACTAAATTGATAAAAATTCCCACCTAGCTCTAACTCAGCTTATTTAAGTAGTCACCAGATTTTGATTTTATGTAGTACGTATCTTCCACTCTTGGACGAATTTTCAAAATGGATTACTCTAAATTTATCCTGTTGGGGCTCATTGCTATTGCAGGTAAGCAATACCTTTCTATATCTACTCAATCATTCTACGATAAAATAATAATTTTATTTGAAAAAATTTGAAAAAAATTCTTCAATCGATTCCTGTTCATTTGGGACATTCACAGGTACTGGAAATGGTTTCGTTATTAGTCAAAACAGAACAGATGAAAAAAGAAAAATTGACGGTGGTGAGCCTATTTGTATCGACAAAGCACCCTACCAAGTTTATTTAAAGGAACGTAGTGGATATACATGCGGAGGTGCCTTAATTAGACCAAATATTGTCCTAACAGCTGCACATTGTCTCGAAAAAGTTAATGGACCTCTGTCTGTTGTCGCTGGAACAGATAGTACTCGATTGGAACATAACCAACCCACTTCTAACGGCAGTAAGACGATTGAAGCTGATTATTATATAAGACACCCCGAGTTTGATATCAAATCAGAGGAAAGAAGCGTGAGATATGACCTTGCCATTATTAAGGTACAGAAATATTCAAAGAAACGTTCTATAAAATAATAAATTTTCAATGTTGAACTTTTTACATTCTTAAATTGCAACCAGAAATTGTAAAATTGATTGTCGACGCTTTAAAATATTTTTCCATCTCGCTCTTTTCAGTTAAAAGACAACTTTCCAGAGACCAACAATATTTCACCGATTGAATTAGCAACTGTGGACGTCAAAGAAGGTGACGAATTACTCATAACTGGAATCGGCATGGTTAACAGAAGGGTGTTGCAATTAAGTTCCTGCTTGAAAGCTTACCGACCAAAAGTTATGAATTGCGGAGAGGTTTTAGCGAAAATAAAATATCCTGTCAAGAATTTTGACGGAGTTATTTGTCACAAAAATTATTTAGGATATACATGTCTCAGTGTGAGTATAATTTAATTTAAGAATCAGTTGGAGTCGTAATTTAAAAAAGTCGTAATTTAAACATTATAATTTTAATTTTTAGGGTGACAGTGGCAGTCCCATAGTAAATAAAGAGGGACGATTAATTGGCATCCATTCTAGTTCATTCAGAAACTATGTTTGTCAGTCAGGTATCAACGTTTTTCATTACTCAGACTGGATTGAACGAGAGATTGGTTTGAATTCAAATGATGTATTATAAAAAGTTAAAAACTGTTTTAACCTTTCTTATCCTGAAGGTCGAAACAAGCTTCGTAGGAATCAAAAAATTACGTAAATGGTTCAAAAATTGCCTAAAACGCCAACTCAAGCAAAAACTTGTTCACAAGTTTTGTGCAATTTTTATTAACACTAAAAGTTATTTAGGATTTAAAGTGTCATACTCAGATTCTCAATGAAAGGCGATTAAAATGAGCACAAATTCGTTTAAAAAATGTCGAATAATAAAGTCAAATTCTTGAAAAACCAAAAAATTTTTATGTATCCCAGGAGATACAACAGGATAAAAAGGGTAAAGTTGAGTTAGGTTTCAAATTTCAGTTTTAAGTTTAAAACTTTTAACATAAAATCTGAATATAAAAATTGTATATACATTAATAAAAAATAATTTAATACAGATAATTATATGAGTTCAATTCTTTCCTCAACTTTTCTCATATTTTATAACATCTCAGTATTCTAATATTCAAATAATTGTTATTGTTAAAATTGGCATCATATTAAACATAAATTGTCTCAATAAATATTCAAATATTATTAATAAAAATTATTGTTTTATCGCCCCTTATCAACAAGAATTTTTTCAATTCCATTTAATGATTGATCATATGATCAACATCAATTCACAGGAATTCGTCACCAAATTATTTTTTTATTTTGTAAGGCTGAACGAAAATTTTTGGATTGTCAGATCTATTTGCAAACTTTCAAAAGGATCAGAGAAGGTTAAAGAAAAAAACCACTAAAAACAGCTTGAATTCCATAAAGTATAACAACCAAGTATTTTTTTGTGGCCAAAGGGCCCAACGAATTGCAATTGGTTAAGCGAGGACTACCTATGATAATTTTTGAAACGAATAGGAGCAGTTTGATTGGACGAATAATAAACTAACGCATTGAAATAAATCATTAGAGTGTACTAGCCTACTTGTCGGTGAAAAAGAATGCCCATACATCGGTGGGGCCGGGTCGTTTTCGTTGAAGCGGTACTTGTCGCTCGCTTGTGATTCTCATAGTCCGCGCGGTGCCATATAAGTATAATAATAAATAAAAACGCTGTAGTGGCATCATTGTTCGTCGATTGTTTTGCGATCGCTCGTGGAAAGCCGAGCAAAAGGATGCATTGCGGGGTGCCCGCCACGGGACGCTCGCAAGAAACACTCCGTGGAGGGGCCGATCCGTTTTTTCATATATTCGAAAGCAAAAAAGCTCCGCGGGATTTCGGCCGCGGAGCCAAACCCAATCCTCGAGTGCTCGCTCGCTATTAATATATCAACCGATACTTACGCCAACGAATTCCTCAACGATACCACTTTCTTCCTACCTTTCATTTTTTTTCTTCTTATTAAACTTCAAGACTCTTCTCGTCATTATACGATATAGTATAATATGGCTCACTCGTACACGTTCGTACAAAAGACGTACAACAATTTTTTTGTATCAGCAATCACTTTTTCTCCATTTTTCTTCCATCCATCGTTCTACAGTATTTGTTCGGACGAAAAATTTCAAGTGTTTCACCATTTCGGTGTATGTCTCTTTCACAAAATAATTTTGCTGAAAATAAACTCGTGAACAAGGTTTCGAGTATTTTTACATCGATAGATAAGATTGCAATGACGATGAAAAACAAACTAATTGAAAAAAGATGAAGAAGAATTCAACGTAAAAAAATATATATATATACCAGGGAGAGTACATAGAGCATGTTCTGTGGGTGCTAGAAATTTAACCCCTGATTTGGCACGTGGTCCCGTCATAACCCCATTTTATTTTAACATATATTGTATGCGAATCACGGTCATATATACAATCCTCAATGGCAACCCGTGCCGAAACGTGCCGTTTTAATAGGGCATTCTCTATTAGTATACACACACATTACAAAATGCATTTCCAACTTTTTTGTCTTCTTTTTTTGTTATTCGTTTGAATAATTTCCTTCCCATTTTTTTAAACCTACACCAAAGTCTTTTATTTTCGGCACGAAATTTTTTTTTTAATTAAAAAAAATGATTTCCAAATCGCGATCAAATATCGATTAGAGTCACAAGTTTTTTGTATATAATAATATTACGTTTTTAAAATGTGCAATAATCGTATTTGGCAATAATAAACTGCAAGATGGCCTGCAGAGGAAAGAATAAAATTAGCATAAGAGCGCAATAAAAGACAGCTCGGCAAAGACAAGAAGAGTATATTCCGTACGGTGTCATTATTTGTTTTTGAGACGCACTCGCGTGGCGTGGAGCACGGTAAGGGTGGCGCGCACGAACGTTATATACCTATCTCTTTTCGCGATATAAAATACGTTCAAATTATAACGTGCATTGGCGCGGCGATTATCCGACGCGATCTTAAACGCATCTGCGCGATAAAAATTTCCATGCAAATTACAAACGGATACGCCTTCTCTTTATGATTGTCTACTTTGCACTTCTTCAGAGCCTTTCCGCCGCGACGCCCTTCAGTTCTGTCCCACGCGATAATTTCGTTTCGATTTATGCTCCGCACTGGAAATCTTGTTCCGTGCTTTCATAAACATTCCACTACCTGTACAATCCTAAGGACATATTTTTTTCATAACATTTTTATGTCCTTTCAAAAAAAGAGGCAAACATTAAAACGAAAAAAAGAAAAAATACGAAAATACTAATTTATCAAATTTGTATCAGCATTTCTTATTTATTCATTAATTTTTTCAAGAAGTTTGCAAGATGGATTTAATGTTTGGAACGAAAAATCTATACTACTTTGAATGCAAAGATTGGATTCTGAAAAAATGAAATAGTATAGCAGAATGTCCTTGTGACAGAATCGTAATAAACATTCTTAGACGTAGCAAAAGCTTTTCAAAATTGTTCGTAAGAGAGTTAAAATAATTAAACTGCAGCTGAGTCGTCAAGGAATTTATTACTGAAATTAAGTTGTCTCCTTTTTTCTCTTATTTCAATTCTTTATGCTATGAAATTTAAGAAATAGGGTTGAAGTTTTAGGGATAGTATTAAATGTCCTGGTTTTTAGATGAAAAAGGCCAGGGCTATTGACTGTTCTAAAAATACCTTTTTGTCTTTCAGACAACCCCGTGGACAGGTGTATTGTCATAGTCGACGAAAATGCCACGGGGATCCATTTTCAGGTGCATCTTTCAGTGGTTTCGAAACATTTGTATACAGTTATTACATTCAACCACTAACTCATGTTTGCTTACACGCCAGACAAATATCAGCCCATTGTGCAGAAACTATATACCTATCTCAATTCCCATAGATATCATCTTTTACATTTTCATCTTCTTAATTCTCATTACCTAATTGGAAAATTTTTATAAACCTGTATAAAAAGTTTAGAAAACATTGTTTACATAAAAAACTACATTTTTTAAATTTTATTTTAATTTTAGTGTGAACTGAAAGTGTATAAAAAGAAGAAAAAAAAGGCGAGGAAAAATGGAATAATTGAGAGAGATATGGGAAAATACAAATGTACAATAGAGATAATAATATGTAGAGTGCCATCGGCGACAGATATAACCGTGCGATTGGTATACGGACGCACGAAATGGGCGTGATTTTGAACCCCGTTACAAATCGCGCGGGGATTTCCATTTGTCGCGATGATCGCGATTGAAAAGCCATAAAATCCACCTCGTTCAACGAAAGGGTAGCCAGATATTAGGTACACATGCGTTTGACAGAGTAGATATATTTCGACAATGGATTTTCAATAGAGCGCACAGATCAGCAGGCCCTCGCGTGTTGTTGGAAACAATGGACGGCTTAACCGACGGGTTATACCAACCAGTTATACGGACGTACACTATCGTGTAAAGATTTCAACCTCTCAATTCTACAATATACGCGTGTGCATTCTCGTCCAACCAAACACAATCCAAATTTTACATTCGACTTTTTTCGACACAATTTTCTTCCTGAATCAATTTTTTGCAAAATCAAAACTAGTTTTGCGAAAAAACAAAATTTCCAAAAATTATACTTGAAAAATAAGTTTTAAAAACTCTTGAAGTGAGAAAGCAAAGAGGACATTAAGAAATCAATTTAAGTTTGGAATTAACATATTTTTTATGTCTGTCATAAGCTGGCGATGTTTCGGTTAGGAGTCACGTGTCAATGGAACGTCCTGGCGGAATAATTGTCGAGGATGAACGAGGAGGGTCAATAATTCTGCGGGATCAAAACTGTTTGATATATTATAACCATTGTGCGGTTGAGGATATGATGCGCGAGCGAAGGGTGAGCGACACGACGAAGAAGCGGAGAGCCGAGGACGAGCGCTCTTGTGTGCTGGGCCGCACAAGTGGCTGCTCTCGGTCCCTCTAATATCCGACGTTAACTCGAATCATTATACCGACAAGCTAATTGCGTGGAAACGACCTTTCAAATTTGTAACCAATTCATCCAATTCAACCGAACCAAATTCAAATTAATTGATCGACTGAAAGAAAAAAGTACATAAAACAAGAAGAAGAGGCAGAAGTGCAAAGGGAATATTAATTTGATCAATTTTTGCGCGGCTCAAAGCCCGAGGAATTACGAGCTTGAGAGTTGGCTTTTCTTCGCAGGCGATTAAAAATAGCGCAAAATAAATGGCGCCGAGTTTGGACAAACAAAATAATTGGTCGATGAAACAAACACGCAAAATGCGGACCTGCGAAGTATGCTAATTGACCAATCGATCTTCATTAGAAGCCGCGAGCAGTTAATTACAGTACGGACTGATCAGGTTGAAAGGGGTGTAAGTGGCGAGAAAAAAGGATGAGGAGACGCAAAGTTTGGATGAAGTTTGGGGCAGGACAATTTCGCGCCTTAATTCAGACTGCGCATAAATCAGTAGGCGACACCAAAAGTTGGTCCACATTGGACGAAAAGAGAAACGCCTCTGTGTTCTTTCTTTTTGCTGCGTGCGCCGACCAGGCCCGGATCATAATTTGAAAAACTTTCCAACAAAAGTGAGGACTTTTGTGCCAACTTCCAACCACTGTTTGCCAACGCGACGCGCGACGCCCTGACAGTGTTTTTGTTCGCTTTTGTCCTTCTCTTCCTGTTAGATCTTTATAATAGCCGAGTTTTGCCTCGGCGGAACCATAATAATATAATTGATTGTCTTTGACAAACCTTTATTCTCCATTCCCTATTTATTATACATTTTCTATCAAACTACATGTACCATAATACTTTTCATTTCTTTTCAGTTTTTTTTTTCATTTTTAAACTCAAATTGAAACCTGTTGATGATTTTTTTTTTCAAATTTATGATACTTTTTGAATCAAAAGTTTTGGATCAAAAGAAGCAAAAGTTCCATTGCATTTTTTCATAATTCATTGATTAAATTAATTTATTTTATCTGAGAAAAAACCTCTATGAAAAATTGCAAAAAAATTGAAATGTAAATGTTCATTTTTAAAGAACTAAAAAACGAAGGTCAGTCAGATTCATTTTTACATTTTTTTATATTCTAAAGTTTCAAACAATTGTTTGTTATAGTTTGCTGGTTTATGAAATAAAATTTTCCAGTTAGCGAAGGAAATAGTTCCCCCACCCTAAGAGAAAAAATCGTTCAAAACGTGGGTAAAACAATACAATAGTACAAACAAAACCATTATTATATGCAATGGAGCGGAGTGAGACAAAAAAAGCTGCGGTAAAAAAGTCGATTCAACTGAAACCACCCTCCATCGATCTCACTCGGATTAACCTTGCAACACATAATAAGTATGTTTATAAAAAGCTCGGACAATGCGCAGGACAATGAATTGCCGATACGCGTCTCTCATTCAGGTGAGCGCGTAAGCGCGTATTATACTTTCCGTAGACTCAAAAGAAGAAATCGTATCGTCGACGGGTATACAAAATCTCGAATTCCCGGCCGTCAGAGCGAGAGGCGAAATCCGTCAAGAGAGACAAACTGGTCTGTATCGGATTACCCTCTTAATTCTCAATGTTAATCGCGGACACTGCTCCACCCCCCGCCCATACTCAATTTTCGGACGAGCTCGATTTTTATTGTTTGCCGATTACGATGTAACGAGATACACATTTGAAATGTATATCTATTCGTGTTCAAACGCGCACAATTGTCCACCAATTACTTATCCGCGAATTATCAACATTCCGTTTTTTTATTCTCGGACCGCCCAGGGGATGAACTCGATACAGAGGATGTGCGACTGATCACTTCGCTTTTTGTGATCCTTTTAATTTCTTTCATCGATGTCAAGTTTCGGGCTTTCTTCGGACTAACTGAAAAAGTACAATTTTCTTTTAATTTCCTGTTGATTTGAAAGTGGTTTGAAATGACTATTTTTTTAGTGAAAAAATAGACTTGGACTAAAAATAGACGGACAGTTTATCTCGTTAGGAAAACGACAAAACGTACGTGATCACAATTGTGACGCTCTATAAAAAACCGTTTAGCGACGGGACTGCAGAGCCTTTTCAAGTTACACTATTTGTCGAATTCTATAATCCCTGCTGCCGGCTAATATCAGATTACTGTATTTCAAATACGAATTTATGCTTATGACATCAGTTCTTGTCATGTTTATGGTCCCACGGTAAACCACAACACATGCGATAGTATTTATGAGGAATCAGTTAAGGGATGAAGTTAAGAAATTAAATTCCTAGAATAAAAAGAAATCAAAACTTTCAAAAAGAATAACAGAAGGTTATTTAGAAATAAAAAAACGTCCATTTGTTTAGGCAATTGAAAAAATGAATGATTAAGTTTTAAAAAATTTGTTCAATCGAAGTGTGAAATAAAAATGCGAACAATTTAGTTACGGTGTAAGTAATTTGTTAAGAATTCCAGTGATCTCACATTACGAGGAGCGCGGTGAGACTGTTTTAACGAAAGCGACATAATAAAAAGAAAGAAAAGTAGTAGCCTGCCCATTCTTCATGATTTCATTATACGAGCGCATTCATTCAAAAGGCCCGTTTCTGTGTTCAGAAACGCGTATTTATACGCAGAAGATACTACGGGGCTTCTATTAAATTCGAACAGAAAACGCTTTCGGAGAACCCTTTCAGACGCGATGTACACACCAGCGCACAAAAAGAGTGTATTCATTAACAATACTTGGAACTCAATCAACATTTTTTGAATTCTTACATGTATAGTCTCATTATTATTACCAAACTATATCATAATAAATTTGGGATCAATAATTTTGTATTTGTTGTTATATTATTAAAATTAAATCTTTTACAATTTCACAAAATTAGTGAACCTACAATAACTTGTTTTGTTTCTTGACGTTCAAAAACGAATTTAAGACCAACTTAATTAATTTTCGTTTTGAAATGGGTTTAAAATTGTAGTTTAAATTAAATCGATTAGGTGTCCTTAGTATGTAAGGACGCAAAGTATACAGAGCATACTGTTGTAATAAATATTAGGTAAAACATCTAAACAAGATATTTCAAAATGAGTTGAAGATATTTTTATTCCATTCATTTTTCATAGAAATGTTAAATTATATCTCTTTGTGACTAAATAGTTAGATCTGACATTACGGATTTTGAAGCAACGACTCAATATTTTGTACCTCTAATTGATGAGAACAACGAGGGGAACTTTGTATCAAATATCGCAGAAGTTGAGAAAATCTTACTTGATCCTGACATCAAAGACTTAAAAGTTGCTGTTATATCGGTTGTTGGAAAATATCGAAGAGGGAAAAGGTTCTTCCTGAATTTTTTTCTGCGGTATCTTAACAGCAAAGTAAGAAACAGTACCAATAAAATAACTAAAATATTTTAGTTTACTGCATAAATTCACTTCAATAAAATTATTCTTCATTCTTCTTTAATTATTCTTCACTTCCTCACTTCCTTCCTTACTTTTGAAATATTTCAATGAAGCTTTTCCGAAAAACTAAAATGAAGATATCTGAGCAGAATTTAAATCATATTTAAAAAACGTAATTAGAAGAATTTTATTTTTAGTTATTAATTTATAATTAATTCGGTATTTCTATTTTCAAAACATTGTAATAATACATTGCAGGGTAAAACAACTGTATCAATCGCTCAAGGATGATGTCATGAAACTAGAAGAGCAGAGAAAGGATACATTTCTTTCATTACAAAACTTTTCCCGAAATGTTATACATAACCTGAATAGACTATTGTTAGTTTTATTTTTAACAACAAAGAATATTTCTTAAAAACGTACTTGAGATATTAAAATATCTTTTAACGTATAGTTGTCTATTTTTCAACACCACTATTAATAAATTGAAACCTGTCGGATGACAAATACAAATGGATTAACTTTTAATAGTCCAGCCAAGTCTCATTATTCAGTCGAATCTAATGGGCGATCAAAATCGGAGCACCAACTGCATCTTGAATAAAAAATTTCCTAGTCCATAAAATGTGAGGATTGATATACATACGAGATTAGGAGACAATAATAGCAAGGGTGCACGTCCTATTCTGTCTGTGTAACCAGGTGCTCGTCCGAAATTCACGCTTCAGATATATGAATATCATATACCTCAACGATTAGTTCATTTAGCAAATCTTGATGATTTGTCAACATGCATCATTTCCCAGTCGACTGATCTTTCTGAATGTTAGATCTATCATTTTTTTCGCATCTTCAATTCGAAAACTCACCAGACGAGAATTTTAATATCAACATGGAAATGTTGGTATTCCTCAATGCGATTGCAAATTCAAAAACATGAAAATTATTAATTTGCTCTCTCGGATGTTATTGCATTTAGACTTGGAAAGTTTGGTGGAAAAATGTTTGGACATTTGTGGCATTCGAGTTGATCTTCTTCGAGAACGAGAAACTGGTGCAAAAATGAAGAATCGAAGATAGTATCGAGAGAAAAGAGAACGCTGAGACAGAATTCAATATAACTGCACACACGTTTATAGGGCCGATGGGAATATATTGGAGCGGATATTGAAATACTTGTTGGTAGTTTGAGTCGAAGACGAGAGATGCCTTTCCCGATGCCATCTTGATTGCGCAATCGAGCCAGACCCTGTACAGACTTGATCGATAATAAAATGAATCGTACCGATTATAAGTGGAATTGCGTGCAAATCGAATTTAGATAACACAAGTATACCATAAGTTTCCACCAAAATGCACTTATAACCGTTTTTATCCTCACCTCAGTTCTCAATTTGGATCTTTCAATTGTCTTCTATATTTCAATTTGCAATTTTCCAAATGTTCTAAACTTTTTCCAATACATTTATTTAAACAAAAATAAGTGCACTTTATTTCTGAAAATAAAAAAGTAAGAATTTCATGAAGTTGTAAGTTTATAAACAAATTTTTGAAACAAAATTTACATTTTAATTTGCAATTTTTCAAATATTCTAAACTTTTTAACATTTAATTTATTCAAACAAAAATAAGTGCACTTTATTTCTAAAAACAAAAAAGTAAGAATTTCATGACGTTGTAAGTTTATACAAAAATTTTTGAAACAAAATTTACATTTCAATCTGCAATTTTCCAAATATTCTAAACTTTTCCCAACATTTCATTTATTCAAACAAAAATAAGTGCACTTTGTTTTTAAAAACAAAAAAGTTAGAATTTCATGAAGTTGTAAGTTTATAAAAAAAATGTTGAAACAAAGGTAATTAAGTAACGATGGAAGGTAAAAAACGGTTTGTTACACGAAGAGGGCGGCGAAGAAAGGAAGATGAGAGCGATGACACGATGAGCGATTCCGTTGGAGGATTTAGCGGAACCAGAGTCGACGAGTCTCCGTGACTCGACAGATGGATAGAGTCAAGATTCAATTAGCTCTAGCTGTCAAGCGCATGATACTCGTCGATTCAATACCTATAGCTCGTGTTCCTTGTATGTATTTGAATATGTATGCATGGAAAACTCATGTATAACATCAGCAGCATCGTCCTTTCATTTAACACCAACGGTCTTCGATTATACACTAATTTTGCTCACTTTTATATATCCTCTGCAAACCAAATGCAACCTTCAAGTTTCTCCACCTTTTTTTGTTCGTCCATTTTTATCCACTTTTCATTCGCTTTTCATTTCATACAATCGATAGTGTTTGATTTTTATTCAAAGTTTTTTGATTAGAAAAAAAAAACGCAGTTCCAACGATCTCTGATGACATGAGTGAAATACAATTTGTCTTTCGGCTACAAAAGAATATATTACGCTTTCGCACAAATCAATCGGCATCACCTCTTCGGAGCAGAACGATGCGAACCATTTTCAATTTATTTCAAGAGTCTTTCGAATGGCGAAGAAAAGAAGGGTATAGATACCTATACGAAACTCTACAGTGGAACGACCAAGTCGTAGCAGCCGGATCGCATTGGTTGATATTGAAGTCGAAAATTTATTTTATTTCCCATTCCAAGCGGGCTTAACTTTTCATCGCAATCCCCCGTGTTTTTATTTATTTCGAATACATTTGAATACAACTTCGTCAATTTTTTAACGAAAAAACTCAAAACTTTCAATGAAACGCCGACAAAAAAAGTCCATCTCTGTTCAAAAGTATAATTGAACATGAAAAAAAAAATTTGCGTTCACAAAAAGCAATACTTTTTTATGCATTTCAATAGACAGTTAATTTTGTTCGAGAAACAATCGTGCAAATGACAATTAAATCTTGAGAAAAAAAGAGCGAGCAAACTTGACGACTTTTTACAGTGTAATTCGTATGAATCGCATCGTAATTGACATTTTGAAAAGCAGAACGCCAAAGTGCGGAATTTTTTCTGTTCGCCGCCCCTTTGTTTCAGCGGGGGAAAAAAGCCACTCTTTTCGCGAAGAAACATAAACGCGCTCGGGTATTTATTTTTGCCTCGTTTGTTCGCGCATAAACGGATACTCGAAACAAGGCTTTGCAGCCGCTGAAATAAAATTGTTCGCGTAAGTAAATACTTGCGTGTAGAATAATATTGCACACTTGCACTGGAAAGGAAAGTGAGATGAACGCTGGCAGGGGATGATGAAGGCAGAGAGAAAAAAAATAAAATCAAGCTAGGAAAAAAGGCAAAAAAAAAGAGAGGAGGAAAACGAAACATAAAATAAAACTCGTAGTTAATTAGCGGCAAAGCCACTTTGGCTTGATTCACAGTAAATAAAGCAAAGTGCAAATGGGGCGAGTTTACATCGGGAGAGCTTTCAGGTCGATCGGATAATTTAAGCAAATTTTACATTTTATTATTTTTGAATTAATGTATTTTTAATTATGAAAATGAAAAAATGAAAAAGAAGTGAAAAAAAGGTAGATTAAAGTTAGATATGAAAATTGAATGTGGAGTGTTGGTTTTGAATGTTGAGTGAATCAAGTTGGTAGAGATAAGTCGATTGAGATTGGTAACATCATCAAAGGAAGGACCAGGACAGAATGGCTGATTCGTCGGAGCGAAGTAAGAGGGATGAAAGGCGCATCAGGAACAGTCGGCGTTTCACGCCTCGCGTAGCGCGATCCATTTAAAAGCCCGGGCCATGGAAATAATACAACTTTGTGTTTCTAGCACGGGATCAAAAGAACACGCCAGCGCATGCAACGATTCAATCTTGTATCTGCATCGTTCCACCCCAAGCTCAACTATCTTTTGCAAAAGACGTCAACTTCCGGCCGAGCTCTTAAACTCTTCCGCAAAAACGATTCTTCTCGTTATCAAACGACACAACTTTTTCAACTCCTTTTGTACATTCCTCCTTACTTCTTCGTTGTACAAATTGAAATTTCAAATGATAAAATCCAAATCTTCTCTCCTCTCTTTTTTCCTCCAACTTAAAAAAAGCAAAACAACTTTCTTGTTTTACTTTTTACCCTTTTCATCTCAAAATATTTATACTGATGAAAAACAATTTTTTCACGTAATAGTTTTCAAATTTTCAAAATGAAAAATTCATTTCATGTGGCATAAGTTTTGAAAAGGATTAAAATATTTTTTTTTTTCATTTTTTTTCATTTTTTTTTGTTTAGTTTATTATGAAGAATAATGTTGTAGTACAAAGTTCATAGTTTGGACAATGGAGGTCGGCGACTTGTGGAAATAGCGGAACTCCGAATCTGCGTGCGAACTTCGGTTAAACGCATCGCGGATGAGCTCGCCAGCGGGGGTAAAGAAGAGGATCCTTGGCACGTACTTGCCATCGGGCCGGTACTTGTCGAGATTGTTCGAGGTCTCGACACCGTTCTCCACGTTTACCATAACAAACCTGCAATGAGCGTAAGTCGCGGTTAAAGTTGACTTGTGCAACGCCGCGACATCATGTATGCGCACGTCAATTGTATAGTTATTCATTTACAATGTTTGCACACTGGTTTCGGTGTACCTCAAGTTTGCTTTTACATTTCATAACTAGTTTTCTTTTATTTTTTTCTTCTCCTCTTTTCACGTTTCTTACACTTTTTGTTTCTGGATGTACAATTTTTACAGTGTGCAAAAATAATGCATTACAATTTTGAGAAAAAATACTTTTGGAAAAAAATTGGTTTAGATGGTGAATGATTATTGAAGTTAAAAGTTTTACCTTCTACTAAGATCCAAAATTCTGAAAGACCTGGCAAATTTTTCTTTTAGATTATGACAAGCAGGACAGGTTTCTTTATGAATGATCAAGAAAATTGGTTTGCCCTCATCCCTCGCTCGTTCAAAAGCATCTTCAAGTTTAACCCAGCGGTACGTTCGACCAAATCCACGATCGTCGTCTTCTGCACTTGAATTTAGATTGGACGTGGCTACACGATACCCCACGAGCGACAAAGTAGTCAGCTTTTTCAGGATCGTGCTCATAATTCAACGGCGACAATTATTTTTAACAAAAACATTATTAATTAAAAATACTGCGAAATTTTTTTACATGTTCACTGTCAATGTTCCAAAATAACCTTCAGTCAACGTATCTGTCAAAACAGAATTTTTTCAAACGACAAAAACTGTTATCAATATTGACAATGAATACTTATGATTTGAGATTGAAAAAATGATTTATTTGATTTGACAAACGGGATTTAATATTAATGAAGCGATTGTCAATACGTAAAAATAATAATTAGTTGTTAATTCGATGCAAAAATGTTGACAAAAAATAACACTCACGCGTTGTTTAGAAACTGACTTCGAAAATTAGTATGTACAGTAGAGATTTAACATATTTTAATTTTTGTCATTTATATACCGTTAATGAAGTTACATAATGTTTTGCAGTTATACATTGAATAATGTACAAACGCAATTCTCAAAACAAGGAAAACTAGAAATTGCACAAAAATATTATTTAAACACACATCGAAGCATGTTTCTTTGCTTGTTTATTTGTTTATGAATTAAACATCATCGATTAGTTACATCTGTTTATTTGTTTGTTTTTGTTTTGCTAAATATTACGTGGCATTAGAACTTGTATTTTAAAAATACAATTTGAATTCTTTCAAATATGAAAAATTCATTAGTAACCTTCACGGAAACTAAGTCACGCAACACCTCTGCCCCAATTAATTTATTTATTTGCAATTAATAATTGATTATTACATTGAATGAATTGAAAAATTTACCGGTACAGTTTTGATACAATGAGCAGCCTTGACATCACTTGTTGTAACGAAACTAATGCAAACGCGAGGCTTTGCTTGGCTTCAGTTCTTCAAGAATCGTCGACCAGGCACGAAAAAAAAGATTGCAATAAATTAGAGCAATGTTGTACGCGCGTCTGTTTTCAATTTACATCCTCCTTATTACAATCTGTGTAAACACTGTCCTAGCACAGGTGTGTTCTTCGCAAGGCCAATATGTAAGTATTTTCTTTTTCTCTCGAAGATTTAGTATCAAAGTTGAAATAAATTTGTACATTTTTTATAGTGTACCGATAATTATTCTTGCTGTGGAGGTTGTTGCAGGAATAAAATTTGTATCGCTAGTGAGTAATAAAAAGTTATATTAATAAAACAATCAATATGCTGTATCAATTCATAAGAAATGAGAAGAAATGTTTCCAAGTTTTTTAAATTTAAACCAAGTAAAGAATCTGCAATATAAAATTTAAATTATGTTCTTAATTCTCTGGGATTAATGACATAAAATATTTTAATTTTATCTTAACAGTAGATGGACAGAAAAATGCTGACGCGAAGTATAATGTCAAAATTTTAGATAATTTCAATTTTTAAATTTTAATTTTTATGTTTTTTTATGTTAATTGTTTCTATCAATTATCAATCTTTGTTATTAAACAATTGTTGTACTTATAAAATACTCGAAAATGGGCCAAAATTATCTGCTTGTACGGATAATGAATTAAAACAATTTTTTGGCTGAATAATCTAAAAAATTAAAAATTTGCAGCGTATCAATTGTGCAGCGAATGGAAAAGTCCATGTGCCGATCACAATTGTCCTCCAGGAACCGCCTGCGAGTTGTATCAGCCAAGTTGCAAAGGTTGCGAGGCCGTGCCAATTTGTGTTTAACGATTCATCGGCATGCAACCAAAAGGAAATTTCAATCAAACGCTAGTACTTTCAATTAAATAAACGCTCCACCGTGAACGATGTTAAAATTAATAAAACTGAGGAATAAATGATCAAAACTGAATGAAAATATGTACCAAAAACTGCAATACTCTTCATTGAACATCAACCGATCGTGGAATCAAAGAACAAAATATTAATTTGATGGACCAGAGGTGAACCGATTGAGACTATTTGTTTTTAGTAAAAAAAGCGACTAAATGCGGTATCCCTGTGGGCATCGTTTGTATTACTTTCACGTGGCTGTTTGCTGAGGGACGCAGAAAAAAAGGGGTCGTGCTTGAAATTTTACGGATGGCTGCGATGTGATTCGAAACGATTTTATGCTGGCTTCCTCGGGGTTTTTCAGCGCGTTACATGTGTACGCAGGGGTGCCCCTTTTTTGTGAGAAAAGATGAAAAAGTTACCGTCCCGAAAGGGCATCAAACATGAAATATACTAAACGATTATTCTCACTATTGTCCAATTTATTGGTTTCATTAAGAAAGAAAGCTTTTTGTTTGTTTTTCTTCTTTTTATTATTCAACAATGAATAAAGCTGATTTTCACTCGTTATTTCATACTGTGGATTTTCTTTGTTTCTCTGTACATCACTTTTTTTTGAACTGTAACAAAAAATACGAATAAAAATATTAACAATTTAAAGAAATGAGGTTTTTTATTTAAAGTATTTTTTACTTGGGTGTTTTTTGGTTTTGTTTGCTTTGTTATAATTTTTTGCAAAATATTATTTGAATGATTGTTTACTTACCCCAAGGATCAAAATATTCGAATTCCAATTTGTCTGCTAACCTTTCTCGGATTCTGATTAATCGATGTCCACTCACCATACTTTCAACCCAAACCATCACAGCCCTACCATCAACAAAAACGTATTGTTTTATTTTAGTAAGTTTATCGTGGTTTTAAAAATTCACTGACAACTATTTAAACATAACCTCTCTGATTTGCGACTTTAACTTGACTTACTTTGCTTTCGGCTTCAATAACAGGTTTGTCAAAAACATTCTTTCAATTGATGATCTAGTCTTTGATTAATTAATAACAATATAAAGTTGACTAGTTCTTAAATAACTGGATCAAAGTTGCACTTTGCGAAATGCAATGTTGATATTTTCATCCGAGACTGACCGAGACTAAACTCTGCAAATAAATGATCAGTCGATAAATAAATTTTCTTTTGTTACCGACTGACCATAATTTAAATATTGAAAAGTGTAATTTACATAAAAAATAAACAAATATTGTTAACAATTCATTTATTGCAGTTTGTTTGTACATGAAATTTATTTAAAACAATAAATTCTGCAACTAAAAATATATTCGAAATCGGAGGATATTGTTTATTTGACAAAGTAAAATGTTTTACAAAAGTTCTTTCTCTCAAAAGCAGAGAAAAATGTAGATAATTTATAACAAAAATGCATGAAATATATTTATAATTAAATTACAGACAAAAGTTTCAGATAAATACAGAATCTGAGTAATTTTTTTGCCAATGAAAATTGGATAGCAAATTGGCCAAAACGTGCCCAATTCGTTTCCTACCGGAACAGTTCAAACTTTCGCAAAACTTTTGAAAAAAAAGTCAAAGCAAAAAGTTTACTTGATAAAAAAAACTAATATAAAAACTCATCAAAAGTGCTTGACGAAGTTAAATCAAAATTCATTCTCAAAATCATGTGTTCATTCCATAATTACAAACATTTAAAAATTTTTATCAAATTGTTGTAAATGCAATATCAAATATTTGTATCAAAATAATTCTGTTGTACTTTTTTGCCAAGGCACACGCAAAACTCGAATTTCATATCTCGATCATTTTTGTCTCACTAATCATTTGACATGATCGTCAGATAAGATCAGTAGATTTTTAGCTACGTGTTTGGAATGACTTCATCTTTTCTTTAGCGCAGAGATCGAGTCGTTCAGTAATAGTGGAAAGTTCGACGTTTTTCAAAAGCTTAATATAGGTAATTTTGCGCACAAGAAGTATAGTGATCCAAGTCGGCAACAAAGTGCTCATGAGTCTCAAGTGTTTCTCAAATTCTTCAGCCGTCATTTTGGTTCTATATGATTTTTCAAGCTTGGTGATCACAAATTCCATGGCTAAAACATTTTTCTTCTCTGTGACGAAAACGTTGCGTAAAACCTGAGCCATGGATGGCAGCTGTGCGTACATCGAAATCTCCTTGTCCGCGTATTTCGGCCGCGTCATTTCCTCCAGAGCTTTAGCAGCTTGCTTTGCACGAACCTACAATACCAAAACGAGAAAATAATTTATTTGTTCATTAAACAGAACAATTTAAAAGAAAGAAATTGTTTATCAAAAAATTGCAATTAAAATTAAAGAAATGCAGCTGCACCTTTTCCAGTAATGATTTAGGAATTCCTTTCAACATCGAATTGCTCAGTTGACTTTCCGCTTTAGGAGTATTAGGTGGAGTGTCTACGACGGATGAGTTACCAGCATCACCTTCGGAGGACGGTTTGGTCTCCGATTCTGCCAACATTTCTAAAGCCTTTCCCATACGGTTATTGCAATTAAACATCTGTTTAGCTTTATCTGCAAAAAAGATACAAACAAAATTAAATTATAATTTCAACTTCTAAATATTAACAAAAAAATTAACCTATGGAAATAAACAATTACCAAGTATATCACTAGCAGATCGCATATTTCCCGTATCAGGTGGACTCGGCATCTCAGCTTTCTTAATCGGTTTGCACGAGTTGACATCAAAGGCCGGATGCCAGCGAGTGAGTTCCTTCCTCTTAATTTCCATGCCGACACTTTTCAAGTACTCTTCATGCTCGTCCATGACCTTGTCCAAAAGCAGAGCGTACATCTTACGACGACGTTGAAGTAAAGTGTCCGGATCCAAGCTCAACTTTGCATCAGATGCATTTTCATCTTTTTTCTCAAGGTGAGGAGTGATAATTAACTCATACGAGTCCTGGTTTCTGGCCGTCGCGTACTTGTGGTACTTTCTGTACTCAAAGTCGTAGGCAGTTGGGAAGAGGAACTTGATCTGGGCCAAATGGTCCACAGTTAAATTGCGTCGCAACATTTCTTGCACCGATGGTTTCAGTTTGGCGAAAGTTATCGTCTCGCCACGATTGAATAGCATTGCTGCTAGCTGCAAAGGTAAGATTGAAATTGAATTTTTGTTCAGGAAGAATAGAAAACTTATTCGATTTTGATGTTTTTATACTTACAGTATCAATGCATCGGAAAAGTTCTCCAAGAAGCCTGTAATGTTCTGGCAAAGCGAACTCTTCCTTGGACACTAAATCGGCGAACCTCTTGTAAGCTGGTTCCTTAGTTGGTGTAACTTTAAGGGGCGAAGGAGCTGCTTTTTTCGGAGTCATTATTTTATTTGGGCTTACAAAAGATGGACTCCTCATAGTTTTAGTCGGGCTCATCATTTGAGAGTGCATAGTTTTTTGAGGACTGAAAACAATCATTCGATTACATTTAAAAAATATTCCCTGAAATACAAAGTTAAAAAAATACATAATCAAACAGTCAACACACCTCACAGGAATCTCTAACTCAATACTATCAAATTCCTTGACATATGGTTTGACCTCAGGAACTATTTCCTCTTTCTTCTCCGCCTTTTTCTGAACATCTTCAAGTTTCTTATCTAACTGGCTGATCTTGTTAATCCTCGCCCTCAACTCGCCAAGTCTTTTCGACTTTAACAACTTTTCCTTCATCTGATTGAGCGTCATGTCTTTTTGCACAACCAAGCTGGGCACATCGGACGCTTTCTTCGGCGTTGATGGGTTCTCGTTGATCTCAACGTTTGCCTCCATTAGTTCGCATTTCTTGGGCGTTTGCACAGACTCTTTCGGGGTGACAGCAGTCTCTTTCTTCCCAGATTTTCTTGGGGTCAGCGAACCCCGCTTCTCAAAAGGAACGACTTTCGCTTCTTCAGCGCCAGCCTGCTTTTGAAAAGTCTCTCTGATGTCCGCCTGACCTTCCTCCACGGAAACTCGCCGGGTTCGAGGTTTTCGTGTCTGCGGAGACTTTCCTTTTGGCGAGTCAAACTGGATGTTTCGCACAACTGTGTGCAGCTTCGGTGCATGGGATATTGGAGCATGTTTCTCAGACTTCAAAACCTAAAAAAATATCATATTCGTTAATGGATTGTTTTTTATTTTGTTATTCTTTTATTTATTGTAATTATGAAAAGGAATTTTTTTGGCTTTCTAAAAATTGTTAATCGCCTTTGATTACAAATGTATTTAAAAAGACGTGAAATGTTTTGTCATTAGGTGTAAAGTGGCCTACAATTCTAATGTTCACTGAAACGTGGCTCTGATAGTTTTTTAATTTGATAAAAGAATTAACGGGTCAGCTACAATGAAATTAAAAAACGATTTTCTAATGACCCTTATAAAGTTGAAAATCCTTGCTTGAAATAGCTTATTTGTGATTAATTAAAATTTTTATTTTCATTTTTAAGGACGAATTTTCCGTTCTTTTCTTCGTTATTTGAAGTTCTTCGATAAAATGAATATTAAAAACTTAAGTTGAATTTATTTTTAGATTATGGAAATCGTACTGATAAGGTATTTCCAAATACATTCTAAATTCGTCATAGTCTGAAAGCCTACAATTTTTGTCAACGAATTTTCAAAAGTTGCTATCCAAGAAACTTTGTTATCTTTCTTATCAGTATTAATTGTCAACAATCAAAAAAGTATTGTAAAATTCAAGATAAACAAAAATATCATTCGCCTGCAATAACATTTATAAATAAAAATAGTCTGAATTATTTTTCTTTAGAAATTTGATAACAAAACCTTCAAATTATCCTTTTAAAAAACCAAAAAATATAGGAAAATGTTACTAGAAAATTATAGACAAAAAATATTAGAAAGTTGAAAAGGGAAATAGTTACTTTTTCCTCAGGAACTGGAGCTAAGTTAGCAGGCGACTGAGTGTTCGCAGGGTACACCTTGTGCACGGCCGTCCTCGTCTGGTTCTGGTCGAGGATCAAAACCTTATTTTTGCCACGTGCCTCATCGTTCGCTGGACGTTTCCGCGTTGGGAAGTACGACTGGATCGACGTCTGCGACATGGTACTATATACGGATATATAGTCTGGCGATCGTCGCAGAGCTTCTTCAAGGATAATTATCACCGCACTCTGCCTCCAGACTAATGATCAATCACAGAACGAGCTCGAGTAGTTGCACAAACACGAGTATCTGAGACAACACAGCCACGCTTATTATACAACAACCACACAGTGTAATTTCCCCGCCAAAAACAATTAGTGACAGATCACGATAAACATAACCCGACGCCTGATAAATTCTCCCGCGCAACACGAACCGTTTTTTTCGGTTGGCGACTCAAATTCAACTGACAACAACCAATTGTTGCGGCTACTTAAACCATTGTCGTTATCTCTTTCTCTAATGACGTTAGAAAGAGAGAGACACGGAGATAACGGAAGTACCAACTTCGAAATAAGAAACTAATTATTTTTAAATTTCAAATTCTGGTCTTTTCCTGGAATGTTTAAAAAATCAACGATGGTTTATTGTTCATAAAAATATTGTTTGTTTAAGAAAGGAGTACAACTTTTCAATTTACTTATTTCAAATGATGTGGCAACGTGAGTGGGTAACATAACCTCATCGCCAGCATGCGATAACAATTATATTTGTTGTTTCTGTAAATAATAATGTTTTGACATCGCGAGGCAATATAGATGTTACAATTAGCTATATTAAATGATTTGTTAGTTCGATAGAGTGTGACAATACGCGGAATGAATGTTCAACCCGCTAAGAATTTCATTCGGCCAAGTACGTTCGTGCGCAAAATGAAGTTTTTGAAGCCTCTTCTACGGGTTCATCATGCGACAGTAAGAGTTTTATTTTACATAATACACAAAAGCACCATTTTTCAAGGTAAAAATTTTTGTAAAAATTGGAATTCTTAATCTGTCAACCATTAATTAAAACATATTATTTTTAATAATTACACGACATTTAGATAAGTCGCCCTGTGAAAAATGAGTGTGTTATTTATAATTCTTAAGTATTTATAATTATTTAATAATTGATTGGTCGATGCTTTTGTTGTTTCAGAAACTGAACTATTCTAAAAACTTGAATCTTTTTTTATCCAGACTGAATAATACCAAGGTAACGTTATTTTCAAGAAAATATCTATTTTATACCAATGTTACGATCTCCATAACATTATCAGCAATTGGAGACTTTTTGGAGCAGCACTATGAAATACTTCAGGTACTTGATTTTTTTATTTTTAATTCCACGTTTTAAACGTGGAAAAATTTCTATACAAATATGATGTTGAAACTTTCTTCTTTGATACCAGTCCAAAAAAATTCAGTGAACTACAAGTCAAAAATAAATTGGATCAATTTACAAATTAAATTTACATTTTAATTAGTTGTTATAAAAATAAACCTTATTTCCAGGGCGAATGGGACCGATGGCATTTAAATCGTACAAGAAACATGGCAGTGTCAGGGATGACAGTAGGAATAATTTGTCACCACTGGTACAGGTACTTGGACTCAAAACTCCCCGGCAGAAGTACAAAAATAGTTTTTAAAAAAGTGATAATCGATCAACTAATATGCTCTCCACTGTGCATTAGTGCCTTTTTCTTAACCCTGGGAGTTCTAGAAAAAAGTACCCTGGAGGAACTCATACAGGAGATCAAACAAAAGGCACACCGACTCTACCTCGCAGAGTGGGTGGTTTGGCCACCGGCTCAAGTGATAAACTTTTACTTTTTACCGACGAGATTTCGAGTCTTGTACGACAATGCTATATCATTAGGCTATGACGTTTATACAAGCCACGTAAAACACGACAGGCCAAAGAGTGTAGATGCGAAATGACAATTTTTCAAGTTAGCCAAAATAATGAAACGGAGAATCTTGATTGTTTTATATTTTTATTCAAGATCAGTATAAAATCGTAATACTGATTGAAGTTGTTGGGAAAAAGATCTATGTACATATTTATTTACACGTTTATTGAGTTAAATTAAAGTTGTTGAAAACGACCTCTTGATTTGTTAGATTCAGAACATACCATCGTGAATTCCAATTGGTACTAACACTGCGACGAAAAGTAACAAGTTTCGTGTAACAGATCGCCAGTCGTTTGGTACTGCATATGGGACCAGAACTTTTGTTAATCTGTGTAACTAGAAAATCAACAAAAAGTATTAACTTTTGTTTGAATATTGTTTGAGGGGTTTTTGAATGTAACCTGCTCACCTCATGACTAGCACAGATGAAGATAAATAATGAGACCAACAAATTAAGCACTGGAAATCTAGGTAACAAAACTAGCACGCCATGCGAATCAGCAGCTAGCCAAACGTGGCCTTGACTAATCAGCGTTTCCAAACTAATTCGCCCCAGACCTGCAAAAAGGGCAGAGTGTTTTCCTCGCAGTGCGACCGAAGCGTTACGAAGGATAATGTATCCAAGGATCTGTAAATAATTCAATGGCAATAAAATATGTTGAAAGGAAAGTCAGTTTTGCAAAAACAAATACAGTTCAAAAACCTACCGGTAAAAACGCAACGTACGAATGGATTTCTTCGCAATCCGATACGGATTGACACAAAAGCGTAAAGGCTAAGTATGCAGTTAATCCTGCTAAAGCTAAGAATGGTGCGAAATTGATTCCGGGGATGTGAACATCCGCCCTTTGTAAAACTACTAAGAGAGCACCAAAAGCAACGCCCCACGCGACACTGTACCTGTCTACTCTCCACTTTTGCCACCATTCTCGTATGTCATCGTCTGTTGTCACAAACAATGCCTTCCACGGTCTGGTGACAAAAATTTTTTCAAAGAAAACCTGCAAAGTACAATTTACAATTAGATTGTTTTCACTAGTTGATTGGGACTAGTTTGTTGTATAAAATAAAAAAAATTACCTCTGACATATAGAGTATAGTAATAATAGCTGCTAAACCGATCAATTTCACAGCTAAATAGAGTAAGGCTCTACTGCCATACTCAGCTAAACTTCCTGACCAAACTCTCGGAGGCAGCCAGAGTAAAAAGTATATGACAAAAAACCAAAAGGACACTAGCGGCACAAAATTATAAAACTGGTAAGGCCGATTCATACAAAGACACAAAGCAACTGTCAACAAATTCAGTCTAAATAGAACCTAAAACATTTAACAAGTAATTAATTTAGAGAACTATATACTAGAATTCTATTTAATTGAGTTTTAGATTTTGTTTCTTAGTTTATATTACATTACCCTAGCAAAACGAACGAGCGACAAGTCACCCGTTTGCCAAAAGTAACAAAAGTGTCCGTAACCAGACAGAAAGAGGTAGGCGGAATTGATTAATCTCAGGTGCATGTAGATTGGCAGAACGTTTTTAGCACCTGTTACGTGATAGATTAAAACGACTGCTTGCATTAAACCTCGCCACTCGTCTGTTTGTTCTCGATTAAGGGCTCTAGGTCCTCTTTCACGATCTTCGGTAAAAAATAATCCCAAGGCTAGAGTGTATCCCAAAGGAAGCCAGAAACTGAACTCACTGTAGTATTTATTTTCTTTCATAAAAAAGTTTGTTCTGAAAAACAAATAACAGTCAATGAACAAGTTGAAATCCAACTATTTAATTCTACTTTTAATTTTTCTTTTAATTTCCTTCGAAATTCGATCGAAGATTTTATTTTTTTATTTTCATACTTGCCTATCGCACAAATAAAAGTATCCAAGAATCATCGATAAAAGCGCCAAAGATGTAGCTAAAACGTAGAAACTCTGAGTTTGTTGAGGTTCATTTTGAAAAACTTCAGACATTCCTTCTTCAGCACCATCGTTTTCTTGAGTGCTCACTCTTGTGTGCAAAATTTCTGGTTGGTATTGACAAATTTTGTAATAAAGCCAAGTAGCGCCTCCGATTAGAAAACTGCAAATAAATCCAAACTCAATTTAATTTTCTGCTGGTCATTAGTTAAAGTATTTTTTTTTTTCAATTTGATTATTACCACAATCCTAAAGCACAAAGTGTAACTAATTGCAAGGTAGTAGCACTTTCTGGATAACTGCAACAACTTCCATCGTCAAAGTTCATATGGTCGTTGCAGTAGATATTAAGAAGAATTTGGGTCTTGTGTCTAAGAGCCATAGGACCAGCCAAAAAGCCATCAGGACTTTGTTCGAGAATGCCACCGCCAACGAGTCGGCTACTTTCCCACAGTTGAGCACCACTGTGTGACAAAAACTATATGGTTGATTAATATTAATTAACTTACAATTCAGAGCGATTGTACACAAAATATTGTCTTTCTTACTTCCTCTGCGGCACGGTTACAAACGTTTATCTGCCTGTTATCAATGCCGACTAAGTGATTGGGCAATCGCTCTTCCAATACCGGATCTTGCATCATCCAGAGGAACCTTGTTCCTTTCTGCGACAACACATCAGCCGGCTGGACTAATTTGACCAACCCTTCGCTGTATTTTGTATACAAAATTGTCTCTGTTGTATTGTACATTAAGATATCAGCTGATCCTGCCCCTGCGACTATCATACTCGGCGGTTTGCCGTTCTGAAAAATGTCACTGCTTTTTTTATGTTTTATTATATAAATTTTCGCTTGCTTGTTTGAAATGATTAAGAGAGTTTAATATGATAGAACGTAAGAATTGTACCATCCATGGTTTGAAATCTTGGATCGTTGATCTGTTGATATGAGGTCTCCATAGGAACTGGACGTTTAATTTCAATTGAGCGTCGTCGAATTTCAGATCCGCATTTTTCGGAAGACTTTTTAGATCCGCAACTTTTCCGTCGACCATAAATTCGGATATGAAAGACTTGTAGAGTTGTAATATTCTCGAATCTCCCATGAATACAAAGTGATTGTGGTGTCCCATGAAGGCGAGATACCTCAGACATCTTTTACTATCCCTAAAAATTATTACATTAAACATTAATTCAAAATTCAATAATTTTTCTAGTTTTTCTTACCAATCAATCTGAGATTACTCGACTAATGTTTTATAAAAAGTAAAGAAATAAATATTTTATAATTTTTATTAAAAATTTACGAATCGAATTGTACTTCGTAAATAAAAGAGGTAATTAATAATGTTTTTTAAGTTCAATGTTTTAGAATATTAAGAATGGAAAAAATAATTACGTTTGAGAATAATGGTGCATCATACAACCGTACGGTTGCCATTCCTTATCTCCTTTGTATCTTCCCTCTGATAGTAACCACTTGCAAGAATCACTACCTAAAATACAATAATTTCAAATAAACATACAGCAATTAGAAAAAATTTTTTAAAACATTTTCTATCAACAAATATTTTGTAACAAAGCTAATAAAAAAAGTACAAATTTTAATTACAAACAAGTGCAAATTATTACCATAAATAATGTGAATAATTCCATGATAAAGAATAAAGCAAGCAACAATAGCGGCTGCTAATTTTTTCGCGCTTGATATATTAATCAAGCTAATAAAATGTTCCGGCGAAGTCATGATTGTCCCATCAAATGTAAAATCGTAAGAAATCTCGTTCGCACATTCTCAAAATCACACCAATTGCTTATGCCTATCACAAACCACGGAAAATAAAGCTGTCAAAAAATAATCTAATCTAACGTGACACTTGATTTGAAAATCAATCGGGCCCATTATTTTGCAACGACCTCGCGATCTCATACACAACGACTAGTTCTCACACGTATCCACCGCTGGGCCACTGAAAAAGAGACACATTTTTTTTAATCACTTGCTTTAAAACGCATCTTTAGGTTATGTTTGTTTACCTTGCATTGACAATTGTCTTACAAGTGTCTTACACACGATCTTTGTATGTGTTGATTGTGGGAAAAAACATTACCCGGGCCGAACTCGTTGACACCCCACGAAATGTGATTCCAAATTTTAAGCTGAAATCGCAAAACAATAACGGGCAAGAAAAACAACACAAATACAAGTGAACGTTGGCATCAATTTTATTATGTTGGCTAAAGTTTATTTACATTGTTAAAGTGATAAAAAGTTGTTTTTCGTGATTGGGGTAACGGTATTTGAATCATGCAAAACGTAGCCATGTTTGGCATCATCAATGGAAACCCGGCTGAACATTTAATATGAATGGAATTTCGTTTCTTTTTTTGCTCTCGGCGTTGGATATAGAAAAGGAGAAGTGCGCGTGATGCACTGCGATTGGTTGAGACTTGACTCGACAGGCTGCAACGAGCAACAGGCAAAAAGGTCGCGAAGCAAGGATCCGCACGTCGAGTTGACCAACGCGATTATACGTCAAAACATATGACAGTCCGGGGAAAAGTGAGTTTCGCGATCGCCCGTCCTGTCCAAGTGAACAATTTTCTTTGACATGGGTCATGGCTTATGTTAACGTCGCGGAATGGAAACCGGAGCAGGTTTGCGAGTGGCTCAAAGGTAAAGTCCATTGTTTATTACGCGCTTCATTGTTGTTTGTTGTTTGTTTTGGTCTTTTGTTATTGTCAGGGCGCGGCGCGGTTATTATTCTAAAACCAACTGTCAAACTTCAAACGAAATCATGTCAACTTTGTTTACAAACTTGATGGTTCAATTATTCTCATAACACCTAACCTGTACATTTGTTTATTTATGTTTTTGATTTTTTTCGATTCTGCATGACGCCATGGTTAGTTGAGTGTTGAAATTTGTTCCGAAGTTGAAATGATCGTTGAAAATTAAGAACAATTAGAGCAAAGAAATGTCGATGATGGAAATCGTAAAATGTTGTTTGAATTGAGAACTTTCTAATTGTACGGGTAATAGAAAAGTGCTTAGAAAATTGTTATCCTTGCGGTCAATGATGTTTGATCGTGAAATGGAAGAATTTTAGAAAATTGCAGGAAAATTAATGAGCTAAAAAAATGTGTTGAGCTTGTACGTTTTTTTGATAACTTGATTGACTTATCTAATAGAAATTATCAATTGTGATAAGCGATTATAAGTGTAGCAGTTTGAAGAAAAAATATAACAACTTCACAAATTTTCAATTATAGTTTTTATTACTGCTGACTAATTTTTAAGCTGGTTAACAATCGAAAAATGCGTTCGATCAGATGAATCATGAGAACAATGCGTAATTCAAAAGAATCAATCAGAAGTTTCCTTGTTTTTCAAAATAACGTAGAAACAATATTTTAACAATGAAAATTACAATAATGAGACATGACAAAATAGCAACGAGTTAGAATATAGATACAAAAAAAGTTAGCCGAGATAATTACTCTTGTGACTCACTTTACAGAATGACACATAAATTGCTCGACGACAAACAGCTATGTACCTTTCTGGGTCTACTGTTATCTAACTATCTACTATTTTAATATAAAAACATTTCAGAATTTCAATTAAAACGTGATTTTTTTACAATTCTTCTGAATTTGAAATTTTAATCAAATGCAAATACTTGACTTTGAATTGTACTTTTTTTATCTTCGATCAAAACTAAGACTATTTTAGTACAAATTAAGAACATTAAAACCTTGAATAAATTAAGACTGGTGAGAAGACCAAAATTTTTAACTACTTTGAAAGACCGAGTGGACAAATTTGTTACTAAATGAAAGAATAGATTTTTTGAATCAAAATTACAAACAACCTTAAAATCACTAACTAAAATTTGCTAAATTGTAATCTAATCAAATTCAAATTTTCTATTTCAAATTTTCACATTAATCTGTACTTTAACAACACAAAGCCAATATTTGATCAAATCAAAAAGTTTGTTTTCACGTTCAATTTTGAGTTGATTATTTTATTTTGTTGATGTACTAAATTATCAAAAAATGTCAAAAAGAAAATGATTAAAAGACTCATTTTTAAATTGAAATTCCAGGCCTAGACAACTGCATCCAGCCATATCTGCACAGTTTCGCATTACATAAGATCAACGGCCAGCTGCTGCTGAATTTCCGTCCAGAGGACTTGGAAAATCTAGGAATCATTAAAATCGGACACCAGGAAATCGTGCTCGCAGCCGTAGACTCGCTGCGCAATTTCCATTATGAGCTGGACCGAGAGAATCTGCAGCTGCTGGCGCTGCGACTTTCCTGCAAGGCGCACAGCTTATGTAACGAGCTGGCCAAATATTCGAGCACCGACACGTTGATCACCACGCAAACACTATGCGACGTCGCTTCAACAATCACCTCGGTGAAGCCGTTGGTTTGGTGGATGGACAAGCCGCCCTTCAACGGCCTCCTCGATTACAACGAGAAGAAGAAGCGGCTTTTGAAAGTGTCGCTGGAAATGGCCACTTGTGCACAACGCGACAGGTTTGCCGAGAAACCAATCGAGAAAATCCAGATTGCTTGTAAGGAGCTTGCCCAACTTGCCGACTATTTTATCCAAGAGGCTATGGATCCTATGATCCTACAACCTGCTGCTCTAGATTTGGCGACCTTGAAGAAACCTGGCGATGATCTGGTATTATTTCTTGTTCGACGAAAATTTCAAAATTGTTATTAAAATTTGTTTGTTAATATTAATTTAATTACAGGGATTTTATTTGCAACCATGTTTTCATGCGCACCAAATAACCGAGATCAAGTTCGGGTCTCCAGCACACCAGAGTGGCAAGATGGAAGAGGGCGATGAGATAGTTCAAGTCAACTACCAAACGGTCGTTGGATGGGAACGAAAAAACGTCCTGGCGTTATTTCGCGAGAACCCAGACGAGATTCTTCTGACCCTCAAAAGACGACCGAGACACACAAAAGTGTACGGACAGATTTACATCAAACCCTACCGCCTACCGAGCAATAAGAAGATCGCTTACTCACGGTGGCACAATCTGCCTTCGCCTCGACCTGAACTCTTATCAATCCCCGATTTTGTTATGCCACGACCTAGGTAATTAAAATGAAAATGCTGTTTTTGATAAACAAAATTGAGGATAAGAAAACTAATCCATTTTTTGTATTTGGTTTTGTTCAGTTTGATTTGTTCTTTCATTCGTTTTATTTCGTTCTTTTGTTTTTGTTTGTTCGACACAGGACGTCCAATTTTAGAATCCAGGTTCGAGAACCGAGTCCCGAACCGGTGAGCATCACGGACACTGTGGACATTCCTGCCATGGCGACTGATAGCAGCGACTCTGATGACAGTGAAAGCGAGCCAATTATTGTCGACAGGCTGTACCCGTCCAAGCCAAGAAATATGATCCAGAGGCGAGCCACAATTACTGGGGCAAGTCCTACTGCGAAGTATGGAATTGGTTAGTATTTCACTTTCATCTGTTTGTTTTCACTTCATCAATTGTTGAAGTTGAGTCTTGCCAGTTAAAAATTAATTTAGAATAAGCCAACATTTAAAAACTAAAAAGAAACCCTGATGCAATTTGATCTACATCAAATCTTGCGGTGTGACATAATGTAATATGTTCAAAATTTTGCATTACAAATTTTAAAAATGAGTACGGATGATTTTTCAGAAATCGAGCAGTTTTGGCGAGAACTTAAGAAGGAACGAAAATCAGCATTCCCGATTTTAGACAAGGCTGTATCTTGCGCACAAGGACTGAACGGAACACCCCAAAAAGGGATCAGAGTACAAACCTACTGTGGTTACGATCCAAGATTAATGAAAGCTCCACCGACAACCTACGAAAAACGCAGAGTACAGTTCAACGACACCGAATCTGACGAGGGGAAAAAAGAAGACAAAATTGAGTATGCAAAAACTGAACAAGAAAGTAGTAAAGTAAGTTTATCAACTCCAGACACGTCTGCCGAGTCTGTCACGGTTAGGCCAATGGAGACCCCTGGTCCAAAACCTGCGGAACGACCGATTGTTAAGATCATCGCAATGTTTCAGAGCAACGTGAAAGATGAGGCACCGACAAAAATTTCAGATAAACCACAAATCGCGTACGAAAAGAAACGCAATTCTCATGACAAAGTTGTGAACAATGTTGAAAAGATACAGAATACTCTGGAGAAGCTCTCCATGACGCAGAACTTCGTCCCTCCAAAACCACCTACGAAACCAGCGAGCTTGAAGAAGTGTCAAGTTACCGAAACTGTGACAGAAAAACCGAAACCTGTGGACATAGAGCCTAACCAACCAGAAAAGTTGGTGTCAGAAAAAATGTCGAAACCTCCAGAAAAGCTTCAGACCTTTGTAGAACGTTGTGTAACTCCGGATTCGTCAAAAGTGGTGCCTTCTGTGTTTAAAAGAAGTGACAAGGTGTTTCCTGAGGTGGAAATTATGACGATAAAACGAAACGACAGTCTTGAAGACGGTTCGGAAAGTTACAACAAAGTTCTCCAGTCTTTTGATAGGTCTTCGAGGAGGAAAGTGATGACGTCATTCGGAGTTGAGAGTCCGGTACCTGGACCAAGGTACGTGTTCTCTCAAAACGAGGAGGAGAAGAAACCAAGACTGACTCCTCCAGAGCCTCCCAAACGGAAATATTTTCCGAAAACTGTCGTCAGCTCGTCGGAGGATGAGGATCGATCGCCTCCAACTTTTCAGTCGAGGAAACTTAACAGCAGCCATAGCAACATCAGCAACAGTAGCAGTACAAGCAGCAGCGCAAGTAACGGGGTTCTGATCGATAGACACCTATGGAGTCGAAAACCAGAACGAAATTTTGCTGCTGAGAGCTCCAGCGAGCCTCGAAGTTCGAGACCCAGAGCTACCCAGCGGACGCTTTTTGAACAGTACAAAACTATGGGAGACAGTCCAAAACTTGGCGCCCAATCTTCGTATAAAGTAGGGATTGTTTTTTTCGTAACTTAAGTTGTGTATTGTTTTATACAAGTGCATCTGCTGTGAAACTGAATGTTGATTTTGGTATTTTTAGATGGACAGATTTAATACGGAGCCTAATTTGCAAAGTCCTGTAACGTTGCCAAGAACATCAGATTTTGTTCATAAAATAAAGGCAGATGAACGAGAGAAGGTGAGCGAATCGGGGACGATGAACCGAGCTTTATCCATGGCCAGAAATATAGCGCTGCATGGAAGCTCCATTTCTCATTCAGGCAAAAGTCCCAGGAGTGTTAGGAAACGAAACACTTTGTTATCAAGTACGTTTTTAGATCAAATATATACATATGAGATTTAAATGAGAAATTAAAAAGTCGCGTATTTAATCATGGGCATCTTTTGTTTTACAGAAAGAAGAAATGTTAGTGTGAAGGATTTGAGTCCTGGTGATATGGAAGGTTGGTTGACGTATCGTGGCAAAGGCGCTGGTGGAACTTGGGCAAAGGCTTGGTATGTCTTGAAGTACGCCTTTTTATACAGGTAAGAAATCAACAAATTCTAAAATTATGTATTCGTAAGTTATGAAAAATAATCTCTGAAATGATTTTAATTCTTGTTTAATTTCTTTTTTCAGATTTGAAACCCAAGAAAGTCCGAAAGCCGATTGTCTGATCTGTTTAACCGGTTACACAGTGTCTCAAGCGACAGAAATCAAGTCACGAAAATACGCCTTCAAAGTATACCACACTGGAACTGTGTTCTACTTCGCAGCAGATAGCGAAGACCTGTTGAGTACTTGGCTCGACGCCGTGAACAAAGCGACGCTAGGCATCGAAGCGAGCCAAGGCGCCAACGAGTTGTATAGCGAGACCGACGAGAGCGACTCGGAGACCAAAACTTCCAAGTCGAAAAGCGCACCTCCGTCGGCTGAAAAGTCGTCGGAATCCGGGTTCGGATCGCTGAAGAAGTTTGTGCGACGTGACGGCACAAGTCTTGACAGAAAGTACCTGAAATTCCTCGGCTCAAAATCAAGGAACTACCCTGTGCCAACGGAACAATTTAGGAGTTACAGACGTGTCTTGCCCTCCTCTTCCTCGTCATTGAACAGTTGAAATTTGTTAAGCGGTTCGAAACAAGATGCTCAAAATTATTACATTTTGCCAATTTTTATTTTGTCCGGTCGTGTCTTATTGACTCATGATGTTATGTTGACAATTTGATGAATCGCTATACTGGAGGAGACAGAATGCAAATATTTTTTCTATTTAATCGTTTATGAAATCGTACGTTTTTTTTCTCGTTTCCTTCGGTGTTTATTTTGTATTGTAGTTGTATTATTATAATGTTAAACGTTGAATCTTATCATTTATGGTATCTGTTGGTGAAAAGTTTTTATCCGGTTATTAATAGTTCCTGATATTCAAATATCAATTTACGATGAATATAAAACAACTAATTTTTATTTTATTGTACATTCATAATGTATAGATTTTAGATACAGATTTTAATATCGACGTTTTTATATGGACCTGACTTTACATCATGTGTTAATACGGCTTATTATACGAAAATGTGTATCTGTGATATGCTCAAAAGTGTTGGGGTAGGTTTTTCAATCTTGTAAACCATTTGTTCGCCCTGTAAATAATTGACATGATTCCTAAACAAAAAGATCCTATCTCCGATTGCCAATAGTGTTGTAATTTTAAGACAAAAGATATTTTTAGATCTTTAACTTTTTACGTATCAAAAAGAGCCTGTAAATAATTATATCAATTAAAAGCATACAAATTTTCAAGACAAGAAAGAATGATTTATTCGCCTCCAAACCCATTATCAACTTTGAAAGTATATAAAATTTCACAAATCACCATTGACTTAAATTTAATCGTGCGACCATTGCGAATTTCGTCAGTTGCTGACAGATCGGCTTCCACTGCCGCTGTTTGATCCCCTTCGTTTTGGTTCGGGTTTACGAACTCCGTACTGTTCATACAAATCTTTGCTGGGAGAACGCTCTTCCACTTTATGTCGATGTCTTGGAGTAGGAGATTTTGGTTCGGATGATATCTGAAAATGTATTTATCGGGTTCAAAATACATAAAACATTTCAAATAATTGATCAATAATTCTATAACGATTTACAATAACCAGTTAACCGCTTTTCAGATAATTTGATAAAATGCAGAGTTTTTCAAGAATTTTTTTTTTATATTGAAAGAGTATAACATATGAATTGATTTTCAGCTAATTGTAAAATAAGTATCAATTTACCCAGTTTACAAGGACAGTTTAGTGACGATAAGTTTTCATAAAAGTGTTACATCCAATCGTTTATAACATTTCTCGATATTTTAAAAATCAATTACAAAAAGATTTTATTTAGTTTAAAATTTAGTACTTTACAAAGATGTAAACAAAAGTATTTACTCATATAGAGTATACTTACCTTATTAGTTTCAATATCCATCAAAGTTCTTCTGTTTTGCTATAAAACTTCACTTGGCAATTTTTGAAATTTGATAACGAATATAATGTTTGGGTTTGATTAATTTTTGAAAATAGAAGACAAAATCTTGAAAATAGAGACTCAGTTTCTTCGATCTTTAAAACTCACTTGGTTCTCTGATCCAACGGTGCAGATTGGCGTAATTTTAACAAACCTTTGTTCGATGATGTCCCCCGTTGCAATCTGTTTTCCTTCGATGAATCCTGAGTTTACTGCTAAAGTTGACTGGAAACGTTCTGTAGAGCCAAATTGTCCCATTTTGGCTGTAAATCCACTCCAAGCTGCTGGACCCACATCTTACTTCTCTCAAAAAAGGCGTCATACGAAAATTTTATCTGTTCATCACCACTACACTGTCACTTTTCAAAAGTTATATATTACAGTTGTTTATGTTCTTAATTTTAAAAAACAAACGAACAAAATCTTCACTATTTCAGACTACACTTCTTGTAACCGATTTTTTGGTCTTCATTTTATTGAAAAAACAAACGTTTGGTTTTCTTTGTTGGTGCCGCAAACTTTATTGTGAAATCGGAGACGCGATAGTGGTGTAAAACCAATATTGAACGGCAACCTTGGACTTTCTCGTTGAATTTATTTGTTTAAAATCCATTTGTCAGTTAGTAATAAACAAACATAAATAGAACAACACCGCTGACATTGTTGTTGATGTGAAGATCAAAATAATGCAATGGCCCTAGATCGAAAAACCAAATAGAAACTTCTTTTTGTTTTGTTTTCATTTAGCTAACAATATAGTTTTGAGTTTCACGTTTACAACGATGTCGGCAAGGTTTGGTGTTGATTTTATTTGTGCATACCTAATTAACACTAATGGATTAAATTAAACAATATAAGCTCTACGACCCGGTCCTGTGCTTGTTCCAACAGGTCGGAGAACAAAAGTACGACTGCGGACTGCGCCGCTTCGCGCGCGCACCTCCCACTCTACCGCACGTCAGTTTAACGACTATGAAGATGGCGGCACCGGCTTTTTGCGATTGTTTGCGATAAAATAAATAAGTTTTTATGTGTAAAAATTGGAGTAATGGTAATTTTTTTCGGTTCTAATAACATAAATAAATATAACGCAAAAGTTTGAATACAAGAAAAAAAAACAAAAGTGAAATATTGTTGACGGCATCATTAATTTCCGCGGTGAGTAGTTTTGTCAAAGAAATGAAAACCAAAACATCGATTATAAAGGAGTAGAGATTGTTTTTGTTTGGCTTTTATAATAAACAAATTTAAAGGACCGTGATGGTGTGAAGTGAACAGATAACATCGTCAAGAAATGTAGGTCCAGCAGCTGGGGTTGGATATGCAGTCAAAATTTATTGGGGCAACTACAAAACGTTTCCAGTCAACTTTGGCAGTAAAATCGTCATCGAGGGAAAACAGATTGCAACGGGGGACATCGTCGAACAAAGGTTTGTTAAAATTACGCCAATCTGCACCGTTGGATCAGAGAACACTGAGTGAGTTTTTTCTATTTTTCAAATTTTTTTTCTTCTACTTAAAAAAATCAATCAAACGCAAACATAATTTCTTTTTGTATCAAATTTTAAAAACCATTGAAGTGTTTTTGTAAATCAGGAAGATGCTTAGGTGAATTTGAAACTAATAAACAATATAAAAATATTCTGTTGTTTACATTTAAGAAAGTGCTCATTTTTAAATTTGTCCAGCTTAAAACTTAGATGAAATTCAAGAGTCGGAAATTTTAGATTGGCAATTAGATTGGGTGCAAATTGTCACTTGCTAATTACATACCACATTGTTAACATTATTGATTGCACTGAAACTCTGTAAGACAAGTTGTGAAGTAGCATTAGCCGCTAAAGGAGACGCTCCAAGTTTGGTGATTTCATTTTCCACCCGATTGTTTGTCGGCTGAGCTCGTTGAGGCGGTAAAGATTCGAGGCGACCTCCATCGAGACACGAAACCGGTGCTGAAAAGCCGTTCTTGTGTTTCCTTGACGGTGGCATGGGACTCGTTGCTGACCCGTCTTGGATTTCCAAACTGTTTGACATCTCACTAGACGTCGAACCGTTCCTTTGAGATGAACTGCAAATCATACTCAAACTCACATTCAAACTGTTTACAACTTGTTTCAACTTTTATTTTTAACATTTTTTTCACTTATTGGCGTTAATTTCTATTCACCTGACACTTGAATTATTCAGATCTTTATTTTTCACTGAACCATTTTGGTCGTTTTTCTTCTCTATCTCTTTTTCTTCGTCTTGTTTAATAACTGTGAGACCATTTGTTTGAATTATCCCCAAAGAAGGATCACCGTTGGGAAAATTCGCTAATTTTGCTATTTTCTGTCTTTCTTCAGCGACCTGAAACAAATAATCATTATGAAAGGGAATAAATCTAAAACAATTTTTATTTTCAAAGGAGAAAAAGTATAAAAACCTGTGGAGCAAAAGGGATCTTCTGTTCAACTGGTTTCGTTCCATTGACCTTTGCAACCTGCGGTCTCATTTCCGGAAAATGTCTCCCTTTCATATTTTCAGTCTGCACACTATCAAAGACATCTAGATCAAATTCACTTTCATCCTCTTCTTCCTCTTCCTCTTCTTCAACGATCGAACTTGATTGGATCCACTCGCGGATTCTGTCCTTTTTCTTCGTTCTGTCGATTGTTGTCTCTATGCCATACGTCGTCAGGGTGTAAAGCAGTTGGTTTTTTTCTTCAAGTGAACTGTGAAAACTGTACATCGATGGACATAATTCATCCCTGTCATCAGCACCACCTACGTTCACAAAAAAAGAAACAAAAACAATATTTAATCATTAAGGAAAACTAATTGAAAAGAGGAAATAAAAATGGTACTAATTTGACTGTACCATTTGCTGCCTTTTCAGTTCCAAGTTTTGCCAACCATCTATCGTCTAAGAACCGGTTCACTTCCAAGACACTGGAGCATCGTTTCTCCATCTTGGGATCTAACAGTCTTTTAAACATTCTGTCAAACAACAAATAAAAAATCTGTTTATTTTTTTATTAACTTTGTTAGATATGATGTTATTAGATTCTATTTTACCTTTGTGCTCGAGAACTAATGAGATGAAAAAGTTTTGGTTTTCTTGCAATGTTCAAGGTAGCCGAGTGCCAGGTGTAGTACCTATGATACCTCAGGTCATCCGAAGCTGCTTTTTGCCAAGGTACACATCCGGTCAAACAAACAAATAAGACAATCCCAAATTGCCAAACATCGTGGATGGTCAAAGCTCTGAAAAAATGTATTTCGCATTTTAGAAAAGAGAAATTCTAAATATAAAAAAAATTAAATAAATTTCAAAAACAAATGGAATTTTTGTACCTGTAAGTTTGATCAGTGTCAATTTTCATAATCTCTGGAGGCGAATAGGGCAGCCACTCATTGTGTCTTCTGACAACACTGTTGATCTTTCTAGTTTCCCCAAAATCGCACAGCTTGATCCGCGAAAAATCGCTCCTGAATACCAGCACATTGTCGAGTTTGATATCCCGGTGAACGAGTTCCCGACTGTGAATGTGGTTAACCGCTGCTGCAAGTTGCCGGGCGACTCTTTTGGAATGCAGTTCACCCAACCCTGTTTCTGTTATGTTCGATGTCAGGTCTCCTGTTTTTTAACAAACAATTTTTTAGTTCTGGATTGTATCATTTTGAAACTCAAGTGAATGTTTATTGCTTTTATTGCTAAAATTCTTTTGCTATTTGGGAAAACGAGTTTACAAATGGAAATAAAGTAAACTTCATAGACTGTTGAAAAATTCGATTAACTTTTAAACAACAATTTTACAATTGGATTCTACAGGTTTCATAATTTTAAAACCATTAATTAATGTTGAACTAAAATTAATTTCATGAGTTTAAACTAAATCAACTTAATAAAATTTCAAATCAAAATAAAAATTTAACGAATTGAAATATAAATTAAAAACGTTCAATGTTTTTACACTTTTATTAGAAATTAAATGAACAAATCAGTTTTTAGATTGGAGTAGTAACGTTTTATTTTGATCTCTCTTCTCATAAAACGCGAAAAGCATGAATGAGGGTTACAGATGTTTATTTATTTATTCAAATTCAAATAGATATATCAGGCCCGTCAAATCACTCACCAGCATTTAAAAAAAATGTGAAAACAAAAATTAAGGCGCAATTAAAGTCAATCGCCGGAATCGCACACTAGTTAAATTTATGTTTAGAGAACGATTAATCATTGTCGAACTTTTGGTTAGTGTTTAGATATAATAGGAGAGAGAGAGAGACTTAAATAGAACCAACATATGTGATGTTTTGATAGAAGAAGCAGTGGAGGGATCTGTTTTTGATTGGGTTCTTTTTTTATTAGACGCTGTTCCTAACGTTGATCTATACCACTTTTAAATTTGAAAAATGTAGTTTCTTAAAAATTGAGTTTAGTTTTTTTATTCATTGATTTTGTCAGTTTTGTTTATTTAATTTTAGCTTTACCAAGAGGAGCATATTCCTGACTGAAGACGTAAAACCCGGCAGTTTCAAAAGCGACGTCATAAGTGGTAACGATGTTTCGGTGTGCCGACAGATGTAGGCCATAATGGAATTCTCGAAAAAAGTCCGAAATGCTTGTGTAGGCCTTGGGCAGAGCTTTGAGCACCATTTCTGTTTGGGTCGTTCGGTGATCCGTCAACAAAATTTTGCCAAACCATCCTTCCCCAACAATTTGCAAAATGTCAAACTCTTCAGTCAAATTCACCTACAATCAAAAACGAAATTGTAAACAAACTAAACAAGAACAAATTTATGCAATTTCTGCAAAACAAATATAATAAATAGTAATGAAATTTTGTGGAAATAATGTCAAACGCATAAAATTGATAAAATTTGAACTGACAATATTATTGTTTTGCACGGCGCATGCAGAGCCAAGAGCAATTGACTTTCAAGAACTGATTGATCGGTCGTTAATGATGAAAAAACAAACGCGAGTGCTTTGGATTGCGAAATTTCGCATTGTCTCTCGCTATGTTTTAACGGCCATTCACAAAACGCTGGTTTTATGCCAGAATAAAGTGGAGAGCGCCGCCGCGTTTCTTCGGCAACAACCAAATGTATGTCTCTCACTATTTCTGGTTTTCTCGAGTTATTACTGCGTGACATATATATTACATTCCCTGAAACCGAGCTTGGGTCGTCGTGATGCGCATTTGATTTACAATTGAGTTTCAATTTTTTTCGTTTTGAATTTTGGTTCGAACCTAGTCAAGAAAATTCACTTCAATCCAACTTCAATCATTTATCAATGGCCATTTTCAACTATGAAATTCTTAATCACAGTTTAACTAGTACTAAGACAAATAAACTAATTTAATGACTAATAAAAATGATCTTTAAAGGTTTCTGTTGATTTTGTAAATAAACAAAATTTGATTCGATTTTGCAATTTGCTAAGTTAACAAATTGATATTTTTTAGATAAGAAAGTAAACATTTATTTGAAAATGTTTATAGTTATAGTTTTGATTAAGTGACTTGAAATGAAATTTGTGAAATTTTTTATTGGAGTGAAATGAACTGAAAGTAGATATAAAAAAAGAAAAAGGGCTAATAAAACTGAAACTCGTTTGAAGAAATTATGAAAACATGAATATTAAACCCGTTTCCAAGTATACTCTGATGACCATCATCGCTGTACTATATTTGCCTAAATTAAGATCAGTATGTCATTTTCTATGTTGCCTGTACCTTAATTTTCTTCAAAAATAACATTGTTACTCATCTAGTTGATTCATACTAAACGATTCGCACAATGTCAACGGAATTTTAATCGAATAGAATTTTTCAATCAACAAATTATCATTCTTATTTTTCTCATAGTTGTATTTATATTTTCAAAAATTTCTCATTTAAAAAATTATCTCTTTTACACATTGGCAAGAACATTGACAACAAAATTCAAATACAATGATTGGTAGTAAAAGGATGTAAATATTTTATTTAACTTTTGAAAACCAAAAATTCGAACTTTCTTCATTTATAGTATCAAAAAAAGAATAAAATTTATTTCCGGTGTTGGATATTTGTTACCTTTTCAAGTTCAAACTCTCGTATTCTATGAATGGATCCTCCTATGGCTTTCTTCGACAAACTCATGATAGCAGCGTGAAAGAAAATCCAAATGTACGGCGCATTCCGCTGCTTTGTCAATTATCCGAATTAATTTGGCTTTTTGCCAAGCATTCCCGAATTCAACCTCGGCAAATGATCACACTCTTTAATTTATCGCGCACTACAATGTTTATTGCGCTCTGTCATTTACAATAGAAACTCTCAGTATCCCAATCACAACCAACAAAAAAACCAACCATCGTCACTACTCATTAAAAACTAATTTCGTAATTTTAGTTTTTTTCTTTATTTATTGCTTTCTTCCACAGAAAAAAAACTCAGTCACCTATTTTCTTCCTCACTTCGATGACACTTGATTGTTTTAATTTTGGAAAAGAAACACATTTTTCATCGCATCAACAGTTTGAACGTTTGTCCCAAGAAGTGATCTGAACAAGGATGTTTCCAGTCGAGAGTTATCTGGAAATTGAGTTTATGGGTTTTCAGTAGCGAGGTGTGAACGTATGGGTTTAGTGAGAGTAGACGGCAAACGGTAACTCGAGTTCGCTTCGCGATGCTCCGGCCGTCTGCAGTATTTATAAAACACCGACCGGAAAGCGACTGAGCTGATTTTGGCGTCGAGCCGGTTTGGCTAGATTGTCCCAAAATTATTTCTACGGAGTTGCCTCATCCGGAGAAATTTGACAATTGGTCGTCGCACTTCTACGTCGACCATTCAAATTTCCCGCTTTTATTTTTTGACATTTTTATTTTACAATCTTTTACTTAAAATTTTATCTAACTTAAATTATTTATCTTTTATGACATTTCAAATAAAAAAAATGTTTCATCTCGTCGTTTGGCTTTGATCTTTGCTTCAATAGTTGTAATATGACTTTTTAATAAAATTGTATAAGGTATGAAAGAATATTTACAAAGGATTTTTTTATATAAATCTACAGTCTATACATATCAAGTTGTTCTTTCAGTTCTTCCATTGTTAATGTTCTGTCATTTTCGGATTGTTGTTGCAATAATTCCATCACTGTTTGCAACGTTTGCTTTTCAATTCTGCAAAGCGGAAAATCCCAGAATTAAAACAACATTTTTATTTATTTTCATTTTTTTTCGTAAGATGAAATTGGGTTTTTTTATTATTACCTCTGCTCTTCTTCTGAAACAGTTGTCCGATCAATTGATAATTGTTTTTCCAAAAGTTTTTGTTTTGCCATTTTATATTTTGCTTGTAGACCTGATTGTTTCTCTTCCTCATTATCTTCAAATTCCGTCTTCTGCAAAGAAAATACAAATTATTTTTAAACAATTTTTACTTTTTGCAACTTTATAAATAAATCATTCTTTTTCGTCTTATAATTTTTCTTGATCAATGTTTATTTATTTATTTTAAAAAGCTAATATTAACGTACCTCTTCCAATTTTTTATCGTTGATTGCGTTTGAACGTTGTAAATAAGTTACTGATAACACAGCAACAAGACTGCTTAATATCACAATATACAAATAATAATATATTGTAAAATTATCGTATAAGGAATTGTATGCATATTGCAAAAAATTACTGTCCATTTTTTTTGGTTTATCAAAGTTATTCAGCCATAATTGCACTACTCAATTTCAAATAGATACTTAATAATAGAGAGAATACTGTAAATATTTACGTCAAATGCATTTGCAATAATTAAAGGTTATGTTTACAAAACTTTTTTAGAGCAAGTTTCACGTTTCAGCGTTCCGCGCTTCTGTTTAGGGTCTCCTTTTGATATTCAAAATTCAAACTTGTAATGAACGAATCATTTATTACATCAAAATATTACAAAAAAATATTATGCTATTGTTTCATTAAAATAAAAAAATGCATACAACATCAAAAAACATTGTTAGCCCATCTTTGAAATTGTTTCTGCCACAGCTTCGATCCAAGTAACAATTCCAAATGCCCCTGCATCTACATTGTTCAAGTACTTTTGTTGTTTTACATAACTAGCACGCCCAGCCCTAAAAAGTTTTGAAAAATAAATAATTTTTGTTAAAATTTTGATTCGCAAAAAATTTGCAAATTTAAAAAATCAATTCTAATTTTTACTTCGGCATCATATTTTTTGTTTCTTCGCAAGCTTGTTTAGCTGAACTCAAAATTTGTTGTGTTAGTTCCTGGTACGATGACTTTTTCAGATTTTTTTCAAAAGTTTGGCAAACTGGTTCTAAAACGTCCAACTGTAAAAAATGTTTATATTTTTAAGATTATTTTTGACTTAGGTTTGGTTAGTCGAAATATTTTATGAACTTCAAGAAAAGTATTTTACACCGCTTTTTGGATTGGACATACCATAGTTTTATCTCCCAACTGGGCCTTGCTATACTTCCTCATACCGTTGATTCCAGCACGAAGAGCCCGTGCCCAAATTTGCATCAAATTATCATTTTTTGATGTATCAACAAAAATCGCAGCTGCAGTTGTGAACATTAAACTGTACAAAGCTCCTGAAGTTCCTCCCATAAGTTCCTCAGCGATTTGCGAAAATTCAGAAAACAAATCATAAGGGTATGCCCAAGACAGACTATCAATCGACCTTAAAATACCTACAACAATTCAAAAATAAAAATAAAACCGCGAAGTCGAATATAAATAAAATGTCTGCAATTTTTTGAACATTCAAACCTTCAGCTAGTCTTTTGAGTGTTGACCCACAATCACCATCGCCACATCCACTATCTAGTTCGTTGATAATTTCTTCTCTCGTAACAATAGCTTTGCTTGCACTTTCTAAACAATTTCTTAAAAGGTTTTCTTCTCTTTTGTTTAATTTATAAGTGTCTGGAGAGGTGTTGAAGGAAGAAAAGTCTTTCTCTAGTAAATTGTGCTCAGTTTCTTCAAAATTTTGTTCCTCGTTGGGAGGCAAACTGTAAGCACATCCTGGCCAACATGGAGCATCAGTTTTGTCATCCAGACAAGCAAGCAGTGTGCTCTCAACGTCTTTATGTAATTTCAAAACTGTTATGTGGATCCCAGTTCCGTCTAAGGATGTCATTAAGAATCCTGGATAAACTCTCTTTACTATGATATTTTTACTTCCTAAAATATAACAAACGATTAATAAGACATTTACTGATTTGAAATTTTATGCGTTTTTATAATGGATGAATTTTTATTAAAAAGTAGGACTTACTTAGTTGAACGATTGCTTCCCTTGTAACGATACCCTGTTCTAGCTGACTCAGTGCTCCAAAATTGTTAACTAAAACCGCTACTGAACAACCCTCGACTAAGTTTAAACTTTTGATTATTTCACCTAGTACTTGTTGTACCACTTCTTTAGCACTTTTTTGTTTGATTCTTTTATAGCCAGCTTCGCCATGGACTCCTAGACCTAATTCGATCTCGTCAGCAGGTAGTGTAAACATCAACCCGCTACCTGAAAAATTAATAAATAATCAAATAATGGAAAAAAATATTCGTAATATGTAATTTGATTTTTGTATTACCTGGTACAGAACAGGCTTCTAAGCCAACACCATAAGTAGCCATGTTTCCAACAACCAGTTGGGCATACTGACTAATTTCGTTCAGTTCTTTTCCACTTTCTGCTAAAGATCCTACAATTTTCATAAGCAACGCCATTCCACAAAGTCCACGATTTCCAGCACGACCTTGCTCACTTTTCGGAATACTGCAATCTTCTCCCACGACAACTTGGCAAACCTATTCTCAAAAATTTATTATTCATTAGTAAACAATTAAATCTTACAAGAAATCCAATTCTATTTGAATTAAAAAATTAACTTACGTTAATATTCAAACTTTTAGCTTTTTCAATCGCTATACCGAAATTGAGGCAATCGCCAGTGTAATTTGGAATTATTACGAAGCATCCGCCTGGAATCATAAAAAAATTGTTAAAAAAATAAAATTAAAAAAATCCAAAATGGTCTAGATTGTACCTTTATTATTTTTTGTAGCGCACTTTATCGCGTGTAAAATGCTGCTCGGTGGTGGGGCTGCGTATATTGAACCCGAAACTGATGCTGTAAGCATTCCAGATCCGACAAAACCTGTAAACAAATTGCATTACATAATTTATTTAAAAATTTGTCAAGTCTACATTTTCAGTAAAAAAAAAAAAGATTTAAATGAAAAATTTGAATAAACTCAATTTAAATCAATATCTAAGAAAGGTCTAATCACTTAATCCTGATAGTACAAACATTATACTTTTTCTCGTCTCAAAAATGTAAACTGTGATAACCTGCAGCAAAGGGTTCATGTCCACTTCCACCGCCGCATATAATCGCAACTTTGTTTCTATTTTTGTTCCACTGAAAACCATAAATTGTTACCAGATCAATAATTAAAACTTTCCTTCAATATCGCTTAGTTTCTTGCAAATTTAGAACAACATTTTCGTGACACAATTGTAATAATATTGTATTATACTTTGCACTTATCTGACTATATTTCTAATAGTCGAATTGAGATTAATAAAAAAAGGGTCGAAACATTTAAGTGTCGTTCAATTTCAAACAGCCAGTTGCGGCTTAACGTAAAGAACATAATTTTTTAGTCAAATAAAGCGCTAAATATAAAACTGAAAATAAGTTTGAAAATGGAAATTCTTTAAAAATCACTCAAATTTTGAAATCCTTTAATGATTAAAAATTTGTATAAATAGTAAAACTTACTTTGGGTGCCAAAACGACTTTTTTATTTGCGTGCAAAGTAAGGTGAGGATAAGCTAAGACGTAACCGGAGAGGGACTCCTGGACAGCATCGTCGATGGAATTTATAAGGTGTTTTCCAGGTGCCATATTCTAACTTTTTCTCAGACGCAATTTCAATCCAACTAAACCAAACGCCTCAAGTTGACAGCACGAGTAAACCGAATCGAACCAATTTCATCATTCCAATTAGGCCTCCGCGACTTATCTAAGTAACACGAGCTAGCGAGCAATGTCAAGAAAAAGTTTGAAGTTGATACACAAGCGCACTCGAACTTGATACACGACATGTAATAAATGACGTGATGATGCGTTGCAGTGTTATGCAATAGGAAACGTTGGTACAGGCACTCCTTATCAATGAAAACTCAAATTTAACCAAATTTATGAATACCATTAAACGATTTATATTTTTCGCAATATACATTTCAATACCAATATAAAATTAATTTCTTGATAACAGTGTAATTAAACAATGATTAACCGTCGCGACAAATCAATTTCGTTTCAGTCGCTGAAAAATATTAAAAAAACGTTATATCTGCACTTATATCTAAAACAATTTCGGTAGTCTACATCACTGTTCACGAATCTTGTCGGACTTCAAATATTTCTTGTACTCGTTTGCTATTTTTTTGATCTCCATCAAGTCCTGGTCCAGAAGGTTTTTCGTCTTGGATTTAACTTCGTTGTCAGATGATTTCAGAAACTGAAGTACAAGATCTGCAAAAAAAAGGAAAACGAACAATTTTCAGTTACCTATTTTTTTTGATTGACTCGAAAATTGATATAATCATTTGATTACAAACCATGATAACTAGAGAGCTTATCACAAGCCTCCTTTTCCAAATACGGCAGAATAAAGCTCAAAATCGTAGACACGTGTTTTCCAGACATATGTAGGGCATTTTGTGTAGAGACAGTAAACAAAACATCCACAGCGATGTGCAGTGCCAAGGCCGGGTCGAAGGTAGCGTTGAGTTGCTGGAGCAAAGATTCCCTGTGCGCAAGAACCATCGGTCGTTCTTTTTTCTTGTCGAACTTTTTCATCACCAAACAGCAAGCTGACATTGCCGGTTCACATGCGGCGATAAATTCATCAAGTGTGTTTCCAGTCAACGATTTGTGCAAAGCACCAAGTGGTTCCTTGACATCATTCGGCAACTCAGCCAGTAACTTCGGTCTGGATTCTGGCGTCAGGGCGTTTGGACACTGAACATTGTTCTGCTGGGCTGCAACTTTAAAAATATCGTTTACGTAATCCGTGGCCAAAGTTTTGATAAGGAACTTGAACAGCGCTGGCTGCGAACTTTTGTCCAGGATTTTGATTCCTTTATCGAAAATTCTGATGTTGCTGACGAGGACATTCAATCTGTCTTCAATTTCGTTGAGATTCATTGTGCTGTTTTTCTGTGAAAGCTGCTCAGCTACGGAGAGCGCATGTTTATTTAAAGTTGGCTGCAGATAAACTGCAATTTCGGTCACCAAACCGTCGATCTCGGTTAGGTTTTCATCTTTCTTTAACTGGTCTTCCAAAAATTCAGTGCTCACTAGTTCCAACTCTATTTTTCCTGTAGATTTTATAGTTTCGTCAAAATCAGCATCATCGTTTCGCGACAAGTACTTGTTCTTTGTTGATTTCGTTTTGGTTTCACGACCCTGCGTTCCACCACCGGCTTTTCCACCAGCTGCCTTCTTTCTCCTCTCAGCTTTCTTATCGAATTTATTCTCATCGACTTTGCCTTTCAATTTGTTTTCGGCGACTGATTGCAAGTACTTGCCAGAATCAATTGCGTCTTTTGCTAATTTTTCAGCCAGAGGTTCCATTAGCTTGTACTGGGATTGGAAATATTTTTCTGATATCACAACGGTTTCTGTGAAAATGTGGAAGGGAATTTTGATTCGCTTGGTGGCTTCCTTTAGTAAAATTTCAATGTCTTTTGGACTGAACACCGATGGGAGGACAGGATAGAGATCGGCATAAGAACCGGTTGAGATCACTTCTTCAATGTTTGCGTCTACTTGGTCGATTATCATTGAACCTACTGCCACTGAATCGAGAAGAGTCAGATTTTCGTTGGGGAAGTGACGTTTGATGAAATTTTTTGGGTCAGAAATTCCTAGTCTTGAAAGAGCATCGTATTCTGTAAGGTAAAATTTAAAAATTATTCCAATGTATGGAATAATTAATGTGGTCATAATTTGTATTGAAAAATTGTTTTACCCAAGTATCCATTTTGCTTGTAAAAACTATCGACCCATTCATTCTGATACTTTGAATAAATTGTAGGCACGTAGATGCTGTTTGTGATCTGTTTTCCAGTCACGATTCCTGGCAGTTGTTTCTGAGCTTGCAAAGTTTCTATGATAGCTGAAAAAAATATGCAATGAATATTTGCATTTAACACATTTTCAAAAATTTAATAAAACCACGAGTTCAGAGTTGATGAAGTTAATTCAAGTTTATAGGTGAAACTCATTTTTTTGAGACTCACAGAAAAATATCTTCTCAGGAACAGCACATATCCCCAAAACAGCAGTAATAGGGGTTGGTTTTGTGATGGCAATTAAAGCTCCACGAATAATCGCTTTATTTCTCGCCACAAATCCCTCGGTATAAAACACTCGCTGGTCCTGGGAATCTTGTTTTCCAAAAATTGTCTTGCCTAACGACTTTTCAATGACGGATTGCAAAAAGTCAGCCGGAAGGTCGTACTGCAGAGTCAAATCGGAAACGTTAATATGTCCGTTGAGGAGCAACTTATCGTTAATTTCCTCAGCTATTTTTGTCGTGTAGGTTTTGTCAATGAGTTGACCCAGAATCAGTTTGATTGATTTGTCATGTCTTTCGATATCGTCTGCAGCTTTGGCGACGTGGTTGAAGTCGACATTGAGAATTGTTGCAAGGTCAACGAGACTGATTCGACCACCATGGACGTACAGCTCGTCTTTGACTTCTTTTGCGAGGTACTGAGGTGTGAGGTACTCTTTCCCATCGTTTGTAAAGATCACGTCGATGAGCTTCAGTTCTGTCAGTTTCGCTATTATTTCCACGCAATTTCGCTCTGATAGTCTGCAAATACATTTTCAAATTAAAAATGTTGAAGATTGCAAGTAAAAAATTCTTAAAAGTAAATAATAACAAAAATATTAACATGCATCTGCTGCACATAAATATTTGTAAACAAAACAATAATAATGTACAAGACGAAACATAACCATAAATGACAAAACATACTTTTGTAAGGAAAAGCTCAACTGAGCTTTTTGAAAGTCAGCAGCGAGTCTTTTGACTTCATCCCAGTCGGCTGAACTCATGTTTAATAAAAATGTGTTGTTTTCAAATGAAAAATTCCAACGTGTAAGTTTGATACACTCCAACTAACACCAAAAATATACAGTTTTTCCTCTTATCTTACAGCAAGTACTTTTTCTCTGATAAACAAATAGAACACTCGTATAGAATTTGTTGAAATAGTTTAGCGAGATGACATGCTTAACATATGTTCGTTTTTGAAAAGTCGAAAATCTGCTCAAAACATTGCTTTCTTTCACTTGACACATCAGTTTTACGAATTTCTGGTCTTGTCGCACAGGTGGCGCTACGATCGCTGATTTGAAGCCGTAAAAGCTCAATCTTGAATGAAAAATTGATAATGATTTTTTTAATTATGTTCGGTATGAAAACAGGTGGCTAACGATAGTAATCGGTGAAAAAATTGTCAACAGTGTCAAACATAAGGTTCCTATAATTGTTGGTAAAAGTGTTATGCAATAAAATCGATACTGTTTTGTTTGATTCGCGTTTGGTGACAGGTGATGTAGAGTGCTCATTTTCGTGTGACTGAATTTCATCTTTTTTAATCGTTATTTACATTGTTTGAACGCAAAATTCATATTCTTGAATAAAGCAAAGTATGACGGAGCTCAAAAAAGTGGAAATTATTCTACTAAATTGAAGCGTAGTGGATAAATTTTGCACAGAAATGAACAGGGTACATAACCTGATTTGTTCATGATATACTGATTGTGAGTATATTTTGATTACGATTTAATTAATAATAACTGTTTTGGTGATATCAAGATAAACTGATTTCGTTAGTTTGATTACTTTTTATTACGTTTAAAGAAGATATAAGCTCTGTTAGAAAATGTTTCATTCATATTTCCACGTTTTTATTTTCCCATGCATGACGATCAAATCGTTTTATCAATTCAGATAAAATCAAAATCACCAAACTGGGTAAAATGCTAACAGTTTTCTAAATTGATAAGACTGATAACTATCATAATAACTATCAGATTTTCTATTCAAATTGAAAAATTCACCTTGTGGAAAAATAGTAAAATCTTCGTGTTGAACGATTCTCATGATGATGAAATTGTAAATGTAATTTTCAATATGTAAAAATAGAAAAAAAAGTTTATCAAATGGCAATTAAATAGTTAAATAATATTAATTTACTTTGACTCAACTTAACTCAACTTAACTTAATTTAATTTGACTTGACTTGACTTAATTTAAGTTTATTAATAATATTAATAGAATAATTAAATAGCAATTCCAATAACTTCATTTTTTCCTAATAGAAACAAAGCTATTTATAACACATTTTTACCTTTTCATTTTGATAAAAACGGTATTTTTCCTTATCTCATAAATTTCATGAATGTTATGTACTGTTTCGCTTGAATAACTTTTATTTTGCAATGTTTTCATAATAAAAAAAAAATTATCAAGCTTTGTACAATGACATTGTTCTAAGGGCTCGAATAAAGAAACCCGGAACATTTTTAATATTAAAATGACACTCGGAGCCATTGACAAGTTCAAATATAGAGAACAATCAACAGATAAGCTATAGCGCAATGCATTTAAATCGTGCAAAGCTTGTACGTAAGTCTTTAATGTCCAATAAAATCATATGACAATGATCCACATGAACCCTTATGCTCCTACAACTTATCAAGAAACAATGTCAAAAGAAATCTTTTTTGCTTCCTCAAAGATGAAAGCAGAACCAGTAAAAATGTATTGAAAATAAACTGAAAATTAAACAGCTAATAGACTCAAATAGAAAGATGTTAATTTTAATCTCGTTGAAAAAACTGTGACTAACCATTTAAAATTCAATCTCCTATATAATTAAGTGAGCTATTGCAAATAATACAATTATGAATTCAATAAACAATAGTTTTTGATGTGGGACGGACCTTTTCAACCCGCAAAATTTTCCATCTTTGCTGTACCCACTTTGACTTTCATAATAACGGGAGTAGGTGACATGAAATTTAATTCTTATTCTTATGCAGCAGACCCCTACACGGGAATCCATACGAAAGATTCATTGAGCTGTTATTTCCTTTCACAGAAAAATTTGATATCCAACTCGCAAAACACAGAAACAAAATTTTCAATAATTTATTTAAATATTAAAAGGCAACTAACGAATCAAGTTGAAAGAGTTGTTAAAATTTCTTTATCAAATGAACAAAGCTTCGAAACGTTTAAATGTTATAACTTATTGTGATTTAACATTTGCAGGCATTTGGGGGAGTGCTCATAATGCGTCGCAGTACGTTTGAAATAAGAGTGATGCACGTGCCAAGTCGGCCGAGGCAGCAAGAAGCTAGTGGACAGGAGCCTATGAAATAAAATCGGCAAGCTACTCCAACTCAGTTCGGTTAGTTCCGTTGGACTCAAAAGAGCGGCCTTTCGGCAGTTGCTCTTCGGGGGTCAGTCAGTGCACCGACAATTCCAGTCAGCCGGCTTCCCTCCATCTATAAATACACGGCAAAAAACAAGTGACAAAACAAAATTGCCGTCGCAGTTTAATCGTCGGATGTAATTCCATCGCAGCCGTTTGTTTGCACCGAAAAGAGTGTATCCGCGTGATCATGGGTTCGTGCGGAGCGAGTCAAATCTGAAGCTCCCCCGTAGACTTTTTGGTACGTTGAAATAGAACCGCTGACGTCAAACTTGAGAGAGGTTTCTTTTTTTGTTTTTACGCTGCATGGAACTGCAATGAAAACAAGAAAATCGTAACTGTTTGGATACAGAGTACGCAAATGAAAATGCGGTATTGCAACTGTATCAAATTACATAACAATATTACATTTTCATATTTTTATTGCAAAATTTTTTATTTTGATTTTTGTTTTGATCGATGAACAGAACGTCGATTTGAAGGTCCTCAAAGTTTACAAGTTTGGTGAATATCAACATGTGCAGAAATACTAGTCAAATTTTGGGTTTTAATATTTTTCAAGAAATAATTTCAAGAATAATTAGCTAATGTTGCTAATGTCGTTAATTTTACGATAAGAATGGTTATGTCACAAATGTGAAATTTGTTAAATTTGTTTCCACGTAGAAATTTCTATTCGTTTTACGTATTTATCAATTTTTGTTAAATTCGAGATTAGATTTGTCACTATTTCGTATTTTAAATCAAATATAAAAGTGGTTCACCTGATGTGTAATATGATTATGGAAAACATGAAACGAGGTAACTTTTCATCCGGTCAGAATGAGGTTCAAAAGCTGATGTAATGACTGTTTAGTATTAAGTCATGAAGATTTTTAAAATATTTTTGTTGGTTTGTAATTATGTGTTGCTTACATTTCTCGATAATGTGTCAAGAACAAATTGAATCGCGCCAAATCAAAACATACTTATTAATTGTTGTTTAATCGGTTGGTCTCTAATTATAATCAAAATTGATGTCTTTTATTTTCATTTTCGAATAAATTTAATTTCGTTTCTAGAAGTCATTATTTTTAATTTTCAATAAATAGCAGAATTACTTTGTAATGAAGTTATAACAATTTAATTATAAATTAATTCATAAAGTTGTAATTGGAACGAGAAAAGATTTTACCGTTTCTTTGATACAGATATTGAATTTCACACTGTAACTGCATTTGAGATTAAAAAATGTCAAGTGATCTCGACTATCATCATCACGATAATCTCAATCTGTGCAAATGCAATTTCAGTTCTATCCTCAGTTCGAAAGTAAAGTTTCATTTGAACGAAAACAAGGAATTTTGTCGTGGGATATTGAATCTCATTTTGTTTACACTTTACCAAGCAGAAAATGTATCTCAAGTGACTCGAGTGAAAAGCCATGTTCGAGACGCTGAGCCTCGTTTGTTTATCGATCATTGCAAGTCAATTTTCGTTAGCTTTTACAAATATCGATCTCAACGATTGCATTATTGATAAGAATTCAGATTTGACAACTTAACGATGCGCGCTAATGCTGAATCATAAAAAAAAAGAACGATTCCAAGATTAATATGAAAGTCAATGTAATTAGTCGATATTTCACCATGACGCCACTTCAAGTGACATTTATTTAACCTTTGTGGTAACTGATTATTAATTGATTCACGGGAACCGATATTAATTAATTCGCCATGGCAAGACGCACGTTCGATTGCATAAGCCTAAATAATGCTCATCAGTTTCTATTTTCATTAATTGCAGTTAATTAATCAACTGAATTGAGTCGCTTCAAAATGACAGTCGCAGAGAAGATCGAAACCAGACAAGGTTCAAACGGCGACCTGAGCGTTGTCCAAGTGAGCACCATGTTTGAGAACAACGAGCGACCCGATGACGATGCCACCGAGAGCGACTCTCAAACCAACAGGGACTCTGGAACGGAAGTTAATACCCTACTACTCGTTGGAAATCACAATCCTCAGGTGGAGCCGAAAGTTAGCAACAATGTCCATGAAGAGCGCAACGATAGCAAAAAGTTTGCCAACCATAAGAACATCGAACGCGGTGACACAGCTTCGAACGAACCCCCGGATGGTGGTTGGAGAGCCTGGTCCATCTTAGTTGGCAGCTTTCTCATTAACGGCATCCTTTTTAGTATAATTAATACGTATTCGCTTATTTATTTGCAACTGCAAGCCAAAATGGAGAAGTCTGGGGATGTTGACGCCTCATCTAAAGCTGGTAAGATTTTTAAACCCACAGAAACAAATTTTCAATTCCAAAAAACATGTAGAATATCATTTTTTACAACTAAAAAATTTCATAATTATGTTTTCGTTATGATAGAATTTCAAAAGATAGTCTTTTTTCATACGTTATACAATGATAATTCAATTTCATGCAGAAAAATTAATGTATAATAGTTCACATCATAAATGATCAAGCAAAAAATTGAAAATTGCATTTTATCATTTGAGATAGAAAGGGTTGGTGAAAGTTTAAAGCACATAAAATACGATTGTCACTATGACAAGTTGATCATTTTTCTATTTGAAAGTTATTTGCGACGATATGAAAACAATACAGACCAATTTTTGTAGCGCTACATATTGTTTATAACTTGGATAAGAATGATTGAAAATGTCATAAACTGAAGTGTTTTGTAAAGGGGAAAGCACATCTGACGAGAAAACATAAACTATTCAAGATCATTTTGATAAACGAAATGTTCTTTATAAAAATTTTGACTTTTTTGTTTAGTACAAACCAAAAGAACTTTCCAGTCTTTAACCTCTGATTAGTTCAATTTTCGTATTCAAAAATGATTATAAAAAAGAATTCATAAACTCTAATTTTTTCTTACACTTTCAATTTAGTATTGAATAAGGGCTTAAGCAGGAACTTGACCGAATAAAGTTAAGTCAAAGCAAATTTCTAAATTGTTTGATAGTACGAATGATAATAGTTGAAGGACGATTGTAATTAAGAACAATCTGCGATCTGGAACAAACAATCGGTAATTCATCAACAAGATCGCATTGTCAACAAAATGAATTTGCATCGCGAGCTTGCAGTGTTAACAAGAGTCACGTACTTGGACACGCACATTACATAATTGCCCTGTTTGCAGGTTCATTGAACCAGACGCTATTGTCATGTAATTAAAATGTTCAGCTATCATCACACTTTGCATAAGTCGCGTCCCGCTCTTGATAAAACCCTTATCATCTGCATTCGAACCTTAATGCTTTGCAGTGGTTGAAAAATCATTGATAGTTGAGTTTTCATAATGTCAATCAATCAACCCATGTTCTAAGAGAATTTTCTCACTTTTCCATTTTTTTATTTTTATTTTTTTTTTTTTTTGAAGTTGACAAATGGAAAAATGAATCTTGATTAATTCTTGCTATTTATAGCGGTTTGAGACAAAGTGTTGCGTGAAGAAAGTTGTACTGAATTGCATAATTGGTTGAAATCAATTTGGTAGATGAAGAGTTGCTGCAGTTTATGGCCTGAATTGTTTTGAATTAACTATAATCATTTGATTCGTTCATGTTAATTGGATCAAAGTTTAATTTGATATTGTTGGTGGTAGCACGCGATTATCCAAGCTTGTAATTCATCTAGTTCTATCAGAGCAGATGAAGCAGATGTATATTTTCCTGCGTGTTATCAAACTTGAAAATGAATCGAATTACGAAGGGATCAGTCTCAACCAGCTGGTTCTCACTTATAATAACTTAGAATGACAATTATTGCAATCCTTATCTTGAAACTGTAATTCATTATTTTTCAATTATAACTATTTTTCATTGCAGCTCTTGTGGGATCGCTGACCATTGGAACAACTTTCTTTTTCTCACCCATCTCAAGCATTCTCACTGAAAAAATTGGCATTCAATTAACCACTTTTTTGGGTGGTGCCATAGCTGCTACTGGAATGCTCCTCTCTTCCATGGTTACTGAGAAGGTAATTTTTTAACTGCATTATCGATTTTGTTTTTTTTTTACTTTTTGATTTATTCATTTTTTTGAATTTTTCAGGTGGAGATTTTATATCTGACATACAGTATTCTTTACGGCCTCGGAGCAAGTCTTGCCTATACTCCAAGTTTAGTTATTTTAGGCCATTATTTCAAGCGTTATTTGGGTCTGGTTAATGGAATTGTCACTATGGGCAGTTCCATCTTCACCATTCTGCTTCCATACCTTTTGGATGTTTTGTTAGCCAAAGTTGGCCTCGAGGGAACACTGCGCTGTCTGGCTGGACTTGTTGCTATAATCATGTTTTGCGCGTTGCTATTCAAGCCAATATCATGTAACTATTCGTTCCCAAAATTCAGTGTAATCTCGTTTGTTTTAAATGAATTGTAAAGAGTGCTAATTTGTTGGTTTCTTTTCAGTCAATAACACTGAAGTTGAACCTCCCAAGGCTCGGTGTTTCAAAGCCAAGTTGAAAAAAGCTGTGAACGTGTCGGTTTGGAGACATAAAAAGTTTGTCATTTGGTCGAGTGCAATTCCTATTGCTCTTTTTGGGTACGTTTTTCATTTCATCTCTATTAGAAAAGTTACAATTTTTATTCCCTTCGATTTAAAAAAACTAATAATTTTGCAATATTTGTAGATATTTTGTACCGTATGTCCATATCGGAAAGTTTGTGGAAACAAGGTTTACAAACAACGACAACAAACTTCCAATTCTCTGCATCGGAATAACTTCAGGTATTGGCCGATTAGTTTTTGGTTACATAGCCGATCTTCCCAGAGTGAACAGAATATTATTGCAACAGGTATTGCATCTTCATTTTTATCCAATTATACTGACAATTATAACAACCAGAACAATTTTTTCATCTGATTATTATTTTGCAGATTTCTTTTATAAGCATTGGATTTTGCACGATGCTTTTACCTTTGACGACAAACTTTATCGTTCTGCTTGTCATATCGTTATGTATGGGTTTGTTTGACGGCTGCTTCATATCTCTTTTGGGACCTATAGCTTTTGACATTTGTGGCCAGGCGGGAGCGACCCATGCGATCGGTTACCTTTTAGGAATGTGCTCAATACCTTTAACTGTGGGACCACCGATTGCTGGTCTCATTTATGACTCTACAAGTAAGTTAACAAAAACGAAATTGAAAAATAAAAAAATGATTCTAATGTAATTTTCTTTGTTTTTCAGAATCTTATACGTTGCCATTTATTCTCGCTGGTATACCACCCTTGATCGGAGCAATGGCGATGTTCTTAGTGCGGTGCGTGAAGGATGAAAAACCCGAAAACCAAGTGATCCAGCATGACAATCCTCTGGCAAATGCTGCTTGGAAAAATGGTTAGTGTTTTTGTTCTATTAAATAAAGTCAGTAGATGTTTGATGGTACCAATAGATATTTGCTTTGATGGTCGCGTTATTGCATGTCAAAAAAGAAACCCGCATGGATCGAGTCAAATTCAAAGCACACTCAAGTGTATCAACTGGTGCACAAGCAAAATGAATTGAATGGAATCACGAGCAATAATCGAATCTCATGATAGTGCTAATTACATGCTTCAATCTAACGAGTAATAAACTTCTATTCTACTGCAATCTTGGTTCTGTTTGTACTTTTATATTTCTTTTTGTGTAAGTTTCTGAATATCGTTTTATTTGTTAGATATCGTTGCTATTTTAACATTACTAATTTATCAACACTTTCTATTTTACACTATCTACTTTAACACTTTACAACACTAACACAACAAAGGCTAAAAATGTATGAAAATCGATTGCAAAATGAAATGTGAAATGAAAAGTGAACATTTAAAACACGACTAGCGTAAATGTTTGATTCGTAGGCAAAGCAGCGACGAAACTCCACTTGTATAACGAAACAAATGGAAAGCAAGAAAATTCGACAGGTAGGTCGAGATGTAAAAATAAAAGCACGTTCTGCAACAACTCCGAGTGTTTACGTCGCAATGCCTGCCTCTTCTGCAACAATATCAGAGTCTCTCAGTACAGACAAAATGGCAAAAGTTCCATCGGCTATTCCGAAAGTGACCCGTTGCTGGTCAGCAGCACACGTTCATTTTCGATCAGCCAGTTCAATAAGTTCATGTAACTAACAAATTACCTCTTTGAACGTCTCTGTCTTATAACTTACCTACTCTTCTATTAATGGTTGTTGATTGTGATATTTTTGTATCATCTTATGTGTTTACTGCTTTCTGTCTTGTTTTTTGTGTCGAACCATTGTGATATAAATGTAATTGTTATAGTAGTAATTTGTGGACGGTAGTCGATACAAGAAATTGAATGTTGATGTTTTTAAGAATCTAAAAAAGTTTTTCGATGACTATTGCATACAAATTACATTCCAGCGTTAGCCAAACTGTAAATAAATTTTATTATTTAGAAACGCACTTGTTTTTATTTAATAACCACTTTTTGCGATGACAAGTTTGTATTGAAAATGATTGTTTAAGCATGCTTAGCTTAGTGTTCCTCTTTGTCTTGTCCAAGTTGGCAGACGATTTTGTTTCGTAATAAATCGAACAATTGGTAGAAATTTTTTGAATAGAAATTTTCATAGCGTGGAACTGAACAAAATCAAATGTTGAGACAATTCTTTTAATTTTTTTCAATTATTGTGTCCAAGTTGAATAATATTGATAAAATTTTATTTGATTTTCAGACGATAAAGAGCATCAAAGTCCAAGGAACGGCTCGGTGGCGTAGGCGTCAATGCTGGTCGTTGACGCTGATGGAAATTTTACTTAAAGATTCAACGAAGAAGAGTTTTTTCTGTGGGAGTAGTGCCTCGTGATGTTACAAAATGAATGCAATGCTGATGACCAGCGAATCCTCGTGACACAATCAACGTGATGTTTTGAATTAATTTTGTACGGATGATCGCGGAAATTTTGATTTATACGTTGCATTTACTCTGCTACTCGTGTGTCTTCAAATGGTATGCAATGTTGGAATGTTAAAGTAAGTTTTGACCATCACTTTTGTCGTTGCAAATGTTCTTTGCGTAACGCGGAAACTTAATTTGCATTTTATCATGCACAGCAGAATTTATTTATACCGAGTACACATTTCAAACGACGTATTTTCTTAAAGTTCTGCTGCGCAAAAATGTATATTTTCAAAATCCTCGTGCCATTATGTGAATAGTCAACGGAGAAAGGAATGTTATTATCATAGACTATATTCACAGTTGCGAAATGAAAAATCTAATGAATTTTATCAAAATCCTTGCCAAGGATTCAAGTTGAACAAAATAATTTAACCGAAACGTTGCAAAGATGTTTGAAACTTGAATCGTACTTAAAAAGACTTGCCTAACTGTAAAACACAAAAATGCAATTAATCGCCAAAAGATTTTCAGTTGAGCTTCAATATAAAAATTGTCTTGTGTTTCGTTGCAATACTCAAGTAATAGCTCAATTTTATTATTATTTTAAAATTTAAGATGAATTTGTAGTTTCAAGTGGTTTACCAAGTCTACTTTTAATCCAATGATTTATTTATTAATGTCTGTCTCTTGCATAATATATTTTTTAAACATCGCTGTTCTTGTCGAACATTTTATTGCATTTATATGTGCCATTAATTACACGGCGTTTTAATAATTTGTTAAATTACTTAGACAAATATTTGAAGTTTTATAAGGCGAATTTTCGGTAATTTGATTTATATATTTTCTCCTGGAGTGATCTTGTAACAAAAAGTGAGCTTGTATCAGAATTTAATAACGTAATTGAAAATAAGATGTGGCAATATCAAAAAGTCAAGTATTTTTGAAGAGATTTTTACATAGTTTGACGATTAGAGCCATGTGCTTCAAGGAAATTAGATTTAATGTCAATTTTATAGCAAACGTTATTCCATTAGGACTAGAAGTAAATATACATCTTTAAATATCTTTAGATTAAAACTTCAAAGTAGAGCATATTGGTAACAAACATAAGTACGAATCTAACGAAAGGCCTTTGATAAACAGGATACTGAAATGTACAAGTTTAAAGAAATATATTTTTTGAAAACGGATAAGAAACTAATTAAATAAACTTATCAGAACTTAAATAAAACATGACAGTTCGAATTCAAAAATATTTTTGTAAAGCTTAACTCAATAGAATTATTGTAAAAAAATTTTAGATAAAATTCGTATGTGTATTGCATTTGACAATATTTGATTAAGGTTGCAATAATTTTACACGTTCTCTAGATTAATTTGTCAAAAGTGTGTATTCATTTTCTCGGCGCAAGTTAATGTAATACAACAATACTTTCAAGCTATATTTCTAAGCATTCGTTGTAAATTTTTTTAAGTGTATATTCTTTGGACCATTATTTTTAATAAAAAGCAATATTTGAAAACAATTTGACATACCAATCTGTTTACTTGTTACTTCAGAGTAGAAAACATAAATTACATATTTTCGCAATGTCGTTCAAAAGCTACATTGATATCTGCAGTTTTCTGTCTGTGACGTTAGTAGATATTTCATTTTTGTTCGATTACCCTTTTCACTTTTCCATGTTGCAAAATTATCTACCAAACGGTTGTGCATAATAAGTCATCATTACTTAAACGACTTATCAAACAATAAAAAGTACATCTATCAACGACCATAAAATAATTCAACTAGTTATCTGTTTCAACCCTTGTTTATTAGACTACAATGTTTACAATATTTCATAAATTCAATTTGAAATGATTGCAATTATCTACGTCCCTAAAACCTAAAAGTTCATTCAAATCAGTTTAAAGATTGCGAAATTTCAAAATCGCAACCCACCAAACTCGAGAAATCTCACATTATGAAACACATAAAAAATAATAAAAATAAAAAATCGAACTTCATCATCCCAAAGATTATCAACTTTACTTTTTCCTTCCACCACGTTCCTTTGGCATCAAATTAACAATATTACCCGAGGTAAGATTGTAGTAAGCCAAAGTGTTGTTGTCCTTGAAGAACATGCCCTCATGTTGGAGCTTCTGCTTGCCGGGAGGCATTCCAATTTGTTCATGAATCCTGGCCTTCACAGCGGCCACAGTATCGTTTGGTTGCATAGTAATACTCAAAGTCTGTCCATTCAGCTTCCATTCCGCCTTCTCCGCCATCATTGGGACGTTGATATTAAGTTGAACAGGGCCAGGATGACTAGCCATAAACTGCTGTTCTGGAATCAGCGAATCCTCAGTCCTCAGTTTTTTAACAGGAATTTCCTCCTCCATAGGTTCCGACGGGTGTTTCATTGGCATCGGCGGTCTGATGGGTGGTGGTTGGGGCACGAACGGCATGGCAGAAGTCATGAGCGGAGGAGGTCTCATCGGCGGCATCGGAGCCATCATCATCATCGGAGGTTGGGGCATCACCATCTGTTGTGGAATACCCATCGTCGGCATAGGCATCGGTGCAGGTGGAGGAGGCTGTGGTGGCATAACCGGAGGAGGTGCAGCTGGCATTTTCTGAGCCGGTTTCGGAGGAGCTTTCAAAGTAGCCTGGGGTTTCGCAGCAGCAGCAGCCATCCGCGAAAGTTCACTTTCGCGACTAGCAGGCTTCGGTCCGATCTTCTCCTTCTCCTCGTCTGGCAGCAGACCTTTAACTTTGTGGATCTGGTGGATCTGCTCCTCGAGAGTAATATTCGCTCTGGCCGCTCGCGTTGCAGCTTCCACGCTCGAGGTGTGTCCGTCCCAAGTGACTTTGTCGTCCTTCTTCTTTTCCTCCTCGCCGATCTTTTTACCGATTGCTGTTTCTTCATTTCCAACACCGAAGATATCGGTACGTCTCTCAGCAAGTTGCTTGAGACTGCTCTCGATAGCTGTTCCTGGTGCGAACACAGCTTCCTGAGTCATCTTGTTGAGATGTTTGTCACGCTGTTCCACCCATCTAGGATCCAATAGACCGATTCTCACGTGCTCATGCACCTGACTAGCAGGAATCTTCTCTCCTGTGATTGGCGAGATGAGATACTCGTCAGGAGCAGCAACAGTTGGGGCTTTGATGGCTTTTTGTTTCGGATCGTAGTTCTTCTTGACGACCACGCTGCCAGGTGCCGGAGGCAAGGGCGGCGGTAACATGCTCTTGTCCTTGGTCCTGTCGAGCATTATTTCCTCCTCGTCCGAGTCCTCCTCCATGTCCTGGACGTCGTTGTTGTCCTTTGCGCGGTCTTCCCTCTCCTTCGTACGGTCAAGCATCTCCGATTCTCCGTCGCTTTCAATCTGCATGTCCACGTCGCCGTCTTCGTTTTCTTCAATTCGTTCCTGCATCAGCACCCTGGCACCGACCTCAGTCGGGGTCGTAGGGGCTGGGAAATTGCCAACCTCGAACGGCTGGTAGTCAACGGTTTCGACAACGACAAAGTCGTGCCAGTCGATCTGAGCGTAAGCCACTCGTTCACGTTCTTGCTCCTCTTCCTCTTTTTTCCTCTCGGCTTCCTGGTATTTCAGCCACTCGGCGCGGTATTTAACTTTCTCCTTGATCACGTTCATGTCCATCGCCTCCTCGTTGAGACGTGCCAAGATGTCCTTTGGACGGATCAGAACTTTTGTGTACTGCTCCAGGAGTTTGGTGAAGTACTGGAACAGAGAATGTTGCGGGCGCAAAAAGTCGAATTGAAAGTTCTTTTGTTCACGGGTCATAAGGTTGGTCAGAAATTGACGACCGTTTCGAGCAACAAACTGGGCTGTTAGTTTGACAATGTCAAGGTCGAGGGCTGAGATGGACGGCGGATCTGCGACGAACTCGAATTCTGCCGGTGGTTCCTTGGGGATGAACGGCTGCTCGACTTGTTTCAACAGTTCTTGTTGTTTTTGATGGGCTGCGGGGGTCACGCCTTTTGTTGTTGTCTCGGAGCTTCCTTCGGACTTGCATTCTTTTACCTTGTGTTGATAGTAGGCGTGATAAGGATCGCCAGAGTTTAAAAAGTTAAACTTTGGATTGCCTGTAATGAAAGCAAATATGATTTGTGAGAAAATTAACGTAATAATTTTGTATTTTGATTATTTTACTTAAACGTAATTTTTGCAGTAATTTTTGTATACGTTTTGTGGAAGATGAAATTTTAAAATATGAAATGAAATACGTACCCAATTCTTTCTCGCGAATTTTCGATTCGAATGCAGATCCAACTCGAGCTACAAAACTCGCTGTTTTGTCAACGATGTTCCTCACTTCTGGAGGTGGGTAAATTATACCAATAACAGGTTGCGTCAAAGGCGAAACTTCTTCCGTCGGTTCCGGCGGGTTCGCCTCAGGTGGATTTTCAACCTGGACCGGCATCCTGGCTGTTTTTAATGTATTTTTCACTCTTTATCTGTCTGCTTACTTTCTTTAATTTCTGTTAAATGCTCCAAAAATATTATAGGTTATGGCTTTGTCGCGCACAGTGTTGCCAACAAAAAATTTTGATTGATAACTCAATTTTATTTCTTAGAACTCTTAAAATAAAATATTTTCTCGTTTTATAGGTATTTAGTTATTTATTACTTTTACAATTGAAAATAACTGTTCAAATTTCTTCAAATGTTAAGCATCTAAACTGCTTTGCCGACAGTGAATGAATTGTCAAAAATTTACCGACCGAGCGCTGAAGAACGCGCGGCTAATGTTGCCAACGCACACACAAACACAGCGAGTGTCGTCGATGTTTTGTTGGGCTGAGAAAAAAAACACAAGGAAAACAGAAAGAGAAAAATAGAACAAGCCTAAGCGCAATGATAAAAATACAAGCAAAGGTGGATATGATAAGTTGGCACGATGATTGTCGGTGTAACGTTTGATTCGGGGTCTGATCGGCGACGCAGTGTGATGATCCTTTCGTACACAAAGAAGTGACACACGTAAAAGGGTTAAATGACCGTGACAAACACTCGAGTTGGACCTGTCGAGACACGTAAAAGGATGTGTGATTTCAAAGACGGTGTCGTCTGGATCTCGCGCGACAGTTAGTAAAAGGAACGACCAGTTTGTTTCACGATTGCACGACCAAACGAGCTTCTTTAACGTGTGATCATTAAACGCAGGTTATGAGATACATTTCTACCCAGGAGCCTTACTTAGGGCTGCCACAAATTAGATTAACTCGCACAACAATCTGACTTTGAGGTAAATTTGTTTTGCTAGTAAACCTATTTCGTTTACTTTGCCCACGAGCAGGTGTTTTTTTGCCTTGTTTGGTCAGCTAGGATCGTATTTGTTTTGACATTACTACCTAACGCAAACCGTACCTGTTTGTGTTTGTTAATCCAATTATTTTCATAATCATATTTGCGATAAAATTGTTTTTGTTTTCTTTGTTCGTTTGTGTCTAAGGCTTTTTATATTTGCAAACTTCAAAGGAAGTTTAACATTTTGGTTACAAAAATTTTGATTGTTAAAGACAAAACAAAACAAAAGTTTCAAATTTGATCGTCATCTTATTGTTGCCGTAGTCGTATTGTCGTCGTGGAATGAAAGTTTCTTCTTCCATTCCAGCTGATAAAACCTGAAATTAATACATGTTTTTATTCTTAACTTTGATTAAATTTTTATTCTATTGATACTAATTGATATATCTGTCAGACGTTTAGTTGAATAAAATTGTTTGAAAGTAAACGATTTGTTCGGTTAATAATTTAAACGTTTTTCTGTTGTAGTTTTGAACCAAGACTGCCATTTAAGACTGAAATACCGATGAATACGGTAATCCACTCTCATGTTAAGTACGTACAGCATCAATGGGAAACTGCTTTTCGTGCTTCAAGGTGCCTCCTCCAGCATCAGCCAATAATCAATGTACTATTTTGGAGCATAAAGACGGTATGATTTATCTTGATTTATTCAATCTTAAACCTTGATTTTTCTTAATTTATGCAATATTGAAATCAGATTGTTTTATATAATGAAGGTTTTCACACGCTCAAAAAGTCTCGCATTAAAATTCTCAAGAATTCTTTGAAAATGACTAAGGATTTTCAAGAGCCATAGAAATTTATCAAGACTCGATAAAAATTGTTTAATTATTCTAAAAAAATTAACTTATCAGAAATAATTTCGAAAATGAAAGTTGTTTTTTCAATCAAACTCATTGAGAGCATTTTTTATAATTAAAAGTATATTTATTTATACATTTGACTGAACTTGTTTTCATTTCTGAAATGGATTATGTTTCATTCTTTAATGTGAATGCATTTATTCATGATTTCCTTAATGATTCAATACTTATGTTTAATTCGTTGTTTGAATGAGAAAAATATCCATAATTAATCATCTCTTAGAATTTTTGAAAATTGAGATGTGTACATTTTATAAAATTGTTTTTCCGGGTTAAGGTAAAGAGTTATGATTCAAGTTTAAAAATAATTGTTGTATCAGAAAGTATATACATATGTACACGGATAAGCATGAGGATAACTTTTTCTTTTTACTGTTTCAGAAACTATGGAGTTACAGTGCTTGTACCCACCAAACTCTTCCCAAACAGATCCCCATCGGATGTCATCGGAGCTTCATGTTAACGGAAACAAGAACTCTGTGACCATGGCTTCAACATTAAACAGCTTTGGGTCTCATAATTGTGGCTCTGTACCTACAGTTCACTCTGTACCATTAAACCAGAGCCACTCGCGTTTACCGCGAGGTCTTTGTGCCCGACTGCCGGGAAGGTCTAATAATGTTAACTCTAACGTTAATCAGTCCTCGGAAAACAAACATCGAGAGCCATCCGAAAATAAAATTACTGCCCTTTTTGATAAATACAAGGTACTTGTTAGAAATTTTTTAATTTTTCAGTTTAATAAAATATACTAACTTATGACAATAAAAACCAGTATTAAAGAAATAGAAAAAAACGAAATTAATTAAAAGTATTTATGTAATATTTAATTATTAGTAACAACGTTTATTTAGTAATTACAAAGTAATGTTAAATTGCAAATAATTAAAATTTAAAATTCATTTACATAAAGAGAACTACCTCATTTCGTTTTACTATGTTTGAAATAAATGTCCCTAATTATCTTCATGTTTTTGCGTTGTGGTTTTTACAGGACCCAGAAGAAGATCTCATCTTAGCGGACGGCATCGAAAGACTTTGCGAGGATTTGCAACTCTCACCGGAGGAATTTAAAGTTCTGGTATTTGCGTGGAAGTTGAACGCAGAGCAGATGTGTCAGTTCACACGACAAGAGTTTGTCAACGGACTGAAAGCCATGCGCGTAGACAGCATACGCGGGATCCAGCAGCAGCTGCCTGAAATTGTGCGTGAACTGACAGTGAACGGTGAGCTTTTCAAGGACTTGTACAGATTTACATTCCGTTTTGGTTTGGACGTGTCGTCCGGTCAGAGGATCCTGCCGGTCGACATGGCAATACTCCTCTGGAAGCTCGTGTTCACGATACGCGAGCCGCCACTGTTGCGTCGATGGCTTCAGTTCCTCGAGCTCAAGTACGATATCCGGGGCATTCCGCGCGATACCTGGAATATGTTCCTAAACTTTGCCGAAATCATCGGTGACGATCTGGGCTCGTATGATGACGCCGAGGCTTGGCCAAGTGTGTTCGATGACTTTGTCGAGTATGAGAACGATAAGATGAATCAGAATTTCACCAAAGAGGATAGAATAGAACATTCGGCCAACTGATTCGCGGCAACGAATCAACAATTTTGGCAACTTTGCACTTGATCGACTCCGAATCAGCGATTTGTTGTCCACGCGACTATTCTGATCGCTCTTTCGTAAAACAGTCCGACGCTGTTGAGTACATATATTATTAATCTGAAGTTGATTGATTTTAACCATTTTTGTTGTTGTTGAATTTTGTTTATCAATTTCAAAATTATTAATCAAAATAAACTGGAATTCAAAGCGTGAATTTATATTCAAACAGCATTTGTTCGGTGTGAAATAAACTTGAGATGCTAATTTAAAGTTTTGGATGTAGCATAACAGCATGTGTTTCTTGTACAAATCGATTTCAATTAATAATATAATAAACAATAGAGAGGAAAGCGTACAGCGAACTGTAGAAAGTGGATTATTGTAAAGTAGCTATATATTTTGAAACTTTTATCTCTTTCGCGAACTCTCGCTTTTGTGATTTTCTAAGCGCCCTCTCTTGTAAAACTGTAATCAGAGTTGCGATTATTCGATTGGTTCTACGCAAGACAGAGTCAACATTTTTGTTACAATTGTGTAGTGGTACTGAGCGCAGTTAAAGGAATTCATAATTTATTGTCTTCTTTAGCATGCTCGTCATAGTTTCGTTGTTACACTCATCAACGGCCTGGGCACAATTCGAGTCACTCTTTTTTGCAATACTTTTTGTTGCAATCATTTTGATGAATTTTCTATTTGTCCGATTTAACTTCCATTTTGTAAAACGGTTTAAACAAATGATAAATACCTAGCACAATTTGATTGTTTGGATTTTTATTGGCTATTTCGCATTTAGTACTAGATTATTGATGTTGATTCGCCTTTTGATTGTTGCGAATAACTTTGATTGTACATCACAGCGAAAATAGCATTCTAAATGTACGAATACAATGCATGATTTTATTGTAAAAACGAGTGCAAGGAAGATTATATATTTAAATTTTAGTGTTACAATCTAAACATGTGATAAATATACGCTCGAGTACATTTATATGAATGTATATAAATATACTCTTTCTTAGTTGTAAGGTGGTATGAAGGACTAAAGACAAACTATCTAAGACGTATAGATAATGTAACGAAAATATCTTAGTATTTAATGCAAAAGTCCAGTGATTTGTGTATTTTATATAAAGAAGAGTATCCGCGTTAAACTAATAGACTAATTATATATTTGTATATTAAAAACCGTATTGTTCACATACTTTTGTTCCGTTTTGGAGGACCAATGGACGTTTTTATTGGCAATTTCTTTTGTTTTTGTTTATTCAAATCTGCTAATTTGAATTTGATATTATTTCTGATTTCTGACATATTTATTGATTATAAATAGAACTTCCAATAATTATTTGAAATGTCCTAGTTTTAACTCAATTTAGAACTTGATAGTATAATTATTTTGGTATTCGATCAATAATTATGAATAACCCGTTTTTGGATAATCAATAAAAAATAAGAAAAAGAAAAAGTATTATATTTGTCAATAACTTATTGGGATCCATTTCATGTAGGCGAGTGAATGAGGATTTTAGGATCAAGGGTCATTAGTTAAACAATTATACATTCTATATCTGTTTGATTCTACTTTAGGAGCCCGGTGGGTTTTTTTAAATAACGATCAGAACTGGAATGGTATGAATTCAATTGGTAATTTATTTGCTTCTGTAAACCTGATTAGAGTTTGTTTATTTGATATTGGATTTAATCCTTGGAAATTACAGTGGATCATTATTAAGAGTGCTTGATATAAACAAGTGAATTATAAAGCAATTTAGATTTGATTAGTTTGAAATTCATTTATCAGACAAATGTAATTAATGCATAATGATTCTTAGTGAATTTCTTATTTTGAACCAATTCTTCAAATTAGTACCTTCACATCGAAGGAAAATGAAAGATCAAAATCGGCTAAAAAATTGTATTTTCTTAATGCTTGGTTCATAACACAAAACGAAACAGGAATGAGTAACAAATTTAAATGAAAATTCTTTGTTAAGTAAATTTCTTTCTGCTAATTTTAAGAACAAGTTATTAACTTCATTTGTAGACGGAAATTACATTTTTTTCATATCTAAAATTATCCTAAAGGTTTTTGAGACTATGTATCATTTCATATATGGGTATGTATATTACTTTTTCCGTCCAGTGATGAATTATAAAAATAATTTCATGGGTGAATTATTTAGTCAACAAATGCTTTTGTCATTTTGATAACCGAATTAAATTTGATATTTTTTAAATAAATAAAAAAATGACTTTTGCTCTGTACAGCGTGCGCTGACATGAATTTGGCACATGCAATAATGAAAGTTTAATCGACTCAGTCAACTAAATGAGAATTCAACATTTTTTTGATAAAAATCGTGTAAACTTTTAACGATGCTTTTGTCATACCAGCATTACCTCCGTTTCAACTTTTTTTTTCACAATTCCGATGATAACCATCAGCTTTGTATTGCGTATCATTTTTTCTCTATTTTTTGACGCCAATTGTAATCGAATGTCCAAATTGAATTTGTGATGAATTCAAATCAACGCGTTTGAAGCGCCCATTAAAAACGTCCAACTTAAATCCGATCCGAATTTGATTTGAATTAAACTGAACAAAATGATAACAATTATAAATAACAAACAAAAAAGAAGAAAAACAGGACGAATGATTATGATATTGCAATTTGTTTCATATTTCGTTTTTTTTTCGCAAACATCTTTCTGTGTGAAAAACTGGAAACATTTTTCATCGAACATACATATAATAAAAGTCGTACAGTTATCGAGATGGAACAGATGGTAATTGAGTTACAATTTCACAGGATTAACTTATTTGTATCGTTCGTTTTTTGTACAAAAATCAAGTACGATACACTCTGTCACAAGTCTTTCAAATTAACTCGTTTGAGATACAAAATGATAACTATAATTGAAGAGCTATGGACGAACGATATCGTCAACACTTTTAATTACTGTTTGATAATGTGTTTTTATAATTGCAGTGCTTATTTAATTAACAGAACAATTCGGTCATACATCGAAGACAATGTATGTCTCATTGGACAACAAGTTTTCATTGCATCTCTCACGAGGCGATTCGTTTTTTTACTAACATTAAGAAACAGTCTAACAGAAATGATATACTGAGTTCGGTTGAATAGTTTTGTATAAATACAAATAAATTCGCTCGATCTAACAAGGATTTAATCAAACGTCGATTACTAATTAGGTATGGTCGTTAAAATTATTTATGTATCTGAGAAAAATGACGACTCGAGTTCACAAATGTACAGTCTAATAAATTCTTCAAGTAACAAATTAAATAAAACTGACAGTTTTCAAAATTAATAATGCATGAATAAAATACATAAGAAATGAACAGTCAAAAGCATCCAATGAATTTCATGTGAAGAGTTTCCAATCGTTATTATCAAATTTTAAAGTGAATTATATTGTCTACTGATGAGTTTATGATTGTGCAACTGAATTTTGTCATTTCATTCATTTTTTAATGTAATTAAACGAAGAAAATTAAATAATCATCAAACAAAAAGTTTGTGGCCTTCTGTGATTGCTGTTTGATTGACAGATTCAAAACAAAAACGCGTGGAGGAAAAAAGTTGTTAACATAGTGTAAAAAATTGTGTACACAACAGTTTTCGTATAGCATTTTAATTGAATAGGATACGATATCAGCATAGAAATATAATCATGTTCTACAAACGAAAATCACAAAAAACTGAAAAAAACAGCGGTCAAAAAGGAATGAACGTCGACAGAAATATATTATTACAGCCGAAAAAAAAGTATGTAAGCACCAATGCAAAGAGTGCCAATGTGTAATAAAAAGTGGATTTTTCGATGAATTCTACATGAACTGTGTGTGCTTACTGATAAATTAATATAAATGTATGTCTATTTCTAAAATTCCATCAAATTCTTATTCACACACAATACTCCTTCCAAAAGCAGTCCGTACTTGGTGTTATATTTCAGAAATCATTTTTATACCAAGTTTGAGTTTTGTTGTCACGAGTGTCTTGTAATTAAGCAAGAGACGTGTCCCAATTAGTGGCCGACATCATTCGAAAATTATCTTTCTTACACTGTCTCTTATTTCAAACTTTCTATTAATGCAATTTTCTATGTAAGATTTCGGAGAATTAATTGCAATTATAGTTTTCGCGTTTATTAATGTCACATCAAATTTGCTTTTGCCATTCAAACCTGTCTTTGAAATAGTGCTTACCAAAATATCTCCACAAAGCCACGTTGGCAAAATGTAATACCAAAATAGCAACGCCATTGAAAATTATTGTTTTTATAGCCAAAATTGAACGTTATTATAAAATATAAGTCGACTTGTAATTGAGTGATTTTTTTAGAGGTTTGGTTCGTGAATTTAACTAATTTAATTAATTAATTCAAATTCTCGAGTTAATAATTTGTATCATTTGCATTATGAGCGCACTTGGATTTGTCATGCATCAAATATAAGATGTGTACTACTTTAATGATGCCCGCTGTATCTAAAAGGTTTCCACATTTGCTGACAGTGACGTAAGTAACGGATAGGTCGAGTAATTGCTTCACTTAGTACAAAACACGTCCGAGTACTGTCGTTCTCACTTATCAGCGTCAACATAAACTACAATACCATTAGTCATGTTTTCTGATATACCGAGAAATATACTTATATTTTTGTTCTAATAAATAAACTTGGAATTCAAATGCATCCGCTTGATATATCAGTGACACACAATTTCGTTAGAACATATGATAACACGGTCTAGCCACATTGTCCCGTAATGACGTTTATTGGTCAATTTGAGTATCCATCGAATATTTTGATCACGTTCGTATCATAATTTTCTTCAAGTTTAACAGCTTTCATTCTTCCATTCATGCGTTGCTTTTTATTTCCCACATCGACTTGTGTATTTCGCGCGAATTATTATTCGTTACTCAAATTATAAATGTAATAGTTTGTTATATATATTAATACATTTTGTTATGAAGTTCTGAGTGTTAAGCTATTTGCAAACAAATGTTGGTATTTATTTTAATGGATTGTTCGTTAACAATCTCTGCACGTGGAATTTACAATCTGCGATGGTAATTTCAGTAATCTAATTTCCACAAAGTGATTACTCAAAATTATTTGAGATCCATAAACTTTTAATTAAGTACCTATGAGTTCCCTAGGAGTAATATGTATGACTTCAGGGTTGAGCATCACCAATTGCCTAAAATGAGAACTTCAGTGTAGCGCTAAGGTTCTAATTTTCCATTTAGAATGTCAGTGACGATCAATTTGAATTTACATTTTCAGCTTGTAAAAAACAAATACAGTCAATTTGCACTTAAATTTAGTTTTATTCACATCTAAAATAATAATCCATAAATGATATTTTTAGACTCGATTTAAATCAAAAGTAGGATTAAGTACTGTTAAGTGCCCTTATTTTGACTTTTTTTTCAGTAATGACATATAGTCACGCATGGTGTGCCAAAACCAAGCTACTGGCAAGATTGTTACAACGAATAGAAAAGCTCCAATCATAATAAATATAATCAATAAAACTGTGTAATATTGGAAATAGGATATGTCTCTTCCACGATACTTGTAATGCGATGCATTTGGAAATTTCATCAAATGTTCAATATTCCAAACGGCTCTGTCCATCGGCTTTACCTGTTCGTCATTTAAAATTGCTGATAGTTTTTTGATGTTCGATTTGTATCTAGAAATAATACCATTTAGTCGTGAATTCGCAAATGATAGTCAAACGAAATCGAACAGTCCACTCACATCTTGTTACCCAAGACTTTGTTTATTGTCGATCTCATATTTTCTTCTGTCAAATTGTCGATGTCCAAAGTCAATCCTATTTCGTAATCTAAAATCCTTCTAGCGTTGAAATTTTGGTCCCCGAAAAATGGTATGGCAATCACTGGTACTTGGTAGTGCACGGCTTCTTGTAAAGACTGCAATCCACCCTGCATGATGTACAGTTTTGTATTCGGATGAGCTGCAACATATCAGAAGTAAAACGAAAAATAAACGGCCGAAGAAATCTATATTTTTCATTTAAAATGAACGGTTCTTGTTTCTCATACCTAAAATAGCTTGCTGTGGCGCCCATTTCACGAATTTAATATTTAACGAATTGAAAGGCGGTTCTCCATCGTGTTTCCAGATAACTCGCTGATTTAAGGAATCTAATGTTTTGCATATTAGAGCTTGTACGTGACTGTCTAATTGACGGGTTTGTAAATTCGAACCTAACGAGAAATAAATCGCGCCGTTTGTTGAATTGTCTAAAAACTCTCGCAGGTCCTGAAAGTATTACCAGTGTCAATGGGGTCATGTAAAAATCCGATAAATTAAATGTACCGAGTTACTAACGACAGGTAGCGGTGTTGGTTTGTTACTGATGTGCAAGCTGTGAACTTCGATCACGTTCGGCAAAATCGGCTTTGGATATCCCAAAACATGATTATTCCCTAAAATGATTAAACTTAAATTGTTTTGAATACTGAGCACAGACGTGTTTGGTACTAATTTGCGAGCAATTGCTTCAGCCTCGGGCAGGTGGTACGATTTGAAGTAAAATCTGCTCCATAAAGTGTAAACAAAATTCCAGATCTGTTGTGTCGGTGTCATTCTTTCGTTAAAGGCAAAAGCCATGTCAGGATTTAGTAAAGGATCATCTGGATTACCTGTGGGATTAATACAAATTTAACAAGTTGTGTTATACTGTTAATGTAATTTCCGCAAGATCAGTGCTTGAGCTAAATATCAAAATGATAAATCGAAGTATTTCAATGTTCAATATAACTTACCAACAGAATCCATGACGTACGGCAAATTTCCAACGCTCAAAAATCCAATTAAGGGTGGAAAGTTGTAGTGCTGGACTAGTGAATAATAGCATTGAAACCATAAATGTTCTATTATGATTGCATCGAATGTCAAATTCCTGGAACTTTAGAATTACCAAAAAAAACTAATATATTATGAAAATAAAAAAGAAATATTTCAATTAAAATAGGTGTTCCACCAAAAGTTCTAACTTACATGAGTTTTTTAATGGGTTCGCTCAAAAGTTGCTCTTCGCACAATTTATTCGAGCCCTTCATGTTTTTTTTCAGCAGTGTAAAAGGGCTGTAGTGCCTGAAATATGATTATTATTTGCAGATTTAAAAAAAATAGTTTTGAAAATTTGTTTCAATCAATGCGATTGTGTTTTGATTTTTGAATTAAAATGTTGTTTTTAATCATCACTGTTTGCGTTTCTTTTTATTTCGAACGCAAAAGTGAAATTTGAACTGAAAAGCCATCCAGTATAATATGAAATGAAACGTTTCAATTATTGCTCAAGTGTGTGAATAAAAAGCCAATGAATGGCGTTTAGTAAAATGATCGTACAAGCATAGTCAGTCATTATACTTAAGTAATTACTTACATTATCGAAAGAACAAAATGTCTTATGTCTAAATCGAGTTTGATAAAAATTTTGTTTCAAAAAAAAAAATTATTTGATTACCTGAATCCTGTGCAATCTTCGCGTCGGTATGAAAAAGATAAATCAATGTCCTCATAATTTTCAACGGGTTTCTGGAAATATCAATAATAGTACACAATCAAAAAAAGTCGATATTTTTCAAATTGCAAACAGTGTAAATAGTTTTGGTTAAAAAAAGAAAACCAAATAACTCAATAATTTACAGATTTATTTTTTTCATTCAGGAATTTTATTGTGAGAAATTCTATAATTATATACCAGGACATGTTGTTCATGCCATTATGAAAATACCTTTTGCGGTACCGGAGATATTACAGTAATATTATGTCGAACAGCAAGTGTCTTCATTAGTGCCTGAAACGGCTGTTGATGACTATAACTTGCACTGGGACAAATTCCTAATATCCGGTACGCCTGACAAAAATTACACTCTAGCATAAACACACAGAAGCATGACACTAATAACTTTGCGACTGCTAGTATCATGATTAAGAATACTATATTGTCAATTAAAAACAAAAGACAAAAAAAAATCGACAAAAAAAGTTTGGTCACTGACAAATTTTTTTTCTCACTTATAAAAGAATTAGCTCCTCACTCGTCATTTCTCGACGAGAAGTGCTTTAAGACTGAGACTTATAACGCAATTATGACTAGTCTTCCTAAATCTAAGAAAAAGTAACTTTATCAACTTGATTATTGGTATACTCAATGGGGCTCTTTGACAAATTAAATCAATCGCCGCTATAATTCGACACGATGCAGAGTCGTCGGAGCTAGATTTATTCAGAGGTTTATTCATTTTTTTCTTCCTTTATCTGAAGTAGTAAAACGACATTGCTCATTTTGAATTGGCTTGTTGTACTTCAGCCGGTTGCTTTTTTATTGCCCTAGCGCGCTTTACAAGTTTGAAAAAACTATTTCGCCTCTCAATTCTACTTTGCAGATAAAAGTCTCATCCAAGTGTTGAAAAATTTTCCAAGTAAAAAATCAGTGTTTCCACAACAAACGAAATTAGTCGAGGATATTTCATGCTAAATCGTTCCTCTAAAATTGACCTTTTTCTCTCAATTTACACACTCGTTGGCCGACGTTCTGCTGGCATTCCACGGAGATAATTTTATGCATTTCATACTTTGCGTGATACGACCAGAGATTCCATTGAATGCCTAAATTGAAATGTTTGAACGATTTTGATAAAACGGTTGCATTGATGGGACGTCATAATCCTTATAGATGAACTTTAAACAATGTTGCGCGGATGAATATTTTGGTCTGTGTATAGGAAAGCATTTATATTCGACAAAAGTGGCAAGCTTAGACAAGTTAGCATTCATCAATTTACGTCTATCACGATGATGAACGGTGTGGAAGAGAAAGCGTGGCGTTTTCCATTTGTTGAGTATAGCGTATACATGTAAAGCGTATGGTGTGTATCCTCGTCGGTTCCTAGGCGTTGTCTTACTTCTACGCCTTATACCTGTGAGGGCTAAATAAGGATTACCCTTCGTATCTTGCGCCCTTAAGTGGTTGATCACAGTGCTTATCTTTGCGTAGTTTGCTCTGAGTTAAAGCATACGTTAGACGCGCGTGTATTCGCTTTACTTTGGCCAAGCAATAAGCCGAGGATAAGCACATAACGTTGGACTTGAGGAAATGGCTGCAACTTGAAAAGCGTAAAGCGTGTTCGGCAAGGACCGCCCTATATACCCAAGCTATCCTTGCAATTTCTCTACCTTTGATAAACTTTGCTTGTTTAACGTTATGGACTAATCGTTGTGCACGCGTCACACCAAAATAACACAACTTCTCTTTTAACCATTTTCAATTAGTTCACTCAATCTCCTTTTTGAACTGACGGATTTGTTTATGCGCCACTGCTTTGTCACATTCAACATTTGTACGCGTTGCACGCTCAAATGTAACATTTTTATACTGAATGCAAATTCGAGAAATATCATTTCGTTTTTATTATCAACGTCGAATTTCAAACAATGCTAACAATTTCGATATTGCGGAGTATTTTTCCAAGAGAAACAACGAGTCGGGAACAATTTATTTCGACTCATATTCGGTAGCTGTTCTAAGCGAGCTTTCATTTAAACTTGGACAAATAAACTTACGGGGTCAAAAGTGTTCAAGTTGAATATGTTACAAGTAGGCAAAAAAGCCGACAATCTGTAAGATGATAGTAATTACTCGAAATTTGTTAATCTCAACTGAAACTCCGGTAATCCTAATCGAAATTCTAGTAATCTTAAACTCTACCCATGTTGTTCTCGGATCGTTATCCGGATTTTCCTCGCCCGCCACGGTGCAAGTGATGAAATTGTTTTTTCTTCTCATTTTAGCAAAAACAAGTTATTTTATCAACCAGATGTCAAAGTTTAAACATTCCTCGAATACTTTCATCTATTTTCGGCAATTTTTTCGCGATAAATAAAACTGACTGACATTATCTCACAATGGAAATTGTGTTGTTTTCATTCAAAAAAAAACTGATTGTCATCAATTAACACGAATTTAATTGATCAGTTAAAAAATAAAAAAAAAACAGTACGAGCAAAAACGGGAACAGTAAATTAAAATACGAAAAATGAAAATATCGTGATGGAAAAATGGTGTGTTGATAATGATCAATAACTGGTTACAGATTATTTGAATTAATTTGTTTAAAGCAATGCGGGCTAAAATTGTAACTTTCCGAAGCGAACTTATGCTTTCGTACCATGTAGTAGATGTTTATATTCGTAGAAGCTCACAAAACTAAACTAGTACCTCTAACCTTAATACGAAGCTGTAGTTCAAAGGTGGCTGCAACAACAACGCATCTAATTACTCGTTACCGTCCACCAGTTAGAAGCTACATTTACATTTTGTTTATCTAAGTACGTGTCGTAAGTTGTGCTTGCAAATATATTGGTTTCATTGGTTTCAATCAAGTGCATTTTTGGACGCTTGTTGCAAACTGTGTCGTAAAATTAAAGTAACTGTAACAAAATTTTCATTTACACAAGCTGCTAAATTGTTCACTAAACAAATAGACAGTGTCAGAGTTTCATTGAGCATCCCTTTTAAGAAAAGTACGAGCATATTTTATCGAAAAAACTTTGAAATTAAACTTTGGTGTTAGCAAATCAGAATCAAAGTCAGAAAGCTTTCGATTACAAAGACTAATGAATATTGATATAAAATTTAATCAAAGTTTTTTATTGAAGCTCTAGACAAACGAAATTTTTTAGTTTGCTTTCCTACAAAAATAAATACTTGTGCCATCGTATAAAGGTCACGAACTCGAGTTATATGACTGAAAAAAAAATGTTGCAAAAAAATAAAAGTTCTACAATTTTTATATTGCAATTGAGTAAGTTTCTCCATCATATTGTTTACTCAGAAAAACAATTTTTGAGATTATTAAAAAATGAAAAAAAATTGTTGAAAAAAAAATAAAAACTGATTATTAGAGACAACAACAACATTGTCGACTTAAATTGTGTTTCGCGAGTAAGGAAATGTTGGTGGGATAGAGGAAAATAAAATCATCGGTTGGGACGAGAGTCGTTGACGAATAGATGTACATGCAGAGATCCTCTCGTCAAAGCACCAAAAGCATACAGTGGTGTGTACAGGTGTGAGAGGGATATTGCAAAGTGTGGCTTATGTGTATAATAGAGTTGCGAGGTCAAACCAGATCGTAATTAAGCAGCTGAAAGCCAATTCCGCAAAAGTTGTAAATAAAGCATATTCAGGGAATTTATTGTTACAAATTTATTTATCAAGTTGTATTTAAATACCAGCAATACAAACGGATTCGAAAGAAAAAATGATGATTTAATGAGTAGAGATTGCAATGAAACGTCGCTTCGACACACATCCTATTTCATTAATTGAAATTCGTTTGTTTTTACAGTTTCTCTTCAATTGTTGAATGCAAAGAAAATTGAATTTGCGAGTCGACAAATCGTAATGGGAGGCTAGTTTTCGATCGTTTTTCAAAACCGACAACCAGAATTTCGTACTGGTACATTTGCAAATTGAATTCTACGATTTGGGCAGTAAGCGTCACAATTGAATTTTGTCAGAAATTATGTGAATTTTGTAAACAATTTTCCTGTCGTAGATCGATGCCAACCTGACGCCTTTGCATAGACTAATTGCGATATCGAAGAATGTAATTATTGCGCCAGTTGCAATGCGTAATAAATTTTATGCGATCCGCGGATTTCTAAAATCAGATCTACTGCGGGTATTTCCGAGCGGATGTATTTCTGCTTTCTCCTTTATAATCGTGTTGCGTACATCAAATCAATTTCTTAATTAAATTTAATTCATATCGCGCAATAAACGTCCAAAAAAAAATAATCTCGATTTCGATGAATTCAACTTTTCACAAAACTGAAATATTTCATCTGTCTTGTAAATCGACAATTCAGCTGACAATTATTTCTTTCATCTATAATGAGTAGATGCTTTGACAAAATCATTCTAAAATAATGGCGTGTTGTACTAGTTATAACATTACTTTTTAGATATAATCTGTATGAGTTTCGACGAGATTGAAGACGTGGGTCAAATGCTTATACAACAGTCAAAGGTCCAGATAAACTTTAAGCTGGAATATGAACTTGAGTGTTTCTTGATTAAGGTGAGATTTCATTCGAGTCACAGTTATATATAAGTATTAACGTCTATTTACCGAACTTTTTCACATGATAAAGTTTCTAAGTACGAAAGTAACAACAAATTGTTGTGTGTCTGATTTCGACTTTTATTCGCCAAATTTTCAATAGTTTTGTTATGAATCTTGTAAATCTACGTTAAAAAAAATACAATTATTATTATTATCGAATTATTTATTATTTATTATCGAATTTTAATAAACTGTCAAACACCTTCAAAAGTACGATTCTATAAATATTACTGTTTAAAATTTTCTGCAGAATAAAGTTACACAATTTATTTTATTTATATTATTCCATTATTAATTACTTGCTCGCAAACTTATGAAATACCAGTTTAGAATTCCTAGAAATTCAAGCTGCAGAAATCAATTTTAATAAACCAGTGAAACTATTTCCGTTGATTTGATTCAACTTTTAAAAATACGAAAAAAAATTTAGAATAAACAACGACTTTATTTATATCTGCCAGTGGCAATCTCGTGAAAAGTTAAATTAAAATGTTAGTCCACAGAATGAATTTGAAGCTCGACTAATAATTGACGAAATTATTGATCAGGCATTAAAAGCTTTATTGAGTTAAGATAAACCGATGTCGCTGCTTGCGAGATCCCGTGTCTTACGAGGTGTCATATAACATTTTGATTGGTCGACAATGCGAGTAGAGCGCGTGTATAACGTATCAAGTTATAATCAGATAACTAACCGGCCAGTTTTCCCTGACGGACCTCTCAAAGTTCAGAACTACCAGCACACTGTCACCTTTTTTGTCTCGCCTGTTTCAATTTGCAAAAGTGTGTACACACAAACTGCTTTAAATGGCGATAAAAAACGGACAAAAAGGCGAAAAAATTAAAATCTGCGAGACAGAAAAAACAACGAGCCAAATTTATGAGCAATCCTAGATTGTGTCATCTGAATTTTGATTGCGTCCCGTCGCCGATTATATGTTTATAACGTATGTGTTTTTGTTGCGACCGAGCTTTTTTATCCGCGGCAAAGCTTGCTAACCGAGGACAGACGTTAATAAAGGTTTCCTCCGGCAGAATTTATTAAAGAATAAACATCGCCGGACATAATAAAAGCCACGTACGCTTTGCATTAACGCGCGGGGAGACGTACAAAAAAAAAGTCTTGCATCTCTCTCGTAACACGCTGAATAAAGGATGGTGGATCGATATTGGGTTGATCGTTTGTTCGATCGCAATCTGCAATCCAAAGTCGTCCAGCTAATTCGCAAGTCGACCGATTGAGATTTAAAACGTTTATTGTGTCCTGAAACTAAACCCATATGTCTTATACGAACCCGGGCTTAGCCCTGCTCGAATCCGGGTCAAGTCTGATCTGAACCCAGGTAAAGTCTTATCCGCTTTACCAAAGGTAGCGCGGCAGGCTTTGACGCACCGCTAACGAAAATTTACATTGACGAAAAATAGTGCTCCTAATTTATCTTCGTCAGTTCTATCGGGCGAAGCCGTTTTCTCTGTACAGCCTTATTTCGATCGGCTGTTTGATTAGTTTTTTTTTTGATATCCTCATTAAACAGCGACCAAAAGACACGCAAATAAACAAACGACGAAGCGGGCGAAACAAAATTGAGCAATTTTTCGTCATCGAGGCGAACGCGCGCTTTTGCGAGCGAAATTAATCATTGGGAATAAAAAATTTAAACGACATCGCATTGATGGGAATTGTCTGGGGTTGGCTTTTTTTCCGCGTGAGCGCGTTGGTTTTTGGTTCGCGTAACGGCGTATCGTCGAGGGTCAATGAATTTGTGTAATATATCGGTTCAAGTAAACGATACATAATGTATTCGGGCAAAGAGTATAGCTCAAGCAACAGCGTTATCGTCTGATATTTATGGCATCTTGATACGGGCGAATGACGATTTGAGAACGTCCCGCGAGTGCGCTCTCTATTTATATGCGCGGCTGAAATAATTGTTTATTTTTCGATACCTATCTAAATAGCGCTCGAGGTATCTTTATCGTGAGTTTTGTCCTTTTTACGCCCGGCTGTTCTCTTTGGAGTATCTCTATGACAGTCAATGCGCGAGCGCCGACCCGACACGCGTATAGCAGAATCCGGAGGCGCCGGCGTCGTCCGCGTCGCACCAAAAAGGACCTGCCAAAGGTACCGCTGATATTGTTAGTTCGCCGTGACCCGCCGTCGTGTCCAGTTACAACATCGATACGCGCGATCAAATCCCACCATCCACTCATTGCGTAAACAATACGAGACGCGCCGGCTTGTACTGCCGCACATTTATCTGCGAATTTTAATTGTGACGTGCCATATGCCAACGATGTGAATTCATCTTACCAAACAAATTTTTACAATTTACGAATGTAAAGGATTCCTAATTACGGACGCTGATCAGTAATTAGTTGACGTAAGAAACCATCATTTTTTACATATTCGAACAATTTTTGTTTCTTTTTTGAACAATATTTTTCGGGTAAACGATAAAAGATTTCTCAGTCCTTCGAACTGTGAAATTTGCCTTCTTTTTCCAATTTATAAAACTGAAAATGTTTTAATATTGGTAGATAAAAAAGGAGATTGATTATAGTTTCTTTTTCAAGTTTTTGCAAAAATTTTCTAATTAAGCTTAGCAATTTAATTTGATTAGAATTGATCGATGAGGTTTTTTTTTGGAAAAAAATGGTCGAAAGTATTTTTACACCATTTGTTTTCGGTGAATTTGCTATGGCTTCATTTTTCTTTCATTGTTGATCAGCAATTTTCGCAGGTGAAAAGACGCGCAGGAGAGAAATGGAAATTCTCGAGTGCCGTGCTTAAAAATTTACCCAAACGCAAGTGTGCTGGGGTTAAAATAATCGTCGTAAATTCTGATTCCTCGCGATGTCCAATTTTTTTTTCATCTTACAATCCGCCGTCGTTATGAATTTTAAAAACAGGCTTTGATGAATTAAAATTTCATAATTCATCTTACGTATTCTAATGCCAAGGTGAAATTGTTCTTAAAATTGCCCGATTGCCTCGTCTTCTTAACGAAAGATCTTGCTAAGTAGTGTTGGAGAACATGCGTGATTAAAATTATATCAACAACTCGATTCAACTAGACTCAAGTGGAGGAGATTATATCAAACACATTATGTCATCAACGGTGTAATGTACGATTCGATCTCTAATGATACTTTTGTTATTTTGCCAACAAATTTTTTTTTCGTACTTTTTTCTGCAAGCTTTTGTTTTTCTTTGTCCATGTAAAATAAAACGGTTCTTGATTATTTCACCTTAAACCTGTAAACTCAACTATTCAAGAATTTGATATGTGAAATATGTTTCATCGTCCAAATTTATATCTTAATCCGACAGATACAATATAACCGGCTAAAGTATCTGCTGCTTCTTTTTGAATTACGTTTTTTCATTCCTTCGGCCGTTTTCTATTTCAAGGACTTTGTCTTGGGAATTTTATGATACACTACACGCCCATCTTGAAAACGTAATTTTGCAACATACCTTTTTTTTCGTCCTATCTTCAGTTTACAGTGTACGTGAATGATAAAAACTTTATAATTATTCAAACAATGTCACAGCTATGATACCCAAGCGGCTTACATTGTTTAAACAAACATAATGAAATGACGGAAAAGTTCGATACTTCAAAAGTCGTTGTTATTTTGTTGAATTCAAATTTAATTATTTTTGTAAATATGTGGAGACACTTTATCCGAACCATGCTGTGTGACATTGCAACATTCACGAGCAAATAGGTACCAAAAATATGTTTTATTTGCTCTCGAATTCGCCGAGTTTATTTCAAAAACAGTATATTGTGCGACACACAAAAATATGAATTGTTGATTTAGATGCAGTTAACATTGTCAGTTCGTATAAAAGAAACGGCGCATACAAAAGCGTGTCATAATAAAAGAAAGCAATTTCTAGTTTAATTGTTTTATAAAAGGATGTGTACAGGAATTATCTTTGTTTTTGCAACACTTACTACATTGTTGTCATTTTGGACTTGAATAATAAATTGTTCTCGTTGAACCTGTTCACGGACTATTTTGTTGCACTAAACGCATCAACTATGATTTTTCATCGTCATTAAAATAATGCATATTCAATCGAGCCGTGTATTACGAAGGACAAGAGCTTTTGTAGTTTCGAATGAACAATTTTCACGACGCTTTGATTGCTCGGAACTTAAGAAAACAATTTACTTTTCGGGTCAGAATTTGATTTAGAGGTGCTTTTGAGTGATCCTATCTGTTCCCAAATGAACTAAACGAAAAATATTTGAACTGACAACTGCAAATAAATCACATAATAATAGTGATGGATATTTTAGTAATAACTCATTTTTTTTCTGCACCTCTCACTTTCCGTACTTTATCACGGCTGTTCGAAAAAAAAAAGTTAACCGAAGTTTATATTAGTGAATGAAGATGAAAAGTTTACTGGTGTGATTACAAGTGTTCAGAGAAACTCAACTATGTAACGTTTACTCCTTTGATCTTGTACAGCTGAGAAATTCATTCCTAATGTAAAACCGATTGACGACAGCTCAAATCAATTCGATTATTCGAACAGCTAAATTGAATTAGCTTTTTCTGATAACAGAAAAATCATATTAAATATGCTGACCCAATTCATTCGCCGTTAAGAACTTATATAATCAATTTCGTATAATCTGTGTAATTTTAAACTGAAATACATCGATTCGTGAGCACTAGAGCTGCAGACGAACATTATACCCCGATCTCGATGAAGAAATTCTGTTAGCACAATTGGAATCACGTTTTTTTTAACAAGGAGCTTTAAAATTGGATTCAAATAAAACGAATTAATTTTTTCGACTGAAAAATAGGTTTATTTTATCCTTCTTTCACTCGCTACATGGCGAAACGAATCGTGTAGCGTTTCGTTCCGTTGAAAACTCCAAATTCTTATACTCCACACGATGGTTATCCATTGAATGGTACTTTTTCATACTTGTAATCTCACTTTTCACTTTGATTTTTTATTGCAAAAGCAAAAATATTGCTCACAAAGTGATTGCAGTAGTTTATAAAATACAAATATTGTTCGAATAAAAGCACATTTTTGCCCTTACAATAAAATTACAGAGAAAAACGAAAATTCGATTTCAGTCGACCGGGCAGTCGCATGAATTGATTAAATTATGGATCTGGGCCACTATTGAGTCAAAGTAATTGAAAAAAAAAATCTTTGTGATTTATAGCAAAGTATACTTCAACCGATAAGATAAACAACGTTCAATTCGAAACGCGTTTCTTGATTGTGATACGTAGAGCGCAGCAATTATGTATAATTGAAATTGATACTCAGCTTTTTTGCTCATTTATAAGTAGAGGTCTGCAGCGGACTGATGAAACAGAAGCGAACTTGATGCAAATCGCGTGTGTTCGCTCTTTTGCAGTTCGACAGCTATTTCTTTCGATTTTTAATAAAACTAAACTTTTTTCGCCGTGTAATCGAGCATTCAGTAACTTTTCACACGTACTCCGTTCTGCGCGTGTAAATTTATATACGTGACAATAGAGGAATTTCGCTCTGCTTGTATGTAAAAATTGAGAATCGACGAAATAGGAAATAGTTTTTCATTTTTCGTTTTATTTCTGTAAATACTGAATGATTCGCACAAGTAAGTTCAGACTAATCTAGACATGAGTGATTAATTTTTTTCTTGCGTCATAAAGCTATCTCTCGAATGGAGACGATTTGTATTTCGTAAAAGGAATTTGCCGAAAGATTTCAAATTTCATGTGATGCGGCTGGTCGCATTTTACTTTAATCAAGCATTCAATTAACTTGCGTGTTGTGTACAAATCGGCACTGTTTAGTTTTGGTCTGACTAAAATGAAAATTTCCACTTGGTCGTGATAATTTTTCAACGCGACGCGCAAAAGTTGATACAAAACTAATTAAAAATAATGCGCTATTTGCCGATTGGAAATTGAATATGAATTTTCGTAAAATCGATATAATACAGCGAATCCTCAACGATTGAGCGCAGATTTAACTGTTTGGAGCATTAAAGGTGGATTTAATATGGATCGATGTAGATTCAATGTAGATTATATGTCAGGATTCTTTCTCCTTTCGTGGCGAGAAATTCCTTACAATAAATCCTCGTTGAATCTAAATTGATTCATATAAGAGGTCAATAATTTTATTCACAAATGAGAAATCTCAGGAAGTTAAAATACTTTCCACGCGTTTTATGATAAACTGCAGCGAATTATCGCATTGCTAAAGTTTGCTCGTTTGTAAACAAGATTTTTTTTTGAGAAAAAAAACTTGATTTTCAACTGTTTCATTACACTTTGAAATTATAACAACACAATGTTTCAATTATTTCTCGTAATGCGAATCATTAAAATTTCATTGCACATCGTTATTGTAAGATTGCATATTGGTGCGAATATGTGCACAATACAAGCGAAGATATTTTCTTATCGAAATTGTAATTGAAATCTATGTGTGCATTGTATGGACTATGTTTACTGTAATAGGCAGCCGGAGACCTATAACAGAGCTATCCGATCATCGAACCAGATTTCACAGATCAAATAATATCATTGATACTTTACTTAGTAATGCTCTACTTAGTGTTCTCTTTTTTAATGCATTGTATACTTTATACCCTCGCAAAACATACACGGTTGCATGCACAATACCACATAAAACGGATTTCACGTGAATTTTGCTTAAAAATAAAGGTACTTTTACTGTTCAATGTCTGAGCCATGAAATATCTATAGCATTTACCAGAATTCACGAATGATAAAGTTTTTTTTTATCTGCAAAATGTTCTTCAAAGACCTTTTGTAGATCAATTTTTCAGTTGCATTGCATTACTAAGATCGGATTGAAAACAACTTTGACAAAAAAATTCACTTGCTTTATCAGAGAAACTGTTTTTCAAATTCTATCTCCCATTTTGTCAGCAAGAATTTCGAACATGTGGCTAGATTTTGCTTCTTTTATTTTCATCGAAAGTTTATACTTTGCGACATATCTTCAAAGACATATTGATTATCAATGTTCATTCATCTTTGTTGATACTTGGTAAATTGTTGACGTCAAATCGAAGGTTTGTTCATTTTATAATTAAACTATAAAGATAGGCTTTTTATCTAAATTAGCTATCGAGTGATTAGCAAAAATATTTTGAAAAAAGAATGAAAAAAATTGGTGCGCTGATATTGACCACGAAGACTCTATTGTTATGCTCCAAGAGTTGATGGTACGTTTATTATGAAACTTTGTTGCAACATGACCTGATATCATTATATTGTGTAAATAGAGAGACCACGCAGTTCAAAAGATACGTTGCAGAGAAAATCAGTGATAGAGCATTATCTTAACGAAAATCAAACCCGATCAATAGCTTGAAACACCGATGCGCACTTTTTTTTGTTGTATGCAGAATCGTTATTTAATTTTAAATACCAATTTTCTCTTATATGGCAGATTCCTTTTTGTGTGAAATTAGAATATCATCTCATTTAATATTTTTACATGAAAAAGCGAACTCATTTTTACATTTTTTTTTTCGTTTCTTACATTTTAGTTTGAAAAAGTTACAGATTTCGTTCATTAGTTTCATCCCAGAAATCAAATTCGATTAACCCTTTGATGGTTTTTATTCAATCGAATGCAGAATTGAAACTTATCCCTGAATTGAAAATTTATTAAAATTTGGGAAACAGCAAATTTTTTGCTAATTACCAACGTGTTTTTGGTCTGATTTCACGTTTTATAAGGTTTCAAACGATATTTAAAACAGAGGTAAAAATTGTAATCAATGTTAAGTTAGCAAATAACCTCGGAGAAAAAAAGAAAAAGTTCGATATTAAAATGACAAAAAAACTGTTTAACAATGTACTTTAATTGAATGAATATACATCTAATAATAGGGTATTTGTTCAAAGGGAAATTCTATCCAGTGAGAACGTAATTTGGAATGATAGTGTTTGTAATATAATTTAATCAATTGAAATTTCATTATTTGACTTTCTGGATTAAACAAAGAGTTTGCGTTATACATTTTCAGATTGATTTTTCATCGTTGGAAATAAATATGGCTCGCTTACAATTGTAGTGGTATTAAAAAATTAACCCGATCGTTGATTGTAATTTTTGTAAATGACGGTAAATTTGCATGAAGAGTTCAATTGTTTAATTGCGTAACAAACAAAGTTGCTGGCAATGTAACTAAGTACGGAAAACTCGGTTTGATATTAACGTTTCAGCTCTTTGAATATAAAGTGACTGTAATATGTGACTTTTTCTGCAGTCGTTGCCTAGAAAGTGTGACAACTAGTGTCACTCTCTTCCACATATATTAAAAACTTTTGATTTACTATTATAAAGTGGAATTTTATGGCATTAAATTTCGATGATTAGAATTTCAACCAACTGCCGGGTGGAACAGTTTAAAATACTTTGCAAAGGGAAACGATTTTTTTCTGTTATTCCTAACTCTGAAGTATACATTTTCTCTTCGCAAAAAAATTTTGTTGTTAAACTAAAATGTTGGGCTAATTTTTTATAACAATTTTCCCACTCGTTTCTGATAAATTTTATTAAAAGAATTCTTATTAAAAAATTACTCAATAAAATAACATTTTATTGATTATTAACTAGTGAATAAATATTTCATGCTGTGGATTATTTTTAAAAGCTATGCAAATGCCTCTATAATTTTTTTTTTGTAATTTCTCACTTGAAAGAAGCTTAATTTTTACTGGGAATATTATGAAATATAATCATGAAATATAAAGTTGAAAAATCGTGTCTTTCAAAAACGAAATAAGAATCAAAATTTCCTTTGTATTTTTAGGTAACTACATTTAAAAAGTATTTTTGATCCAGCAATATGTGCTGAATGTTAACAGTTTGCACTCTTTAGAGAAGGATATCAAAAAATGATTTCCTTTCTATAAAAGGTAATACAGTTTGGCGATGTGATAGCGATTATATCACGCGTGACGTAGCAAAGAATTTTCATGTAAAATAGGAACTTACTCAAATATTCTACGAAATAGTCTCAAGACACTCACGGTACAATGTTTTGAATAAACTTTCTTCAGCATCTCTTACGGCGAATGTTCTAATATTGTTGAGTCGGTTCAATACAAAAGCTTAACGATAATTATTATCCGCGATGCTTCTGCATCAAATAAAAAGTGTTGCAGTATTGATGATCGAACAATTAGGCTTTAGAAATTCCGTACTTATCGTTTAAAAAGCTTATTAAATAACAAAGAATCGTTTTAATTACTTAATTATATATATTTTCTTAAAAGGACATAAAAGATAATTACTTTTACAAGTGCTTCAGATGGAGAAAAAATTAAATTCAAGAAAAAAAACGATAAAAAAGAGCGACCATAATTTTAAAGAGAATAAAGAAACCCAAAGAATTGCAACTATCACTCTGGTTGTCTTGGGTTTTATACAGCTGTGTCTGCGTTTTTTGGATACATTTGTCTTGAAAAATTCTTTTCCGCCGTTGATATATTTATAAATGTATCGCGATAAAAAATGTTAAATTGAGTTTTAAAAATTTGTATTGCAATTGTCACTGAAAATAACTGTAAAAAGTTCTGAAAAATAATAAAATGATATTGATAATGACGTTATAAAAAAGTACACAGATTTATTCAAAATTAACATCATTTTTCTATTCCAGTATGAAAAGGCAGGGACGTACAAATTTCCGTTGGGTGAAATTGATAGTTGATCTGTTATATGATCTTAAACGACAGCTTTTATATTAGATTATTCGCGGGCTTATTCAACCGACAGATCTGATAGAAGGTTTTCTATGAGATCTTGCGTGAGATCTGACACCAACGTTTTAGACAAGCATTAAAGGAGATCTGATATTAGAACTGCTTCAAAACCTCATGTGGTGATATATTTATAAGCATTTTAGCGAAACATGCTACGATATAATATCACGAGGATTAAATTTAAACTAAAAATACACCGAACATGTAAAATTGAGGTTTTTCTTTGAAAAAAAAAAAAGGTTTATGGAGGTGAAAAAATAGCGTTTAAAAGTAAAACATATTTTACAATCTTGTTGCAGCTTGTTTGTTTGTTGTGTTTAAAATTGTTCATGAAGATGCAAAAATGTATACTATTGATGAAAAGTATTTGGTATTGGAAATTCCTAACGCACTTTTCGTTCCACTTGTATTCATCACAGAGAAATCGAATAGCTTGATATTTTTTTTCATTCAGTCAGAGGCAGGGTCTATTTTGATAAATTTTTCGTAATGCGAGGCATTGAGGGTTAGACCACGTTGTCGAGCAATTACAGAATGTTTAGAGAATTCATTACGTCAAATTGAATTTGGCATTCAGATGGGATGTTATAATTACACGTCATTGCATTATTATAACCGACATCTGTTAAACTGTGGCGCAACGAGCTTGATAATTTGAAACGGGAATATTTATAAGTTTGCGAAAAAGCTAATGCTGTTATTTCGTTTACAGATGTCTCAATATTGTAATCGCGAAGTTTTCAGGCTGCGAAACTGATTTTCAATATCAGCCATTTGAATCGAATGTATTTGTGCCGACGTGGAAGGCAACAAACTTTTGCAAATTCTTCGTCAGAGAGTCTTGTCAAGTTAAATTGACAAAAGTTGAAGTTATATGTAATAATTTCGTGGTTTAGTAAGCAAAACCTTTCTCCAAGCTCGGAATAGAAGTTTATAGTTAACAAATTTACGCGTGTCAGAAAGTTTCATATTTTAAAAACTCGCTCCGTATTGATATTGATTTATTGCACTTTAAGAATCTTTCAAGAAAAACATGTATAATTTTTTCAAATCAACATTAAGAATTTCAGAATTTTTTAAAAAATATTTTAGATTACAAAATTTCTATTTGAAAAAAAGGTGATAAAGAACTTTTCTTTTCATTTGAATTTGACATTTCGATAGGTACTCAAACGACTCGTGCAAAAAAATTGTATTGTTTGCATCAGTAGTGTTAAAAACTATACTCTGTTAAGGGAAATTGTGAGCTCATTGGAAACATTGGAAGCGTGGAGATGGCCAAAGGTAGTATGACAGAGGGTTTACTGATTCGACAGAAAAAAGTATCTAAAAACTGTTCTAAAGTGATGAAGTACTTCAACTTGCAATACTTTCAGAGATATCCTCGCACAGTAGACAACTCTTTCAACTGTTTTGATGAATTTTTATAGCTTCTGCTAACATCCATAACGAACTACCAGTTTCACGACATGGGAAACAATAACGAACAATAACTACACAGTTCTTAACGTTAATGAAAAGATGAATTTTTCAAAAATCTTTTTTTGTAAAATTTACTTCAGTTGTAAAAGCATTTGCTAACATCTTGACGCAATGCTACTTCGTAAAAGAAATATCGACGACTTCCGACGTTTTTAAAAATTCCTCAGGTTTCTCCTGTCAGAAACAGTCCTTGGCTGGACATTGTATTATATTATATTCTCTTTTGCTGCTGCAAATATCCATCAGAATATTTCATTACCATTTTTCCTTCTGCACAGACCCTTGATTTTGTTTTCATTTAATTAAATTTTGTATAACGTCATCAAAATGAAAAAAAGCTGAATTACACATATTTTCGTATCAATTTTTTCAGTTAGCCAGTTGCGTCCTCGTAACTCAATATGATATGGCAGTTAATTACACGTCATATGCATTTTTTAAATCAACTTTTTTAATTTATTTAATTCGATCAAACAAGTATTCATGCAAATTATACTTCAACGAATAACAAAATTTATTTAGTAATATGATACTTGAATAATACATTTTCCTGTCTAATTATTAAGTTACATATCGGTAGGTTTTTATTTCAAGCAACCGGGTAAACATGAATTATTCGTTTAAATTTGTTTATCTCCGTTATTTGTATGCAAGTTTTTCGAATTCATTCCAAAACGGAATTCTTTCACCGGAAATATTCTAATTACCATTTCGTTGAGTGACTTTGTTTTCAAAAAGCAGAGTATAAATTGGATCCAATTATATAATTATCTGTGTGATTCCCAGTTTAAACCGTAAGATTAAAGTTGGTTCGGGTGATACAGCGACAACGTAACTAGCGTTCTTCGAGAATACTCATCTCAAACACTTGATTGATGTAGAGGTTCTCCTTAAAAGTATTCAAATCAACGAGCAGCAAATAACAACTAATTTAGAGATTAGTGAAATCAGATCGTGGCACACAATAGACAATCTGTATACTGCGATTACTTCAAATAATACTCGTCGCAGCAAGTGTTGAATTGTAGGTTGTACGATAGTATAACATTTTGTCGGCGTAATTACTGAATTTCAATATTTTGACGCGTTGAATGAAAGCAGTGATAAAATAATATCTGACAATAACATAACAGATTTATAAACTCCCGAGAACGTTTTAATTTTTTACCTCGCATTGATATGCTTATCCGCGTCCAACAATTTATTCCCAACGCGACTTGCGCGAAATCAATAATTGGAGACATTAAATAAATATTATTCGAATGTTTGAATGGCGATTATTCCGAACTGCGAGCCCATTATCCCGACCTAATCGTTTCGAATACTTGGTTTTTTTCATGCATTTTTTTTGCATATTTATAATAAAGCTGCCAGTTTTGTTAGTGAGTTGATCGCAAGCTATGACGAAAAGATTGTATTAAGTGCGTTATAATTGATTACATGATTTCGTTAGTCAATGCTAAGTTACGTCTTAAACGCGCGAAATGTACAAGTTAACTACATTCAACGAAAATTCTTAACGAGGAAAGTTATATTCTGTCAGAAATGCATATCTATGCGTATATCATGGCAGGCTGATGATAACGACGAGAGAAATTATATTTTACTAGCGAAAATATATTGCGCTACAGATAACGAGGGAAGAAAAAGACCGAAGCGAAGTGATTTCTCGCGAATATTCAGCCCAATTTTTCACAACCGAAGTTTCGTTAATTTGACGTTAAACGAACGCGCTACGCGTGATTTTACTTGAACTAAAATTCCGAGACGTGTAAGATTTTATATTTAACATCACACCCAATTTCCACTGCAAGTGTAATTGATATATATGAGCAGTCTTGATAAAATCATAACGTGAAATTTCGCAGTTGAAATTTGGTTTCATGACTTTCACGTTTTAATAGATCACTTTTATGTTTTATCAATAAATATTAACTCACTTTGGAACAGTTGAGATAATAAAAATAAAGAATTAATTAAACACCAATCAGAATTACGAAAATCGAAGACCCAAAATTGTCTTACTTTTTATCGAATTTTCATATTATTTTTAAAAAAATGGCAAGGTCTGTATAAATTAGAAGTTTAAGTACAGATATTAAACTTTATTAGGGTTCTTAAAAACCTAATTTAGAAAAATGCAATTAAATATTTGTTTTAGTTTTCCAGACCCAGGGGGACTATTCACTAACGTAAAATTTATTAAGCTTTCACTTCCAACGTTAAAACTCCGTACAACACGTTTTTAAACTTAATCGTGGGGTTAAAATAAGTTTGAGCAGATTTCAAACAACAATTTTAAATTACAATTTCAAATTTTGGTAAATTTTGAGTAAGAAAATAAGCCTCTTGACAGTGCGCTCAAAAGTTAAATTAAACCATTATTTATTTTTGTTTTCATTTTATTTTACGATTCATATCCTGTTTCTTGTTATGTGAATTGAATTTTATTTTCTTTGTGCATTCTTTTACAATTGAACTCTGATAGAACGTAAAGACTGTGAAGTGCTTGTAATTCTGTGCAGTTGATTGTGACATAGAAGATAAAGTATAACGTTTCGACTTGTGCACAAACTTTTCATTCGACTTTATTAAACAAAATGTTGTTACCATAGTGGAATGTCTCATTTAGTAACAGAAGCATTTCCGTCCACAATTTTTTTTAGATCTGATCATTTTTTTAGTATTTTGCAAATGAAAAAAGGAATTATAGATTTTGTAAGGAATTTTCATCTGTTCAATGATAATTGACCCAATATAACTCGTGCAAATTGCAAAGAATGTTTTATTATTTTAAAATAATGAAACATTGTTAACGACAAAACTGTAATACACTTCACAGCTGAAACTTTTGCAAAGTTAAGTGAAAACTGTTTGAATTTTTTAGAAGCTAAGCTTCGTTAAAACCAGGCATGCATCAAGGCATATTTTCCAAACTGACTGCAATCACGAATTTCGAACAATTTATTGCAAAGTAGCTTTGTGGGCTGAATAATTTATAACAGTGGGAACAACATTTGGTCCAATAATTTGATTTTTATTTGTTTTCAAGCACGTGATATTACAACGATAAATGACATACAAGAAATAACGATTTGAAACACATGATATCCGTTGAGTGGCTTTCTCCAGAACGTTGCGAGAGCATACGGCATATTACCTTTAATAAGCACGTTTTGTTATAACCATAAAAGCTTTTCCAAAACGCTTGGCGATTCTCATCAAACGGAGACGTTTCACGATGCGCGCACTACGCTCAAAATATCGGATGGCATTTTATGACAAGCATTACTTTTATTATTCTCACCCAAAGAAACATCGTTAAGTGTTACTTTTTGCAATATCGAAAATTTTATTCAATTATTCTCCTCCACGCATAATTAAATGGATTCATAAATTCGCGCACCCGCGGTTACGTTATAGATTAAATTTTTTCATCGCTACCTTTTTTTAAAGTCAAATCAACAATCGCGTTACGCTATGAAATATATTTGTACTTGATAGAAATTGATTGAGGTATAATGTTCAACTCTTTTTATTTCGCATACAAAAAGCTCTCAACTCCGTCCCTATACATTATTTATATTGTTTGATTGCATGTTTCAAAACGATTGCATAAATCATAATTCTTCTCCTTCAGATTTGTACTCAAATACAATAATCCCCACAATACGAATAATACGATTGCGATTTAATCCGTTTGACTGAGAGACTGTACGAACCAACTTTTTTTGCCGACTTGTCTGTGTTCAATATTTGACAACATTTTTGAACATTTTTTAAACATAACACTATTACGATTTCATAAAGTTTCAATGTTTCAGAAGGAATACAGCGGATATACCAAACATATCAACATTACACAAGAAGCGTTACACTAAACGCCGCGCGAAAACATTATTTTTTGGAAACGTCAAAGTACGCGCGCGTGTGCTATACTTCAAACTGAAATTGACTCGACGTGAAATACGGCTCGCGCAACGCGCAATACATGGAATTGGAATTTGTTAATTGCAAAGTCTTAACTGATCAACAACTGAGTTGTTCAGTTTCGCAATTTGATGCACATCAGCGTATTTTTGTGTTTGAAAAAATGCGTACCAGGTTGGCGCCCAATCGACTGGCGCCCAATCATGACCAAACAGCGACAGACAAAAAATCCGCGTAACATCGTAAATCATACGATTACGTCTGTATCAGATGCATGCACTATCACTGGTCGGTGCTATCGATTACTAATATGCGTCGGGCGACAAAAATTAATGCGACAAAAAGCGTGCCAGCAGCGACGGCAACAGTCGGGTCATTCAGCAGTTTCTTGCAGAAACATGTAAAACCGCAAAATTGACTGCGATCGAAAAAACGGTGCTCCGTCATGTAATGTGGGTGTAAAGACGTTGTTAAAAGTCGATAATATGGTGTATAAAAATCGTGGGCAATTTTATCTCACTTCAGTATCGATAAAACGCGGATAAAAAGAAACAGATTTTTTTAATGATCGAAATATGGTCAAGCCCAAATTTATCGCTTGCTTCGTGTGCCAACAAAGTTTTTTTTCTTTACAAAGTACATATGTTCATTATGTCTTTAATTTTTCTTGAATTACCAAGTGGACAAATTCGTCCCCTTAAATTTTTGAATTTATTATAGGTAAAAATAAAAAAGTCAGATTTTTATAATCATCTCGAAAAAGAACTTTTTGAGATGTAATCAAACTAGTACATCAAAATTAATAGACTTGAAGTAATCAGATTTGTAGCTCCAGTAAAGTATTCCTGCCGGAGAAAAAAATTGTCCACTTATTGTTTAAAAACTGCTGTCGGGTTAAAATTTGTCCTTTCAGTAGTTCTACGTAAATTAAGTTACAACTTTATATAAAATCAATATTTTTTCTTCAAAAATTATTGAAAGGAAATCTCTAACAAAAGACTAGAACTACTAAAAATTCCTCAAATTTGAAATTTTAATAATTTCAGTTTTAATTTGCGAAAAAAAATTGCGAAAAAAATAGAAAGTTTGAAGAACGCAATGGACGTCATTTTTACATACAGAGAAATGTTTCAAATGTCTCAAAAACAAGAAATGTTAAACAGCACGGAAATTTTTCAACATGGAAAACTGCTTTATTTCATTTAGTTTGACGTTATTATTTCGTGGTATATCTGTATAAATTTGAAATAACAGTTTTTTTGCTATTGGCACAGAAAACAGTGCAAGCTCAGTATGGATCCAAGCAATTAGAAAATTGGATGTTTACGTTTTCACGTCATTAGATAATGCATCAATCGGTCTCGAAGCATTGAGTTTATTGTTACATTTAACTCTATCTGTGGAATAGCCGAAGATGTTAAAACGAAGTATCACAGAATCGCAATTTTATCAACCAAAGACGATTTAAGATAATTTTTGAGAATGATAGCGTGATCTGAAAATTAGTACAAATCAATGTAGATTAGTTTATCCAGATAGATGGTAAAATCGAGGAGTTTTGAGGTACGAAAATAGGAATTGTTTGTCGGACGATGCATCTGAATATTCAAAGGTATGAGCGTGAGATTAGTAGAAAGATGGATAGCTGTAGATGTATATGATATTTAAAGTAAAGTTAAGCCAATTCACGGGATATCGAATTTAAATTGATGTTCCTTTCAGGTCAGCTTTGTTTCTCGGCAAAGTTGTTTACGTTGGACTTATTATTTTCATAACTTTTAGCGTAACGTATTCAGAAGTACTGAAAAGCAACATTAAAATTAAGTAGTGGCCATTATTGCGTGCGAAACTTTTAATAATATGCATGAAAAGTCGGTGTCTCTTTTGAGTTTGTTCGTCGCGATTTAATATTGTTCGCAATAAAAGGAGGAATTATTTTTTTTAACAAGTTTCAAACATATAATTATTGCTAGTTTATTTAAAAAACAATCTAATAACTTTGACTGAGTTTGACAACTTATTCTGAAAATGTCTTGGACTTTAATCAAAACGAACCTTTTACTTTTAATTGTATAATACATCGAGCTACGGTATGGAATAAAAAATTTTGTTGATGTTGTTGATGATAGCACTCAGCGCAGCGAACGTATAGAACATCAAAACGCACTAAATTTAAATTCACAAAGCTTCGATGAAACCATCAGGAGTCTCAAGTTTGCAAGTTTTCAAGTTTTTACAATGTCGATATTTTTCAACTTATTAACTGCCATAAAGGAGATACATATTTATATTTCTTAATATACTGACAGAAAGTTTCAAACTTTGAATCTTTCGATATTTTGATACTTCGTAAAATCTAAAACTTGCGAATACTCAATGCAGAAATTTTATCGATGCAAAAAGCAAAATTTTTCCAACGAATCTCGAGCTATTCACAAAAAGTTTGAATTTTTATCTTCAGAGGACATTTTTATTTTACATTTTTATTACATTTCCTTGTTTGCGTTGCGCCGCGATATTATTTAATAAAATATTTTTTTCTCCTTGGAATCAATATTGAGCTTTGAGGCGAAACGTCATGTAAAATCAACCTACATATTACCTGGAACTTTTTTTTTTCGCTGCTGAATATTTCACGATGCAGTACATATTTATACGTTAGAAAATTTAATTGGAGCTGGAAGAAGACTGAAGAACTAAAAAGAGGTTGGAACGAGGATGAGAAAGCTAAACAGAAACTGAAAGGTGATCGAATTTATACACATGACTCTGCCAATTGCAGTATAACTCAGCGTATGTATGCTCACTTTATAACCCTTCGACTCGCGTTCAAAGCAATGACGTCGTAACGAAATATTTTTGGGTAGTCGAACTTTACTTTCGTTTCTTTCTCGGTTCCTCTTTTTTTCCTTCCAACAGAATTACATACATTGGGAGCAATTATACTTTTTTTTCTCCCGAAAACAGAAATTTAAAGACGAGTTGAAAGTTTTTCTCGATATTTATTGATAAATTACAGGCAATTGTGTATTCTAAGGAAAAACGGTATATTTTGTAACTTTTTGCGCTGAAAGAGTATTGAAAAAATTTGAAAAGTTTTTCAGATGTTTTCGAGCTATTGGTCGGAATTTAAAACATATATTACAGTCGTAAAATATTGTTGGATACATTTGTACATACGTGATGCAGACATTTTTGTGTTGAAAAATCGATAATAAATGGGAGAATGAAAATGAGAACAAAACGGTCGAAAAATTGTTTCGACTTTAGGGGTTGAACATTTTAATTCGCCATCGTTTTAATAAGCAATTAGCGATTGAGTGATATACACACTTCAAAACGGTTTCCTGCGCTCTTTTAATTTAGCATTATATTGCTTCGAATTTCGTACTCCATGTAAACTCGTTAATTTACACTTACTCCTTGGGTAATTTGTGCAGTTCAAATGGTACTTTACTTTTTTCCTATGAAACACAAAACGCAAAGTAACAACGGTCATTGAATGCTCTATTAAGCGGTTAATTCAAATGTGCCAGTATAACTTCAAAGGCAAGCTAAATTTTATTTCAAGTGTGCATGGGATACATACTTATCAGAAAACAACCGTTATCGATTTATCGAACAGTTATACTTATATTCGAATAATTTTTTTGTAATTTTAAATAACGGATGCGAGTGTAAAATTTATTACTAATATATCAGTTCAAAAGCGATGCAAAACGAAGTTTTTTTTAATGAAAGCTTGAATCCTTTATAGTCGTGGAAATGTATTTTTGGTGCAACGAAAACAGTTTGATTATTTTTGTGGAAAATCGACACGTGCAATTAATTATTTCGGTTGATCGATACGTGCTTCAAAGGACAAAAAAATGTTACTAGTCTAATTGGAATAAAAACTCCGATTTGAAAGATAAATCGTTTTCGTGCATTGATTTGTCAAAATTTGTACGAGTCAAAAGTCATATGCAATATCGCTATTTTACATTTATCAAACGTAGTTAAGAATGTTTTGACAGAAATACCGTTGTCGAGACATAGAATGTCTTATCGCATTTTCGGCGAACAAAATAATTTCGCGACAATAGGCCGAAGTGTGAAACAATGTTCAACGTTGAATACCATCCAAATGAATGTGAAGAAGCTGGCATTCTTAAGTTAACTGCAGCCATCCGCGTTTGACGATTAGCTCTTTTATGATGAATTCAGAAATCAAGGCTCAGAATTTGCAATTTATAATTGCAAATGCAAATCGTGCAATTCACTAATTGTTTTTTGATTGTCAGAATGTTATTTTATCGTTCGTCTGACTTTATTGAATTATTCTTTTTTGGATAATGAATGTAATCTGTCATAATGTCAGGATTCCGTCTTGACACTCACTACTACGTGACAGACAGCTCTTCATTCCAAACCCTATATTAAGTCAGACCCTACTCTATCTCGGACTCCTCATCCTCTCATCCCTTTTCCTCCTAGACTTTGCTTAGCACAATGACGTCGCACGTTTTATTACTTTTTTTCGAATGCAATTTCGGCGTCAGGGTAATTGCATTCAAAACTCAATCTCGAATTGAAATAATGTTCAGCGTTGAATCCGCGTGAAAAAATGGGAAAATTAAACAAAAAAAAAATCACTCAAAAAAATAACGTTATCGTTTTTTTCCGCCGACAAGAATGATGGATTCAATTTTTATCTGAATTTTGGAACACTTTTTTCATCTGTAAATGTTACACCCAGTTCGTGATACATTTTCATTCAAAATATGAAGTTTGGAATAAATTTACGAAACTTATGACAGCGCTCTTATGCCGATGTCACGTCTTTCATAAATGTAGTTTATAAAATGAATGCTAATTCGAATCTTTGTTGATTGTCTGTTGGGGGAAAATTCTCTGTTGAAAGAAAAGTCGGAATGAAAAGTTTGGGCGGACGAGCACCGAGGTCCGTCAACAAAGGACGAATGTCATTACAATTTTAAGCGGTTGTTTTTGTCATCGAGCACAAAAATATATGAGGAAGCAATTTTTATGTTTGACCGGGCCAGAAAAATCGCCGATTAAATCAGGAATAGAAACACGATGAAAAAAAAATAATACGCGCTAAAATAAGCGGATTATGTATGATTGAAAGTAGAGGTGAAAGTAGAGCTAAAAGAAGAAACGAAAATTGAGAGACGAATTACAGGGAATGTTCATTCGGCAAAATGGGGTTAGTGGTAATTGTATTGATAAAAAGAATAATGACGATGATGGTGATGGAGATGCAAAAATGACTTTGGTTTTTTCATTCAAAAACAATTCGGCTTGATGGGGCAAATTATACGACCGTCTATATCTATACGAACGAAATTTAATTGATCATTGAACAAAATTGTCAAAGGTTGGGTAAACTATTGATTTATGGCGAAACAAACGATGTGTATCAAATTTTCAGTAATGCACACAACGAAGCGAGGGTTAATCTACAAAATTACATTAATATAATGGGAAGCAGAAGCGCGCGGCTAGAAGTTTGCAGCCGTCCGCATACAATTAATAATATTCTTAAATGCGCTCGGATGAAATTGAGATTGACATCTCTAAGTGGGGGAGTCTTTTAAAATGTAAATGTAAACATTATACGATGAGCGCATCAATGATTCAGATGGCGCTATGCAGTCTGCGAATTACTAGCCAACAAACAACCTCCTGAAATTCGCCTAACGTTTAATGAACGCTGGCAGACGTTTTGATTTAGAGAGACAGTTTGATTTCCGGATGGTACAATAACCGCCAATTTGTAAATCGCCTCGTAAATCTGGGCCAGTATCTCTTGTCAATTGGACCCGCTCGACCCCTTGCGCAAGACCACCTCAATTTCCAAACAACCGCTGCAATGAATCCTCACGCTTAAAGCCATTTGTTGGTTGCTTGAAACAATTGGAAACAAATGGAACAGAAGAATGTCGCGTCGAAATTACACCAGCGAAACAAAAACAAAAGGAGTTTGCTATTAAATTTATTAGCGATTATACTAACAAGATATTCGATATCGTTCGTTCTTCCATTCTACCTATGTGCATGCAACGAGCCCGCTGCTCTGACCTATGTTCGTACCATTCTTACCAACACTAATTCAATCCCCACACTAATGCAACATAACTAACTTAATTATTTATTTAGACGATATTGTTTGCGATGTGACATAAACAATTCAAATAATAATGAACTAAATAATTGCCACGTTTCGAATTCGAGTCAAATTGTATGCATTAAAAACTACGATTTCGGATGTCTGACTATATCAAAGGTTGTACTACTGGTTCAACCTGGACTATTCTAGCTTCGTCCAACAGAGTGAAATGATATCTTTGATTACAAAGACAAAGCGGTAGCTGTCAGCTGAAAATATCTAAAATTCAAAACGTTGATTATTGCTGAAACGATAATTGACAAATTCACTTATTAACAAGGTCAGTCACGCGCAAACTAATAAAACAGTTACGCTCTGTTGTAGTTTCTCGCGTGAGCTAACGATTCTGACAAGTAATAATTCCAGCTCTCAATTAAAATGAAATATATAGCGTGACTGATGGGTTATCTGTAAATGAAAAGTTTTTTTTTGTTTCCGATAAATATATTGCTCGTTTAACTAATTAAGACAAATATTTATTTGCAGATATTTCGTTCCTAATGATGTCCGTCGCGCAAAAGGGCAGCCGATATCTGACAATTGGCGTTATGTTTGTGATAACTATCATGTGTCAAGGTACGTTTTTAATTCATCAATTTACAATTTATCAATTTGCCGATTCAATTTGCTACCGTTTATTATCCACTCTTTAGTACAAATATTATTTTATGATTTAATCACTGAGTTGATTAATTGGTACGGCGAAAAAATTTGTGTTTTTTTTTGTTTGACACGATTTTATAAACGTCACGGAGAAAAATATTGACCTGAAATGTTTTGCTTGTTTTACACGATCACGTCCGTGAAAAGCATAGCGGAGGTTTTTTTTAAATGATTACTTATTCATAATTTCTGAGTCACAAAATTACAGCAACGTCGTGAGTTATAAATTTTTATCAGTTTTCCTCTCGCATTAAAATAGCACAGCGACGTTATCTGTATGATGACTTTGTACAAATTTTATCGCAAAAGTATGAAAGCGACAAGTTGATTATTGAAATATTATTCGATAAATCTCGTTTCTAAATATGAATTAATTTTCTGAGAATATCACAAAAGTTAACAGATTCATTGTAAAAAGTAAAAGTTATTTAAAGGTGAAATATCCATTTAGCAGAAGGAAATGTCTTTTAAAAATAAATTTTTTTGGGAGATAAACATAGCTACTTATTATATATAAATAAGTCCACGGTATTTTCACTGCGATTGAGATTAAAATATGATTACAATAGTTAAATTAGAGACATTCGGAGAAATGTGAAACGATGAAAGACAAAGTTAATAAAATAAATGTTCTTGGATACGTACATGCAAATTGCTCTTTTCCTGTCTCTTATCCCGCAACAGGAACAAAGTAGTTCTAATGACAAAAACAGCCCGACCACTAGCCAAGTTTCCTATAGATGATCGTTCTGGTATCAGAATACAAATCAGTTGTTTATTTTTTTCGTTCGGGATTCAAATGCGGTCAAAAAGCACGTTTATACGTTGAAAGGAACTGTAACCTCATTTTGCATAATTAAACACGTGATTAACGAAATAATTTTACAACATATTTTGCAATAAAAAAATAATACTCGCCGAGACTTTTCGTAGAAGTGTATTATTTTTATTTTCTTACAAAGACTTGAATGTGTATTATTTCCAGGCAAGTGAAATCTTTCAATTTTCCTTGATTCTTATAGTTTTTTTACACTGCTGTATTCTATACTTCATCTCTCATTTCGATATATCTTTTCTGTTGACCGTTCTAAGCCAACTCACGTCCATATTTCCGAAATGATCGTATCTTCAATACAAAAAATCATAATTGCTTAAAAGGCGTTTCATACTTCCAATGGAATCTAGCCAAATCGGGGGAAAATATTCTCCTCAGAAACTTATATCATCGCGTGTTTATCAACGTGATTTAAAATCCCAACTGATGATTCCTCCAGAAGACAAATGAGACTTCAAATTGAAAATCAAATTACCGAAGAACAAAAATAATTCAATGAAAAATGTATGTAATTTCAACCATTTGAAAAGAAATTTATTTCAATTACTTTGCAATTTTATTATCTTATCAGTATCAGTCTGTTTAGTCTATAAGATGAACTTTCGGTCCATATATTCGAGAATGCTTTCTCAAGTGATATTTACTTCGATCACACTTAAGTAAAGTGATTTTTCTCTTCAAAGGTTGATTTTTCACTTTTAACTTTAAAAATCGATATTCATTATATTTTGTGATTCTATATTCAGAATTCCTTTTAAATTGTTACTGTCTTGAATTGAAAATCAAAATGGAAGTTCTTAAATATTCGAAACCATTTCATTGAAAAATTGATTTCCACTTTTTGTTATTTTCTCTGATTATTGTTCTTATTAAGATAAATAAAACGGAATGTGATTTAAAATATGCATTACGTTTGAATGCAAGTTTCCTGTGGAGTCAAAGTTGTTAAGCATTCATTTTCTGAACAGTATATGTAATGGGATAGTTGATTTTTTACAATGAAAATACTAGTGCATAAAAAGTCGAATCGAAATCCAACAAAGTACGACCTGGTGAATAATGCGACTATTGTAGGTGTTTCGGTTGTATGGGAAGTGGGTTATTCCCATACTACATTTTTGTGTACATTAGACGTGAGTCAAAAGATCAATGTGCGATGATAAACAACAATATATTTTTTCAGAAACGATGAAAGCAAGTGGAGTCAAATGTTGCTTTCAAAATAATAAAAACAGATGATATCAAAGCGGACATATATTTTCTTGAAAATTTTTTTTCCCATTTTATGTCGTTTCTCACACAATATTTTTTGCAACTTCAAAATACGTTCGTGTATTTGTTCGTGTACTTGTTACGAATTGAGTTTAATAATTTACATGTTACATGAAGAGGTTCTGAGAAACTCTCACATTAATCATAACTTTGATTGTTTCAACTTGCATGTGAATTTCATTTTTTGAAGCCTTTCATATTTTAATCAAACTGCATCTCTGCACTGCGTGTTTCATCAAATTCAACCTCCGTTTTTGAACCTAAAAGCTGCCAACTCGCGAACTGTATGATAAAAATTGAAATCAGCTTATAAAAGCTTCTAAGCTGGTAATTTTTGCAATTCCAAAATTTTCCAATGAAAACACTGAGACTATTTTTCATAATTCAATTGTTAGCAGCGCGTTTTTGAAAAGATGAGAATATTTTAATTCGTATGAGAATTTATTCGAAGATTTAGATAACAGAAATTGGATTACATTAGCGCAGGAGTAGAGAATGTTCCTATTTAAGTTTCTCGTTCAAGGTACTTTAAACTAGACAGTGGAAAGCCAGAAATATACGTACTAATGCGAAACATTGACGTTAATGTAATACAAATGTTATTACGAAAATACGTCTAAATGTGATGTGACACGACTTGGATATTCAACGTTTGATTTGAATCTAGCAGCGAGCCAAAATTTATCAAACTATTTACATGTAGTGTAGTGTTGTTGGACCTCTTGTACTGAAAGCTTACTTGCATAATTAGCATGGACTTAGAATAAGACAAAGTACGTCAATATATATTGAACCATTTGAATTCAAAGTATATATAGTCAACTGCAAGCCTATCTCATATTTATAAAAGCGAAACGGTTGCGGATATTAATCAGGCATGTAGAAACTTTTTTTTCTATCTTTCCGCCTAAAATTTTAATTACACTACGTTTCATCAACATGGGTGTTCGCAGGAGTGAATTTTTCATTTTATCTGAACAAAAAAGTGGGCCGTTTCTAGCCCACGCAAAACGGCAAATCATAATAAAAATGTTGGAAAGCATTTTAAGTTACATAATGTAATGACTAGTTATAAAGTAACCGCGTTTTTTATTAGACGCGGTTATTTTTCAAGCAAGCAAAGGATTTCAATTTTTGTTTGCCAGCATCGTTTCGCGCAAACCGTTATCTCGAGAATAAATGTTGTTGCTTGTAAGCAAATTGTAATTAGTGAAATCCATTTATGGATATGAGTAGAAATTAGTTATGTAAATTATTTTACGGACACTTTAAAGTTGGCGAAAAAACCGAGGTGTACTGAAGCTATAGAGACGCCAAAAAAAAACAAAAGAAAAGGAGAGCGGTCAAAGAAACAGGTGTTGTAGACTTGTGTACATCATACAACACGGCATACAAACATTACTTTTGGATTCGAAAAAAAGTAACGTGCCAGACGATGTTTTTCTCAAAATCTGCAACTGTATTCATATTTTGGATAATCAAAGTAAAAGTTAGAAATATGAAGTGCGTCAGGTCTGGATATTTTCGTATTCGTTTTGTAATTAGAGGAGGCGCGTAATTTCAATAATGGCGAAATTTTGCATCTCAAACTGTGTACTCTCTTCTCTGTGAATAATTATCAGAAACAAACCTTCAGAGGCAAAAACATGTTTAAGATATTATCTTGATCTTACTCCGTCTTTTACACTTTTCTCTGTCCGCTCGCTCTTTCTTAGTCTCATTTCGTGAGAGAGCTCAGGCGGCATTCAAAGTCAAGACATTAAATGTACATTAGTGGCATTACACTGTCGTACGTACCTACGGCTTATGCCACCCATAACATCAGCTTCCACCAACAAGGAGAATAATGCCATCGCACTCGTTCTTGGGTGTAATACATACATACATATAACATGAAATAAGTTTTGCACGCAACAGAAAGTCGCATTTGTCGATCCTCCTTCTTGTACATTTACATTCATATACATTTTCATACCACTCTGAATACAAATAGTCTGAAAAATGAGCACACCGTGTGAACTCAGGATTTCAAAATTTATTATAAAAATCCGATATTCATACTCTTTCGCAAAATGTCAAAATGTGTTGCACGCATTGTGTCACGACGTACATAATCAACTTGGAAATTACACTATCTATTTCTCCCTATCTTATCGCAGCCACTACATTTGACTAATTTTGAAAGATTTCGTGTAGCAGATTTGTTTAATTAAATTTGTCGGTCCCATGCTTTTCGACAAACTTTTTGTTGATTACGCCTTTTTTTTAAGTTTAGTTGATGATTGCACGTCATGATTACCGAGTTGACTCAGCGAAACAAAGCGTACACATGTGTTTTCGACGTATCAAGTTTATTTGGCACTTTTTTGAAAATCATGACTACGATATTTCGCTATGTATTTCAGCACGAGCGACGATCGCCTTTACCGTTTCCCGTCAGTGACGCCGTCTTTTTAATGTCAGAAACTTCTTTGATTTTCGTTCGCAAAAATTGTGCGACTATATGAAACGTTTCAGAGTGAAAAACTGTTTTAAAGAGGAAAATAAATTGACGTTCTAAAAGGCAAAAAACAAGTCGTACAAAAACTTTTAAAAAACTCATATAATAATTAATCTTTCTCTGAAGGAATCAACGTTTTTGAGCGCGTGCATATCTCATTACGTGCCCATTGAGTAATGACTTGCCGTTCAATTATCCGTTTATAGCTGGCCTGGTAATCTGTTTCAAATAATCATTGTATCATCTGTCATAACTAGAGACTTAATAACTCAATGATTTGTGATGACCGAATGGCTAGGGATAAGTGGTTTAGTGAATGGAATTTCGTAGGTGGTAGATTCATGATCCTATTTAACAGCTATAACATACTACACGCTCATCTGAATGCTTGTCTTGATGTTTGCATAAGCAAAGTTTTCACGTTTTTAAAATCTTTACTGAAAACATTTTTTAAATTAAGCTCTGAGAAAATGGAACGAAATTTCAGTTTTTCATTAAAATATTTCTTTGGTTCTGGAAAAAAAGTTAGTACAGTTTAATTTATAAACCAGCAGTTAGTAGATAATTTATTTGCATATTTATAACGTAGTCACTGGATCATTAAGTTGTAAGTATATTATGATGAGGAATGTCGTAATAGAGATACTTTGTGTGTGATTTTTTACCTCACAGTCTGATTAAAGAGTAGGCGCTATTCATAAAAAACATCGTCAAACAGAATTTACTGTTTTCATATGAAAGACTTGAGGAAATGATAAAAGTAAAAAAATGATCAATCCAAATTAACCAGAGTGAAGACTGAGGTTGACTTCATGAAAAAACCTCGCTTTAAAAAGATTACTTTAAGTTTAAATTATATACTTGTAGGTCTTTGCAGTTTAAATTACTCATTTTTAGAGTTTAACAAAATTAAGCTCACCGTTAAAAGATGAAGAACCTTTGACATTTGTGTGTCATACCATGATTCTCTTTTTTTTTCGCTCTTTGGTCGTGCATTCAAAAGAAATTTGCATGCTCCTGGAATCATCAGCTGAAAACAAATTAAACCTTCCAAGGCATGCTAACATACATCATCAGTCTGAAGACATACACGCCTTAACTTTTCGAAAAAAATAATTTCTCTGCTTGCCAAGTAATCGATGTTGTATTATATACAGATAGAAAACGAACTACTTAAATTTCAAGTTTTTAGCATACTTGATGATTATTTAAATTTTTTATTCGTTAGTTATTTGTGTAGAAAAAAAATTACCTTTTTGAGCATTTCATTTCTTGGTTATTTTTATGTTCAGAGACCTCATCATTTATCGATGATTAAAAGCAGTATTTTTGGTTGAATATTTTTCAGATTGATATAAAACAGAAATTAAAATATGCAGACCAAAATGGTAGGGTGGCTAAACTGAATGGGCAGTTTTTTCAAATACTAAATTAAGAAAAGTAAATATTAAAAAAAATTGGAAATTTCACGAATCCGAAAAATTGCTACTAAGTATTGAAAACTGTTTACTGCTAGATTTTAATGGTTATAATATAATAACTCATCTAGTAACACAATAGAATGTTAATTGTTGATCGATCATAAGTTTGGTAAGTTTAAAGTAAAAGGTTTAAAAGTAACATTAGACGTACGGTTTTATGATTACACTTTTCTACATCAAAGTTAAATATATTACCTGTTTTTAATAGCAATTCGTTCAATATTGACATAAGTTTAGTTTCGATAGTTATGCTAGTTAACGACTTTGTGCCTGTAATGGGTCAACTTTGAAAACTCGTAATGCACTAAGACGATCTAATCAGTTTGTTTAATTACCTGAATCATTCTACGATCAGAAATTTACGAAATTTTCCCACAAGACTTTTCCCAATTCCCACGGACGTTGTTAGACAAACATAATCTACTTTGTAACGAAAAGCTTGTCAACGGTGTTCTCTCTGATTGGCTGTTGTCGAAAGACGTTCCTACGTTCATATTCTATATAAAAACTAAAAATGCAATGCACCAAAAAATCATTTTTCAATAATACTATTTTTCTAAATTTAATAAAATTTTCAGTAAAATTTAAAAAAAATAAGTAGTTTGTCCAAAATGTACTTTGTGCGAAACTGAAAAAATTGAAAAATTTTATTTTTTCACTTTTTATGCGAGCCTAAAAATTGTGCCCAACTTAAGATAAAGAGAAGAATCGGAAGCTTCGTTGGACTAGATGTTACTGCATCCCTCGATGTACGTACTAAACATCTAAAACACATACTAGAGTAAATGAGTACACTTGCGTCATTCAATTTGAGAATACGTTAGATAATTACCATTGGCTCGAAGCTTCAAAATACATGTAAATATCATACCACCGCAAAGTAAGCTACTAAAGAGCATTTCACTTTTTTACATAAGAGATTTTAATTAATTTACCGCCATGGCGTTGCAAAATCATAAGGATCCAAAATTACGAATGCATTTGTATAATCTTTTTTGAGCTTTACATTACCTCTTTACCTTGATTCGTTTCCGTATATTTAACTTAAGCGTTGTTGAGCGTTCATCGTTGTGCATAAATCTCATTTCGCTCCAATAAGAAACATCGAGCTCGTTAAAAGTAGAAATATTAAGTAACTCGTTGACACTAGCTGATACAGAAAAACTGTATGATGCTTTTCAAACTAACAAGATTCAAAATTCTATAATACAAATTTTTCTTTACTATTTAAAGAAGCATTTCTTCAATTAAAAAATTCTGTTTATTACTACTTTTGAATGATTTTAGGTTTCATCGTCAAAATTATATTTTTCTTAACTTGAAACTGTCGTAAGAATTCCGAATAAAATTGGTTGCAAAATATGATTTTACGTATAAGTGAGACTTCCGAAGATATTTTTCTACGAGAGCTGGCCCAGATGGGCGTCAATTGATGTACGTACACTTGACTGAATTCTTCCCGCGAAGTGACCAATGTAGAAAAGTATGATTTGTCCGAGAAATTTAGTAGCATTGAAAATAATTTTCCGATCCATAGCACTGAATGAGACGGTTTGTTTCCCTGACTCAAAACGAGTTGTTAATTTACGTCGACCAATCAGAGTTTTATTTCAAAGAATTGTTTTATTTAACTTGCTATTGTTTGCAATGTTTGTGATAATAAAAGTTTGAATGACAATGATATTTTAGAATGCGTTCTAAAACAAACAAAAAAAAACAAAAAAAAAACTATTTGAACGGTTCCAATTGTGAATTGAATTTACAGAATGAGTTGCAATTTACAAAAGTTTGAATGCGGGATGAATGCATGCTTGAAAGAAGTTAAGAGGGTTAAAAAAAGTGCGGGAAGATTCGCTTCTTTGAATCGCATCTTGACCATAATGGATCTGATGTTTTATACGACTAATTGAGAATGATCAAATGATAAATATAAAAACAAGAATGATAAAAAAGTGAGAAATTCAAATGGAAGGCAACATGGTGAGTTATATTGTTCGTGTTTTCTATGAAATAAAAATATGGTACATCCGATGCTTTTCCAACTGAGTTAACATTATTCCGTCGTTTCATAAAATGCCAAATGTATCAGATTTTGGCACGAACGGTTACAAACTTTTTTCCTTTTTTCCCACTTTTTATCACATTTTCATGCTTTCTCATTTATCAAGTGGCCATCAACAAGTGTTTTATTAACTCGGTAGATCAGGCATTTAGCTACCTAATATTGTATATATATATATATATAGGTATACATCGGCGCAACTTATAGAAGGCTTGCGTGAACTAATTTTTTTGATTTCTGATTCCAGACATTTAATCATTTTCTCGCTATTATGTTCATTGGCATGTCGAATTAATGGAACAATTTATTATCAAATTATTGTTAACCTAATTAAACTAATACAAAAACGAAAATATGATTTCTTATGACATTGGCAGATAATTGATTCCAAAATAAAATTTATTTGCCTTTCGTTATGTGAAAAATGTAATTCTGATTTGAAAAATTTTACATTGAATTCCTTCTTGTTCGGAAATTATTGTACAGGAATTATTATAGTACGCGAATGAGCAAACTAGTTTTGACAAAAGATCTCATGGAATAAAATAATTTCTTCACCGAGAATGACATTTTGCTGACGCTAACAACTTTCAAAAATAAATAAGTAAACATGCGAACAGAAATATAACTCGCCATTATCATCTGTCTTCTCTTATTCACGGTCTTACGTTTGAATGAACATAAACTCCCAAGATAATCTACGGTATATATGAGTATTCGTTTTCTTCCTCAAGCTGCGGTTCTCAATGAAAATTTCTTACAAACCAATTTTCCACTTTATCATTTTGAATATTTCATGAATCCCTCAAATGCGAATTAGTTTTCGTCATTCAACACCTGTATATTACTTCATGTATTATTACTTTCTGTTACGCGGAAAAATTAAAGTTATGACTTTATAACTTTTTTGTGCTAGTTTAAAAAATTTCATTTTCATCATTTGGGACGCCAATATCATTATAATAATTATCAGTTTCATTATAACGAAATTCTAATTTTGAAGTTGGTTAAAAAAATTGTTTGCGTGAAGCGTGCAAAATTAGTTTGATTGCTTTGATCATAATAGTGGTTGTTAAGGCGGAATATGTAGACGTAAGATTTTGCAATATACCGTGAAGGGGTTTCTTGTAGCAAGTGCAGACAAATATAACCCCTATTTAATTTCATTTTAATAACTTCTTCCATGTAGGGTTCATAAGATTCAAGCTTTGGGTTTACATCGTCGACGTATTATAACCTCCTTGAGACGACAAATCGTAGTATGAAGAACGTAGCAAAGCACGCGTATAAGTATATACAGGCATATGCTTTTCCTAAGTAAACTGACAGAGTTATAGCTGCTTTCCGATGCTTTTCAAAACGCTCTGCAGATTTCCCCGCTCTTCATATGCTTCGTTTACTTAAGTCATACCAACATCGTACGTATGCATTATTATGAAAAAAATGACAAAAAAAATAAATAAATACTGTCAAACATCGATTTGCCAACAATTACAATAACGCGAAATAGCGTATTAACTTTTTTTTAACTGCAAGTGCTTTTCCATGCGAGTATATTGCAACGCGTACTTTCGACGTTCGCAAATATCACAAAAGTGCACATCTGCTTTCTCTAAATATTGCAAAAGTGCACCCAACATTTAGTAGCAGAAGTGCTCTGTCAAAGCAATGTACGTAACTTACCTGGTTTGAATGCGTATGTAGCGCAGATAAACTTTTTCGTTGTGTGGTCTGAGCATTACGATTTTAATTTGTCAAAAATCGGTTATGCTTGACATGCTAAAAGACTTTTTACATTTATCCGTTTTACTTTTTTTTTACACTTATCCATTTTACTTGTAGTAACATCAAATTTTATCTCCCAAATAATCGTCTAAGCTTGCATAAAATTTTGTCAGTGACATTTGAAAAAAATAAAGTAGATTTTTATATTTTGATAACAACTTTTTTAGTAGTTTAATAGTAGTTTTAGTAGTACGAAATAGTAACTAATTCGAAGGATGTGTATTAATCGAATTTGTTTCTTTGAATGCCTTTTTTGTGCTAGGAGCTATGAATATGTATACGTAACATGACAACGGTGATAATGCTCTAAGCTTGATCCATGAATGCGCGTTCTTGTTCCGCTTAGTAAGGCCGGAAAATGAATGTGGTATACAATCACGTGTTCGGCATGATGGAAAATGATTGATCGCTTTAGTTGAAGTATAAAGTTATTCACTCTTTACTATTTGTTTTTATAATATTTCAACGGAAATAAGAAGGATAAATCTTTTGTATTATCCGATCAATTTAAAACTGCATAAATTTACTTTTTTGGACAAATTTTAGTTGAATCATAATAAATATTGCATTTTCATAGTATACTTAACGGTTTATAATTAATTTAAGTGCGTTTAAATTTAACCGAATAATACTAAAAATAAGGAGATTGAAAAATTTATCGATCAAAAAAGTAATCTCTGTTGAGAAATGACAGAAGAGTCGAGATTCCAGACTTGTATAAATATGCAAACTCGTTAAACATATCGATTGCAATGCCAACAAACTTGCAAAAATTCAAAGTAAAATCGGAATAATTTCACGCTATTTTCACGATATGAAAATCTGTTATAAGTTATGATCGGAGGTGAGATCAGACTATTGTATTTTCTTTTTTACTCTGCAAAACTTTATATTCTTTTATATGCATGTGACGACACTTTCACCAATTATAACTTAACTTAAGAATACTACTGAATAACGCGTTTTTTAAAGACGAATAAAAACGTGATTATCATTTTTGCAAAGATATAATTCCAAATTTTTTCTCCTAAAATAATCGATTTTCTTTACAAGTGGTTCTAATTATTTTAATATTAAAAACACTTATTAAATATATAATATTTCATGCTTTTCTTACTCAGTCTTGTACACTCGACTTTGAAAGGAAATATTGTTGTCCTTAAACTTTGACAAATGTAAAACTTAAATGTTTGCACGAAGTTCAATTTTGTGTATTAGTTAGCAGTAATATATATTGCTAGTAAAACAAACTATCATTAGTTACAGTTACCTTTTTCGAGAATCTCGTCAACTTCCTGCTTGTTTAAAACCATTTAGATTTGTATAACGATTATTACAGGTAATTTGATATAGCTGAAAAGTTCTGCATCTTGCGGTGTAGCACATTGTTTGGAGTTTGAAAAACTTTGAAACGAATCGTCACTTCATGTTGCAGTAGCAAATTGTTACATTAACATATTCCATTCATTTATCAGAATTCGCAAATGTTATACAAATTTAATTCTACAATTTTCAAAGTATCAAAAAGTTGGTTTCGTTATTTTTTCGTGACAAGCTCTTTTATCCAATGTTCAATCTACATTGCATAAAATAAGTATGAATAGTTGTGAAAATAAACGTATCAATAAAAATGACATGGAAATACCCCGGTAACATTGGCCATAACGTTTTAATCTTCGAACTATTAGACATAATGCATGTCTTTATGTTCGCGTGTATTTAGAAATTTTAGTTTTGGCAATACGAGATAATGCGTTTGCCACTAACAATTCAAGCTTAGTCGGCCACACTGTTTGCAATACATGCACATCGAGAAAAAATTATTATCCGGATCGTAACAGGAACTTCACAATTTTGAAGCGGCTATGCGAAGAATCTTATCTTTTTATTTGTTTTTATTCTTAAAACGAATATTTTTGTCATCATTTGAAACAACTTTTAAAGTGATTATTCTACCTAACATTTCATAGATAAAAATCACTTATTTGTCATGTTTGCCTATTTTATGAAACCAGCAAAAATACTCAAAATGAAATTCATGGTTTTAACTAGTCGGTTATGATTGTACACATTCTAATCTGGGATTCAAATACTTGATTCTGGCAAACTGTATCAGAGTGACTGGCAGTTGGAATCAAACTAAATTTGTTTAAAAATCACATGTTTCAATACCAAATTTCATTGAATTGGGTAACATTCATAATCAATATATTTTTTTCATGATCAGGAGCGATGTAGTAAATTCTTCTTTGAACCTATATATTTCGAAGCAGTTTTGGAAATAATTTATTATTAATCGCAATAAAATTTTCATGATCCGTCCAAGTGAGTAGCAAACATTGAGTAACAGTTGGTCAAATAGCAGATGCTAATAGTCCAGAACTCCGGTTATATAGCCAGTGCTGATTCGCTCCAGAATATTTCTCGTTCTATGTATTAGTTCGTTTTTCGTGCTACAGTTTTTTGTGAGAATAATTACTATTACTTACACATAAAGTTTTCTCTCTATTATCAGCCTTACTATTTTACGTTCCTTTTTATGCACATAAATGATTTTCAAATAAGCCAATGTTAGGTCGCTGGAAATTTTAAATTAATTCCAATTAATACAATAAATTATAATTTTCAAATCTGTTATCAAATCTTGTATGACTTAATTCTTGGTAATAAAATAAAAGCGACAATAAAGCAACTTTTTTTCATTGTTTGAATGCACATTTATTTTGTTGACAAAAAAATCGTATTTCCGTTTTTAGTACTTTATGCGGAAATTGAATTGTGGAATATAAATAATTTTTTTTGTAATCAACAACCACAAAGCTTGACTGAACCAAAGTAACTTGACTGTTACCTAATGAAATCAAACTTCTCTATTGTAAATCAAATGAAATTATTAGATCTCGAAACTGCTTTGTAAATAGCTTTTGCGAACATTGAATATTATTATAATGCTAGTTTGTTTGAAGGAGACCGTAACAACAAAAGAGATAAAACTGATAAATAGTGTCTCGAACGTCTTTTGCAATTACCATTCCAGGTATTACGTGACATTTCGCCTTTTCCACTTGCTCAATAATCATACTGATGCCAAGTTTGTCGAAAATGCATTTTCAGATATTGCATACAGATTTAACGAGCAAGATCGTTAGGCTGAAAAACAGTTCCCTTATTCAAGTGATAATGACACGGCGACATTCTGTATGATTATAGGGATGTTGTCGATGTCATCTCGTCTGAGTTTAAATAACGAAGCCATTCCTCTGCGGCGCGTGCTCTACATTCCATCTTTTGCATCAACCTTTATACACACCACCATGCAGTCTTACTCAATCAACCCCTTGCGAATGTTCGGGTTTTCTTTAGTTATACAAAATTGAATTTTTAATCATTTCCCCTATCGATTTTTTGTTTTTCACCATCCCGTTTGTGTGCACGCCCTGTACGCATCCACGAAAAATTCACCTCTCAAATAACAAAAATTCACCTCTTAAATTCATACAAGTAATTTTACGCCAAATTTACCCTCAGAGAAATGTTACAAAGTGATCCTTAAGTACGGTTCATGTTACGGTTTTATTTTCTTACGTAACCTTCTATTCAATTTTATGAAAATTGTGTTTTAAAAATTTTTTTCAATTTTGCATTGTATATTTTTATAGCGGATGTATATGATCTGTCAGTAACACCTGTACGTGGATATTCAATTATTGATGTATAAGAGAACGCGAATGATATGACACATCCCACCAAATGGAGTTTCGATATAGAGTGATGTAATGCGTATGCTCAAACTGCAGTCATTATAACAATATGTTTGCAAATCGCTCTCGGGCACAAGTCCGAACGCGGACAATGTAAACTGTGGAAATCCGGCAGCATGCGTGTACGCTGAAATAATTTTATCGAGCTTACCCAAGTTAAAAAGTATTAATAATTTTGTGTTACTATCATTGATAGCCGCAAATGAACGCTTCAGATATAACTGATTTTCGAAATAATACGCCAAGGTAGTTTGCGGTTGGAAAATCTTTATGGTTGAACCTTCGTGGTTGAAAATTCAAACATTCAAAACGAGCCTCAAAGCTCTATTTTTGTGATCAATTGAAATGTCAAGTTTTAAGAGCAATAATTGAAAACAGATGTTCTAATAGAAATATTTGACTTCATGTAAAAATAATAAAATTGTCAAAGGCCAAGCGCCTGGTCCTAATTATTTTCGTTTTTTAATCAGTTCCAAACTGTCAGGCTGAACCTGACCGAATAACCATTACGTTGCAGTATTACAATTTCATAATAGCATGATGGTAATAATGTTGGTCCATCTGTAACATCTTTTAACATAAAAAAGAGATTGGACAGTAATAACAATGCTGAAGTTTACCACTAATGATAAAACTTACTACAATTGTGGAAATTCTAACTCGAATGTGGTAAACTTAGTTTAACTTTACTATGTCTATTACTGCTTGTACTTTTGTTTTTTACCAATTTGCAAGTGAGCGAAGAATTTCACATTCAATCTAGTTGTCATATTACCGAAAAGCATATTCTCGCTATTAATTAAAGCGTTCATTCAAATACTTATTACTTAGAAACTATTCACTAGATGATAGATCATAAGATTACATTTTTTATAGGAGATTAATATTTCTTATAAACATTTCTGTGGTTGTATTTTATAGCTAGTATCAAGATCACTATCAAAATCACTCACAAGTTCAGAATTTTGATTTCAAATAAACAATTCATCGGGTAAGGAAACCATAAGTTGGACTATTATATTTTTGTTTTTGATACTGCATTATTCAAGACATTAAATATTGCAGCAAAATTGTCGTAGCGTCCATACGTTGAACTCGAAGAACTTCAACAATTATATTTAATACGGTCTCATCTCTCGCGGACTCCGCGGGATATTACAAGCTGCAAATACATACTAGTTCGCAACTTGCCTTGGCGGCCTTGGCAACCCAGGTGAAATCCACCCCTTTTATCCTTCTCTTCCTATACTACATAGCAGACCTTTCTCGTTCAGTGCCACTGCTATGCGGCAAAGTCTAATCAAATTTAATAACTTTTGTGGTGCCCATTCTCTGCCTCCTACTCAGTTCGCTTCTGCACTTTGTGTTCTACACCACGGATACATCAGGCGTCCAACTGTTTAAAAATTTATGAAATTTTCAGTCTATCAAAAAATTTTAAATTAAACCCAAAAGTCGTTGTTGAAATGGTCCTTCGTCGCTTTCGGCTTTAATATATTTTTCTTACCATCCGAATTACAATTTCCATATTTTTATCACACAACATTATCAGTTAGATATTTACTTTTTCTAACTTGACAAGCTGGCAGAGCACAATACATGCACGTCCAATTTTCTCTTACATTACAACCTTTTCCAATTAAGAGAATGAAGGAATAGCATTGTACTAGATGTTCAGGGAATTCAGAAAACGTATTAATTTGCAACCACATTAACTGAAAAACGTCACATTTCAAATTTGGTTAACAGTTTCGTTGAATTAAAAATAAGTTGCAGTTTCATTCAAAAAGGGAATTTTTCTGTCAGATTGTATTCCTTATCAGGACTTTCGAAAAATTTCTGTTTCAAAATTTTGTTCGCAATTGCACTAAGTTGTTTTTTTGCACAAAACTTTGCCCAAATGAATCTTTACTGGTTAGTAGAAGAAAATTCATTTTGTATTTATTAAATTTTATAAAACATCTCAACGCAGACAATAGCAATATATCTCATTTTCTCGTTAGAAAACTGAAATGAGGGAACAAGGAAAATGAGTTTGGCGACGAGAAAAGCAGATATAAGAATAGACGAAAACGGATGTGACGAGAAAAGGGAGAGTGTCATCTTGACTGACCTGCTTTACATTCATATTATCTCATACATCTCCATCCATCCGAATTCTACATGAAAATTATCATTGTAAATGTTTTAGGCTCGTTCAGGAAAAACTCTGCCTATTGCACTTTAATCAAACTTTGTATAAGTGAAACTCCCTTCTGGAATTTTACATTTTGTAATGCATACAGTTTTTCCACTGAATATACTTACTATTCGAACTACTTCACCACTTGCAATTGTGAATTTTAAATTTAGAAAATGTTCTGTCCTTCTTTGATGTTAGAGGTTTTAATTTATCTATTTTTTGTTGCAGCATTATCGGACCAACCAAAATTTGCCGAACCCATTCCAAATATAACCGTAGCTTTGGGAAGAGATGTAAGCCTACCTTGTGTAGTAGAAAATTTAGGCACTTACAAAGTAAGTTTTACACTTAATTATTTCATTAAAAAATGAATTTTTTGGTACATTGCAGTTTTTTCTTTGAAATCTATAATCGTCTACTGTAATCAAATTATTGAAAAAAAATTCCAATATGTAATAATAGAAAGAAAATGTTCAACCAAATTACATCTCTGTTTGTTACATTTTTGGAATGCACAGCATCAGAACTTATTAGTGTTTTTTTTTATTTTTGCATTTTTCAACAGGTTGCTTGGTTGCATGTAAATCGACACTTGTTAGTAACGATGCATAAAAGGGTTGTCGGGAAGTTGCCCCGATTCCGAATAACAAATGAAAACGAAAAACGGTGGATTCTGAATATTGAAAAAATCGAGCAACAAGATCGAGGATTTTACATGTGTCAAGTGAACACTGATCCTATGATCAGCCAAGTTGGATACGTGGAAGTAGTAGGTTAGTAAATACCATTTAAGCACTTTCTAAATCAACTGCATTATCAAACAAAAATTGTCATTAGTATTATGTATTTTTTTTCATCTGTCTATCAATTTTAGAATAACATTCCAATGAGCATGTCCTTATTCAAAAATTGTCCAAAGGTCTAGAAATAAAAATAATTCAAATCGAAATAATGCTAAACATGCGATGAAAAAGTGCTCTTTACCCTCTGTTACATTTTACCCCCGAAGAAAGATATATGTTTCTGTACTATAGTGTAGCTCAGTCGATTCTCCAAACTTACTATGTGATTTAATATCAAATTGCAATTTGCTTTCTATTTTATTTCAAAATGAAATACAGTTTTGAGAACGTACTATGGTTAAGGTCTGTGTACCAATTGAGGTAACTTAACTCTGCTCAGCTCTGTTCTAATGACTAACAACTGCATTTAGATGAACCGAGAAATGATAACATTGAGTATATATTTTAAGCGGATAGCTAGTATATAAGCTATTATTACAGTTGTTCATGGTCTAAGCAATATGGACTATGAAATCAAACTAGGTTTTATACGATTCAATCGATTTTCTATAAAACTTTAACCGCTGCACTTTCATGCACATGATGAAAAGAAACCCTATAAATTTCGTTATAAAATAGTATTATCAAATATTCAACATCCCAATGACTTTATTATTTCAGTTGTTTGATGAGTTGTTGATGGTGTAATATTTTAAAGTCTAGTATGTTATCATAGACACGTTATTATTACGACTGCTAATTAAATTGAATGTGACGTTGCATTTTTAGTTCCACCCAATATTCTGGATGCTCACTCCACTGAAAGTACGATTGCTGTCCGAGAGTATGACAATATCACGTTGACGTGCAAAGCAGACGGATATCCGCAACCTAAATTGTCTTGGAAACGCGAAAACAACGAAGATATCAATATTGATAGAAGAAAAAAAGGTACTCAAATATTCTAATCAGTATGTTAAAACCTACAAAGACTTGGAAAAAAATTTTTAAACGTTTCAAATTTTTATCTGATTTAGTTATAATAAGTGCGATTTGTTGCAGTCAAAAATTATGAAGGCGAGCAATTAAATATAATGAAAATTTCGAGACAAGAAATGGGGGCGTACTTATGTATTGCCAAAAATGGAGTCCCGCCAACAGTTAGCAAAAGGATTACTGTAGACGTCGAATGTAAGTAAACTGGAAAATTCGTTTTTATTATTCCAAGAAAGAATTTTATATTGTCAACTATAAGAATTTTGACATACAACTATGATTGAGAATGAATAAGATACAATCTACTAAAACGTTTGATTTAAATTCAGAAACCACTAAATAATTATTTTGATCCATTTGTTGGTAGTTTCACCGATGATTTGGGTGAAAAATCAGTTGGTGGGAGCACCGGCTGGTACAAACGCTACCATCGATTGCGTTATCGAAGCGTTTCCTCGAGCAATCAATTACTGGATTCTCAACAATACTATGGTCCCATTTAATGATAAATACGTCGTGACAGATACAGCAGAAAGCCGATATAAAACTAAAATGCAATTGACGATTAGGAATTTGATGAAGAGTGATTTTGGAAATTATAAATGCATTAGTAAAAATTCCTTGGGTGAAACTGAAGGATCCATCAGGTTATACGGTAAGTCAGCGAAAATCAATAAAAATGAACACGCTTCGGTGGAGGCAAGAATTTTAATTTGCATTTGTTTGAGCTGCAGAAATTCCTAGACCTTCCGTTATTCCCAAGGCGACAGAAATCAAAAGTGTTGTCCATAAAAACAGTAAGTACCAACGATTTAACATTTAAATTTCATTCGAGAATGGCTAATTCACTACCACAGTGACTTGGACAAAAACTCTAGTTTCTGAAAACAAGTAGACTTTATTCTTCTAAATTGAGAAACTCTATGCCTCTCTATTTCATAACATGCGTTCATTCCATTCAAATTAAAATGTTTTAGCATTCTCAAAATTGTGATTATAAACGAAAACTTTTTTCATTAGAAAAAAATTCAATCTCATTATTTTGTATAATATTCTGATTTTTATTTCAAATTTGATTGAATCGTAATACAATGTGATAATAAAAACAATGTTTTAATTTTAAATTTCAGGTATGAAAAGCACGCCTACTCCTCTCAAAAGACTGACAACAAGTTGGCCTGTTCCGTATACGCCATATTATCCAAAGTGGACGGAAAAACCTTCGTACATTGAAGACATCAATGATAACACCAACGGGAAACGCAACACCTATAGCGCAGGTAAAATTATATACATATAGCAGAACATTTTTGATGGCAAAAGTTTACAACAATCGGACTATGCTGTAAATCAATGAAAATTTGATTTAGAATTACAAAATAATTTTGGAATCCATTATCGTTTTTACAGGGAGTTCACAAAACGTAAGGTGGACTGCCCCACAACTTGTAGTAGTTGCAGTTCAGTATATTCTAACGGGGCCTCACATACCACCAAACGTACCGCAAGCCGTCAATTAAAATTGTTTATATTGTAAATAATCTTGGTGAAAACAGCTAAAGTATAGCTAAAAAGTATCTTCAAACTGCCAATAAATACAAAAAGTATTTCTAAAAGTATTCACAAAACATATATTTCGATGAAAGCAATAGACTAAAAACCATTAATAATTGAGTTGCTGATAAATTATTAATAACTAGTGCAAAATTACGAAAAAGAAACAAAATAATAGATGTAAGTGTTTTTTCTATTGCGATCTGTTAAACTTTTCATTATATTTTATACTGTATATATAGTTAAGTTAGAATTGCATTTTTTATCATGTTGTATTAAAGTAATTGATTTATCTCTATTTTTATTGAAATTTGGAAACATTATAATACACTATAATTCCGATGGATGCAATTGATCAACAAAAGACAATCAATATATATCATATTTGGAAAAATTATGTTAATTACCAAACTTTATTCGACGTTCTTTTGTAAATATCTTCAAGTTTAGTAATGAGATCAGAATTACGTAATTTTCAAGATAAGCTAATAAGAAGGTATGTTAGGAATGGTTTTTAGTTCTCTCCAAAACTCTGAAAAAATTTTCGATTGATGTCAGTATTATTTCTGAACAATCCATGTACCACTTTCTCTCGGAAATGCAGTTAAAATGGTTATAGGAAATATTGCAAACTGTGATAATATTGATAAATCATCTGTTGAAGTACAGCTACTTACAAACGAAAGTTAAATCAAAATAGTTAAAGTTAAATTTTTTATTTTAATTTGAGAAACATTACATTTTATGAATGAAAGTTATTAGGATAAATCACATTTATAGGATATTCGCCCAACTTAACTTTTGGTCCTACTTTTGCAGCTGAAAGTTGACACTTTTGGGCTCGTCGGTTTAGTTTCCGGGGCACTATAATAAGCCTCGACAAGAAAAACTTTATTGTATAAGTTTTCGTTTTAATTTGTTACTTTAAAAATTTTAAGATTAGAAAGAAGCCACGATGAAGCAAAACATAATTATGTTTGTGTCCTAAAAAGAGGCGAAAAATGCTCGAGTGCAGAGTGATATGAAATCTGATGAGGAAGTGGTATATAAAAATTTTAAGACAGTGGAAGTATTTGCAGGTGCGTTTTCCATGTGCCATCATTTGGGACTTAACTAACCTACAGTACAATATATGTACATAAATACTTCCAAAAAATCGTTGAGTAAAAATGTTCATAAACAATATTTAGTATAAAAATTAAATCAAGACTTTATTATTTAAAGTAAGAATGAAAGTGATATCGTAAGTATACAGTGTTGTGTTAAAATAAGTTACCACATTTTGAAACAGAAAATTTTTTCCTGTACTAAAATATCAAACGCAATAGGTTCAAATGAAATCAACAAACAACCGAAAATATCTTTGTTGAAGCACGATTGTTTGAAAAGCTTTTGTGAGAAACGACACCAAACTCTGTTTTTGAAAATTGTCGACATGACTTTCACATAATTTATATCAAAAAGATTCATTCTTTGTTTGGAGCTCAAAAAATTTTCATAAATGAATATCAAGGTTGTAATGCGACATCTATAATTATAGGTCTACATATGTTTTCGATTTGAAAAATTCAGCATACTCACAGTACTCTTTGCATTTGACAAAACAGCCTATATTTATTATCGTTGTATATCATTGAATATATTTTTGATAAGATTTTTTATATTTTCATACTGTATATTAATTCTTTTGTTTTGTAATAAAGGCGTGCTTTTTCGATCATGTACAAACTGATAATTTGCTTATAAGTAACTAGTGCATAAAATGTAAGTTGAACAAACAGTCTGTAAATATTCGGCCTGTCCGGAAAAATGAAATTTTTTAGGTATGTAAAAATAAAAAAATAAATTAACCATCTACAACTTGAATAATTTTCTGGAAATTGTTCCTGCCTGTTTTTGTTCATTTCGAAAAATAAAGAAACTTGCAATGTAAAAATTATAATACGTGTCTTAATTTTTTTTAACGTTACAGAAAAAGTAATGCCAATTGAACTGCGATGTTATCATGGTTCAATTACTTCTCATTACTGTTTATTCTGTTTATAAAAAAAGTAAAAATATGACTTATTAATTGTGCCTTCTGGGTAAGTGATCGGAAGAGAGGAATTATTTGCATTAATTCAGAGCGTCCAATACAATACATAGTTTGTCGTTTATTTATACTATTTTGCGCAACCATCGAATATTACCTTGTAATTAAAAACAGATACATTATAAATGGAGATCCTTCTATACACCGAAATTGTCCTAAATCCGATAAATTGCATGAAATATTAATCACGTTTACCTCTATAACATGCAAAACGGCAATAATTTCCAAAAACAGTATGGTGTTCATAATGTTGTAAGTTACAACTTCATTTATTCATATCGTTGCTAATAATTCACTGATCATTACATCAGGAAGAAAAATACATGCCACGTTAGTGATTCACTAATTGAACTGCGTTGTGATTTGTAAAATTTTTACAAAATTCAAAATTACAAACTTTTATTTTACAAAAATAAATTTTAAATTGATATGATAGATGTCTTTCCATGCACTTTGATGTATGGGAATGTCATGTCTTTAAAGCTAATCAGTTTGATGTGCTCTTTTGCATAATTCTTTATCGTTTCAGTGAAGTAGTACCCTATTACGTCAGCCTCAATTCAGATTCAAGGTTATTGAGAACATGCGTCAAAAAGATGCTATAAAAAGTTTCAACAAATTATCATTTCGAGATTTGTTATAAATAATGAGAGTTCTGAAATATTTTTATATTGAAATATTTTTATATTGCTTTTTAAAGTTACATCATTTCATTCCAACTGTCATCTATTGCCCACTAATTGAAATGAATCAGCGAGAACGTTGGGAACATACATTACTTGCATAAAAAATTTTAAAAAAATATTGAATTTTTATTTACCAATTATATACCATTTTTCATTTACTAATTTTTTGTAAAATTTTTTCGTTGACTTATTTATCTAGTAAATGTAATAAGAGAATAATTGGAACGAACACAAGTGTCGACTTTTTTGTGTGCAAGATTTTTCATCATTTTGCGTTTTCTTTATCTCACCCCACCACATACTGATCTAATTGAAAGTTATATGCGACTTGTCGTGGCATTCATCAAGAACTTGAAATGATGATAGAAATAGTTTTTAATCAAAACGTATTCTCGTACATGTAAATTTATATTAGAAAATCGATTTGAAACATTCCGCGCGAAATTAGCTCACTTTTCATGAAAGTTTCACGTGATGTAATACTTTTAGAATATTTTTGACTAATTTTCATACAATGACTGACATTCAAGTGCTCTCATGCAAAATCCAAAAAGAAATTAAACCGAAGAACCACATAAATGTTGAAATTCACTTAGTTGGATGAACCGCGCTTTGTAAATTATAAAGTTCATTTATCAAACAGGTACAATTGTTAATTCAAATAATGCGAAGGGAATTTCGAAAATTCATCGATGGATAATCCGATATTGGGCCAGCTGGCACATAGTTTTGAACTGCCAAATGCATACAAATTTCGGCGTCTCAACAAATTTCTCTTACCACAAAACACATGTTTCCGATTTTCGTTAATTCACTAATAATTACTTCTCAATTATTAAGAATGTCGAAACTATCATACTGAACAAAAAGTAACATCCACTGAACTAATAACAGAAGTATATACTCCGTGATAAAATGATCAAACATGACTTCAATTAAAACGTATTGCTATGGTACGCAAAATAAATGAATTTTCAATTAAATTCCGATTTTCCATATCTAACCATGATATATATGTTCAATATAATTGGCAGTACTTGGTTTCATATTTCATACAATCCAAAGGAGCAATTTCAGATTATTGAATTATGATTATCTTACACGACAAGCGAGCGTTTTCCTCGGGTAAACAGTGGGAAATAGTCGATGTTTCTCATGTTTTCATTCATAATTAATGTATATATTAATTTGATTGAAACGTTGATGCTGCATTCAACTAACTCGATCTGCGTTATTTTAGACGATTCAATGCATATTTGTAATTATAATGTCTATCCATAATTATAATCTTGTAAGTAAAAACAAAATCACAAGCGAATAAGTGACTGTAAATAAAAGTTAATAAGAAAATCGTGAGAATCGAAATGTACATTTTCATTGATTCAGAATTTTATTTTGTGATATAGACTTCGTTTAACGAACTAAATCATTCTGCGTTATTGTTATCAACGACTATAAATTGTAGCAAAGAGATTTGTTATGTTTCTATACGAGCGATAAGATAAATTAAGTTGCTCAGGGATGCATAAGACACTTTATTAAGCTTTTTTGGGCTTTGTCGAAAAATTACTGTAACTATATACAATGATATTGTAGAAAAATAATTTAAACGAAAAGTTGTAGCCCGTGTATAAGGTTATTGTTTTATATAACTATACATAGTGAACGGATTTTTTTTTATTATTAGAACTTCGTATCGTGTACAATATTAATCAGTATTATTTGTAATGAATAATAAAAAGATATAAAAAAAATGAAAGCAAAGTATGTTACATTATTATTATTTTAAAAATTTTTAGGCCTTTCGTATGTTTTTCCAGTCGAATTATTCGAAACAATATGTTTACCAGTCAAATGACTTACATTTAAAATACGCGATTTTAATTAAAATTTTAATTATTTTGCATATTTGTAAAAGTAGATAAGGTGATTGCAATTTCCGCACACTTTCTCATCGAGTTTTTTTTCGCATCTCGCAAAACTTTTGTATCATCTCAATTTTACGAAGGGTCATCTCATCAAGTCTGATGTTTTAAAATAAAACCTGCACCAACGGTCTACCGCATCAATTATTTATTCATCCCTTTGTAAAGCATGTAATTACAGGATATGATTTCGTAACTTCCTCTTTTCGTTTGATGGTTAACGCGCACCTCAAATTGTTGGGTTACTTGATTATTTCATTAGTTTGCGTGCCACCATTATTGGCATCATTTTTTCACCGTGAAATCATAAACAAACTAATAAGCCACGCTTTAAATAAACTGCAAACGCAATAAAAAACCTACTACAGAGTTTGACGAGGTAAGCTAAAATATTCAGTAAGGAGCGATACTGAGAATAAGCGTTGTGCAACTAAACTTTTCTTCAAAAGTGATACAATATCTTTGGCAAACCGAATGTTAGCAAGCACGAACCATGACAATGTTATTGTACAATTTAATGATGTAACATATAAACATCCACGTAATCCACGACGAATCGTGTATTAGGAAAAGTTATATAATTACGCGATAACACGATAAAGGGCAAATTGGCTACAATTTGATTACACGTTGAGATGTTTGGATGTTACACATGTTCTGTAGAGTTTCAAGTCGAAGATGAAAGTTTCATGACTTATTGTAGCAGAAGGTTTTGTTGTTTCAGCCCATGAATATCGGATCTCAATAGTTGAACAGTTTTTGCCCGGGGTCGTGAATAAATGGGCACGTTTATAAAATACTCCCGTGTCTATACATATGTCAATATAATAAGTCAATTTGTGGCATCTGCGTACAGATGTGCAAAAGTTTTGGTCCGCGTAGGAGGTCATAAGACATAACATAAAGCACTTTTACAAACCGATAGCATTGAAATACTCTCGGCGCAGTTTGTTCGCAGAACTGATAAGAATTTCACGGGCTCCGGTTTGTGTTTGAAATTTAAACACAAAATGGATGAAATATTTAGCGCGCAGTGCGAAACGTGTTAATACAAAAGTTGATCAAATATTTTCAGAGACGAGGTTCAAAAATGCAGTGCGTTCGAGACACTTTATAGTGATATCGTCTAACGTGCATTCTAGTAATATTCGTCCAAGGTGCATATATGGGTGGGAGACGTGGGCACATATATGCTCACACACACTAGTCAAAAGGAGGAGGAAGTCGGCTTGAAGCTAGAATCTAAAGGCGCAGCAACCTACGTGATGCGCTATGCCCTATGAAAATTCCTCACGGTCAGTGACTTCTCGCTCGTCGATTATTCAACATCGTAATGTATACATAGATCTGTAGTCGGCTTTAAAGTTTGATTTTACGTGCTCGCCCAGGCACGTACTGCCAACGAATACGAGTACAAAATGAGGAACACGATACGAAAAAGAGAGAGATTTTGAGAAAGAGAAATTGAGAGACGGAAGAAAAGACACAGTAAAAAAAGGAAATAAAGCGTTGCAGACAGCAAACATGGGAATCGATTTCAATTCTGATCTCTCTAATCAAGTAGTCCGACGTAACGAAAACAAGATAGCAAATGTACGCCTCGTTCATAAATGCTGGTCAGGTATATAGCGTCGATCTGAAACAGTTGGTCAATCTCATTGGATTAACCGCCGGAATTGAATATTGTATTGGATGAAATATTTATTTTTCGCCCGAATAACGTCCTGATATTATACTCAGCACACTTTGTCAAACATATCCTACACGTGCGAAAATTGTGCCATCATCGTTGACAATTATCATCTTCTTTTTTTATTTTCTATTCAAATGTCGTTTCACTGCTTTTTGCAATTTTTGATTATGTTTGATGTAAAATATGAAATATTCAAGGTATCAAAAATTGAACGATACACGTCCCGTCCTTTATATTCCGAAGCGATCTCGCTTATACAAAAAAAAAGTCGCCCGTAGATATAACCAACATACATCTCAAATTTTCGCAACAATTTTAAGAAAAAGAAAAGCAAGATAAAGTGGAACGTAATTTTGTATGATAATTAAATTATTTATGCAGAGTAGTTTTGTACGGGGGAAAGAGGCACATGTCCAGGTTGTTTATCGATCCAGCAGACTTGAAACAAACGAATTTCTCTGACCCTTTTTGCGAGAATAAGAAAAGATGGAATCATACAATCAATCTTTTAAGCACGGCAGCGGTGTTTTAAAAGTACAGTCAGACTGGAAATGAACCATAACAAACATAACTGCTTAAACTGTATCTTTCGCTCGGTATACACTTTTTACTTGCGAAATGAACACCATTAGCTAAAGTGATACATTGATCTGGCACTGTGCTGGTGGAGTGGAGTTCGTGCGCCTTCGGATCTTCCAATAACACGTTGAGACAAATAAATAGTTAGAAGAACAACTCCAAGACAATCAGACAAACTGCCGTGCACGCCAGGCACGAAAAATCAACGCGGTCAAATTCCAAGCCAACTCTTTAATTATGATTCATGAGCCCGGTCATTTTAGACGTGTCAGACAAAAATGAATTAATCCGGCGCGCTATGAGCGCCTTAATTCACTTGGAAATTGAGTAAATGGAATTTGTTTGTTTTGATTCTCGTTTTCTTTTTTCTTCGCTGAATCAACAAATTTATGTAACTCTTTTCTCCACGTTTAACTGCTTTACGGTTTTTTTTGTAGTTTTTTTTTGTGTAAACGTTAATTTAATTTCGTAAACAGTCATAAAAGCTGAGTGAAAAATGGTGCTGGTATTTTTATATTTATCCGCGTTGGATATAAAAAAATTTATTTCAAATGCGTATACTTTTGAATATAAAATTTGGCTCCCTTATTCTTGTTTCCTTTCCATAAATATTGCTCGAGTCAAGTTCAGTTATATAAATATATGACTTCAAACATTTTTACACGTTATACGTACGGATATGTGAATTGCGTTTGGTTTACCGCCGCGTGTGCGGTGTGAGTTTTGCACTTTAAAAACGGCAAGAGCGCATGCACTTTATTTATTATTCGTGGCTATGAATTTGATCTGAGCGTAAGATGCGTTTAATTGTATGATTAATTATCAGGCAAATGATAAAATTAACGGCTCGCGCGGAGTATGGGTGTATAAATTTTGAAAGTAGTTCTAAAAGTTATTAGTTGGTCTTTTACAGCCGCTCAAGGCGTAAATTTGCACATTATGAGATAAAGAACTCAATTAAAACAGTTGCAAAATTCATTGCGAAAACAGTGGAATAATAATGAGAAATTCGATATAGTTGGTAAGACGATAAATACAAGTATATATTGCGAGCGTTTGGGGCTTGTTCCGACCGCGACAGAAGATTCATTTCCCATGTGAACTATGGTTCAGTTGGTGTACTCCTTACCTTGCAGTGAAACAAGTACAACCTTGCGCACATATCCCTTACGTAACACAGTAAATCAAACCAGTATATCTTTGGTATACTCACGGACACTGTAGTCCTCGAGACCGCGATATATACTTTGCAGCTCCGTGAGATAATCTAAGATGATATCTAGTATCTGTAAACTTTTCAAATTTCAACATAAGCATAAGGTAAATATTTTAGTTCACCCCTTTTTTTTCTATCTAGTTTTCTTTACCTTCCCAGCAACGACGCGGACAAATTTTCAACATTGATTTGCAACGAACAAACACATCGTAAATAAATTGCGGACATAAATTCGCGCATTTTACGCCGCAATTTAAATAAGAGGAAAATTGTGTTATTTACATAGAAATTGTGGGGCCATAAAAAGTGGCAGTAACATTTCTGAATATTATTCACGAATGGAATAGACTAAAGTATTCAATATGTTTATTTTGCCAAAGAAACCAGCTTTTTCCATCGAATTATTTAGCCTCTTGTCCAGGTGTGTGGATAAATTTTTGAACTGCCAGAGGAAATGGGGGGGGGCGAAAAAAAACTTGACCATAAATCTTGAAAGTTTGTTTAAGAATTTACAAGACTGATGCAATGTTATGCGAGCATTAAAATCCAACTTTTAACTAGTCCACGCGAGAACGTCCTCGGAATATTACGTGTTTACTTTCAAGGCACAAAAATGTAAGCTCGCCCGTACGTTTAGACACATTTTTTTCTATTATAATTGCGCGTGCTCGCTGTCTTGATAATTTAAAGTTTAATTAGTCGTGAAACATCTTGTGGAGTTTCAAAAAACTTTCCTGACAACATTGTTGCATTTAATGCTCGATAGTTGCACTTTATCAAATTTAATGAAGTAGCTGGGCTGCAATCAACCGTAAGAAAATGGCCCATTAATATTGTGTCTTATAAAGTATACATTCGGACGACTATGTGCGAAACTGAACAAAAATCAATAGTTTATCTCGAGTTAAAAGCTGTAACACACAGGCGAAACTTCCATGAATGCACATCTGCGATTGACACCGACATAGGTGCTCTATGCAAATGATACAAAATTATCTCAAAACTCATACATCACGGGCTCGAGCACCCTTATTTTTATTCGATAATTTAATTACCAAACATTCATCAAACGAGTCAATATCTCCTTACATTTTCAACTTGAGATTCCAACGGATCCTTTTGTTTCTTCTTCACCCTCCTTTCATGAAATATGTATTCATTTCTGTAAATTTCTTTGCTGTCTTTCACAATTGTCAAGAATAAGATATTTCCTCTCGGAAAATCTACATTGATGTTTTCCCCTTATACCTTCACCTATATCTATACAGAAGTCAGCAAGTAGATGAAAAAAAAAAGTTACAAATAAAGTGTCAAAAGTTTATATATAAAATTATTTCCTATAGATTTATGACGCGAATTTTTATTTAACCGTACAATCTATTCTCATTTATTCTTTTTCGCGTTGAATAAACAAAAGTGACTCGCGTGCTTAACAATTTTGGTTTTCACTACTGAAAAAAACATGAAATCGAATGTACAGAAAAGTGAGTTCGAAATTGAAAAACAATCCATCTTGTCGCGACAGCACACTGAATAAAAAATGTCAAATGAAACTTGAAATACAATTTTAAAATTTTTTCACCTACAAAAGTCTCTCGAACGAGAAGAGCAGAGAAATTTAATAAAAAATCAATATTTACATGTCAATTGAAAAATTAGTATGCTGGGTGCCTGGATGGTTTTCATAGATTAATGTTTTCCCCTGAAATCAAGAAATATGATGGCAAGTTGAAGATCGAATAATAAATTCCGGAGATTTTTTTCTCAGCGAAGCATTTCTAAATTCGTAAAATGGAAGAAATTATTACGCCTGCGAAACGCCTACCGACATCCTATTGAAATATTCTAAGCTCCGTTATAAATATTTAGTTTCATCTTTCAACTTCCTGACTATGTGAAATTCCATGCATATTTAATTTTAATCCGTTTTTTAGTTTATTAATAAATTGGATCAATCAAAAGTTAATCGGTCGCAAGTAAGCAGCAAATAATAGGCTCGAAAAAATTTTGATTGAAAAAATCTTTGATATTTTCTTCAATATTTGATTGAAATTTTGATGGAAATTTGCACCCATTTTTAAACAATTGAAAAATGAATCTTTGCGATTCTCAGCAAGAAGAATAATCCAAGATATAGCTGCAATGTCACATTTTTATTTAAAAATAAAAATCCACTTCATGAACTCCGACGGTCATTCAATGGTTAATTTACCTTATGAATTAATAATAAGAACTAATAATGAACCAATTTTAATATCATGATCGTATTTATAAGGTCGAATCGAAATTCCGTGACTCCAAAAAGGTATTTTCGAATTAAAGTATGAGCATTCAAACGCAACTAATTAATTAACTGCTATTTTGTTTATCACAAACGATGCAGTTTTGACATGAAATGAGATTTAAAGAGGCACCGTAACAAAGAGATAACTTGTTTGAACTAAAAGTAAACACATTCCGGGTTAAAATATATTCATTCTCTTTTGTCTTTTTCCCCAACATACTGTAGTAAATGATGTTTGCGTATGTAAATCGTGATTCGGAAAAAATTGAAATGACTTATTTGAGGATAACGTTTTCCTTTCGTTTTTATTGCCTTTTAAATTAAAACTGAAATACTCGATTAAATGTATCTTCATTAAAGACCATAAATTATTTCAACGTTTATTTTTGTATGGTAAAATGTTTATGTAATGTAAAATTTGTTACCAACCAACTTGTTATATTATAAATAAAAATGTCCAGGTGAAATACTTTTCATTCAGACGAATTAACCAGGATGTCAACGTGGGACAATGCGTATGATAAACGAAAATTTAATTTGTTAAATTCATGTCGGATTTTTTTTGGACGAAATATGTGAGTAGAATAAAGCGTCAACAATTAATTTGTTGCAAAGCGCATCGTGTTACTTAATTTGGTGCCGGGCATACTTGCAACAATTACTTTTCACTGTCAAGAATGATAATTTTCCGTGAAGAACGCACCGAAGAATGTTTCTGAAAATTAAACGCGGATCACTGATTTTAAGCGCGCCTTTCTCGTATGATAATGTTTCGACTAAAATAAGCATTATAATTATTCATCCGATACGCGCCGTTTATTTAACACATATTCATTATAACCGATTTATCCCTGATTATGAAAAGTTGAAAATTTAAAGTTAATTAAAAACGGAGAAAATAAATACGAAACCCGCGGTGGTTTATTTTAAATGCAATATTTGTTCTGCCTCGCTCCTAGAAACGCTTGAATTGTTGAAAATTGAATGTTGCTAAATAATGTATGAACGCTAAAATGAAAAGTTGATTCCTTAATTACACCACATTAAAAATTTTTCTGTTGATGCGAAAACAGTGCAAAGAAATTTACATCGGCGATGGCCGAACGATAAAACACTTTTCTTCATCTGAATATTCTCCGTGTTTAATTCAGTGATTCAATTTTTTTTGCACAAAAATGCCGCAACGGAATAATGAATTCGCATCCCTCTGAAACTCGTAGGAGCCAAAGCGGTGCATGCGCATCTTACCTGCATCTACCTAGCGAGCACTCTAAAGAATCAACCGAGAATCCTTCTAAAATTCACGTGCAATTCATTCGATTTTTCTCTTACAAAAAGCGGCGTTCAAAGTCGATCTGCCAACAATTTGTGGCTAATTTTTCAATCCACCTTTGAGCTTTTGATTATTGCATTGGACTGCTGAATAAACTTGTTCATCAGCGTTTAACAGGTGTGGTCGGCTGCATTAATTAGTAAGGCTCGCCGTTGTACGAACATTTTTGCCCCGGAGTTTTTCTTGGCTGAGTGAAAAAAAAAAGTTATTCGAAACACAAGCAGCAGATTGAAAATCGAGATTGATCGCAAAACTTGGGGCTATAAATTAATCAACTACCTCGGGACAAATTAGATTATAGGAAATAACGCATCAATTTCTACGTTGTTGTTGTTTTTGTGAGACAGATAAATAAAACATGAGCTCACTCATAGCTTTTAATAGTCCCGAGTGAAATTGACTCAACTTTATTTTCTGCTCTTAGTTGATTAATTAATTCGCGCAGGTCATCTTAAAGTACAAGATCCTCTCCTAAGACAAAGCTCGGAAAATAAGTGAAGCCTGAAATCGAAGTCAAACAACAAGTAATTGTAATTTTGCGTCTCTCGAAAAACTAAAATAAACTAATGAAAAGTAAACAATGAGTTTTTTTGTGCACATTTTTTAAAGTTTGAACCATAATGTAAGTTAAATTAAGAAGGAAACTTTTTCATAAAAAAAAATACTCATTTACATAAAGTTTACAGTTTTGTGATGGTCTTTCAGCTCGTGCCAGAGAGCGGTTATTATTTCAAAACAATGTGAAATTGATCGATCTGGCTGTTGAATTTTTATATCTGCAAATGTGAATATTTAATTTTCAATTTTCTACAAAATTCATTGTCAATGGAATGAAAGCGTACGTGTGAATCGTAGAAATGTTTACCTCTTTTCATCATGTTTTCACAATTGAAAAAAATTCGTAAACGCTTGATTTTCAGTATTTCCGTGCCTCTCGATGCCAATCTCTGAAAAATTGCACGAAATACGAGTGACGACAATTTCAAGTGATCGATCCATCTGACAAGTTATTATTAACCCACGTGTACATACATACTAGGCCAGTTTTTTTTGCAACCTCATAACGAGTACCGGCGTTTTTAGATGTTGAACGGTTCCGATGTCGATGCAGACTTGCTAAATGTATTATATTAATTTGAACAAACAGCAACTCGAAAGATGAATATCAAACATTACTTTTCATTTTGTGCATCAAAATTGGATTGATTGTTATTATACAGACAAGTTTGATATTTGCTCAAAATTGGATATTAAAAGAAAACTGTTCGACACAACTGTGGAAATTACGAACATGATTTATTTTGTAATTATAAATCTACTTAAAACAAAGCCAATTTGATACAAAAAATATAACATTTTCGCACGTTTGAGAGGTTTTGTAAAAAAAGATAATACATTCAAAATCTTGAGGGAGATAAAGTTCTTAGAAATTCATAAAGTGTATGAAAATTTGTTCCTGCATAACTTAAAAAGTCTTAATATTAACAATATGTTTTCGACAGAAGTTCGATATTGTATAGCATAGTTACAAAACAAGTTCATTGTTATCGAACAATTACAAGTCGAAAGTTTTATAACGTTATTATATCGGATGAGCAATTTAGATAAACCTTTTCGTACACCGTACACGCATAATTTTATTGTTATCATAGCATGCTCCATTCGAATCGAATTTGTCATTCAAAATTAGATTACAACAATATTTGTTATTTGTAATTTTGTAATTGTACAACTTTGTCATTTCAATTTTATATTTTTTTTTATAATTTTATACTTTTTTTTCATACAACTTTTTTGTGCAAAATACATAAATTTCGTAATTAACAGAATTAGCAAACTATTTTTCTAATATAATTTTTTGAAATAATGAAGTTTATCAAATTCTACTGCATCGGCGTGAAATTTTCATTGATAAAGATAGGTTCCATCGTAATGTCAGACGTGCCGAAAAAATGCTTGGAATTCTTTGGTCGATAAGGCAGTCGGTTTGTTTGCCAGATTAAAATAAAAAAGTCACTCTTCTCGAAGACGAACGACTTGATATATATCAACGCCATTGTAGTCTCGATCTCAATTCAACACTTGAAGCTGTACGCTGGTAACTTGCAGAAGTTTCTCTGTTTTTTAATGAACTCAACTATCGTAAAAATATCTACTTTCACAATACAGCGTAAAGAGAAGAAAACACGTTTAACACTTTAATTTTTTATATGAAACAAAAATAAAACAAGAGAACAGAATGGGGCAAAAATAAATCGAGCAATAAACCAAACAAAGTTCGTAAGATCAATTGATTATTAAATTTTTGTTTGCGTTATATGTTAATTAACCATTTTAAGTCTAATTGCATTAACTCATTTCACTGATGCAAATGAAATAATTTTACGACAGAGAAATGTATGCAAATTTGTGCGTTCGCTAGTTATAATATCATAAATGACTCCACGTCTGTTTGCCCCGAAATGATAAAAATTCATATTTGTTAATATCAAAAAAAAAAATTCACAAGCTTAAAATCAGAGACGTATTTCATTCGGAAATAGTTAATTGGATTTATTTATAAGTTACGTTTTTTTCCTTGAGACACAACAATTGTGCCTCTAATTATTATTGATGCGATTAATTTACAAAAGATCAGAGAAGTTGAACTTGAAGGGAGTGGCGTTAAGACAATGATATTTATGATATTCTCTGTCATATATAAAATATTAACCGACAAATGGACCACTCCTACAACACGTTTATCCATATAATATATGTATCTGCGTTTTCCTCCAAGCACCAATTGCGTGTCTGCGACAAAAAAGAAGCTTCACAACGCAAGCTGTAGTGTGTTGAAAAGAACCGTTACAATAAATTATTTTGTTTTGTGCCTGCACATCTTCTATGAGGGTATTAATTGTATAAACTGACAGTGAAACTGACTAATGTGATGTACAAGCCATAGCAGAAACGTGGAAAATCATAATTCGCGCTGAATGCCAATATAGACAGAGTTCCAAGCAGAATAAATCCGATACTAATAGAGTATCGGCTCTATCATACATAGCCGCGATAAAAGAAATGTCGAGAAAAAACTTTCAAATACATTTTCAAATGTAGAGTGGGTTTTTCTACGGTTGATAAAACAATTTTATCGAGATAAATTACAGTCAAAAGTAAGAAGCCTTTGATTCGAAAATAGTTTACTTAGAAGTTTGTTACATATTTTTGCAATGGGACACAATTTAAACGGATATTTTAATCGCGAAAAAGGTATCCGCACGGGGTACTACAATGGTTTCCAGGATACCTTCAGTTATCCATAAAACATCTATTAACAAATGGAGCAGAGCTACAACATGTTCATCCGCATAATATATGTATCTGCGTCTTCCTCCAAGCATCAACTGCGTGTCTGCTACAAAGAACACGCTCAAAATCGCAAGAGATATTATGTTGAAAGTAAGTGTCACACTTTCGAATGTACTATGTGGTTGCCCTACTATCATGAATAGAGCAATAACTTTAGCGAGCGATAAAACGAACCATGCGATATACAAATCGTACCAGAATCGGGTAAAATCGTAATAAGTGCTGAATGCAAATAACGACAGTCCCAAGCAGAGTACAGCTGATGCTAATATGGACAAAAATGCATATTCCTGCAACAACAAAAAATTCAGAAAATGTTGAAATCTCAACTTGTAAATACTTTAAGGTTTAGGATTTGAAATAGATTCTTAGATGGTTGATAAGACAAACCTACCATGAACGAGGAATTCCTTGCTGCAGTATGCATAACAATCGGCACTATTGAGATAAACATAAGAGCAAGAATTAAATAGCCTGTAATTTTTTTGCTTCGATATCCGCGGGAATTGATCGTGATTATGAAAATTATAAATGCCATTAATTTTCCGAGGGAAGGTAAAAGAAGATTCTTTTCTATGCTCTGTTGAGTTGACTCGTTGAATGCTGTGATGCAAAAAAATGGTACAAATAACGCTACCATGAGTAACAACGTCGTGTATACTCTTCTGTAATATCAAATTCATTCATTGCAATGAGTATTTATTATTTTTATATTTTTCATATACGTTCATATTTACTTCACGAAAGGATGGTAAATGTCTCTCTTCACAAACGTCAACCCTTCATCCAGTCTTCGGTTGCGAAAAAGGCCTGTGAAGTATCTTGTGTCGTCAGGTACAGGTTCAAATTCTCCCATTTTCAGCACTAAACTCGTTCCAATTTGCTCGCAAAAATGATCGACTTTATCAACTATCAGTAGTCACTTCGAATTTCGCAATTAACCTTCAATGCAAATTCTTGAGTTTGCAAGTTGTCAAATCTGTCAGGTTCTGTCAAAAGTCGAATGAAAGATTTGGAAACAATGATTTAAAAAGCGACACTCTTGATGATAAAAATTCTTACTTGGTCGTAGCACAACTTCATTCTTTATAAAAAACCTTATTTTGCTAATAAGGGATGTGACAAATTGAACGACAAAAAAATTTGTTTACGTTAATTTCAGATTTTGTACTTAACTGTGAATTAGTAAATTGACAGGTTGTCAATGTTGAATAAAAAATAGTTGTAATCAAATCAAATTAATGAGAACCGCAAGCTCAAAATTAAAAATTTATTTAATTCATTTATTGGAAATTGTTCACTGGTTTTATTCATTAGTTTCTTACATGAATTTCCAAAAGAACGGAATTATTGCACTTAATTTGTCTATGATTCGGCGAGATGTTAGTGAGTGCATTGGCGATAACAGTATGAAGATCACGATAAACAACACCATTAAAATAATATCAATTAAAAAATGAACCACAGCTAGAACATGTTCATCCCTAAAATATATGTATCTTGCGTCTTCCTCCAAGTAGTAATTGCGCTTCGACTACGAAGAAGAAGGTAAACAACGCAAAATATAATGTAAAGACAATCACTAATACAATTCTCCATTTATACAAATTTTCCATGATCGAGCCTATAGCGATGGATGCAATGATGTGCAGGATGATCCATACAAGGTACAAGTTATACGTGAAACGTGAAAAATCGCGTTTCGTGCTGAAGGCAAACATAAACAGTCCTAAGCAGTATGTCACCGATATCAATAAAGACGCCAGTACATATACCTGCAATAATTAACAAAATTTTCCAAATACAAAGTGGGGTGATTGTGACACAATGGGGTAAATGTGACACCTGAAAGTTTTTATATAAAAAAATTGTAAATCAATATTTTTTATTTTTGCTAGCAAATCAACTATCAACTAAGATTCAATCAATAGTCAACTATAGTTATTTTTTTTATTATTATTACATTTGTAAGATTCATATTATCAATCAACAAAAAATTACTTTACAACCATTATTATTTTTTCGCATCATCAGGTATGACGAAATAAAGTTATTGAACGTGTCTCAATTACCCCACGGTGGTACAGTTACCCTACTTACCCCTAAGTTACAGTAGAGCTGACCAAACAATTTTACCATGATCACAGAAACCATTGCTGCAAAACCCATCAAATGCATTGTTATCGAGATGAACATGAGAATCAAAAGTAAGTAGTCCATGGGTTTCTTGCGGCGAAGGTTGGAGGAACAGATCGTGATTATGAATGAAACGAGAGTCATACCAAATCCATATAACATGAAATTTATATCCTGACTTAGGTAGCTTCGAACTGGCTCGCAGTAGGCTGCGATGCACAAGAAAGGTACTAATGACAACACCATAGATATCAACAGTGTGTAAACTTTTCTGTAATATCAAATTCATTCATTGTTATTTATATTTATTGCTTTCTAATTTGCATGTATTTACTTCACGAAAGGATGATGAATATCTCTCCTTACAAAGATCAACCCTTCTGCCTCTCTTCGGTTGCGATAAATGCCTGTGAAGAATCTTTCGCCCCGAAGTTCAGGCTCAACTTCCACAATGAATCTTTCGCCCTGAAGTTCAGGCTCGAATTGCGTCATTTTCAGCACTTAACTGTTTTAGATTTACTTTGAACGAATGGTCAATTTTACAAACAGCAATTACTTGAAATTTCGACTTAATAATAAATAACCTTAAATGCACATTTTTAATTTGTAAATTGTCAAAACCATTATCTGTCAAAAAAAGTCAAATGAAAGATCTTAAAACAATAAATAATTGGAAAAAGACACTCAAAATTGTCTCGCCCGTCGTTTTAATTAGCATCCGCTAATTATAATGTCATAAATGAATTTATGAATGACTTGTTCTGAAATGATGAAAATTCATATTTGTTTGCGTGTTCAGCTAATTTAAGCTACTTTTTTGAACGTTTTTTTTATACCTACCTTCTTATAAGAAAGTGGCTGTCGGAGCATCTTTCGTACTCTCTGCCTTGTTTCTTCGCAAATTCAGATGAACAATTTTGCATAGTCACTTATTATTTTGTCGCGACGCTTTTAATTATGCTTTTCTATAAGATCTAGAACTTTACACGAGCTAAACTATACTCTTAAGACACGGGATGTAAACAAATGAAGAATTTAGGATCTTAACAGAATCCCCTTTTCAAGTTGCCTTTTTCAGCTTTCATAAAATTATCATAAACTCTAATTAAATTTTTGCAACAATTATTTATCCTTAGTTACAAATTCTATGCAAGAAGAAATGTAATTAGAAAATATATTATAACATAACTTGATCAATTTCGTTCATTTTAGAGCCACTTTATCACATCAGCAATATCTATGTCGAAACTGTCAATAACATTGTAGTCGGTGCGATTTTTTTTGGTTCGGTCTATTACTAGTACTTGAAAGAAAAGCAGAATAAGAAGAGAGAAAACAAAAAAAAAGAACGATGGAAATAATAGAGGAGGAAAGAAATTATAAGCTAATTGGTGAATATTAAATAAGACGTAAAGTGCTTGACGTAAATTAATTGAAATGACTGTCCCAAAGGTTGTTGCGTTGAGTGCACTGTAATTTGAGGCGAAAAGGAACATCCTTAATTGAAAAACGATAGTAAACGCAAAACGTAAATCAACTCCAAAGAGTCCTTGCATTCAATCATAAGAATCTTAATTTCAATTTTGTTCAAATTTCTTCATCAACAAGCGATAATTGAACGTTGGTTTTGTAATACTGTTGCAATGAAAATTCATCAAGTTAAAAAGAAGGTAATAATGGATTGCAAAACAGAAAGAGTTATTTGAAAAATATTTAATAATAAACATTGACAATATACAGAGAAAATACGCCATAAGAAGTCGCTATGGGAATAATTAGAACCTAACAACTGGTCCACACTTACAAAATATTAAATCAGACAATGGTAAAAGTATTTCCGATGACGCGTTTCGTTCCCTCTTGGGTACAATTTTAAACTTGAAAGTTGACTATCGCTTATTCTTTACAGCAAAACGATCATACTTAATATCGTCTGCGATTAATTTGCCCCTCAGTTTTTCGCACTATTCGTTCATTGCTAACGTTTCTTTTCTACATGTAAACCAAAACCATTCAGTCGCGTTTCATCTAGCGTAATGAGACTTTGTATTTTTTATATATATTTAAAATTGATGATTATGCATCGCAACAAGCGATGAAACACTGGCGAAATATTTGTCCCAGGTTCTCAAATACTTGGAACGATTCTAGAAAATAACAATGATTCGAATCAAAGTGACTGTAAAATTACCCTGTCAAAGTGGTTAAAATTTATTTGTAGCTCGCTCGATCATGGAAATCATTCGTTCAACAGGGCCAAGTTATTTATATCATAGAAATCTACAGATCAATTTAATTAATTTTGTATTTGTTTCGAATTGTGTTCGAGTGTAAAATATTTCACATGGAGTAGTTTTGATTGTAATTTTGCCAACCAAATCATCTTTCTCTTCCAAATAAATTGATAAACTATTACAATTGCACTCGTGCTCGAATTTATTTGAAAAACTTAAAAAAAGTATTTATAAACGTTCTTTAATTATCAATAACTTTTTTCAAAACTCTTCCACATTACTGATCCTGATGGAGACGCCACATCTCAGCGTACAGAACTTTTTGCGATTCATCTTTTTTCTTATATGTAAATCTGATTTCGCACACACACACGCACTACAGAATTAATACAATAACCTTATGTCTTGGAATACCTATATTTTGACGTGTAATAACAGGCAATCAATTTTGAGATTGTTTTTACTTTCTTCGTAATTCATATTACGGCAGAGCGATGCCTACAACTAAATTGAACTTTAATGTCATGAAATGCTCTCATCTTTAACCAAATTTTAAAGATGACTAGGAAAATCAGCGACTACTGCACTTATGGAGCGAACAATTTATGAAGAAGAAAACAGATCGATCTCACAAATTTTAAATTTTATTCATCAACTTAACGAACTAAAAAATGTACATTTTGAAATATAGTCAGAAGATTCAATTAGTTGGAACTAATATCTCTCCAGTCAATAATATAATTAATGGTAAATTTGTTCGATAAATTTGCAATTCATTAACTTAATTGAACTAATCATGAGTATTTCACATTTTAACGTTACGTATAACATTACAAAAGTTGTAAGGATGACAAAAAGTAATCGAACAATAGTAAAGAAAAACAAAGTAAAATTGTCATATAAATATTGTAGCGCTTTGAGGTAATCTTATTGAAATGGCCAGCTACCAGAGTTAAATGATATCAATAGAAAGAAACTAGGTGTTCTAAAATTTTTGAGAGATTCTGTTATCGTTTTATTGATTTAAAATTAAAAATAAAATTTGCGCCATCAACAGGCACATCAACAAAAATATATAAAGAGACATTACATTAGATATCATATCAGAAAGCTCGTAACACGACAATACTCGTGTCCAAATCTCGTTCTGGCGCGCACAACAAATATCAATTAAACTCTTAAACGGTAACTTAAATTTACATTTAGACGACTTCTTTGTTACTGCGTTGTTCGTCTTCGGTATACAAGTAATAAATACAACTATCACGATGGATGACAAAAACCAGTCCAAAAAAATGAAAAAAAAAACTTATTTTACATATTGGGAAATTTGAGTCGAGTGTGTTTTTTGTGTTCTTCAGGCAACGCCCTGCTTCGTATGCTAAGATATGTTGCTCGCGAAACGTGTCATTATACACATTACCTAACGTTCTAGTCATTTACAAATTTGGTTGTGTTTATTATAACGTGGTAGTTTTATTTCATTTCCATACATTTGTTAAATTAGATGCTGTCGTAAACGTTTGAGTTTAAAATTTATAATGGAATACGAAATTGAAAATAATTGTTATTAACAGTTTCAAGAGTAATAATTCGCGTGTATAATGAATATCAGAATTTGAATAAATCATTATTGAAATGAACTACGGAAATACACTCTACATTGTTCAAAATGTATAAAAGTATTTGTAACATTCTGGCTTGAAGTATTAAAATCGATATCCAGTTCCATGTGAAGTATATTTTTATTTGTTTGTCAAACGTAATTGCAAATGATATCTGCACTGCAACACCACGGTATAAAATACACACGTACATAAATAAATACATACATTACATTGATGTATTTATGCATGTAAGAGAGCTTGTATAACAACATAGCACGTATCATTGTATATTTTACAAATATTGTTTTAGTTTTATTAACCGATAGCTCGAAGCTTTGAATTCGCGCGTTCCATTGTTGGCTTTTCAAAGAATGATTTTGAGTCAATCTCAAACAAAGATCATAGCATTAAAAAAAACATTTCTTAAAAAAAAGTTTATTAAAATAAAGTTGTAATAATATTGACAATAACAAATCACACGCAACGTGTTAATTATAATCTAATAATGCAATTTTAATTGTTCAGAAACCGGGAAATTCGAAACGAAGTTTGTGCTTTTCATTGTAAATAATTCTTGAATGGTTGTACTGTGTGCACAGAACGGTAATTGTTTTAGGAACGAGCGAATATAAGCTCAAGAGGGCCATTGCTTAAGTTGAGCCTCAACTTACTCTCTAATTTCTATCAAATATGTATATACTTGTATTTCTTCTTTTCATTGTTAAATTTAGACTACCGATAATGTATCAATTTTTTTAGTATAAATTGTGTAATTACAGTATTATAATATACAGGGATAAAGCAGCCACGTTTGAAATGATTCCTTTGCAATCGAAAAAGAAATGGAACCCCTTTTTTTTTCTTTCAATCTTTTACTCAAAAACTGTTGAAAACAAATTTCATCCTTATTGATTTACAAATGGTTAAGAATAAAATTGAATACAAATTTACAATTATATTGTACAATAAAATAAAATTAAAACTGGTTTAATAAAAATTAATCTCGCAAATTGTAACTGAGACAACTGTCGGTTTCTCAAGTGCTAATCCTATTCAGTATCCGGTGTGACAAACTTTGAAACGAATTAAAAATTCAATCGGTTGTATATCAACTTTCACTTGAGCTCTCAAAAACGTGGCGTTTGGAAATCGTGATATTATTAGAAAATGATTGATCGCAATGTCATGAACGCAAGAAATGAGTATATCATTCAACGAGTATCAGCTCATTCGCAATATAAATATCGTCGTCTTGGCGCGCAGTGCGTTCTGTGCTAGCCTTAGTATTTTTTTCGTATTTACAGTGTTTGTAAGGGTAACGCACTCGCATAGTTTTTCTTTAACGCAGTTGTTGCATCCTATCGTGTACTTTATCAATTACAAAAAAAAATTCCAAGAGAGCTCCTAGGCTAATCTATCGACATCGGGTTTCACGGCGCGATCGCGGCCTCTGTGACAAACTGATAAAAGTCAGTTGATAAAATCGATTTGCAAACAAGATCCCCATTTCTTGTGATTTATCGCGCGCACGCAACTACCCGTTCAACTCATGTATTTGTGCACATTCCTTGTCTTTGTATTCAATTAACAATGATATCATTCGTACTGTCTCATGTGCGTTACTTTGTTCATTACGCTTGTGAAATCACATCGCAATTCAATCACATTCGCATATCATTATATGAGTGAAACCCATGACAATTCCGAGTATTCGAATTGACTTGCTTTTCACTAATAAATACGGATAACTTGCGTCGGTTACCTCTGTGCGTATGTTTCAGGTAAAGAAACTTACAAAAACGTGTGCGATGATTGCAACAATAATTATTATTAATTTAAAAAATATGCAAGAAAAAGACGATCTAAAAAAACAATTGTTTGTTTCATTTTGTTCATGTAAGTTGCGTGTGTATCTTCATGAGATTCTATGTTGATTACAAACACAAACCTATTTGTAACGTTTTACGGTATGGCTGCCTCAAAATTCGGCTGTTTTTATACAAAAGAAAAAAATTATAGCAAAATTGAGTGAGTTTGGAGGAGAACAAAAATATACACTTAAATATACAATGTCATGTTTGCAGTCGCAGTCTAGCTAACGAATAAATAAATAATCTTCGGTTTGGTTTTGTTTTGCCAGTAAAGGTGGGGGCGGGGCAAAGAGCGTACTGAGTGTATTGTTACAATTATATCTGACACTAAAAAATGGATAAAAAAATATTCAACAAGAAAAAAAGAAGAAAAAAATATTTATAGAAAGAGATAGTCGAGCTGCGAATCGCGCTTCGCGTGACCGACTTGGTTAATTTCTGATCTGAAAACGGCTAATGCAAAAATATGATATAACATCGGAGAGGTAGCCGTAACTAGACCCGATCGATCATAATCAGAGCTCCGCTTATTTATCAACTTTTCACTTAACGTCTAACTAGTCTAACTTGACCTAAGGTTTGGTTCGAGACCTACACATATATTTGGCATGGAAACCTACCGATATGCACGCGTCCCTTACGATCTCGCGTTTACAATCATCTATTATGCTTCTACACAAAATTCTTCTCTTAATAATCTTCGGTAAAAATACATCAAGCGAAAACCTCGAGTGTACACTGGCTGTCATGACTTTTACATTTTCATTCTTCATTATTAATCATTGTGAAAAAAACACAAACAAAAATTGAAAAAAAATTGACTCGACATTAATTTGATCAACTATAACAACGTTTGAAACGAGGAACGCGTGCGTAAATAAGTAGAAAAAGAACAGAAATACGCAAAGAAAAAAAAAGGGACACCGACCGAGCGGTGTTCGGATTTAGATATAAGTCTATCTACAAAGGCCAGGATTCAGCCCGCAACGAGTCATCGATTCTCGAACATACAATTAAAAACGATCGCGGTTTGTGCGATCTGTTTGTCTGACCTATTTGTTGTGCTGCTGTCTTCATTCTCATATCATCTCGTGTGTCAACTGCCTCACTCACACACACACACTACACGTACTAGCAGACGCGAAACGCTGTACAAGTGTTTTATTTATATTACACGTGGACACGTGACGACATCGTATCGCAAAGTTAATTGTACAATTCTGAACAATGAAGAAGAGAGGAACGCAGACGGATTTCGAATAGCACGCCTGGAAGAATTCACGTCTCCCGAATTACGTCTCTGCTTGTCTCAGAAACGTCAGTCGAAAATGCACCCCGCGACTATATTTACTGCCCAAGTGTTTCGCATGCAGTTAGCGTCCTCTCGATGGCACATGGCAATACAGTTTGTTTGTTTTAGTATTTTTTTTTTGCTATTTGCGCTGCAGCCTATTCATGTTTGTCTGTTTGTGTGAGAGTGTTTGTTTGGTATTTTATAATAGCTAAAAGGCGCTTAAGCCTTTAATTCTAAGATCATGGCTCGTTCGTTGATCACGGCAATGGGTAAAGAGGGTCCTCAAACAAGAGTCTGGATGAATCGAGAATGCGTCAATGTTGTCGTGCTTTTGTGGTCATGATTTGTTGCTGAGCGCACACTGTAGTTGTTCGTTTGGAAGGCTTGTTGTCGATACGCTGCTTGGATATTAATATGGCGTAAACCTATTGTAGCCTCCTCGGTACACGGTTGCCTGCAATATTTCAATTATCAATTAGTGATTCATGCCAAAAATTGCACATAAATCAAAGTTTTCAAATCAATATCAAAGATCAGTGCTTCTAACGAACTGTTCATTAAAAACGGCTTATAAAGTAATCAATACCTTTATTTAAAAGGTTTAAGTATTTCTCTCTAATATTTTTTCTATTTTTATATTATTGAAGGGGATCAATATTGTTTAATAAAGTTGTAACACTTTAATGACGTAATTTTTTAGCCAAGGATATTTAGAAGCTATTTGAAAAGTGATTATTAATGAATATACAAAATGTCAGGTTTAAATTACCCCGTAGCCAGCGACTGGTCCAATACCATGCCCAAGATAAGGATCTGCGTATTCACGTCCGTATCTACAAACAAATCAAAATTGAATTAGTATTTTGCATTCTGAAATTACATTTTCTGCAAAAAACGGTATAATTAAAAAGTACACATTTTAGGTGTTTCAACATTTGGCAAATCCTGAAAACCAAAAACATGCAGATAACAATACAAAGTAAAACAAAAATTGCAGAAGATGAGTATGAAGGTATAAGAGACAATGGAAAAAAGTTACAAAAAAAACATAATGAGATGTTAGAAATAAAAGAGAAGGGAACAGATACAAACGCATTCATAAAATATGGATTTCGGGAAGCTAGACTGCACTACAGGGTATTTCTTATTGTTTTCGACTACGAAGAGCACGACCTCGGGGCTGGGAATCTCTGTAAGAAATGAACTTCGTCGGTTACGAATCCACGTGAAACAACACATGTCGCATACGTGGCTGGAAACGTATAAACTTGCGCGCATGTTTTCTCACATCAAAATTAATAACTTGAGCTCAACTCTGCGGTAGCAATGTATCACGTTAATATCTTTCCAGTTTGAAACTTTTTTTTCCTCGAGTTGTAACAGTTGATGTTGAACATTTTGAACATTTTAGATTTTAGAAACGGAGAAACTCACAATTGTGTAATTACGTTTTATGAATTATAAAAAAATATTTGCAAAACAATTGGATTGAATTATTTTTACAAATTGTCACGTGGATATGAAAGCGTGAATATATTAAAATTAATTTTGTTAGTAAAAACTCAACAAAAATACAGATAGCATGCATTCATTATTATGTTTCATTGAATATTTTGTTTAACAACTACGTAACTGTGTTTCATGCAAGCAAAATTTAATTTTCAACATTTTCTCTGTACGCAGATCGATAGTTACATCAAATCTACATCGTAGGAGATTGTGTTTTCAACATTACAAATGTACTCTAACACAGTTCCCAACAACGTAATAACAATTTTGATTGCATATTCACGAAGTTCTAATTTTTACATTGTTATCACAAAAATAAAGTTATAAAAATTGAAAAAAATCAATCGTTTCATTCCCTGCTAATTTTGTTGGAAAAAGGTGATTTAAAAATAAATTGATAATGATAATTTGATGCAAATCCCTTGACACTAATAGAACTGAAATTTCTCTACCTAAAAGGACAGAGTGGACAAATATTCAGACAAAGTACTGTTTTTAAGTCAAACTTAAACAGACACTATATAAACAATGAATTTTACATTTCCAACATAAATTGCGTTGTTATTAAACATTTTTAATCGAAAAATTTTGACTTAATGTAATGTTCAAACAGCATGCAAATTAGCTCAAAAATAACAACAATCTCTTATAATATTGATTTTCACTTTTCATTGATTTTTTAATTTTCCGGTCTACGTTAAATAAAAAATTGGATATACTTGGTCCTTTTAAGATTTTTGAAATTTCAAATAAAACCCGACATGAAATATGCTCAATGTTTAAAAAATTATGAAATATTAAAAGTCAAAAATTTTCAAATTCAATTGAATTGAACTGAAAAATTTCAAATCTATTAATTTAAATAAACACACAACAGTTCTGACACATGTGAATTTGACAAATTTGTCTACTCGTGTGTTGTGAGGTTAAAGCGAAAGAAAAAAAAGAGGAACTGTTTTGATTACTAAATGAAGAAGATACATACCCAGCAACCGCTGCGTATCCAGCGACTGGTTGCGCTGCCGCTGCTGCTGCACCATAAGCCCTGGCTGCCATAGCGGTGTAGGTCGCTGCGGCTGCATAGGATGCCTGCTGGGCCGTGGAAAGCGGTGTCTTCAGGAGCGGGGACGCCGTGGCAGCTGCCGTCGCGGCCTAAAACAACCACAACCCGCCATGCAAGCTCAAGCAAGCTCCAACATACTAATCACGCGATAATATACAATGCTCGCAAACAGTGTATGTCCTCTTTATCGCGCATACACGCGAACCATTCTCTGCATATGTACATACTCTAATAATATTAGCTACAATTTTGTTCTCGCAATATCACCTGTTTCATTGGATCTACATTCTATACAGACATCGTACCATTTTCCAGAATATTACAAACCATGCCAATATCATCCAAATATCAATTTCTCCTAGAAATGCATCTTCTCTAAGACTCGAATTTTTTCCTCTTTTCACCAATCCAAATCTGACATATCGGTGGTATTGAAAAGGTGACGACAATTTATTACTTCTTTTTTCTTATTTCATACTTTTGATATTCACGAGCAAAAATTTCATTTCAATTTTGTCTTTCAGATGTCTTTTAGAGTGTAAATCCAATCTACGAAAAAGACACAAGTTATTATACCTCCTAATAAATAAAATCAATTAAACTGGAAGAGAAAAGAGACTGTCTGGCTTTGAACAAAAAAAAAGTGGATGGAAAAAAATTGAAACAAAAAATCAGTGCCAAGCGAATAAAAAAAACATAAACGCATGCACAAAAGGAGAGACGTGTCGAAAAAATGTTATACAAAACCAGGGAAAAGTGCAAAAATGGTTTCAGTTAAACTGAAATAACGAACGAATGATACATTTTGAGACTGTTCCGGTTACAGTTTTTTGCTGTCAATTGTTTGGAATGACGTTTTGTCCAACTCAACGTCTAATTTTAATCGAACGAAGCACACGTGTATTATTAAAAAAAAAGTATTTTCAATTTTATTTCGATTCGAAATCCGAATAAATTTTGCCCCTTGAATTTGTTACGAAAATTCTTAACGATGACCGTGTCGCGAGTCACAAAATGAGGTCATTTTGAATGTGAAAGCACTCAGAGAATGAAGGCTCGTATTGTCATTTTGTTATTGTGAAAATCGTAATTATCCGAACAATGTAGCTGCATTTTTAATGCAACGGATATAAACCTTTGAACGTGTTATAATTCATCGCAGTCGCGACATTGACACGCAGTCGAAAAAACGTCCAAATATTTTGAAAGGAATTTTCACGAAGGAACAAACCGTACCCCATCCCTATTTTGCACGTGATAAACGTTATTTACCGAGTCGTGTATTACGGTTTCAATTTTGTCTGGATATGCATTTATTTACACATGAAAACGTCTTTTCGTTGCAATATTTTACGAGTAAATAAGAATTAAAAAACGAGAAAATGCAAAAATTACGTTCATTACCATTAAATTCTTTTCTGATAATTAAAGTATACAAAATATCATCCGTGAGGTGAACTGCAAAATTCGTTGAATAAATTATTTGGTAACTCGAATAAGTACAAATGAATGTTCAACTTTTTAATTACATTTTCCGTTATTTTTTGTTATTATTATGTTCAATATCTGTTTTACTTTGCATATTATATCTACATTTATTGAATTTTATGTCCTGAAATTATTTAATCTAAGTTTCGTTGAAACCCCTTCACAGAATTTGAATATGTGCCTGACTAATAAGGAAACATGCCTTGCAATACGACTGTTTACATGTTAGCCTAAAACTTAGAAGATGTACTGTAAGCACTATGGATCTACTATTTCACGTTTAGTTTCAAGTTTTAGACGACATGAAAAAGAAAAAAGTACCATTTCATTTCGATCACTTTTCATATTCGTTTCATTCTCCATTCTTTCTTTCATTATTTATTTTCATTCCAAATATAACATCTACAGTCAATACCTTGCAGGAAAAATTGCGAAATTGATTTTTCGAGATTCAAACGAACAGAATTGTGATCAAACTGAAACTTACTTCTAATCTAGCAGTAACTTCTAAGTTGTGACTAAAAAAATGTTCAAAAACAAAAACGGAAAAAAAATTAAGAGAACAAATAAAGGTCCTGTGCTTGTAATTTGACATGTTCTAGTCGGTTATTCACTTTCAACTATAACAAAGTCACAATTCCACGGGAGGTATAATAACGAACGCACAAATAATTCCAAGACATGTCTATAAATTGAATGAAGGGTCAAAATGGGTCTATCTAAGGAGGAAGTGAATTTGAAACAAAGAAATAAGACAATACCCCGGTCACCTGAGATATAAATTGTGCAAGATTAAGGTCGGGGAAATGAAGACTAATGACAAAAAACTGGTAAAAAGAGAAGAGCAAGAAAAATGGGTGCGAAAACGCAAAGAAGAAAAACACGAGTTGAGTGTGAACAAAAAAAACTAATAGCCGGTAGGAGGAAACGAGTTTTGTCGAGCAGGGGACTGCGCTTCACCAGGGAAACCAAACGCAAAATTGGAATTGAAAAATAGGACAGGGACAAAAATGAGAGGTGCATAGTTGATATCGTAAATCCTACCTCCAGGGCGGGCGCTTTAGCCTGAAACACAAATGTTATTCCTGAGAATAAGGCCCCAACCGAGACCGGACTTTTAACGCACACCCACAATCGTCCGTTAGAAATCACCTCATCAATCGGTCTACGTTTATTTGCTTGTCAACACAATCTTGTCTCGGGGAGGATAAAAAAATGTGATTGTAGTTTCAAGCTGAGAGTTTCGACGGGGCATCTGTGCACGGTTTCTCTTTCAGTTTCAACTCCAGTGCTAATGGATTCAATTTTATTCCAACGACATTATTCGTTATAATTTCAAATACGAAGTTTTAATTTTCTGTCCGTGCGGATTATCTCTGATGAGATCAATACAAAAATAGTCATTGAAATTGAAAGAACTTTTAAGTCGAGCCCTTTTGAAGAGGTCTGGTTGACTTCGGACGGTTATCAAGGGATATTAATTTGTTGCCTCGAAATCGATTTGTAAGGATGAAAGAAATCTTGCGATGAAAATGAAAAGAGAAACAGTGCACAGGCAAAGCGACTTGCGAGCAAAATCCGCATCACGTAGGATTTGTTTTTCTTATAAGATGCAGTGATTTTGTATGTCGTCGTGGTAGGCAAGAGAAACGGAAACAAGTGTAATATGTGATATCGCATATCAGTATCAGTATGCAAGGCTGGCAAAAACGTATCGACTAACATCGGCTGTTGCTTGCGGCCATTCTAGCTGCGATTCCGCGAACAGTAATTTTCGTTCAGTATACATCTTTTAAGGATCTCGACAAAATCTCTTCTTCCGCTGCGCCGCATTTAACGACCAAAAACTCTTCATTTGTTCGGGTAAAAAAAAAAAAAAAAAAAGAGGGCAAAAAAATGCACGAATGTTCTTCTGCAACATTATTCATAGGTTTCAAAAAAAAAGATACGAAAAGGAACGAAAACAAAAATTGACAGAAATAATAACAAGAACTGCTGAACAAGTCAATATTTCAACTGATCTCAGCTTTTTTTCTATAGTACATAAACTTTCAAACTCTTCTTGTTTTTTCTTGTCCAATGAAAAAGTTACATCTTGTTTCTATACCCGTTTTTTATCGAACATTTTGGTTGAAAAAGCTGAGGCACTTGTGAAAATACTTTTCTCGTGAACTTAAAATCGTTTTAGCACAGCGGAACAAAAATCCATTACAAAATCGTATCTCACCTGCAGCCTGTAACTGGGATCCTGCGTCGCTGCGTGTGCTGCTAAGAAGGGATCATAGTAAACACTGAAAAAGAGCAAACAATGCATTAGAAAAATGTTCTTCACTTACAAACTTATTATAAAAAATTGAAAGATACAGTTAATAACAAAAAATGAAAAATTGAACCAAAAGGAATATTAAAAAACGAAATGAACTTGTATTCGCTGTCTTTGTTCCTTGTTCGTGAAATAATCCCAGGCCCTCATTTTACATCGAATGTAAAAAAACGAGGGCTATGCGGCTTGTAGAGTGCAGGACAGGTCAAGTGCGACGTGCAGTAGAGGAGAGACTTGCTAAGTACTCGAACAACAACGTGCAATACGAAACTTCAACTGGCAGTATTCTCGGTTCGTTTCGTGACATTGCACATATAAATTTGTTAATATGCTTTCAAACGACTCGTGGCATGCAAATAACGGTTATCTCTAATTACAAAATCGATATATTGAAAATCAGTTGAGCACATTTATTTGCAAGCTCCTCGAAATACCAACTTCAAAATAAGCATTAACCGTTTCTTTACACAATAACTCATTATCACTTTTCAAACACATCTTTTCAATTCATTTACACTTCTTTTCTATTCACTTTCTTTCCAATTAACTACTTACCTTTATCTTGCAGTTTATTCAGTCAGTAAAAACAGAATTCAAAACACTAATCTACCCAAGCACAATCAAATTTCAATTTCAACAATGCAAATCAGATCAAATATTTCAAATGATTTTAAATTTCAAATGTTCAAAGGGTGGATTAATTTTGAACTCTTTTTTTTGAAGTGTAGAATTAATTTAAAGGATTTTCGTCTTAGAGGGATACTTACGCTGATGTGAAGGGGTGCAAGGCCGTTGCAGCTGCAAGGGGCCCTGGATTCCTAGCAAGGGCTAAAGCAGCTGCTGTAGCTGGAAAAGTGGTCGCTGCTCTGGCTGCTGCTGCAGCTCCGACTCGTCCACGTTGGATGGCTACGCCTCTCAATGCCGCTGCTGTAACAAACACACCACACGGCCCTACCTTTTAGTTCTCTGATGCTCACATTCGCACTAAAAACGGCCAGTTAGGACGCCGGCTGACTGCTGCTGCTTCCGAGACCAACTCTCAGAAAGATAATCCAACTCCAAAGAAACCAAAATGAAACCATTTCCATTTCCGTAAAAAAAAAGTTTCAACTTTGCTATCTCTCGGTCAAAGTTCGATTATCTTTCATCGAATCACTTTACACGTCAAAACCCTTTTCGCTCCAAATGTCTTTTTGCTAGTCTGTTTTGTGCCTGGGAAACTGAAATCTGCCAGCACTGCGAAATTTCCTTGACCTCCCGGTTGGTTCGCTCTAAATGAGTTAAGTTAATGCGATTTTCGATGACGAGTTATAGTTTCATTTTTTCTTTATGAACGAGAAGAAGAGGACGGCAAAAGAAGTTGCGCCAAATCCTGCAGCAGTTCTGGGAATTAATGACGTCAGCAAGTCGAGCTTACGTGATGTCCGAAGAAGAAAGAAGGCCAATCAGGTGATAGGGGGTGAATATACATATGTACGTCTGGACGTAAGTTCAGAATGTCGAGGCAAACTTTGCTTGAAACTTGCGAACCCTGCAAGTTGTCGGAGCGAAATGGAAAAAAAAGAAGAAAAAAAGATTGATCGAATCTCATTGAGCGAGATTACTTAACTATGCAAGTTCAATATCTGCCTACCTTGAGTGAATCCGGTCAGATGGCCCGTCTGGTTGGCAGCACGACGACTCGTATGCGTTCGAGGTGCATGAAAAAGTGACGTCTGACTTTATCTGAACTTTTCAACTACTCATTTGCAACGTTCGATTAAATTTCAAACTTCGATTCTGCAATAAGAAACAGCTTTGCAAACTCGTTTTTTTTTACTTTTACAAAATTCACAAACATCCTTTCATCAAAATGTCAAACTTGTTAGAAACAAAATGTTGTAAACTATTGCATTTAGTCTAGTTGCAGGGTGAGTTGCAAGTTTTAGCGAGCACAGGATGCCAATGGCTTTGATCTAAAATGTTTATGTTAATCAGCGCAATGACGAATCGTCGTGCTGTGCCACCAGAATCACTAAACGTGTTACAACATTAAGTACAGCGATAATTACAAACGTGGTTTCAGCGTTACGTCGCGCGGTTAACAAATACGAACATCTGTATGTACACAAACACGTGCAGTCCTAAGGTGCGAGGCAAAAAGTAACAACCGCGACAGAGTCGATTGCTTTAGTCGAACAATTGTGAGTATCAAAATGACGGTATATAAATTACAAACTAAAAGACCATGCAAGTGAAAATTAGTCACAATTGTGTATCCAAAACACATGTTTGTATTAGCAAGTCTAGAGGTCGTAGGGATGAAAGATACTCGCGTACCGCACGCAAATTGGATGCGGGCTCTAGAAGAACGGAGCTAACGCTAAATCGGATGCAAAAACAACCTTGTGCTTTCGTGCAAGGAAACATATTTATAGCGTTATAATCTGTTGGAAGTGGCACTTTATCGGAGGTGCGAGACGACTTTATGGAAAAACTCAGTGGGTTATGCAAATGCAGGGGGAAACGTAATTGCAAGTGCGAAACGTCGGTCGGCTGAATCATTTATTACACCCGGCTGTAGAATTTGACAAAAATATAATGCTCGACTGAAAGTCGCGATTCGTTGATTAAAATGTCGCAATGAAGATAGGAGGAAACGAAGCGAAAACAAAAGTTATATCAGGATTATTAGAACTGATAATAAAAGAGAAGTGAAAAGTTAGCGGGCAGCTTAAACTCGGTTATATTAATTTAGTCAAGACACTATTTTGCGATCTCGACGGGGCTTGTCGAGCACAAAAGCTGAGTTTTTCCAATAACACCCGGCGGGCATTTGTTTGCTCTGCCGAAGCGAGAGAAATGTCTCACGACCTCCGCGCGACAAGGACAATCGTAGAACAAAGACAGAGAACAGCTTTCCGTTCTGGTCTCGCCAACTTCTTACAATACAAGCATTGTAAAAGAATGTTGAACGTCCAAACAGTTCGTGCGGGATTTGTTGAGTTATACAGAATCAAGAGAACGGGAGGAGCAAACTGGATGTGGAGGCTCAAAATTATAAAACAGAGGAGGGTACACAAAACAATGCAGCGAAAAGAGTTGTTGATAAAGGTAAAGCGCTCGCATCAAAATACCTTCGTCTCGCTGCGGCTCGTGGCGCGAGCACGAGTGGCGCAGTTGCGGGCGAAGGCGTTACTGCGGCCGCTGCGACCGCCGCAGCCGCGGCCGCCGATGGCGCGGCAGCACCCAGCCAGCTCCAAGGCATCGCCGGTAATCTGTATCCTGTCACAAAAAGTCAGTACATCCTCTTCCCCAAACACATACATTTCTTTTTCCCCGCATTCTTTTTTATCTCTCCATCCTCAACGAGCAAATGTTTCTTTTCAGTTGACAACTCTTTCTTTTTTTTTTTTATACCAATTCTACATTTCCAATTAAAAAATTGTGCCCGATCTGATATCTCTGGTCGTTGTTTGAAGATTATTCTTTTGTCCGTCAGTTGAGCATATCGAGTGAACTAATTTCGGTTTATTGCAAATTCATGTAGCAATACGGGCTGGAATCGTTTCCGCATCCTCCCACACGACGTCGGATAAAATGAAATCGACCATGAAATTTTAATGGACCAGTCATAAACGCAATTACGGTAACGTGCATTCGCAATTGCAACGCGAAAATTCTCGTCTAACGAGCAGCTACTTTTTCTTCTCTAGTTGAGAGTAAAGCGCGATCAAATTTGAATGGGCCAAACAATTGTTGCAAAATGTACACCCCTTCTCACCCTCGCTGAATTGAAATTGACCGCGTGTAAAATGCGCGTTAATTTTCATCCCGAGCGAAAGTTCAAAGTAACGTTTACGATAATGAATATTGCGCGCAATCTATGCCTTATTAACGCGACGCTTTGTGCGCTCGGCGATTTATTTTTCATTTCGATTCCGCGACAAATTTGTAAAATGTCTTGGGACGCGAATTTCGGACATATTATTACGTTTTATCGCGACAGAACAATCTGTAACTATAGCGCATAGATTACACCTTGGTGTATTATTTGAAACGAGTGATTTGAGATGGAGTAGGGTGTGATATCGCCAAGTGGAATATATATACTCAACAATGAAAGCGGATTCGTATTCGAATGGCTCGAAGATAAATCATGATTGCGGCGGAGTGTATTAGAAGATCGACTTGAATGTCCACGAACGGAGTCTGCGGTAATGAAATTGAAGATGGTTGTATTGCAATTTGCATTTGAATGTGACGCGTGATGCGTGTCGCGAATATTAATAGCAAGATTGAGCCGAGTAAAGAATTAATAAAGGAGGTGCGAGTGGTGATAATTAATCGCGATGATCGAGCGAGTATAGGTTGGCAATAGCGAAGAGAAGGGTCGAAGGTCGCGACGAGAACGAGCGAAGGGAAACAGAGAGGATGATAGCAGTGTTGGTTTATCATGGACGGCGGTTCGCAGGGGAGAGCGAGCAGCCACCGGGTTGCTCCTAGCGATCAATAAACGCTGCCGCTGCCAACAGCATCCACCACCCTTCCTCTCGCGCTGTCTTGCTCCCGCGTCACCAGACAGACAGCTGAGTTTTCATGTTAGTAGAAAAGGGAGGCCGCTTGCAGTCAGAGCTTGTGCACTGTAAGAGGGGCTCCGCTCGTTCGATGAATTACGCGATTTTACAGGCCTGCGACTTTGCGATCGATGCGCTACGATTGGTCCGATAATTGCGATCAAAACAATTTCATATGAAAAATTGGCCGCGTTATTGCCTCTTGGCTCGTTCGACGATACGCCTAAAAACAAAAGTCATCGAGATGAGAATACAACCAATTAGCCCACAACGCTCTGTTCAATGAAACGTACTCAATTGCTGGAAAAATGCGCACTCGTAGAATGTTTGCTGGTTTGTCTCTCTCGCGTTTATGGACAAACTTTTGTCCAAAATATTGATTTGAGAAAAACAAGCAAAAAACTGGAACTCTCGCGCCACTCAGCTTTTTAATACTCAAGGATTCAATTTATATTCCGGAGCATTTGAAACATTTCCTCGTATCGATGGATCGATAGTCTCAAACAATTTACAATTGTAATGAGGACTTATGTAAAATGCATTTTTCACTCTCCCTCCCAAGTTAGACTTTTTTGTGTACTGTAAATAAACCCGCGTTAAAATTTTCAGAGATTAATATGACAATTTAAAAAGACATTTTTCATCGTGAAAAGTGACCCGATGTTTGATTAATGAACGGTTGTACGTTGTTTTCTCAAGTATGATCGATTGCAAACTGTACAGTTACATCATTCACTAATAAACAGTCGATACAATTTTCATCGCGTTGGCATTATAAAACCCAACGGTTACAGTTGACGCTGCTTGCACGCTCAAAGGTAACTAATTAACATTTCTCCTCCGTTTACTTGTCTTCCTATTTTCGTTTAAGAATTTAATCCCTCGTTATCTGGACTAAAAAGTTTTGCTTTTTCCGTTCAAGCATACAAAAATTCATTTAAAACAGACTAATCATTAATTTAGCTGATTATTAAAGTATCGGACTAATTAGAATTTCCATTTTAACGACTAATTTTTCATGAATTTATTGCTTGATTTTGAACATACTTTTTACCTAAACTTTGACTTTAGAAAATTATTAGAAAGTGTTGGAAAAATCTAATTAAAAGGTATTACAAGTTGTGAAACATATTTTGTTAACTTTGAAACGTAGATTGAAAGAAAAAAAATAATAACATCCCCTTGCAAAACGATAGCAGTTGCGGAATCAAAAATGTATACACCGAACCAAGGGGAGATATCGAATAACAGTCAAAGAAAAAACGGAAAATCCCATCAGGTAGACATTGATCAAAACGGGGATCAAAACACACGTATACTTTCAAATCCAGAACTGAAAGATTTATGCACAAAGACATCAATTCATTTTGTATCAGCAAAATCATTAAAGACATTTCTGTTTGTAAATGCATATTCCGATTATAGAACAAACCAACCTCGATCCAATATTGAAAATGCATCATGTGAAAAATAAGAACAAAAATAAGTTAACGCAAAAGTAATATATCAAACACAACATTGTCAAAAAAACATGCAAGAAATATATGCTTTGTATAAATTGCTTTCAAGATATCTCCTTTTTGTACAAAACTCCTTTTGAGCAACTTGCATCTAGAACGTAAATTAAACCCGCAAACTTTGGTGATTAGTGAAACAAAACAGTTCGTCCGCGGTGATGCCTTTTCAAGTAAAAAGTATGTTTGAATAGCAATTGTACCTTCAGAATTGAACATAAATACCGAAAACACGATAATTTTTCAAACATTGTACAATTCCTTGTTTTTTGCGTCTTTTGAATTAATTTCTATTTTTGTTTATAGAATTTTAAGGATTGAATGTTACATTTGGGAACTGTTAGCAGGCCCTTGAGTAAAAAAAAAACAATAGAAACAGAAAAAACGTACACAGGCGTCTAAAATACGTACGAAACAAGACTCTAAGTATCTGCAATGACAATAATTGTTACTAATGAAGTATAACTTGTTAGTAAAGAAAAAAGCCGGCGCGAAATTGAGTGAAGCGAACATGTTTACTCGTTTCGGTTCATTCGTGCAAGCAACTACTAAGAGGATAACATTATTATTTGAGTACACAAAAGTGTCCGGAAAAAATGTAACAAAAAAGGAACAAAATTTTTTTTTCGCGTTTGGTTTTTCAATTTTTAAGAAGGGGGTGCGTGTACCGATGAATTTCGAAAAGGGGGCGAGGGGCAGGGTAGATGAATTAATTAGTTACCACTAATACAAGACGGCACTTTGAGCATGCAGCAACCTCGACCGGCCATTTGTTTCGTCAACTAACACACCGTGCCATGATCATCAACATTAATCAATGAAAATTAACGGTTCCAAAGAATTACATATAAGAGGCCCTCGCACTCTGGTACTCGAAGAACATAACCAAAAGAATACGACATTGAACAAGATATCTCGCGGGCAGAGGTACCAGAGAAGCGGGCGTCGTGTGATTTTGGAACAAAAATATTGTTTTAATCAAATAACGCTAATCGATAATATACATAGAATATCGTGTGTATATAAGAGCTGTTGCCCTGGGCGCAATTATATATACACGATATTTACAGGTGAATCTCATATGAAGGCAAGCCAAGGCCACGACATGAGACGTGCAAATTAAAAAGGTAATAATATTAAAAAAGCAATTAAAAAATTCTCTCCCAAAACCGCTCCAACCACAACCAAGCACAACCACAGGCAAGGTACGGGCCTTTGTCAACGAGACAGTCATCAACCAGTGAATATATGCGGCGCATTACCGTGATTTATTATATATAAAGTAGAAAATATGTATAATTGATAGGTATAAGTATAAACCACCGTTCTCATCAACCGAGCGTAAGATGTTTGTTCTGTGAGTATAGGTATACCTATATTATACATACGGTAGTCATGGTGTTCGTGTATTTAGACGTAACGAGAAAAAGTCAGTTAAATTATATACAATGAGAATAAAAGCAACGCTTCGTTTGTCGATCGTGATGATCAGTTATGCAAATGACCACATAACAGAAATAATACTGCCTTTCAACGCTAATAAACAAACACATAACAAGTGTTGTCAATCTCAAGTCAATTCATTAAATGCCAGTCTCTAATTATTATTTATTTCTATGTATTAACAGGAGTTGCAGTCAGTGAGATCTCGGTTATATTATTTTTTTTTAATTTGATCATTTAGTATTTGGGGACTCTAATTTTTTATCAAAATCATAAACTCTTACTTGTGGGCAGTTTGAAAATTTGTGAGGATACGATATGGTGCTAACAGGGAACCGATCGGTGGTGCGATAGTAAGTATCCTAACCCTCAAGTGTACAGACAATGTTTCAAGTTTATGCAATCGATATTTGAATGCGATTATCGTGATAAATAAAATAATACCAAATAAATCTAAATAAATTATATAAAGTAAAACAATACTAAATAAATCATGTTACTTTTTTGAATTTGTTATAACATTTTTTCCCCGTTGGCACAGTCCGTATAAGAAATAGTTTTTTGCAATGATGACGTTTGAGAAGAGATACTAAATTTTCATTTAGATATAAAAAACTGAATTTTATTAACCCAATTCTGGCTACTGCTACATAAATGTGATCATTTGTTCAAATTAGTTCATTGTCAACAATAAAAAAACTAGTTTATGAACAATTTTTTATAGCAAAATGTGATATTTATATAATTAACTGCAAAATTTATGTTTTTAGTGTTTGGCAAATAGATCAACTATTTCAATTGCGATTTGATACTGTGCACTTAAGGGTTAATCGCACTTAAGCGCAAGGCAATGCAGGTTGATTCTCAATGAAGTTATAAATTATTCAATTACAATAATAATAATTAATGTCAATCATGTGTACGAAAATACCGTCATGCTGTAACCACTGAATAAGATAGCCCTAGACTAGCTACAAGGCGAGACTCTCATATCCTTATGTAATGTCTTACGAAGAGAAAACAAGCTCACATGGCCATTCTTAGTCTGCAAACCACCCGATTCAACGTCACGCTTCACGTGCTGTGTCATCAATATAAGCGATTCATTCATTACGACGAGCTCAATCGCCTGTCACAGTCTCCTTCATCTTTCCTTCTCCGTCACTTCCCAGTCGTGCTTTATCTTCCTTCGCTTCACTTTTTTTTCTCTCTCTCCCTCTCTCTTTGTGCCTCTTGTCAATGATTACCGTACGTGTACGTGTGAGTGTTTACCCCGTCCTTCTCATTGGCTCGAGATCGTTCCCATCTTTCCAGTTTCTCCGTTAACCGTTCAAGGGAGTTGAGCAATTGTTTCGACGGATGTACAGAGTAGTGCATGCAGTTGAAGTTCATTAATACTGAACAAGGCAGCTCTCAGTGTTTGCTTTCTCAACTGATTTTAATTTAAATTTCAACCCCATTGAGATCCAGACAATGCTTGTGAGAAGTGTATCCAAACTTTTTTTTTCGCTCCTGTATGTATCAGAAACACTTTTAGAGGCCGTCTAAGAGCTTGAAATCGAATCGTTGTATCAGATGAAAAGTTTTGAAACAGAAGTCGGACGGGAGGGTGGGAATAGAGATCAAAGTAAAATAAAAAGATGAAAATGGAAATAAAGAGAAAAAGAGAGAGAGAGTCGGGGATGCTGAAGAGAATGTCTCCGTCTGCGATAAATTATAAGTTAATGTCAACGAGCGGAGGTTTTTATGTTATGTTTTTTTGTCCGTTCCCCAAAATCCATGTCGTAAATTGTGTTCTGCAAATCCGAGGGATTCAGTGTAGGGAAAACAAAAATTTTTTTCGTTTGAGGTCTGGCACTCTATTAGACAACTGGGCGCAAAATCTCTGATTATTTATTTACAGAGTCAAACGTAAGCTTGTGCACTGTTCCACCTCAGACCTATAGCATAATTCTAAAAGGTGCAACGTATAGTTATTGTTGTTGAAAACTATATTGGAAACTGACAAACTGTTACACACGGAGAAGCTGTTAAAAGGTAATGCAATAGCTTCGCTACAAAATCCTGTGAATGTAATCAAGAGCAAAAAAACAAACTGATCAACTATTTGTCATCTATGCGACCCACTTAATGACAAAAGAAAGAGTGTCGTCAGAGCAACAAACCAAGAACAAAACAAATAACAAATAATAGAGAAACGAAATAAAATAATAGGAATGAGATAACATGGGGGAGAAAAGTAAGAGCGAGCATTCAAGGATAAACCTTAGAGCAAAAGAGAGTGAGTGAGAGAGAATTACTACACGAACACTGATACTGACGATGCAAACGCATGCTTGAGTTAAGGTTTCTTGTTTTTTTTTGTTTTTTTTTCATATTAACCATTCCTGCTGATTTTTGCTTGACTTCGTTTTTATTCATCACTTAAGTACTTCAACATTTGTAATTGATTTGCAGTCTTTTCGATTTTTTGATATTGAATCGGTAAACTTTCATCTATGATGTAGGAATGTCGCTTCACATTTGATATCACTGGCACTGGTCTGTCTATCACTGTTCTTTATGTTCATCAAAATATATCTCACACTGGCCCTTGTCCATGTGCTCTTTCCTCTTCGACACTGCATCTCCTCTTATGAAATCATCGTGACAACGTCAAAGACGTCTTGTCCATTATTGATAAAACTAGAATCTAACTTTGTACTACAATCGGTACAAAGGAATGATCGATTCCCAGGCCGGAGCAAAGAAATCTGAACAAAGAAACCGTGCGTGCTCCTTTAAGGACGAAACATTCCGAGATATAAAAAGCAATGAAAAGACGTCTAGCGTCATTTTTCTGACGCGAGAAATGCAATCTCGCCCTGCGTTCAAATTCCCTTTTACTGGCTCGGGACTTGTGAGATGGTGTTACCAGTAGATTAAACATCGTCACTTATAAATACAACACCGCGTGAAGAACAACTTTACATTATTCATCAAACGATTTATCACACTTGAAAAGTACCCTGTCTTCGTTTTCTTCCTCCCTTTCACACTTTCGCGATTCTTCAATTAAAAAAACACTGTCAAAAAATTAGAACTACAGAGTGTATAAAAAGTATCGAAAAATAATTAAACAAAAAGATTCTCTGGTACAAAAATACTAAATCCCGCAAACATCTGTATCACAATTTAAGCGCTGCCCAGTTCGAGTGTGGTTCGAACATCGGTGGCCCCAAGGGGTGAGATTTCGTTTTGCGTTGATTAAATATGTAAATGAAGCTGGTGCACCCACCTTGGTTTTGTAGAACCCAAATAAAACCAAACAAAAAGAGACAAAACCGTGAACGTCACACGTAAAAAGATATAGCGCTTTTGGCACCGATGAAATTCTAAATTTCAAACGAAACGCCCATGTCTGAATTTTCAAATATGAAAGAAAAAAAATGTGTCAAAAAAATAGTTGAGAGTTGTACGAATGGTTCGTAAAGCTTGGTCGTGGTTCGGCGCATGTACAGGAGCGTAATCGCAAAACTGAGCAATCGTAGTCCAAAAAAGCAGGACGTCGAGCTTTCGTGGTTCTGTTGACGGCTTGACCTTTTACGAGAAACCCTGGCAGTTCTGTCGTATTTCAGAGTAAAGAGTCAGGAGTGCCTCCTCAGGCACATTATGGATGCACCTACCCTCTGGCCATTGGACGCACACTGCAACACATCAAAAACAAAACCCGCATAAACAACCGTGCCTCATTTCTTACTTGTTCTTTTAAAACTAAATATCCTAATTCGTGCATGTTAGGTGTGTCAACAGAGTGTTTAGCAATTTGAAAAAAATTGTGATTCAAAAAAGTTCACAGCATAGAAAGCAACTTTTTTCTAGATATGTAAACAGAGTGTCTAGCAAAGAAAATCCACAAATTCCAATTGAACAAAAATTGAAATTTGAAAAAGTTCCCAGCAAAGAAAACTGTTCCTCAAAAGAAGGCCACATTTTTCCTGCAAATTTTCTCTTATCTAGTAGGAAACAAATCAGCATAAACGTTTTCATATGCTAAACACTCTGGTTCATGCAGAGGCACTGTTTGTGTTGGTTGAGCTTTTTGTGGAAGTTAAGCTGAACGTTTGAGTTAGCATCAAATAGGTGTATGCGTGTACAATTTCATTAGCCGTAACATTCCATTAATGGGGGTGCTTTTTATGTAACTTAAATGGGGACTAAGGATTCAGACAAGGGAAATTGTTATTCGCTGTCACATTATTTGTTTTCCATTATGCCCATCGTGATTAATGAATTAAGGGGTGGGGGCGATTGATTGATACGTCTGGCCGGGTGTTGTGTCTGGGAACAATTGCAAACGAGTCGAATCAGAATCGATGAGAAAAGAAGAGATAATTCGATGAATCGGAAGAGTTCCCTTGAGTGCGTTCACATTTCTAGAAACAATTAAAGAAAATCGCGTGGGAATTGTGAATTGGGTCACTCTGATCCGTCTGCGAGGGCCTTGTCAGATGCAAATACTCCAAACTTTGGTGCATCAAAGAAGACCTTAATCCTATCATAGGTAATTTATTCCAAGGCTGACAAAACAGCGAATATCGAGCGTGTCTCAAAACATTAGTAATTCCAGGCTTGCAATGGAGTAGGTACATTTCCATTTGTCGATGAGTTTTGACTCCAGTTACGATTTCGAGATGAATGGATTTCAAAAAAAGTTTCCACTGTTCCAACTGCAGAGGATTTAACTATGATGACAAAGGTATATGAGATTGAAACAAAGTTACGCCAACTAATCAATCTGACGAGCATACATGAGCTTATAATAAAGTCTACGCCGAGGGCAAAGGAAATTGCCCGATGGATTGCGAACGATGGGAGGTGGTTTATTCACCGCCCTTTAGAGCACGATTGTATCTCAGATTGTGAAATGGCGATTGAGATATTAAAGCACCAACGATGTCCGTTAATGAACGAAATTCGAGTTCAATTAAACTGCGCGATGCAGAGCAGCGCAGGCTTTTTAGTATGCCATCAAAAATTCAATGTGCGATATTTTTAGAATTTACATAATGAATTCGCTATACCCTCTCATCGAATGGAATTTCGGCGAAATGGAAATAGACGACGATGGTAAAAGTGTGTTCGTCGCAGCAGGATTAGCGAAAAAATGAACCGTGCTTGCAATACTGATTTTGCATAATGTATTGTGTTCCTCTCCTTTCTCTCTTTTTCTTTTATTTTTGCATTTTTCGTTGAACGCCACGGTGGATCGTGTTGCGAATTTTTGCGATTCCTCTCGATCAAACAATTTCAAATCAATTTTGTCAGTTTTGTGTTGCTTTCTTGAAATTTCATCTTTTTCTCGAAACTCGTCCGTTTGGAGACGTGATCTTACGCAACTTCAAATTGGACTGATTTTTTCAACAGGAAATCAGCAGAAACCCGTGCAACTGAAGGCGCAATAATTTGCGCGGAACAATTACAGCTTCCTTGTTAACGGAGCGGGAAATTTTGAAACGAAGTATATTAATTAAACTATCTCCACGATAAAAGTCAATTAGTTTCCAATCAGGCTAGTAATTAAGGGAACACCGGTAAACTTGAAAATCGTTACAATAACGTAGTTTGGTCGCCGAAATTGACAATATCGATTCGTGAACACGACCCGAGAAAATCGTGCAACGTGATTTATATCTTCTTCTGATTAGCAGCGTTCAGATTGCAACCAACAGAACCAACAGACAGCCATTTAGCGTCCAAGTATTGTCACCCAAAATATGCGAGACCTTTCTGAAACATTTCATATCTGTGCCTGTGACAAATACAGTTAAAATTATCCACGATCAGTTTCCTCTTTCGGATCAGACGATTTAATAACGAGAAGCGTTACGTAAAAGGTCAACTTGGACAAAAAAGTACAGTTCAATTACTCAGGCCGGAATCTCGCGAATTCGAGTATAATTAGACGCGGTAGGCTCCCTCACTGGGTCGTTTCGTGCATGCACAAATGATATCCATTGGTGACTTTGGCAAGACTTGGCACGACAGTCGATCTTTATTGTCGCGTTTCAACTTGTATCCTATTTTTAAACCAAATAAAAGTCTTGCATTGCTTAGTTTCAATTAATAATAAATAATTCATTTCCGATTAACTTTTTAAATTTTTTTTCTGCCCAACGTTATCCTCTTAATAACTGATTTGAAAGCTCATTTTGAATTCCTTTTTTTGAATTTCGTTTCGCTAATACCCATTTGGATCCGTTAAAATTGATACTCCAATATGACCAGGGAAGAGAGTTTTTGTCATATTTGAAAGAACAATATTTTTTGTATCAACTTGATGATGTGCGTGAATGTACACGAGTTGTTAATGGCACGACAAATTTAGCGGATGGATAGAGTGTTTGACAAAACAGGAACGACAGGCGACCGTTGAGGTGAGCTTTTTTATCAAGGGCGACTGGTAATGCGAGCGGGCCGCACGTAAGTTGCCACCGATCTGGATCGAATGACGCTTTAAATGTCGACACAATTAAATTGAGATTAAGTGTTTTGGAATCGGTGGACAAGATTCAGTGAAACCTAAATAATGTGACATTCGGTGAAAGCTAAGATCATGTGACGTTCAATGCAGATTGAAATTTTCAACTAATAAAAATCCATGTTAGTCAGTTTGACTTATTTGAACAATTTTTCCAGTTGTCTTAGTTAGTACAAAGTAATTGGAGCAAAATGAAATTTGCAAACTTTCGTCAAGATTCAAATTAATAAAGAATGGTTTGCTCAAGTTACTTTGCTTGGATCCTAGATGAAAACTACTGTATGGTTAAAAGAATGTTAAAATGAAAAAAAACGTTGTTAGTAGTCAGATGAAAAAACTGTTTTGCAAAACGTTTGGTTATCAAAGGCAAGAAATAAAATGGGCTGAAGAATCGTGGCTTACCGTTGGGAACTGTTGGCGGTTTTTTCGTTTGCACTCGCGCTGTTGCGTTGTTGACCTGTGGAATCAAAATCAAACGATCAGAATATATTTTTTTGGATTCTCATTCAATCACGATTTCGTCACGCTAGAGCTCGCCGACCAATAAATTTAGGCGAGTTAAACAATTATTGTGGAATGCTAGAATCGCGAAATACGGCTCGCTCGAGCGTGAACTGAATGTGAAAAAGGTGATAAAAAATGGTTCCTTTTCACAAAATTCAATCAACGCGATTGCAAAAAGGAGCTAACAAAAAAAGACTCTTTGGCAAAGGTCTGCAATCGAAAGTCAGCTTATTTTTATTTTGAATTTTGCATTTTCCGTTAATTCAATTAGAAACTCGATGTTGGCCTTTTGGTTGCAGACACTTGCCAACTGTGATAACACACACCTAGAATTTGAGTTTTTTTTTGGACATGAAAAGAAAATGAAAATAAAATGGGGGAAAAAGAGAAATGATGAACCGAGCGCAAAAGCGAGCTATCGATTTGACTGTTCGTTTTCAAATTCACTACTCGTTTGTGTCTGGCTTATGAAAAATGCAAGAGCCTGGTATGCTAACCGCAGATCGGTCGGTTTTCAGCGCCGTCGAACTCATAAGACATCGACACTAAATATATAACAAAGCTGGGCGATTTGTTTAATTTGCGGCCCCGGGTTTTGCGCTCGGTTCCCCATCGACCGGACGTTCCTGAAAAGTCATTGTAAAGCAATAAATCACGCGTCCAATGCGGATTCGAAATAAACCGCGTCTCTCTGCCTTTTTAATCAGACACCGAAATAGAATCGACAGAAATAAATGAATAACAAATAAGTCATTTGTTTCCTGTCGTTTCGAGGTAAACTTCAAAATATATTCTTCGCAGAAACGTCGTCGGCTTTTTGCATTTTAACAACCAAAATTCCAACATTTGGATTTTCGGTCAAACTCATTTGCAAGTACTTTTGCGTTTGAAACAATGTTTTCAGTACATTCAAAAAAGTCAAATAATTCAAAATATTCAACTGTATTATTTTAACAGAATAAACAATTTTAAAACATCAGAATTAATTTTGTTTTAAATATTTGAAAATGTTTTTTGAATGTACTTAAAAAGACCTGAAAGAAATTCGTACAGATCAATTGAGTGTCGCATCTGAGAGGACGCAGTTGCATAATTAAGATCAAAATAAACGTCCTTTTATAGCTCTTGCAAAGTTTCGTCTCATAAATTTATCATCAACCGCGTCGTTTCAGATATAAAATTGTCGTGGCAGAATTGCCAATGAAGACATAAGGATTGCGCTGGTACCTGCTAACCGAATATGAAAACACCAATACCAATTCAGACATTCACTGAAAAATATAAAACACGTCGCTTGTTCACTGTTTTTATTGATAGGCAAAATAGAGATTCTCACGTTTCGTTCGACGTTAGTCAAAGTCGAGGTAATTTCGCGTTATTTTGCATACTTAATGAATAAACAATCGTGACGCATTTAATTATGCGACGTTTAATCAGCCGTTGCCTTTTGTCATTCAAGAAAAAAGAAACATTAAGTTACGACAAAGATATCTCGAACCCCTCTTGTTTTTAATACTGGTACAATTTCATTCTGTTCTTTATTCTTCGCCGGAGAATTTTTTTCGCTGAACAAGCAACATTTCCGCCGAGTTGATCGGGGCGAAATATGCAATCGAGTGGGCTTTCTACTTAATCAAAGCTCGAAAACATGATTACGGCTACACCAGAAGGCAAAAAAGTCGATAAATAAAAATTTGCAAAAAGTTGTTATAAATCTGTCCCGGGGCAATTTGAATCGCAAAAATTTGCGGATAATTTGCATCGCGGATTCATATTTTTTTTATTGGACCGTCAAATCGATGCGGAAAAAAAAGGGGAGGCGAAAAAAAAGTGCGGCCTCTCGTCTTGTAATGCCCGTAAAAATCTGTCCGCTGATTGGCAGCCGCGCTTCCGTTCACGTATTCTGCATAAATTTGACTTGCTAAAGCCCGTGACTCGGATGCGCATACGCGGACTTTCTTACGCTCTTTTGTTTGCATGCTTGTTGTTACCGTCGCTTCTTCTCGCGCGAGGACACGTTTGCACATTTTCTGGCTCATTAGTCATGATGTTAGTGAATGATTCAGGTCGTTACGAAACTGCTTCACTTATCAATTTTTCTTAACTATGATAAAACCCTTTTTTTTCATCACTTTCTCGATTATTAATAAAAATTTCATTTTTCGATAAAACCTCTTTTTAACTAATTAAATTGAAATTCATTATTGAAATTCAGTTTTGAATATAATAAAGCAACATGAAACGACATTACCTTTTTTCAACATCCCTTTGTACTTTATAACCTGATAAAATATTCAATTACACTAAAATATTTTCACAACCATATAATATTTATCCTCTTTTCATTATTAATTTTGTATCATCAATTCGAGACAGACTGGTTTTAAAAATTGAAGGTAAATTTATTATTTAGAAGGAAATTTATTATTTTATGACGATTGTTCATAAAAAATGATTGGGTTTGATTGAGAATGAAAATTGAGTTAAGAGAAGCGTACCTGATCGAATAAAAATCTTATCCGTCTCGTTTGGAGACCTTAAAACAACGAAGGTAAATCGTAACCGTGAATTTGATAAGCATGAATATACAAGCAATCGATGCGACCCTCCATTTTGCCTTAACGCTTGTTTTCGCAATATCCCTCCCGCGTTATCTCCGTCCGCGTGTTTTATCGTAAAGCGAACGTTTAAAGCCCGACTCGCGGTAATTCAAGCTTTATTATTCTTACGAACGGGAGAAAAAGTCCGAGCACTTCAATTGCCGACGTAAAAGTGTACATTTTATCAGCGCTGATCAATGCTCTTTTTTCTCTCTCTATTGCTTGTTTTTCGACGCGAACTTTGTTATCGACTGGCCTAATTTATTTTCCGCTTCCTTTCCAAATCCTTAATTATCAACTTTCCGCCGTATCTTGAAATTAGAAAACCCAAAATCGAGATTGAAACGCTAACAAGACGCGCCACAATTGAAACGCGACTTTTTGCACTATAAATCCAGCGAATGTCCGAATTGTTTGTTTGTTTGTTTTTTCAATTTTTATTTCACTTTCTGTCCAGTAAGTGAGAAGTGACATGCGAAAAAGCGCCATTTTTATTCGTACTGGAAATCATCTGTGAAAACAATAAAAATTGATCGCTAATATTCGATATTGAAACGTTAAAAATGAAGTGTGCTTTTATTTTATTTTTTATTCACAACCTTAACTTGAATGTTTCTAATTTTGATTTGTTTAATCTTCTGACTTTTTCATTATTCGGTTATCAAGTTAATAGATAAGTGAGCTGATGAAGTTAGGCGAAAAACTTTGAATGATTGTCATCACAATTGATGTGGGTGTAATTAAGACTACCATTTTAAATTGATTATAGAGTTAAGGAATAAAAGCGATACGCGCAAGGCGCCGGCCTGTTTTGATTGCATTGCTACAATCACGTGAAACAATGATCGATTGTCTTTAAATTCCACCTCGAATAATGTCTAAATTCAACATTCTTGACAAGCCACACTTTTGTTCAAACATCTATCCTTTATTATTTGTCTTGAAAAAAATCAAAGACAATCGAGTCAGAATTAAAACGTGATCCACAGTCACCTAACTTTTCATGGCAGGCTTAAAAAGTTATTGCTGGCAAACTTTTCTGCCCGACATTAAAATGCTCGACGAAAAATGTAATCAAAATAGTTCAGAACAAATTTAACGGCTTTACAACCCAATAAAAGTTGTTTCAATTTGAAATAACAACAAATTGCATATTTGAAAACATAAAAGCTTGAATGTTGGAACTGTGAAAATATGAAAACTGAACAATTTTTTTGAACGATAAATAATAAAAAACTGTTATTAAAAATTAGGATTAAATTTTGTGACTGTGGAAGTAGCATTAAAATGTGTCCGGCACGGGTTGGTCTGAGTGTTCGTCGGTGAGAGAGCGGGCAGTGCGAATTTCGTATATTATTATCTTGACTGTAATATTATTATTCTTGTTGTTTTGGTCTGGCCATCTCGATATGTTTTCTTACCTTGATGGACACTTGTGAGGCTTCGGTCCTCGCCGAGTGTCCCAGAGTTTGTCCAACCGGACGCGTTCAATCTCGGTATTTCTCATTTTGTTGATCAACTCTACTGATATCAACTTTGGACAAACATTATTCTCATCCGACTTGACAAAAACGCTTTTGCCACTGTCGCTCTCTCATTTAGTCTCACTATTTTTACTGTTTTTGTTCTGTTTCTTTTTTGTTTTCACCTCAACATACTTTGCTTCCTACTTCATCAAACGTCATTTTTCATTTCTGTCTCACACCGCGCGACTTCTCTACAAGCAGATAAAAAAGATATTCCACGTGAGACATCCATCAATGTGATCTACTTCTAAAATGTTCAGGTATAATCATTAAACATTGACAATCGGTATCAACTCTCTGGTCGTCATTTTTAAAAGTCAAGTCAGTTATAAAATTGCAGCAATTCTGATCTAGGCTGATGAACATCTAATTTCATAGAGTAATAAAAGAACACTGAATGAGAAACTTTGGTTCTGTCATAAGAATATTGTTTCAAGCTATACTCGGTGGAAGTCAAATTGTTTCACATAAAAGCATAAAATATTTGGAAAAAAGTGCGAGCAACATGGCGATTTGAGGATGCAATATGTTATAATTATCGAGCGGGTCTCTCGGCTAGGTTTGATTCTTAATAACAACAGTAAAACTTGAGTCTTGCCACTAACATTGTGTATGGTTGCCAATCTTTAAATCCACTTTTGAATATCGACGCTTTTCTATGCCTCACTCACTTGCTATAATAAATACGTATAACTCGTGTCATCTATTTGTGTACGAAACATTCAATTTATACATCATAGTCAATATTGTACATTGTACTTGCACAAAGCCACCTGAACCGTTTCAAAATCCAGCTCTATTTCAATTCAATTTACAATCAAAACTAACTTTTCCATCGCGGCCCAACTGTTTTTTATTTTTTGTTTTTGTTTTTTGTTTCGCGCACAGAGAACAACTTTTTCATTTTAGTCTCGCTCTTTCGTTTCGGTTATCAGTGACATTGATTCTTGAACTCATTGAGATTTCATCATGCAATTTTTATCAGCCCGAATAGTAGTATCACGCCTCGGTATTTTTCAACTAATCAAGTCTATTATCTCCTCGCTGTATAAATATCAGTGTTCTTTTTAATTCCGCAACCTGTGGTTTTCGAACATCGCGGATTAGCTAACTAAGAGGATTACCCGCCAAGTCATCAAGTTTGCAAAAACGAACGAAAAATAAAATCGCAGCCTCTATAACTTTTTGAATATAAATTTGTGAAAAAAATAATTGAGAATTTGCGTCGATAGGTAATTCAATCAAGTTATCGGAGTTTGCAAATGAAATTTGGTGATTTCGGGAAAAGCCAATTTGCATGGTTCTCTGTGCTCGAAAACTGGAACTAAAAAAGAGACGAAGTTTTTGAAACATTGATTCGGAAAACAGACGTGGAAGTAAAAATGAAAAGGAATTCTAGATGGCTTTGACAACAACAAGAACACGTGTAATATAAGATGCACAAAGGCGTACGCAATGCGCATGCATGTGTGCACCGTGTCAGCTGAAAGAAAAAGACATGGTTATCGCACAATAAAAGAGCGAAGAGACAAAAAAAAATTATACAACAAATTGAGTATTAATAAATGACATTGTCGAAAAAATAAGTATCAAAATGAATGGAAAAAACATGATATCATAAGATTCTTTGTTCTCTTGTAAAAAATGACAAAAAAGGTATATGTATGTATATGTATATATATATTTATATATTTAAGTATAAGAAAGTCATGCACACCTCAATCTTTCTGCCCTCAACCACGGTGCCGTGTAGCCTCTCACGTGCCCGGTCCGCGTCAGCACTATTTGCGAATGTTACAAAACCGAATCCCTGCATGCAAGGACAGACAAAACAACATGCATTAAACTCAACTTACAGACTGCGCGCTTCGTGCGCCCTCACGCCGACATCCTCTCTCTCTTATTTTTTTTCATTTGTTTTTTTTTTTTCATTTTTCAAATGCACCTCTCTTTTGATTAATCGGTGAATGGCGCCGCTTCGAACCCCTCAAAATTGTCTCCATGAGGGAGGAGGGGTTGGAATCGTCGCGAGACAACCGCAGAGAGTGATGCGAGCGCCTCATCGGCTAACGAAGACGCACCAAACAACGTGCAACAAATAAGTAATATCAAATCATGGTAAGAAAATTATTGTCATGGTCACATTAATCATATCATTATCATCTCATATCGTGTCGTGTTATTGTGGTCCTCGTCATATCATTGAGACTAAGTTACCAATTTGGTACCGAAAATAATAGAAATTTTCATTGTGCACAGGAAAAGAGGGGTGGGGGAAGGGATGCTTCTTGGGCGACTGGATTTTGTCAATTCTTCAATCTTAGCCGTAAACTTCTTCCTTCGCTTTTTAATCGTCCGTTATTTTTGATAAACAGGAAAAAAAAAATTAATAACAAAATTGATAAACTTTTTTTAAACAAAAAGTTATTGATCAAAAATGTAATGTTTCAATGTGTCGAATTTTGGGGTGGGAGTTTGAGTTTTGTCTCGATCGGGTTTGTTGAATTTATTAATGCTCTCTGGTTTTCAGTGAATTTAATGAAGCCTTAATTTCTTTTTCTACGCCTCTTTTTAAAACTGCGAATTCGAGATTTGTTTTGGGTTTTTATTTTCAATCGCGTAGATTTGTGGCACTCAGGGAATGCATTTACAGAGTGCTGAAGCGCGAAAACAATTGCGGCCCGAAAATCGTGACCAGGCTTGGTCAGATTAGCATAGTTATCAATCTGAATTAAACGCCAGGTCGCTAAAAATATAACACGATAAGTGCCGAGCGCGGGTACATCAAACACGTCCGATAATAAAACACCCGAAAAGTCACGCATCCGTAAACAGAGAAGGAATATGCAATTTTATTTTATTTTTTTTTCTTTCAAGGATTCTTTCGCCGTTCGGAAATTAGCTTCTGTATCTTGCTGTACGAAATAAAATCATAAACTTATCTCATTATAGTATCATCTTTTTCACCAACTTTTAATTTAATTTTCTTGCGAATTATGTGAAAACTTTGTTGGGAAGTTGATGTAGAAAAAGGAACTGCGTTGCCATTAAAGGTTTTCGATACATTCAACCTCTTTATTATTAAAAAAAAAAGTAATCGATTTTTTTTTTAATATCAAACCGGCGATAAATATTTAATTGAACTTCGCCCCCTGTTTCGCGTGGCAAATGGGTTTGCAAGAAAAACGAATGGAAACAAAAGCGATCCGAACATATGTCAAGCTTTTCCATGTATTATTAAATCCTCCCCATGCATTTTTAAACCCACTTAACCTAAGTCTAATCAATAATGCAACACCCCGATGACTGAATAATAATAACGCAAGGAGGTTTAACTTTCTTATAAATGCAAAGAAAAAAACAAAGTTGTTTTTTTTTTCATATGAAAAAACAAACATTTATAACTTGTCGCATCTGCTGCAAACACTTATTTATTATTAACGTCGGTGCACGTTTGCTGAGCCACAATTTAATATGACGACGAAATTGATCTTGACATACGTTCAGACTCGTATCAACGCAACCCAAACGAAAGCTGTTACTTTGAAAAAAAAAAAATCTCATTTTCGGCGGATATTTATGATTTCATAACGTGATGCACATATGTTTTTGATTTATTTTGTTGCAACATCAGGCACGCTCAAAGTCATAAGGTTTATTGAATAAGATGTGCTGCAGAACTGAGTAGTATCGATTTTACGTCAGCGCCAACGCACAATCTTATGCAAAATTACAGTTACGACGAACACGTGAAAAGAATTCGCAAGTACAAATTTCGTCAAGACGTATGTGCTTGTTTGCTTCATTTTTTACGTAAACACGACAAAACAACAACAAATTGAAAGCCCTTGATATTTCTGATTATTACAGACGCGAATTTCCGAACGTCCCATCCAGCAGGTCGATCTCGTTATTGTTTTATTTACGTTGAATTTGGTATTATAATATTGCGCAGTGGTGAAATCGTAACCGAATGATCGCGCTGATGAATTGAAAATTAACGAGCGAGTAATATCAATTTCTGTGCGGTAATGAACAACACCTTTTTGGCCCTGTGATCATTAGTGGAAATAACATCGTGATATGCGGCGTGGAGTATGATACTTGAAAATAAATGACGTAGCCAAAAGACAAAACAAGTCCCGGCTGTTCGCGCCGATCGATCGCGCCGCGTGCATGTAGTTTTTCCCGAGGGTCGTAAATGTTTAGGGGTACGCGACGCTTCCCACTAAATTCATGTCCTTGAGTGTGTTGTGATAGGAGTTATAAGAGAGAAAGAGAGAGAAAGACGGAGACAACAACACTTGGATACGAACACGGGTGTTCCAGGTCAGACGTAATTCTCACGCTGAAAAGCTTGTGTAAAATCAATTCAAATTCATCCGACTGCCTTTTGAATTTAAAAAGTCCAATCGAATGAAGTTTAGGAGATCGATATTGGAAGACTTGCCATAACAATTCGGTCGGTCTGATAAGAGACAATTCATGGGTCTAAAGAAAAAGGAAGGGGAGATAAAAAAAATAAGAACAAACTAATGTATGACCTGGAATACCCTGTTCGTAGGTCTTCGTAAGGACGTTTATAAATGTCTGTATAATAAATGTACGCGTTAGACTGAGCCAAAAAAGTTGTCAAAGTTGTTGAGTTACGACTCGTTCGTTCTTTCGTTGAATACAGCAGTGAAAGAAAGTCAGCAGATGCACAATTTCACGGGAGTCTAGATCTGTTTGCAAATGACGTTTGCGATCGAGAGATTCGTATTTAAACAACAAACACTGTTGAATAAATATTTTGGGATGGAAAAGTGGATCTTATGGGGACGAAGAAAAACACGACTGCGTTTGCGAATGCAAACTGTTCGGTCGAAGGTTGTGCATCCGACGAACGAGCTCGTAGCGGCAAACTTGCGGCAACTTTGGATTCAGTTTAGCATACAGGCTGACAGTTCGGAAACGGCACAACAGGATTGGGGTCGTTTGCGTAACCGAGCCGTCGGGAGCATCTTGCAATTGAGACGAGAGCGAGTGTGTCATCGGCCTTAGTCGGGTATGGTGAGAGTTAAGCATCAGTTTGTTCTAAAACTAAACATATAAGTGAGTAAAGAAACATAAGCGATGGACGAACCGTTAAGTACCTGCCTCACCTAACGAAGCGTGCGGCTACTATTTACAACGGACGGGCAATGAACGCGGCCGAACCGTCGCACCTTGCCTGCCACAGGCAAAATGTGCGGAGGCCAACACGTTGACACCCCTTTTCGTAACTCATGCTTTGCAGATTAGTGGAATCTCGCGCTGTGAAATGCATGTGACTCGTTGCACACGTCAATCAATTTTTTTTTACTCTCAAAACTTCAATTTTTCACCGAGAACAGCAAGGGTTGTAGCTATAATGGATTTTCAACGATATAAACTTTTGAATCAATTTATAGAATTCACAATTTTATTTTATTGTTCTTCTGTTTGAAACGTTTGAAGATTAAATTTGAGAACTAAAATAAAACTTTCTTACGGTATTGATCTTGGAGTTATCAAATGGACTGGGATTATTACAAAGTCCAAATAATACAAATAATTTTAAATGGCATTTTTCCTGGAATAATACAAAAGTATGCTTTCCATAGTTTTATCTGAGCAAGGTATTAACTAGATTGAAAATATTATCGTGTAAAAAGTAATTCCATTTAGTTTTCATTATGTTCGTTATGCCTAGCTTTTCTCTCTCTGACGTGAATCATGGAGGACAACAATTTGTTACTGGGAACAATCTTTTCATTTCATCTTTTTTTATTTTGTTTATAAGCCAGGATAATCCACTTTTTCAACGGCATTTTATTTGTTAAAGTCTCATTGTGTGTGTTGCAATTTCCAAGAAAAATGAGTACCCTTTAAAATAATGAATTTTTGCTATAAAATCGTCAACTGCCTAACTAAACTAAGCGCTCATGTAGACAAAGGGTTCATAAAATCACTTCCAACGTTGTTTTTCTCTAACAAGGCTTTTTTTATAATGAAAATCGATAGTTCATAAAATAAAGATTATTTTAATAAAATCACCTCTTATTTCTTTACTCATCGACATTCTGCAATAACATCTTTAAAATTGAATTTGAGACTGAAAATTTTACTTTCGACACTGAAAAAACATTCGACTTTGGAAATTGCATTCTTCACTTTGATCTGTAAAGTTTCAAGTCGATGAATATTTTTCCTCATTGAGTCGGTCTTTTTTGAAAGTAAAGAAAATTTGTTTCCACTAAAGGTATTATTGGAAAAGAAAATTGGAACTCCGGTCAAACTACACGGTTTCATTGCTCGTTCTCGGTTCGATTCAAATGCTGACAAATTGATCAGATCTGCATTACTTGTGATAAAAAAAAACACTCTTTTGCGTATCAATCAACGTGTGCTAACGCAACTGAGGCACATGCAGTTATTTGTACCATAACGTGTGACAATAATCAAATACAACAAATTGTACTGGAATTGTAAAGGATGGAATGGCGTTCGACTTGGTCGGTTCATTTTGTTTCTTACTTTCGCAGCAAAACAAAAGAGCTACCAAGTCAATGGCCGAGTAAAAGGATCGAGAAAAGACTGATGGATTGGAGAGGATAGTTTTTTTTTCTTTGAAAACGACGACGAGATGTTAAAAGTTTCATCAAATCAAATGGGTAGCATCTCCCGGACTTGCGGCTTAGTGCGCAAATCCAAATCAGCGTGTCCCGATATCGACTGTCTCTTTAGACCCGGTCAAAAATTGTTCATATCCGAGCTGGTTGAAATCAGCGAAATTGAAAGAAAAAACAAGGCTTCTGATTTGATTTGACTGCGGTGTTTGTCGAAGAAAAGAAAATGAACAAGTTCGAATTGAATTTCAACAAGGAAAGAAAATAACAAATGCAAAAAATAGATATCAAAGTGATAAACAACAATATTAATATTAGTCGTAAAGCGAAAGTTAAAAAATTGGACTTTGAACAATTGCAACTGTACGAAATTGCCCTCAATCGATAGACAGTCCCCTTTGTAAAACAATGGGAGATTACTAATGATATAAAATGCGGAAGGCTAGCTAGTAAAAATGCAACAGCTTGTCTAACAACTACGAGGACCAAGTGCCACCTATCGTCTTATTCTACGTATCACGTGGACTAGAATCATCAACGTGATAAGTATGATAAGTATGTACGAGTCATTGTAAGTACACATCTGGTATTGGCAGGAAGAGCGCCACGAGTCTGGGCGGCTAAGCAGCCTGTCGATTTAAAATTGAACTGCAAAAGCTCGGGGTTGAAGTTAAAATTGGTCTGTGCTGCGTTTTAGACAGGTGGCGCTCTTGGTCGGTCCTCATTCTGGTATTTAATTGCCGTTTCATTTCCTTCAAAAATGCTGCACTTGATTGGGATGCCACATTCCATTTACATTGACGAAGCTTTCGAGAAAGATCTCTCTCGCTTACAGCTAAAGCACAGTGCTTTTACAAAATGGAGGTACTACTAGCCAAGTATATATATACGTATTACGCTTTTGGCAATAAAAACGTGATGTATACATACATATATATGAGAAATACATTTCATTGAATGACGATCGAAAAAAAAGCGAGAGAGAAAAGGTTCACGCGTAGAATTACGCATTTTGCAAAAGCAATATGGCTGGAAAGAATTGTGATTCGAGCGATATCAAATTTACCATTCCGTTGATTTGATTATTTTGTTTCATTAATTCATAAACAGGCAGAAGAAATAAGAAAAATGTTGCAGCGTATCGCTCGAATCGAAGTTGCTCGTTCAGGCAGAACCAGCGACAATGTCTTCAAACGATTAGATTGACTTATCAAATCGCCAGTGATGGAATCACGATGAGCACTCGGACAACTTTCCGCGACTAATTTGGTTACGCGAGTACGGACGCGAATAATAATCATAACTGTAATCAAACCCGTTGGACAATTAGCAGGAACTAATCGAAAATCGCCGGCTTGCAGGGGAAATGTGTTTTTGCGCATTCAACCCTTTCATCGCGAAATAATTAAGCGTGACACAGCGCTTAATCCTGTGCGCGGGCCAAAGTTATTATTTGTTGTTTAACTAGACAAGTTGGAAACGAGCCACTGTTTGCTCGTCGACGGTGGACAAAACCGCTGGCTTAAACCATCGAGATATTTACTTTCGCCCGATACCAAAATCAGATGCCTCTGTTGCCTTATCAATTTATCATTCTATCAACGTTACTACTGTGTTAATCTCCTATTCCACCTGCTTTTAATTGTTCTGTCAATGTTATTAATTTTTACACAAACACTATCCCAGTCGATATCAGATAAAACCCTGAAACCAAAAATAAAAGAAATAAATAATTGAAACAAAGCAATAATTTTGTCTTTCAAAGTGAGAATATAAAAAGTTATTTTGTATGAGAACCGTGAATCACGTTCTTAGCTGTAGAGCGCGCGGCTAATAATACATTATGATACATTGAATTAGACGTTTCCTAGGGTGGGCTCTTGTGTATACTCCGACAATCATATAATTCAGTTAAACGACCACAAGCATATTATTGAAGCGGAGGATGATTATTCATCGTGTCGTCAGGCGTTGTGTTCACGTAGCGGGTGCGATTTCATAAATCGTTCGGATATAAAAAAAAAAGAAACGCGACAACTAGCAGTGATAAGGACGAGCGAAGACGAAACAAGTGAAGGACGAAACCCGGGCCTGTTGTTGGCACTGAGGGAACTTGATCAAGTGTACTTGAAAGTGCTCGACGCGGGGCGGCACTAAATATGCAGAACCGCCGGATGCCGGCTGTCGACGCGATGTATTACTGCGGATCTTATCCCGTGCCCTGTCATCTATACTGCGGCCAATTTGCATTTCAAACTTGCTTTTTGTCGTGCCGATCTTTTCGCGCACCGAAATACCGTGTCACCGGTAAATGCCACGTCTGTCAACCTATTCAAAACCAGTAACAATGTCAAAACCGTCGAGCTGACTTATCTGATAACCCCCCCCCCACCCCATCGTATTTTCTGCTTACTACGATCGTTTATAATTGGCTCGGTGAAATTAATTGATACCACGTCATCCCCTTTTTTGTGTCGACTAGCAAATGCGCTGTCTTCTATAGTCGCGCGATCAAAGATTCCGTCGTTCGGATGAAAGGAACTCCGGGAAATAATTTTCGTTGTTAGCCACAATGCGAGGAAATTGTATCGAATGTTCGCAACCGGCTGCGGAGAAATTGCATTCGCTCGTTTTGTTCCGGACGTTTTTTTATTTTCGCTGCTTTTCTTATTTTTTCTTATTCTTTTGCGACGTTTTGATCCGAGGCTCATCGAAAATCCATGATTGTACGAATGTCTTTTATCTGTCAATGAATCGTTTGATCAATCCTGATGCTGAGTCCTGCTGAACATGATTGTAATTAATAACATGACCGACTGATTTATCAATGTTTCTTTTTATTACTTTTTTTTTGTTCTTTTCGTTCCAAGATGTCTGACTCAATGGTATTCTTCAGAAATTAATAGTGATTTTGTAATCTTGAATTTGAAAATAACTTTGCAAGTAGTTAGATTTTTGAAAACATCATTAAGAACATCTTGGATCAGTGACCATTGTGATTTTTCGATAACAAAAAATTGTTCCTGATAAGGTTAGATTGCTAAAATCAATCGTTTTCTTCAATTTGCTTAATATAGTAAGATGAATAATTTATGACGAACCAATTTGATCGTTTACAATTCAAATAAGAGCTGAATTGAGAAATAGAAATTTTTTATTATCATCCTATCATTATATTCGTAAGGATATTTAAAAGGAAACCATTGTGACTAGAATACAATGAGTTGAACGAACTCTTATCAAGATCAATTTTTTGTTACGGTATCGTTAAGAGATAAATTGTAGTCTGTCTGTTACAATTCTTACGGGGTGTGCTTACCTTGCTTCCCCTTTCATTGAATATTATTTCTACGTCCAATATTGGGCCGAATTGCTGAAACGAAATGAAAAGAAAAATCGTTTGTCAGTAATCGAAATATTATTAAACTGAGTTTACAATTTGTATTTCACAATTCTGAATTATCGCAAAGTGCTTTTCTGAAAGTGTAACAAAAAAGGTAGAAATAAAAAAAATTGAGAAGAAAGTATCGAGCAAATAGCGTACAATATTTCACGAGAACGTCATTGTTATCTCAAGGTTTTTACATAAAATATTGGAGCGGCGGTGCTATAGCGGCCTTAGAGCTCGCTAAAAATTCATCTTGACAAATATAATATACAAAAAGTATTGTAATTTTTTTCCACCGACACTTAACGTACGAAAAGCTTCGAAATCGTGAATACATCTTGCGATAATGTCTAAACGTGCAGTACAACTTTCTCGGTCAAATATATCATGTCAAAAAGCATGCATGAAATGATACTTTGAAAGTAAAGTTTTCTTTTTTTCACTTTCTTAAGGTGGTTGTTTCGTAGCTTCAAAAAATGGACTTTCTAAACAGTGATAAGTTGCATTTTTTCAATTTGAGTAGCTAATTTGTTACACTTATATGAGGATTTGACTAAGTGCCACATTTTTTTCAAATGCTGCTATCTTAAAGATAATAACTTGAATATCATTGAGTCAAAATTACAGGCATTTCTAACTATTCATCGACACAACCACCTCAATTATTAGAAACCTTTACTCATATTTGCAAATTTTAGCCCCAGAAGAAACGAGTGAAAGAATCTGTACGATTTCAAAATTAAAATTGCAATAACATTTCAAACACATTTTTCGATGCATTGTTTTGAAATTTTATGAATTTTATTTTGTTTTTTCAGTTCTTTCAACACTGTGAAAATTTAACGCATTTACCATATTTTTAAATCTGTCAAATAATTTGTTATAGAAAGTCAATAGACACAAGGTAAAAATCGATACGTATATTTTTTATCAAAGCAATTTGTTAGTTTTGTTGGTTTTATGGCATTTGAATTTCAATTCACGTTGAAATTGAGTATGGAAACAAATTTTACAAATATCCAAATTGTATCACTACGTTACAGTCTCACGTTTAGAATGATGATTAGAAACATTCAATATAGATAGAATTCGTTTTGATCAAACTTTATTAAACACGACTGGCAACATTTATTCAATCAGTCTTTCTAGATAGTCAAAAATTTGTATTCTTCTGGCGTTAAAATTCTGTTTACTACATAGCATTTTATTCATAGAATTCTTTTGTAAGAAAATACTCACGCCAAACATTGTTCTAAGGTCTGGATCTCTAAAACGGAAGGGAATATTGCTGACATGGAGACGTTTTGGTTGACTTTTGAGGTCCGTTCCTTGTGTGGCGGTGGCAGGCGTTGTGGCCCCGGAAGTTACAGGTACTAACGCGCGACTCTCGTCATTGGTCTCTGTGCTGGTTTCGTTGCCGGATCCTGGCGTTTGTGCAGATTGTTGTGCGCCTCCTCCAGCTGCAGCCGCTGCGGCAGCTGCCACTGCTTGAAATACCTCCGACTGCAACATCGAATTAAATTTAAATAACCACAGCCAACATAGTGCACATGCTCTCAAACACACCACTCTGACAAACCCATTTTAACAATTCATTCTCGTTCCATTTCCATAAATCACTATTTTATTTTTGATTTTTTATTATCATTTTCACGCCACATTGTTTTGAATCTTTTCATTGCTTTCATTCGGATTTTCGTAGTGAAAAATCCCAACATGAAAGAGCAGCGTTTCCCCCAGAGCATAATCAGAGTTTGCGCAAAAACGAAGAGTCACCCAGACGAACACAGTAAGAAAGCGCAATTTAATTATTATTCATCTTAATTAGAGATCGGCGTATGTCAGTTGAATAAAAATGCGTGCAAGTTGAATCAATGACGTCTGGGTTTATTCACTGCATCCGAGCCCGACGGCTTTAGACGTGTGTCACGATAGTGTTTGTCGCAGATTGATGCTGGATGCCTGACTTTGAATGCACTGCCATCAAGAAAATTTCTCGTTGATTAACTATATCATGACGCGATTGAAAAAAGTTGCAACAAATCCCAGACGTTTCATAAAACCAATACTATTTCACTTTTCCATCACAATTTATTGAGATCCAAGTTTCGATACAAAATGTTCATCTGATAAGACTCGTCAGTGAATCAATAGAGTAAAAGAAAAAACTCGACAACGACGCGTCATCAGTTAAATTTGATCCTTGTAATATTTATTGAACAGCAAGTTCGTAACGATAAAGTTCATAGGCATTCATCAATGGCAAGGAGAAATAAAAAAGAGTAAGAATCTTGACAGTCACGGAGGGGAGGAAGTTGGTTCTTGGAGCGTCGCCCTCGCAAAGTTTGTTCCGTTTTATCCACGACTTATTCGTGTTTGGTTGAGTCTGACTTACTCGTTAGTCGACTCCGGAAAAGCGTGACGAAAGAGAAACAAGGGTGAAAAGCATATAGGAGCATTAGAGCGAGCGCGCATGCGGAATACCAAGCAGTTCATCTAAATGCTGATTCGTTCGTTGCAACGGGCTTTAAGGGGCTCGCTCAAGAACTACGCAAATGTAGCTAACGGGATTGTTTGTCGAGGAACGGGACTTGAAGCAACCGACCAAATTAGCACAGATTTTGTAAGTGTTTTACTATCGCTTTTCAAACTGACCCGCCAACCTGCCCTCTTTAAGAAGAACAAAAATTCCACCGGTAAAAATGCATGAAAAAAGTTTGCAGCTTGCATTCGAAACTATGATTACATTTTGATTAACTTTCGAACAGGCAGGTTGAAAAGTTGTTTTGATTGTGAATAAACATGAGACGGCGGATGGAAAATGGAAACAACAAAAGTTACATTTGCGATAATAAAAAAGTCAACAACGCGCGAAAAAGTTGAAAGATAATGGGAAACTAAGTGATTGGCGAATATTGTAATCCAGCACTTTACAACTTTGAACTTTCAGTAGTACGGATCACGTTTAGTCAGCCAAGTTGAGAGGATGAAGTTTCTTATATCAACGACGGTGGAGTTTTTTTTAACTGAATAGGAATAATAGTTATTATTATGGAAAATCAATTTTTAAAAAAAAAAGAAAAGTTGAGCCGCTTTGAATGGACGAGTGCAAAAGTTTGTTTTGTAGATTGAAACTTTTTTTTGAAAGAGAGATTAAATCAAAACGACAGACAGTACTGCAAAGTGTCGCTAACCCAATTCCCGTGTCGGGAATAGTTATACGAGACGAACAACAGAAATGGAATATGCGACGCGGTATCATCCGGCTCAACTCCCTTCAAACGACTCTAAGTAATGCATTGTTGTACTGACATCCGTTAATTCGCCATCATTATACTTTGTCCGTTGTCCTCGCGTTTTGCTCTGATTTATAACTCATGAACTCTGATGATCTCACGATCAAGCTGACTTTCAGTTGAAATCTTAAAACAAATACAACTTTCAATTTTCAAATCAAACCTTAAAATCATTATCATTTTCAATTTGCATTTTTTATTATAGTTGAAAAATTTAACTTCCAATGAAAAATTAAAAATCAATTAGAAGAATTGAATTTTAATTCAAAAATTAAATTCTCAAACTTATCATGATCTTAAATTCATATTTTTTAATTGAAGTTGATGAAAATATGTAAATTTAGTTAATCTTGTAAATTTATGCTTTTCGGTAGCGAGGCAAGCTTAATTCTATTGTGTTTAATCTCACTAACGTTTAAAGAATTTCGTTCACCGGATGCAAATTCACCTGAGTTTATTACAACAATCCCATCATGAATGTTTAAAATGACAGAGTTAAAAAATTGATACTGCACGTACTTCAGAATGGAGATTCTGTTTAGTTATCAGAGAGAACTAGGATTGTACAGTCCATTTTGGATTAAATTTTCAATTGTGTAATTTTGAATCTGTGTCCCTGGTGGATATATTCGAGGCAAAGTTGTAAAATTTTGTATTCATGCTAGTGTTCGACACAACTCCTTGATATCCATCGGTGCAAATTCATTTTATTTGCAGAGTCCTGAGGGCTCCTTGAAAATCACACCGGTGCAAACACTTTTTTCAATGACGTCCTTCTCTTGTCCAGTTTCAATTGAATCCATTAATGGAAATCTTTTTCGGGTTTTTATCTCTTCAACTAACTCTTTTTTAATTTTTAATAATTTTTTTTTCAAAAAAACTAAACTTATCCAACTTTTATAATTCTGTTTCATGTGTTTCGTAAAGAAAAAAAAATATTGAACTGTTCCCTCTATTGTATCCTAACTTTATACCAGATTTCAAGTTACATTCAAACCTTTTTCATCGACTATTAGATAAACACACGCAAGTTTAATTATTAACATTTTAAACGAGTTGCACAAAAGACGCCGCTGAATGAACCGAAAATAACAGAAAAGAGAAAATAAACAGTCGAGTTGCCTTTGTGCAACGTAATAATCGAGGGAATAATGAAATTTAATGAGTAAACGAGAAAAATTTTGCATTTTTCGGACACAGCAAATATCGTGGAGTGCGCTTGGCAACTTTTTGTTGCTTCATGACACGTGCAGTTTCGTGTAGAGAATGTTAACCGTTCTGCTGATACGTGTCGCGATCAGCGTTCAGTTTTCCAAACACGACTGGGAGATACTCCAAGTACCTTTGTTGAGTTCTGTGCTTAAGGTGAAACGTCAAACCGACTGGCTATCTCGTTTATCAAAAAAAAAAAAAAACTTATTTTCTCAGACTTACATAACAATGAAATTGCTCAATCTCTCATAACCGTAAACACTAAATGTACTGAAATATATCCAATTTCTTCATTTTTATTCCAGCTTACAATTTTATCCATTTGTGTAACTGTTTATAATAATCTTTCAAACTTGTTTCAAACATTTTTTATAGAAACGTTTCTTAATACTTAAAATCAGAATTTGACTCAATTCGATAAATCAAAGAAATTTTACAAAGTGTAATTAGTCCAATTTATTTTAATTATTTTAATTATTTTAATTATTTATAAATTGGATGTTTTTTCTTACAATCCCAAAATTGTCATTATTTTAAATACTCAAGAGAATAACTAGAACAAATGCAGTAAAAATTGTATTCAATTCTTTTGGTATTTATTAAGCGAACCATCTGAAAGTTTGTTTTGTTCAAGAATGAATTGTCATTGGAGTTGAAAAGGAGTGGAAAGTAATTTGAGATAATGAGGAGTTGAAGTGATACTTACGATGGTCTGTTGATCGACGCCATTTGGGGGTGGTGGTGGACTGAAACTGGTTGTGGTAGGTTGTCCGGGTGCTGCTGTGTGTGGGGCTCCGGATGGTGGCGGTACTTGAGGAGCGCCGGGGGGCGGCTGCTGTGGCGCGCCACTGCTCTCTTCCTTCACGGCCACGGCCGGGGGCGGCTTCACGTCTCCGGCAGTGTTCGCCGAACTAACGACACCTGTCACCCCGTTCACCGGAGAAGGAAACACTCCCCCAGCATAAGGCGCAGCCATCCCAGTCTGCACCATGTGCTGCAACAATCAAACATATTTGTTACTTAGCAACGCGTCACTCTCTTAATCTCAATCTCAAGTCATATTTCATCAGCGCCATCTGTTTCAATCAATCACATCTCTCCAACAATCTTTAATGACTTCTCGTCAAAACGTTAATTTAATCCTTCAAAACTCGAACCAACCCTTCATTTTCATTATTTCACTTTTCTACATTTGTCTTGCACAGAAATAATAATGAAAACCATCGGTTCATCAAGTTTTCCCAAAGAAATAAAAGTTTTATTATCCACCGTTCATAAGTAGCTCCATAAGTAATTTCACTAATAAAAGCTGTTGCGTTCAATTAAATTAAAAATCCGACGCAAACAAAGTTAAGCCAGGGTAAAAAGCACTCGGCGTGTAATTGCAAAACTTTGCTCTTTGTTTTTACCCCTTGTCGCAGTGAATCTTGCAAATTGACACCGACTCATTCACACGAACTGCGCTCTCGCCAAGGCATGTAAAAAATCATGATTTCGACGTCGTCGCTGTAACGCCCGGACAAACTTATTGAAGCTTTTCTTGGTACGTTATCTCTCGCGCCGTAAACGTCAGTGGTAAATAGGATCGTCGGTGCTGTCCACTCAAATGAAGCGATAAAAAACCAACCTTCACTTTACACGTATAGGAATTCGAGCTTCTCAGCTACTATTAATTTTCGCGCCTTTCTCTCATCTCGTCTCATCTACGCAATTAAGCTTAATCGCAGTTTCTGGCTAGTTTAACGGCCTCGAAATTGCTTCTTTTGTTGTTCGCCAATTACAACGTTCAGATTGTCAAAAAGTTCGTAAGTCTTTTATCCGAGTTGTGTTTATTTCAAAATAAAAAGAACGAAAATTGAATTGTTGAGATCGAGATAATAATTTATGATTTAGTTATGGCAAGTGCAGGAGAACTGCCTGTGGCTTAGGGACGGAAGAAAAATTGACGCAGTTGAAAGAGATGGACGAGAGACGTGCCACCTAATCTCATTTTCAAAGTGTCAAGTTGGGTCGACGTAATCTTGGTACAATTCTTGCTACCGACTTAAAAGCGACGCCTCACATTGACAGCGCGATAACGAACACGTGCAGTCCAGTCTAGAGTTTCAAGTTGAATTTTGCGACCCCATTACGTACGCTTCATGCACCCAAATCCTTCTGCTTTGACTCAAAGTCCGGCTACAAACTTGGCACCAACAAATTATTCCTAACAAACAGCTCAACATTTCTGCTTACAATTTTTATTTAACAATTAAGACCAATTCAAAACAGCCTTTTAAAATCGTCATGATACTTATGTCTTCTGATCAGCTTTTTTCAATACGAAAATACAATTTGAGATAATGTTTGGGTAATTTAATTTACATTATAAGATCAGAAGAGTGATCGCGGTTGGAGTTAAAAGCTCGTTAGCATGGATGACGAGGGTGCAGGAGAAAAGTACAAGGAAAGTGCGACCGAGAATTCTTATCGGTAAAACAAATAGGAGCGAAGTTTTACAAGAGCTGCGTCGTTATAGAGAATGTCTTATAATATTTTATACAAAAATTTTTGAGTGAAATAAATAAATCGATGGAGAAGGGCGGGCCATAAAAATTAATTAAAGAATCAAGGTGCAACCTTTCATTTGTGGGATCGATTGAGCTATCAATTACCGAACATTTGTTTGTCCATCACGTTCCACAACAGAGTTATTTTTTCGTTATGTTTTTATTTTACGTGCTGCTTGAGTTTTACTGCCAGACGGCGCTACAACAATCGGGAGGGATTACTTTCCTTTAATATCTTCCATGAAACCCAAGTCGAATGTGTATACATACATAAAAAATATTTTTATTCCCTCGAGAACTACAAAGTATTTGAGCAACATGTTTATCTTCGAATCGCAATTCACGCTTTGAAATAAACATAAGATTCTCCAATAGGAGAATTCCGTTTATTTCCTTCGAAATTCCGACGCTTCTTTTCTTTTTTAGATTAGTTTTGTTTTTTATAAAATAAATTAAATGTTATACAAATTTGTGTTTCATCAAAACCAGAACATTTTTTATTTGTCAAAACGTAATGAATGGGATTATCAGACAATCGCTTCATTAAAAATGAGCGACAGAAGCTCAGAATGATAAAATCAAGAAATTGATACTAATTTTGCATTCAAAAAGTAGATAGCATATATGGAAGGCACGCGAGTGGGTAAATTTAATCGCAAGATTAAGACACTTTGGCGGCCCGATCGATTCGTTCTGTTGCAACAAAAATAGTGCCAAGGTACTTCCGGCGCGACGGCTCCGAAAGCCCTTCGTTGCAAGGAGCGTTCACCAATACACACAAGCCAAATTGTAAACCCAAGATTTGACGCTAAAGGGCGCCAAGAATAAATGCAATCAATAGCACCCAGAGACGAGTGTTAAACTCTATGACCAGATGCGCCATGATGTTTGTGTCGGTCCCTCCTCCGGCTTTTTTCTCTCTCTCCTAAAAATAGTCACGAATTATAAAATACAAACTCAAAAGCCACAACTAACTCGTTAGGTCTAGTGACTTTCAACAAAATTACTCGTACACTTGTTTGTATCTGACAACACTCTTTTATTCGGTGGAAATTTTTTAATTGGATTTTAAAGAACAAAATTAATCATCCCAATATTTGTTCCTGAGATTTACATTGCAAAACGGCGAGTCGCCTTAAGTTGTACCAACAAAATTAACAATTCGTATCAAGATAACAAAAATTAATGACTCTAATTCAGCAACGACGAACATTCAATCACCAAATTTGCAATTCATGATTACAACGACGCTTCACATTTCTTTGAAAAATCAATCAGTTAAACAAAATCGCTTGCAATCAAAACAATCGAACAAACGAGAAAAACTTGGGACACAAATTTGTAGACAAATTCCAAGTCATCGAGTGGATCAAATCACATTTGATGGTTTCCAAACAGGAAAAAAAACTCGCCTCGTCACGCACCAGCTGATCGGACTCGTTGCCACGTGTGGACGTTCCTATAATCGGCGATCTGGCCTTTCTGCTCGTATATCGGTCGATATATAAATAAGAATTCGAATCGTAAATCTGTCTTAGAAGCTAAGAGCTTATACACAAGCAATTAGACGTCCGATCAATCAACGGTGCATCGCCAAAACACGATTTCTCGTTTCGGAGCAATCATTCTTGCGGATTACTGTCGGTCTAAAAAAGCTACGACTCGGATCACTCGTTTTATCGGCACCGTCTTTGTCTTCGTTATCACCAGCTAAATACTCTAATTCGTATTGATGGCTGGCCGCCGGCCAAACGAGCGAGTGCGAAAATTCTCTCAAGTCAAATGCGTCCTAAGAGTGCATTCACACTGGCCAATCCTTCAAAATCTCTACCAAGGTTATCAAATTATTCTGTCAACCTCTCTCTGTAACTTTTCTGTCCAGCGAACGCAACTGAAAACAAAAACCAGAAGGTAAAAACACAGCAAACAGAAAAACAAGAAAATTAGATACTTTTGCAAGTCTGGATTTCGAGACAGAAAATGAAATCCAGATGATGGAAACAGTTTATTTGGTCGCGTGGGAAAGAAGAAACGAAAACAAGGGGAGAGCCTGAGGCTCCGAAGTTTGGATCTCGTAGTTTGTTATCATAACAGATGACGGCTTGGAAGCAACCGTGTGTTTTTAATATTAACACTCCGAGGGGTTGTTTCCCCCGAGAACGCATTGTCAAGCAAAAATTTGATTATTTTCGAAGTATCGAAAATCGTTACATTACAAGTTGAGATGTTTAGAAGAAAAAAAGTATGGTTCCAGAGCCAGCCCCTACTACGAGCTATTGCACGGTGCTCGTTCAAGGCTGTAATTAGATCACGCGTACGCAAAGTAGTGAAAGAAAAAAATGTCGCGGAAAACAGTTTGCAAGTAGATTTATGTTTTTTTTTTTCACGGTTGAATATAGACCGAGGCATCAAGTGTTTTTACTCGTACGCTTTACTATGGCTCGAACAAAAGAACGCCAGTTATCCGTCCGTTAACAAAAACAGTCCGTTGAATAGAGTCTGCCAGTGGTTCTTTAGGGCCCGACCCGGTTTGTCCCCTCTTTTCATACCACACATATGTGATACAGTAAAGTACAAAGTGCGTCAATAATTTTATTTCCAATGGTGAAAAAATAAAACTCGTACTTTCCAGGACCAAACTTTTTTTTCACATTTCCATCTCGTAACTTTACTCGACAAAAAATAAATAATTCTCTCGTATTGAACTGTTCGAAATACATTTTTCATTATCAAACATCACATTTGACATTGAAGAAACACGACTTTTCAATCTAAAGAAACAGTTTTCGTCTCCAATTGTTTTTTTTTTTTTTTTTGCAACAATGATTGATAGCATGAAGATAGGAGAAAAAAGTCGATTGAATGGGTTTTGTCAAGTGAGATGAAAACAAAAGAGCCATGTGGAAGGGAACGTCATCGAGACAGTGTGAGGCGAATGGCAATAACTGCGAAACTAAAAAAAAGGCAAAAAAGGATGCAGACGAGGAAAAATTGTCTGGTTTTGGAATGCAGGCGTGTGTGCGAGTTGAAATAATGCTAATAAAGAAGCACGCGGTGTGGTTTGAAGCGTGGCGCCATTTGCGATTGAAAAGAGAGGTCGCTGAGGACCCCGAAACTGATGCTTTCAGAATGAGCTGTAAATTGGGCTGGTCCTCTCGTCTGTTTACTTGTCAAGGGCCTCGTTTTTTGGATCGGTTAGTAAAAGCGAGTAGAGCGCCGATCGAATCGGCTCAGCGAGAGTACAGAGATTTTGGCAGCGCGCCAAGTTCCAACGTAAACTAGAGTCGCGCCGCTGTGCCATGGCCTTAGAGTAGCGACTCCCCACGGGTCGATTTTACCAGCGCAACCTGCAAATTTTGCTTCCACACTCGAACGACAGTTTATCATCCTTCCCTACATGAGTTACGTTTGCACAGACCGAACATGACCAATTAAGTTTTAATATTTCATTGTCGATGAAATTCGAATGACCATCTCCAAACTGCAGATCGATATGATTCCGACCGAACTGGAATTTTCTTTCTGGAATAAAAATTTGCTTCGTTTAGAAAAAGTGATAATAAATTAATTCAATGGTTGGAGAGAAAAGTTGACCGTTTCATTAAGGTTCGTTTATTTAATAGCGATCGATGAATTTAAGTTAGGACTTAATCTACGCGGGAGAAAAAAAAATGATGAAAAATGATTTTCACAAATGCGCGTCGCAAAAAAGAGCCATTCCACTCCCAAACGACACCGTAAACGCTCGACAGAACGGAATAGCAAGGGATAATGATACCTTACAGCTTTTTCCACAACTGTGAAAAAAAAGGAGAAGCAAAAGAAGAAACAGCGTACACAAAGTGAATATAACGATCATCATTTTCTTTTTCGTCGTTTCCTGTAATTTAACCGCGAGATGTCGCTGGAAGGATTTTTACAGCGATTTTCGTTCATTAGAGCACACATTCATTTCATAACTGACCTATAAAAATGTTTGGCCCTTTTTTCTGTTTCATAAATATTAAATCGCTCACTTTTCGCTGGCAGACATTTTTACAATTAAAAAGAGCGCGTTTCTGGTGCATGGCGAACGGGCCGAAAAAAGGGCGGACAAAAAAATTGTCCCAACGAGGGCACAATTTTTGACGTGAAAACAATGCGGTTATATCTATAGTTGCACACGAGACGAACGGACATCGTCAATGGAAATTAAGTCGGAATATATCCGGATTATGAGGCTGAGTGAGCACGTTGTAAAGCGCTCTCTGACGTCACTTCCGGCCAATCAAAAATCATCAACGCAGTCAGTGGGAGAGGCTGCAGAGACAACAAAGACCAAACTCTCTCTAGCGAAACTAAATCAGAGTACAAATTTGAAAGCCGAAGATTATATGCCATGGGGACATACAAATCATATCCACATTACAACACCGGAATACAAATTCACACAATTTAAGGTGGCGCACTCAAATTCCATACTGAAATATTACACTATTATCTGTTTTGCAAAACGATAGCTAAATTTAAATATCTATATCTGCTCTAGTACCAAACTTTGAGATGTTTTAATGTTTCAACAATAAATTTGCAAAATTGTCAGTATCAAAATAACAAACAATTGTGAAGTAAACTTGAAAGTGTTGTTTATAAAAGTTTAAGTTTTTTTTTTCGATTATGAATTTGCAAAATGTTAAGTAGCAAAAATGCTAATTGCGTTTTGGAGTTGCAGATGAAGCGGAGAAAGTTTAAATAATAGAGATGTTAAATGTTGAATTATGATTTTTGTTCATTTCGAATAGAGAAAGTGGAATGAACATTTGAAATGGAAGAATAAAATAATTGTCTTGAAGCATGGTGAATCGTTCGCGCGACGAATGTGCATCCGTCCGCGCCCTCCTCTAAGCCCGAGCGCACAAAGTGCCTAATAGCTCGTCGTATCCGACTTAACTCGTCTACCCAATTGAACGCAATTAGTGTGCCGCGCGCGACGCGTTATTCGTACGACCGTTTTTCCACATTGTCATGCCGAATATTCAACTTCGTGTTCAAACCTTTTCTAGTCGTTCAATTTCAAATCGAAATGCTCACAGCCAATCATTGTTATGCACAAAATAAATCACTTCAAAGCCCATCGGAAAATAATACTCGCACAGTGTTTAATATCAAAATCAATTTTGTACTTTTTAAACTTAATTAATCAAACATTATTGATTAACTTTCATTAAATTTTAAACAAAGTTTTAAAATTTAATTAAAATTTAATTCTGAATGATTTCAAGAATTTGATTAAAATTTGTTTAAAATTTGATCAAAATTTGATTAAAATTTGATTAAAAATTGATTGAAATTTGATTTTGAATGATTTCAAGAATTTGATTAAATTTTTTTTAGGACAAGAATCTTATTAAGATTCGAATTTGTACTTTCTTGAAAGACCCGGAAACTGATTATTGAACGTTTGGTTCAGCAATCTTGGGCCGATCGCGACCAACGGGTATGTGCTCCAGATAGCTCTCCGTATAAGAGAGCATTCTGTCCAAGAAGGATGTCATGCAGGCTCGCGTCGACGTTTTATAACGCATTTTCGCGTTATTAATATTCCGAACGCGGTGTCTTCATATTTCCTCGACGGGTTTTAATTAAATTCCACTATCACGAACATTTGAATCCCGACTGTTAAACACGACGCAAACATTTTTGTTCGAATACACAACATTTTCCCAAAAGTCTTGGCAAAAATGAAGCAACTTGGAAATCTTAGATCCCGTCTAACTTTTTTTTCACAAGACGCGAAATTAGAATCTAAAAATAATTCCATTTTTCTTGTTCAAAATGTGAAGATAAATTTTGCACGAATCTTCGAGGATTTCCTTATTCTCTTCGGGACAATCTCGTTCAATCAGCGAGACAATAAAAGGCTCCGAGAATCAATTAGTCGGCCTATATTAATCCGAGTTGACTTGGCAAAGTAGCTCAACGTCCCGGAAAAAAGGGGGGAAAATAAAGAAACCTCCAAGTGAGGATTTTTTTTTCGATCAAGAAGATTCCTGCCTCTGCGGTTGAGATGAATAGCGAAGGCTTCGCTCTGCCCTATTAGAACAGCGTGCTGACTCAGCAGCACGAGTTTCTGGGCAAAACGCGCGACTTAGCCATATTGTACGTTTACAACCGATGCCATGTGCTTTCTCACGCGATGACGACGTATTTAGATCAACTTGATGATACCATTTACTCTCGTTTTTGTCGAATTTTCACCTTTGCAATCTTACAGCAATCAAAAAAATATTGCAAACATTTTCAAATCTTTGTTTTAAGGTGATTATGTTCATACAAAAAGTCAGAATTGTATAAAACTTTGGAAAAATTGGAAAAAATTTTGAAAAAATTGGATTCCAGTTGCTCTTGTTAACATTGCAAAATTTGAAAATGCAAAATAATCAAAAGTTTGTATACAATGTGTTCAAAATGACTTTTCATATTTTAGGTTATGAAACAACTACCTTAAAAAAACTGCAAAATTGAATTTTCTAGCTCGTTTATTTTTGTTTATGAAATTTGTTGTCGCATTTTTGTTACAGTAATTTTGGAAGTTGTATTTCAAGCTGGATCGTAAATTGCATCGTTTTTGAAAATAAACGCGGTACGAAGTTTCATGCAGCTCTCAATTTACGTTTGTTGAAACAAGATAATTTGTGAGGCCTAAAATGTGCAATTCGGTATAAACGTTAGCGTTATTTATATGGATCGGAATCATCATAACGAATTTAATTCGTGCTTGTTGTCGGGAAGGCGCGCGTCGAAGTAGCCTCCAGTTTGGCGGAGGGCCAACGCGTAGGCCGACGGAGTGAGGGGCTCGAAAAGCCTTCTGAGACATCGACGAGTTCGCGGAAACCGAATCAAATATAGCCTGTTCGGAGAGGCGCAGTTTTTTTAGCCGCGGGCGCGCTTTTTTTCTCTCTCTCGAGCCCCCGACACGTCAAATTATACTTCCTTTGGGCTCCCAGAGATGAATTTCGAAAGCCGACCAAATTCCGATCACTTTCAAACTTTTGCAATATTTCTTTACTCATCATCAGTTTCACATTTTTTTTCACAGTCAAAGAGAAAACAAAGAACCAGATTTCGGTACTTTTTTTCTCGATTTTTTTTTCTTTGAAATAAGGCCTATGGAAAAAAAATTTTTAAATAAGTTTCCGAGTACGAGAGAATGTGTTAAAAAAGTTTTACGACCTCTGAGAAGCACTGGTGGGGGGAGAGATTGTTGTATGGAGGTTACGGTGTTGCGATTGGTTGGGGATTATGATTTAATTAAAACAATAAATTATGACAAGACGGGATGCAAGTTGCGCGCATAAACGTCGCATTATAACAAACTGAAATTGGTGCCGATGGCGTAATTGATGTTGGCGCTCAACAATTTTGCCACGAAAATTGCCACCGAGGTAAAAGCAATTAAAATGAATTTCGTTTGAGTAGTTAGATTGTAAATAGGCTCTGATGCTGTCGCGAAAACCCATCATTTTCGCCACGAGTTCTTCTCTGTCTCTGTCGCTTAATCTTATTCGAATATAAGCTCCTGCAACTGTCCAGCACATGTTCGAGTCGCGCGTTTTTCTCACAGTATTTTTAACGGACGGATTTTTTCGTACAACATTTAAGCCCGAACGCAAACAATTTATTTTTATTCTTCGTTTTTTTTTTTTTTTTTTTTTTTTTTGCAAGTGATAATAAATCTGGACGTGTGTCTGCAAAAGGTTATTCGGTTAGGAAAACAAATGGAGATCGAGACAGACGTAGTGTCTTTCCACATGAATAAATCGGTAGATTGAGAAAAAGTGCGATGAAAATGCGTTGACGTCATAACCGCGACTTATTTTGGTGTCGGCGCGTGAATGAAATTTTATTATTCTGCCATTACGCCCAACGGTGCGATGTTACGCTCCAGAGAGGAAAAAAAACCGTTTTTCAAAATAGACCTTAAATAGAATGTACGTTAATAGAAATTTGGTTTTAATAATTTTTCAAATCTAGTTAAAACGTTAAATTGAATTGAACAAATTGAAAAGACGTCGTTCGGTAGTAAGTTGGATTGAACTGAATGACAATGTAATTTTTAAGATCATGAAAGTACTCAATCCTTAGGAATTTTGCAAGAGCTAATATACAACGTCGTAAAAGACAGAGGGTACCGTCATAATAAGGGCCAGTGAAATGGAACGGCAACCTTTCGAGAGGAGCAATAAAAATTTACTAGCAGAACACAGCCGAAAGCAACTGATCGATTGTCGATTCGCCTACAATGATAAACGATTTAATTCTTGGCTTATCGTGTAATAACACGTATCACGAATTTCGTACTCGAATACTTCATTACGAATTCCAGAGCACCCGACAATCAAATATGAAAAAGTCTCAAACTTGCCTCAAATAAATATCACTTTCAGAATGAAAGCGCAATTTCATTTTTCATTTTCAGATCTTTTTTTTTTTTCTATTAGAAAACTCTGATGGTATAATTGGTTTTTAACAATCCCTGCACATTTCATGCTCGAGATGTCTCTCTGATAACGTTACTTTTCAAGGCGAAAAATTTAATTAATAAAATCTCTCTGGTTTGGAAAATCATTTTTTTGTGGATTTATTTTGAAATATTGTAATCGGTTTTAGTTCGTTTAAACTGGGTGGAGCTCAAGTTTTAAGTTTTTTTTTTTGAATTTTAAACTGTGCATAATTTAGTGGACGACATGCTTTGGCAAAATGTCACAAGGTTGTAATATTTTTTGTAAAATTGAATCAACTTATGAGGCGAAATCTGGTTCGGATGAACTAAACCGTATCGTCACTGATTAAACTCTAATTACCAGGACTAAATAAATTGTGTCTACTTCATTAATTCACGAACGCTGCATGTGTACTGAAACACGCGAAATAGACCACTATAATTCAAAATATATGCAATTTTGTTATGATGAATTGCGCCAATTTTCGTCCCCCGAGCGATATTCAATTTATAGTATTATTAATTCGAACGTATTTATAATGTCCTAATTGAAATTGGCGTAACAAATTTACAGAATCGTAACTCATCGTGATTCGTTTCGTAATTCGTCTAATCTGGAGGTTTAACTTTGGAATATTTAACTTCTGGTTGAATACTTCAAAATGTATTTAAAATCTCATTAGTCTGGGTTTTTTGCGATTTCAGATAAATCAACAACGTTTCAAATCGAAAATGAATTGTAAAAATAAACGAAGAAATAAAATGGCGAAGTTTCAATCAAATTGGATTCAATCAAAAAAGGCCACTTTTTTCGTTATCTTTCAAACTGATTGAAAAGTAATAATAAAAAGAGCGACAAAGTTATGCTCCAGATGCGAGAAAAGCGTGTGACGGACGCGCTCAGATGTGCAAAAATTGATGAACGATGTACAGTGTCTGGTAACTGGCAGCTGATAACATTTTGCATTCCGCAATTATACGCCACCCGAAACATTTCGGCGTTTTATATTGAAATGTCGGGCATTTTTAGCGTCGCGTCATTTATCAACGCTTGCTATATCGACTTCATTCACTCTCGTGTTTTTCGAACCCAATCAAACTCAACATCATAAAAACAAACGCAAAATAATATTATGTGTATATTACTCAAACAGATGCCTATCATTTCCAAACATTTTTCTCTTTAATTCAATCGCGAAATTAAATCAAGCCAAATTTTGTATTTTTTTTTTCCTTTCACGAATTGTTGTTTTCATTAATTTCCACTCTGAAATTACAAATAAAACGAACAACATTTCGTTATTTTTCTTTTCAATTTATCATTACAAAAAGATAAATAACGTTACAGATTGAAAATATTTGAAACGAACATCCATCATGATGAGTTGTTATATAAACGTTTCGCAAAACACGATACAACAATCTCATTGAAAACACGCTCGCAACAACCATCTCGTGTCGAGAACAAAAAATGTTTTTTAGAAAATGCACCGAAGAAAAGCTGGTCAGATAGATTCTCCGACTTGGCGATAGCCCGAGTGACCTTTGTCGCTGTTTATCATCGACCCCGACCAAACACAATAACAGTTATCCGTCGGTTGGAAGAAATCACAAAATAATTCCCTCAGCCACAATAAATACGATCCAATAGGGTTAAAAAAAAGAATTCGCCTTTCTAAAAAAAAACGTCCCTTTTCTGTCCTCTATTCATTCACAAAAATATTCATTCCAAAGGTCACGGTCAAGAAATCCATCAGACTAAAACTCGATGAGAAAAGTTGTGGAGTGAAAATAAGGGATTCATTTTCTGACGACGAAGAAAAAGCAGCCGAGCGAAGTAAGGGAAGGAAAAAAAATGTGTCCGAAACAAGTTTGATGAAAATTTAATAGGGATTGTGGCAGTGGAGTGGAATGCAATTCGGCGAATATTTATCGTGTCAATAAAAGGCACTAATGGTCGGACGAGCGATTTGCTCGGTTTAACGAGGCCTTGAAGAAAATTTGTACGCTTTAATCGGGATCAAAAAGCGAGTGATAATAATAATGATCGCGAGAGGATCTGTTTGAAAAAAAAAGGGAAAAGTGCTAAGAAAAATAGTTGAAAACGAGCGGCCAGATATACGCTCCTCTTTGCAGTCCCGGATGACTTAAAGAGAAGCTGCGACTAGGAACCGATCGATATCTGCAACACCCCACCCCTGCCTCGCCAACTTCCACGCCAGACAAACGTGCGAGCCTACTCAGACCTTTCTCGTTTTTTATTCCTACGCAATACAAAGAATTGTTTGTTTTTATCTCCAACTGTCTGCCCTTTTAAATCCAAATTTGTGTCCGAAAAAATGATCAGATGAATTTGCTCCCGCATGCAGCTGAGTTTCGCACAAGTTTGATCGGAGCGAACTTTTGAAAAGGACGCATGGAAAAGTAAAGCGCAGTATACCTATACTAAGCAAGATGCGGGTAGAACGCTTCATCCTGAATTCTCTCTTTGCAGAAAGAAGCATTGTGGCGATAGAAAAGAATACCCTCTGCGGGATCTTACACAAGACATTCAAGAGACTTTTAATCTACAAAAAAAAAGTAATTGAAAAAGGAATTTTTTTTCCAAAGTCACACGCGTTGGGTTGTGAAAATGACCCGATTGGTTGTGTGATTGTGAAATCGAGCGGTTTGGAACATCTGGCTGAAGTCCGGGCCGAGGTGGAATCGAGTCAAATATTGCTTTGAATTATGAACTGACGCGAGTCTGGCACTTGAACTGGTTAAATGACTCTCAACGCGATATCGTTACAGAGGGAAGAGCCGGAAGACGTTCGCACCTGAGTCTTGGTAGGTAATTGCGATTTATCGCGAGGGCGCTTGCGCGCACGTGTTATAAACCCGGCCCTCGTAGTTCATTCATGGCGCATTTCACGCAACAAAGGAAAACGAATGAGCTTCGCCACGTTATATTCAGCGTGTATTCCACGTCGCCAAAGAGTTTAGACTCGTAATATAACGCCGGACTTTGCTTGGCCTCGCTCCAGACCGACTTCACGACCATTTTTCTTCTATCACTTTTCTTCGTTCTATCCCAACCGAGCTTCAAATCCTCGCTTTTGAAAATATTCAACCAGATCTACAAAAAATAAAAATCAATTATCGTCTTATCCCAAGGAACAGAATCAATTTCAAGTCGCAAGAACAAAAGACAATTTTGCTTGATCAAAATGGATAATGCGCTGAGAAGGTAAGAAGCTTATTTGCTTGAAATTTTTGCATCGATAAAAGGTATCAATTGGTATCTTGGGAGGTGCGTTTTTATCTCGTTGCGTTGTTGGAATCGGAGGCGCGGTGGTCTCGCAGACAAAGATCGTTTGAGCGGGCGCTTAGGAGGATTGGCTTATTCATTATGAATAATGTATTATTCCTGCCTTTGGAAACGGTTCTTGTGACGTCATGGAGTCCCCGGTGTCGGAACAAGGCCATCGGAGGGTCGCATCATCGCATCGTAAAAAACGAGAGTAGTACAATGGGCGAACCATTCGGACCGACTCTGCTACGAAATACAAAATTTGTCTTTGAACAACTGAACGAACTGTTACATGAGCTCTTATCAATTCCGAAGCGACAATTTATTCCTCTTCCTCGGCATGACAATTCAATCGGATAGCGCATCTTACGTGATTGAAATCGATAATAAAAACCAACTTTTTATGATTTGAGGAAGTGACGGTAAGAAAAAGCGTGGGGGGGAGGCCGGGAGGAAGTCGGTCGTCGAGTTTAAATAACCTTTGGAGATGCATTATCGAATGTTTGGCAAATATTTGTTTTCGTGAAAGTTTGTTTTGAACGTGGGCAATAATTTGGCTGCGATAGCTCCGGTGAATGGAAATAATTTGAAGAAAAGCTACTTGGAAAAGGCAGTTGAAAACGTGCTTGCCACTTGGGGGCATACTTCCTTTGTTTGACCCCAATCATACAATTCACAATGAGTTTATTTTAAGTCCTGGAATTCGGTCTACCTGACCTGGCAGGTAGATACCGCGTCGGTTTCGTGCAAAATATTTCGACCACGTTTTATTACAAATCACGGGGCTTTTGGCAGCGGTAGAAAAAAAACAACGTTCTTTAACGAGCCGGCGTTGAGGTCTGAACAAGTTTTCAAAACAATCGATCTGCCTGTTCAGATACAAGACTGTATGTACATTACGATTAAGTGTACCGTTTCCTCGTTGCAATTAGTTATGCATTTTTACGTCGAATATTCAGCGGTTGCAAAGCTTGATAATACATTTATAAGGTTTATTTATACAAGCGACGGTGCTGAGCAATGTTATTGATTCAAATAAATTTAGAGATGCCGTCGGAGAGCTGCGCTAAAAAACATCTTTGATACTCAACTGAAATATTCATGACGACTGATTTAATTAGGTATGGAAATCTTTGTCATAATCGACGCGCTTTTTTCCTTTTATCGCTAGCACAGCTGTTACATTCAAATTCGACGTTTATCCATCAATAGAAACTAGTACAAAAAAGAAACATCCAACAGACATTCGTCATAGATTATCTTATTGAATTTACTATTATAAAATAAAAGAATACGAAAAAAAATCATCACTCAATTTCGTGTCGACCTCATTTACTGCAATAAAAACTAATGAAAATTGAAAAACCGTCGTTTGAAGAGTCAGAATAGAATTGATCAACTAACAAAAAGCTCGTTGAGAGAGAAAAAAAAGCGAAGGTTTGATAATAAAATCGTGGTTATATAAAGCACATTGGTAAGCAACAACGAGCGTAAACGAGATTGGAGCACGTTGTCAATGATCGCGGAGCAAAATATTTTGACGTAAATAAACAATAATACTTTGTGGATGCATTAGAGGTCTATTAATAGCGTGTGTCATTGAACCAGCGGTGTGGCTATGAGGACGCTGGCGCGAACCAGCCGTTGTAAGATGCAGGAAAGCCAACGTGAGGGCATCTCGAGTCGGAGGATAACCTTGTCGAAAATTTTCAAGGGCGAGGAAGCCTGAGCGCTTGGAGGTTAGGTTGGAAAAGAAGCAACGCCAGGCGTGGGTTGTTTTCGGAGCCTGGGTCCAGGAGTGTTGGTTGCTCGTTGAATTATCGAGCGGCGGGGGTTATAAATTCCGCTGGCATTAATTGGGTGATGTGCGCCGAGATCGATAAACAAAACGTCGCGGATAAAGCGTGTGCTGCGGTGCCAACTTACAGGGTAATACATTCCTTGCGGAGGAAGGAAGAAAGCTCCCGAGCCCCACAGTTTGAGGCCGTTTTGCTCCACCGTTGCGCGAAAAAAATCAACCGACACAATCCGCTGCGGGGGATAAAACGACTCGCGGGCCGCTTTATCCTTGTCGTCGAACCTGCAGCGAGCCTCCGCCGAACAAGCCAACTAACACCGACGCACTCCCCGACACGATCCAAAACTTCTTTTGTACGCTTTGTCCACTCGACTAACGCGTATTTGCAAGCTCGACTCGTGCGTGGTCCCTTTGCGACTGGTTTCATTCCCTGCGCTTGCTTATTGCCTTCGGCTTCACGTTGCTGATTTGCTCCAACGCCTCTAGGCGGCGCTCTGCTCCGATACTCAACCCGACCGCGACATCTGCGCTTTGCTCCTCCACTTTGTTCCTACAGTCAGATCTCGCTTATCTCTTGAAGATAATTCCAGTGAAATCTACAATTTTGAAAAAATACAAATTTCAAAATGGATTCAAAATTGTTATTTGATTTTTTTTAAATTATTCGTTGATACTCACGTCAAGGTAGTTTGCCAAGGTAAAATGCAAAGTTAGTAGTTTTCAGTTCCTAAAAGTGAAATGATGTTATTAGTTTTTTATTTTTAGAGAGTAAAAACAGGATATGTAATTTTGGGTAAATAGTTATAATATTAGATGTAGGCTGTAGCTTACCGTGAGAAACTTGAACTGATTGTTTCTAAGTAAATGTTTGAAACTTGGTAAGTTTTAAAGTCTATTAAGAAAATTAAGTTTCAGTTTACCAAAGAGGTTCACTTGTTATTCAAAGTCATTATCATGTGTATCATGCTATAATTGTAATTCAGTAAAGAAAAAAAGTATTAACATAACTTGAAAAAATAAAGTTTAAAAATTCATGTGGGTTTAATGACCAATTTGTTTTAAGTTTAGAGGTAGTTTATATTCACCTTGGATATAAAAGCAATGCCGGAAATGACATATATTTGCAAAGGGAAAAACTTGAAAAATGTTTATGTATTCTTTAACAATTTCGTTTGTCGTTTTAATTGACATTGCTATTTTTCAGTGAGGAACATTATTTCAAATGTGATTTCACAAGTTCTAATTCCTGTTCGTTGATTTTGTTCATTAGTATCAACAATATACGATTTGAAAGAGATTTCTTTGTTCTGATTCATACAATCTGACAGAAACATGTTAGTTCTGCAGAAAAAACAATTAAAACTTAATTGACGTCAGTGGATGGAAGTCTTGATAATGAACACGATATTCAATTTATTTTTTATAGTGTAAAAATAATGGCTTCGTTTTGTTTCGACGTATTTTTGTTCTCTAATATTATCAGTTGACTGTTTACTTCTTCCCATCTAAGAAACAAAGGCGATCTCAAGAAAAACTACGGATAATAAAACAGTTGCAATGGTTTGCAATTTCTTAACAGCTTTTGCAAAGAATAAAGCGTTGAAATTTTAAAACGCAAGTCAGCCATCGTTTATCTTCCATCCAATATTCTATAAACATACCAATAACAAAAACAGAGTTTAAAATATAACAAAAGGTAAACAAACAAATCTTACCTTGTAACAAACGTAATGTACGTTTCTAACCTTCTTGTGCAGTTTATACTCAAGTTTCATCTTGTAGATTGTTTTTCAAACTAAATCACTGGCACTTCCAAAAACGCGTAGTTTTTCAGTGATATTTGAATCACGACATTCTACGAAGCTAAACTGCTAAATTCAAACCCGGTAATTCAGCAGCCACTCGCCTCGCACGTTTTATTATCAATAACGGTTACAACAGCATCGATTCCGTTACCCGCGGACGTTAACAAGTCGGCCAATGTAGGTGGCGCGCGCACGCGATTTGAAATTTGATCTCCTCTTGTTACTTTTATATTTCAATCTAATGTTCTTTGAAAAAAGAATATAAAAGATCTTACAACAATAGTTATATTGACAACAATGATATAATTGATCGTTCAACTCTTTCAACGGAGTTCTCGATTAAATTTGACGTGAGATATGCGAACAATTCACGAGATCAAATTACAAATTCGGCGGGACGATTTTCTTAGTTTATTTTCATCGACAAAATAAATGTATAACCGTTTTCTCATTACTGAACATAATAAGAAAATATTGTCGAAATTTCAATTGCGAATAGGTGCTATTTAAAATATCGAACTGATGCTGGTAAAAATGTAGAAAACCGGCGGTGGATCGCTGGAAAAAACATACCCAAATTTCAGCATTTAGATCATCCCATTCTTCGTCCATTTCTGCATTTAAGCATATATTCAGAATGTAATCGCGATAATCTAGATTTTTAATTATTAACGGACATTGGCCAAGGTTTTTGCACTGCTGAAACATTTTTTTGCTGGATCTTCTCTGCAATCGACTCGTTCAAAGGTCCAGGCCCGGGAAGATGAAACGGTAGCTGGCGCCGCCAAAATCGGAATGGCCGACGTCGCTTTTCCCGCCAATTCTTCGCGATTCACCCATCCGTATCGGCAATGTAGATCGCGCGATTACCAACCGTTGGTTGTTTCTTTTTAATTTATTGTTTATGTAAACAACATATTCAAAAATTTTGCTATTCAAATTGTTTTTAAATAAACGAAGACATTAAAACCGTAATTGAGCGAATGAACATTATTTTCCGTATAAAATTTCTGAATATTGGCAAAGTATTTTTTGTTACGCATGCATATCACATCAAACAAAATGTTGACCTATCCTTGTTCCTTGTTCATCGAAATGAAAATCAATACTGCAAGTTTGCTAATTATTTCGACCGACAAATTAGGTTAGGTTGAGTGAATATTTCAGTTACAGAAATATGCAAACTGAATTTTCATCGCTGAGCATCGCAAATTATGTGTATAATGTTCGATATTTTTTGCACATTGATGCTGAATAATTACGAACTTTTTGTTTGCAGAATTTAGCGTGACGCCTTTGGACAACAAAGAATGTTATAATCAAAATACCAAAGCCAATATTCGAAAAGCGCTCGTTTGTGCAAAAAAATAAATTTCGAGAAACCACAAATTCGGATGTTATTTCAAACATTTTATATGTATCGCTTCTCCGTGCCCATATTTTGAATTTATTTACACTTGAAAAAGTTTTCACTAGCATGAACATGATTGATTCTGTTTGACACAGCCGGCTCGTGAATTATTTTAAAAAGGCATATTGCTCGCACACACAATCAAAAATGCTAAACCCCGCATGAAAAGGTTTGATTTTTTATTATCAATATAATATAAAAATCTGGAAAAAATTTAATTCAATTTCTTAAATTATTATTTCATTGATATCAAAGCAATATTGAGTTTTAATACGTTTTTCGACGACGTTCTCAACCAACGACCTGGGGAAACTCATAAATTCGTTTTTATTGGAATATAATTTTGCACAAGGCTTCCCAGCTATTTCATATTTTATCATCCTATACACTAATTTAATTCACTTTTATAGTTCATAGAAGACAGTAAAAACATTCTTTAATCCCAACTTTGAAACTTCAAGCTTGAATTAAGTTTTTCTTCATTTTTCTCATGAAAGATTTCGTTTGTTTTTTTTCTTTCAGAGTTGTAGCGTTTTTGATTATTCTGGAGCTATCGAGTTTTCGTCTCGTGTAAAAAATTCAAACACAAGCAGAAAATTAGTAGGTAGGTCAGCGAGTTATAAGATGCAAAGTGTTTTTCAACTTGATAAATCCAAATTGCAAAACTAAAATAATCAACTATTTTGTGTCTGTTTTAGCTCATTCACGATATTTTAAACTGCCTGGAAATCGCAAGGGCAAAAAAATGTATGACGAATTGTGTTCAATCGTGCAATTGATTTGCTATCTTTAGAAACCCGTTGTCGAATTATGCGTCGACCACGAAGTCGAGGCATTGTTGAGAGAGAAATTTTGTCACAAGTCAGTGGAAAAGTTGCTTTGCGTCCCGACGTGACCCATAAAGAGATTTTCCATCGTTTCATAAACTTGCAAAAGACGCAAAGTTACGCCGATGTGTTTGCCTGCAGTTTGATGGCCCAAACAAAAAGAATACTTAAGCTCTTCTTGGCATCACAAAGATCGTGATTGAAATTCATGGGAGGTATAAAAAAGCTCCACTGAGTAACACAAATTAAAAAATAGTCATTTATGCATCGCAGCGAGCGCATAAAATTTTCGCGAAAAAGCTAATAACGCGAATATTGAACTCTGTGTTGATATAACGTGATTACTTACTGGGTACAAAATTTGATGAGGTGTTTTCACGAAATTGATTATATCCTGCAATACAAGAAACAACATTAAAAATCTCATAAATCTAGTTTTCGGTCGTTTGTTGTTTTCTTTTTATTCAATTTGTTAATGTTTTTGTTCTAGTTCAGATCCAGATTGGTACAAAACAGATGGTCATTTCGATCTGATAACAAGTCAGTGAATTTGTGGAAAGTTTATGGAAACAATTTTGCCACCCGGCACATATCTCAACGTTTCCGACTCATTGTGGCTAATCCCATACCAAAGACTGACTAGCAGAAACAATCCAATACAACCTGTCCATCGATTGATGAATGTTTTTCCGATCTGATGCATGTGCTCTATTCGCACGATGCTTACAATCAAACAATGAGAGATGATCTTCATGCAATGAGTTAAATGGCCGAAAATGTACACGCAGACTTAATCAACCTAAGTTATGTATGTTCAACCTTGCAATTTATGAACTTCAAATGAGTTGTTTGCAATTTTTTCATTTTTTTGCCTTTGCTGTTGCAGAAAACAGAGAGCTGTAGAAATAATTTCAAAAAGGCCAAATTTACTTGCCAGAGGATGCTTGTAATTTCAAAATGTTCAAAGAGGTAGTCAGGAAACTTTCTTTATTCTTGAGGAAATTTTGATCGGATGAATAGTGGCGGAATGGTTGTTTGCACGGCGTTAAAGTTCAAACCATGTTTTTCAACTTGGAGGAGGCGAATAACTCAAAAACTGTTGAACCAAAGCACTCGTTGCCGACAAAAATAATCAGTTTGAATAACGTTGTTTCTTAAGATGAAAAGAAGGATGATGTTGTAATTGAAAAATATTGTTCGCATAATTTAATGGAGTGAAAAATGATGATTCATTTGAAAAATCATTCCTACGGTTGGATGTTGATGGTTGAATTATCGGCCACTTGCCTTTGGCATTGTGCTTTGTCGTGTTCTGTGATGTATTGTGTTTTGGGATATACAACCAGGAATTGAATAAAGTTGTCTGGTGCGTGTACGTTATCGAGTATTGCATTCATGAAAAAAGGCCTCTGTGAGAACTCAAAACAATCATTCGTCTGCTTTTTCTAACATTGTTTGTCGCTCTTTTATTATGTACACAAAACAATATTCTGTCAAATGAATTTTTATTAGCAATTAAAATTGATCACTTAATTCTATCTGGTGCTCTATTTATAAATCAAAAATCGTAAGTCTAATGTACACACATAAATTTGCTCATTCCAAAATACAAACACGTATCAAGTTATCAACGTACGATTTTGCCAAGAACTCGGCGATGCAGCTTGGAAATTTACTTAACCCAATTTATGAAGTCGAACAGGTCTGAGTTATGAACCAAGAAACTGTACTTTGATTTCATCTTCGAAACACAATATTTCAGTTTCTAGCTCGGCGCTCGTCTGGTTCTGCTACATTCCGTTTCAATGCAATTGAATTGATTGTTCATTTTGAATTAAATTCTTTTAATAAACTAAAGCGTTGTAATTGTTTCATGATGTAATTTTGCCAATAATTGAATCCAACGATTTTGCTGTTTTTGTTGCGCTTTACGTAATCAACTTAGTTTAACGCGTAAGAAGTGGTCTTTTGTTGTGATGTGACGGGCCGTATAATTAAAGCTAGATGTTGCAATGTGAAATTCAGCAAAACAGTCTGGCGATGAAGTTAAATTTAATTCTCCAAATTAAACTTCAACTTTCATGGCCATACTTCAAAAAAGAGCCTGATACAATAAAGAACTTGAAGTTTATATTACATTTATCCGAGAAATTCAATCCCATATCTAAAAGTTCTCTTGCAAAATAATTCAAAAGTCCGTATCAGTTTTCAACGAAAATATTCAATTACAATTTTTATCGAATTGAAAAGTTTGGATCAACTTTTGGAAGGCGACAAAAAAAATAAAAAGACTTGCGAATAATGGCATGGGATCGATGGTGTTACATACAAACAATTTTCACGACGAAGAAAATGGGCCAAAGTGAAATGTAAAATACGGAGAGAAAACGTCAAAGAATACAACGAGGATTACATTTTAGACAGCTGTTTAGCAAGAAGTTATAGCACTGTTGTGCGACAATGCTATCAGAAGGGGATAATGCATACGTGAGTCTGTCGGTTAAGTGCACTCAAGTATACTTTTCATCGAGCACAAAATGTATCCATGCTCGTTTTTACATTTTTCATGAACTAATTTTTTCATTTATTTCCTATTTAGTTTGCCTTGCATGTTTTTTCAGTCAACTAAAGTTACTGACAACTAGAGTCAGTATAAAATCAACAAATACCCAACAATTTCAAAAAAATATCAACTACTTATTTTCTTATGCAATAATAAAATTTGTTTTTTAATTTTGTATGAATAAACAAATTTATTTGCTGAATTCAAAAAATATTATGGAAAAAATAGTCCCAAGTAGTTTTTGTGTTGATTAGCTTTTTTGAATTTTTATAATAATATCCTAAAGATTTAAATTTGTTTTGAATACTTACCATGTACTTTTAGTGACTAAAATGATTCCAATTTGTCGCACTTGTTTATGGACCTGAAAGAGATAAAATTTTGGATTGCAATCATTAATTTATACTTGATTAAATATGAAAAATAGTTTATGCACGCGTAGGTGCAATCAACGTTGCGTTTGTTTTTCTACAATCAATTTAAGATAATTTTAGTGTGCGGCGTATATCCTCTCTTTCGTCGTGCATTATTGTCCCAACCGATAATACGATTACAAGTTGAGTGTGCCGCACGTATTATATTAGATCAACCAAAACTTAATTTCGCAAAATCAATATGGAAATTGAGTCGCATCTCAAACAACCTTTTTTTTCGATTGGGTCTATTTAGCACTGAACTGTACTTGTTTAATAGCAAATTAAAATGTCATTACAGCGACAGTTCAATTAAAAACAACGCGCCTCTATTGAAACGTTTTCCCTTTTCATTCCATCATTTTTTTATCCTAGCTTATGATTTTAATTGACTAATTCTGCAATTTTTTCATGTCGTGGGACGTTTTTTGTCCAATAATAACAATGGCATTTTTTTAATTAAAAAAATATTGTTTCTTATATGAACAGAAACGATCAAAAAAGTAATGAAATATTTGCTGAAAGGAGGGCTCAGAAACGTTGTAGGAATTTTTTCATACAATAAAGACATTTTTTTAACAAGAAAAAATTCTGCAATTTTTAATCCTTACGTTCAGCTCGTAGAAAACATTCAGATAAAGCTCGCCGGGCATTCCGAGCACATTCAATTTATACTCAATATTAAATTTTATTGTTAACAAGTTTGGTCGTCAAAAATTTACTGTTTTTTTTAGAAAAAATCGTACATTCGTCTATTTATTTGCTGAAATTAAATTGAAACTAAATGGAAGATAAAGTTATCAAAAATGGTGAGGCAAACAATAATACAAGCAAGTAAATGGAGTTTGAAAAAGTTTGGGTGATAATGTAGTCCACCACAGTGAGCAACGAACCGTTTAATTTTCAGTCCTTTTATTAAATGCAGTTGCAAGTGTATATAGTACTTGGAACGAATACAGCATGAAGCGAAGCTGTTAAACGAAACGAGGCACCACAGTCATCTGTATTTGAATGAAACTTTCAGAGGCAAGGGAATACACTTTCTGTCTTCGCTAAGTGCTTTTAAACACGCCTGTGTGATGCTCACCGGACAAAAAAAAATACTTTAGCGTACACCAGTTTTTCAGATTTGTATTCTATTTTCATCCTCCGTTACATCTGAACCCCCAATAAATGACATTTTTTTGTTATCGATATGACAGGAATAAAATATCTGCTACGTTTTATCTCGCGTTTATATTTCAAACTAAAACAATTTTCAAGTCAAATGAATCATTCCACAAACAGTTGGGAACAGTGCTTTGTTGCGAACGAAATTGTACTCGTAATTTGTAGTTAAATTGTGAATGCAAAACAATTAAGAAATCTACGCGCCAGCTAAACAAAACACATTTTCGATATTTTACCAAGTCAGCGACACAATCTCAATTAATCAAATGCTTAATTTATATATAACAATAAAAACGAGCGAGTAATTAATTTAGCTGTTTTTTTTTCGTCAACATTCAACCCTGTTTCATTCAAGCGCTCTAATTGTAATTTCTTGTTACAATTCTATATTGTTTTTGTTGAATTGATTTTCTCTTAATTGTTTGCCAGATTTTTTGTATGCAATTAGAAACAACCAAAAAAAAACAAATCAATTAATTGGCGTGACTTTTTAATTTGGACTTTTAAAAATGCATTAGTGTAGTTGAAATGGAAAAAAAAATAGAATTCTTGTATTTTTAATTTGTACAGCCAATTTAATGAAGTGATCGTTACTATCAATCAACTAATGGTATCGAGCCAATTCGAACGCAAGTTCAAAAAATCGCTGGCAAAAATTCTGCCTTTCAAGTGCGTTTAACAAATTGAATCCTAACACCGTTCGAGTATTTTTCCCCTTCAAAATATCGGCGAATCTTGTGTCTGACGAAAGTCTTGCCATAACCACTTGCAAGTTGCGAATGCAAAAAACGCGACAGCCGGGAAAAGCATTTCACTTCTAAGGACATTGACAAGTGAATGTTTTCGTTTCTCGAGTGGAAAACAACTTTTTTGTCTTTGCATAAATGGAAGGAAAATATTGAAGATGGAAATGCACAATAAATAATTCAACGGCATCAGAAAAGGCAGTTAAGCTCGAAAAATAAACACACACCCAAGAGTCTCTGGCACGGTCGAGAAAGTAGTAAGAAAACGGCAGAACGTACGTTTTCATAAACCATTTTCAACGGTAAACAAGATTTCAACCCCGGAGCCATTAACAAAGATAATTTTTATTGCTCGATCCGGTATTCAGCGCGCCGAATATACCTGCAGCTTCCAATGCCACTCAATTATTTTTTTATATTTACCCAACGTTGGACCCGCTCAATGTTTATTTTACTTTTACAAACAACCCGGGTATAAATTCGAGCTTTCGGGTCTCGTTCGGTGTAGTAACTAAATATTTTGACAAAAAAAATTTTCCCTTGATTAGAACTTTGTTTACCAAAAAAAACTTGTCCATTTTCAAACAAGTTGAAATTTCAATTACAAAAATTGAAGACTAAAATGTTTCTTTTTCAGGATGCAATTGTGCAAAAGTGAAAAACTCTTTTTGATGAAGAAGTTTGGATTTGACTTACCATGAAAGGGGAGAGAAAATCTTGGAGAGTTGATGTGAATTTGGTGGCGCTGGTTCGAACACTTTTCAACTCTCATGGAAACGTGAAACACTGTGGTATGAGCGCGCGATGATTTACTGACATGACGGACCGGTGCGAATGACCCAGAGGGTTGTTGAAGGAGCAGCTCGAGCGGTGCTGGAAAGCTGGACTCGGAGCTGAATTGTTTGTGGAAGCGCGAGCGACGTGAAATTCGACTGGTCGCAGTAACAGCAATAATGCCACTTTAGCATTTGACAGTGCACAGAGAGTACACGGGTGTGCAGCAACGCGCGCAGACACTGGCAGTGGCTGTGTTCTCGCGTGCCGTCACTGCGACGCTTGCGTCGCTCGATTCTGGAGCAGCGTCGGGCAAAATGAACCAGAAAACCCAACGCAAAAGCAAGCAAAAATAATGCGAATTTACGCTACGCGTTACGTGCTTTTTTTATTGTATATATTATTGTATATGTATCCTTTTATGTGCCAATTTTTTTTAGCAAAACGAACGAACATTTTATGGCCGGTAGTTATCTCCTGATATACATGCTCTAGCGAGAAAACTCACTTAATGAATTTTGCTTTTTCTTTTTCTTCTTATGTTTCTGTTATCTCTTTCTTTTTGTTAATAATTTTGGTTTATAGACTTGTTATTGGATAATTTTGCAAAATGATTACTTTTTTTAGTTTAGAAAAAACCATCGGATCTAAATTTTGAAATTTCAAGATTGAAATAAGTAACTGCTCGTTTTTTTGGATGATTAGTTTGAATGATAAGGCAAAAATACAGTAGAGTAAGATTTAAGTCAGACAATGATATTTTCTGTAATTTTGGTATATTGAAGCAAAATCAACAAATGAATAGTGACGAGCTTTTCAAGAATCAGCATATCATATTTAGAGGCCGTAAAAATTCTAGTTCTGAGTACACGACATTTACTTTTATCATCTTTTTTTATATTACCACATATGAACTGCAAAAATATACATAACCGTATCTCGAGACATATAAGAGTAATATAAAAAGATGGATTTTTAGACAAATTTTTCCATGGTTTTGTTGGAAACAACGAAAATATTTCGTTGTCAAAAAATTTAACAAAATTAAAAAAAAAACATATATTTTTACACAGTTAAAAATGAAAATCAAGAAAATAGATCAAATATTTTTCAACGCGCTCTTGTTGTTTGGTTATTTATGTTCTATAAACATGATTTTTGTTTTTTATTTATTTTGGGACAGTAAAATGTGTCAGCGATACGAGTGAAAATAAAATTTTATCCTGAAAAATTATATTGTAGTTTTGTTTGCAATAAATTGATATAACCATAAGGAGTAAAGAAAATAGTTTCAGCAAATAACATTTTCAAAATTCATATAAAAAATTTAATTTTTTCCAATATTAAAAACACTTTAAAGCATCTCTAATCAAATTTATCATTGACATTGAAATATCGTGCATTTGTGCAAAATCTAAAAAAGTAACACAAATGTTGTTTTTCAAAACGAATTTGAGCAGGTTCCGTTTTATCGTCAAGTGCGTGCCATTCTCTTCACAAAACACTCCAATCTATAACATTTATAATCGTTTTTATCCAAGTTGAGAACTTTTCAAAATTGAATGCTAGAACGAATTGTCTGCATTTTTTTAATATTCAAAGCTGCATTCTCAAATATTTCGCCAAATAAACCTTTTCACGAAATTCGACTGTTTTAAAACGAGCTCATAAACTACATTCCACATTATGAAAATATTAAAGACGGGAATAGCTGTACTGCACAAAAAAAGGAAACAACAAAAATTTGTTCATTACCTTCTACTTAAGTAAAACTAACACAACAACGTTTCTACTTTAATATTCATTCAAAAGCTTTTTGGAACATAACAAATAAACATTTTCATTACACTTCATTAATTTTTTTAAAAAAGAAAAAGTATTCCAATTATAAACTTTTACTCGAAAAATGTAAACTTTTCATACTTTTCTTTCGTAATAAATCTTTAAGTAAAAAAAACTTTAAATTCTTATATCTTCGTTACATCTCAGTTAGTTTCAGTAATTGATGATTGTTCAAATTTTAATTCCGGACGCATTTTTTTGATTTCGTCTTTTTGTCATATTCGCATTTCTCCCACTTGGTACATTTCACTCCGTTGCAATACACTTCCGTATCTAAAACAAACACAGTAGGTTAATCAACTGTTACATTATTTTTCGTAGAAAAATTATTCACAGTTTAACATGAACGAACAAGTCATGTGTAAATATAAATAATAAATCAAATCATCACCATAATATCCTTTAGAATTATAATCGCCTCCATAACTAATAGTAGTAGCGGAAACACACGAAGTACTCCCACAAATGTTTGGACAACATTTTTCATTACTACTGCAACTCCAGTCACTCGTACATCTAGGCATACACTTTCGATTTCTTTCCTTCATCGGGCATCGTCCGGGTTTTGCTAAAAATGAATAAAAAACGGATAAAAAATGAGTCAGTTTTATTCAGTCAAGTTTATTTTGTCTTATTATTCACACGTTTAGTGTATAGTAGCTATACTTACAACCAATCTGTGCAGACGACCAGGAAACAATAAAAATCAGCGAAAACAAAATGACTAAACTAGCTTTGCCTATAAAAATGAAATCAAAATTGATAAGTAGGAAATAATGAGTCTTCAGAAATTTAATGTTCTTATTATTGCGAGCGAAATCTTACCGATCATTGTGAATGAAAAACGTATCTGGTGCAGTTTCAAGTATAAGCTCTATCGCAACACTGATAATCGTTTGATTGGGTTACCTTTTTATAAGTGACTCAGACTAGTAACCCCTTCCCACTTAACGCGAAGAGCGCAGTCTTTATCAAATTCATTTATTATCAGCACGTTTCATCACTTAAACTGCAGCTTACAGTAAGTCGTCAAAATTTTATCTCGGATATAAACATATTTTTTATTTGAAACAAACTTCAGTTCTCACGCCTGACTCATTAATTCGTTATAGAATCACTTCTAACATCTCGCTGTTGAGTAATATTTAATATCGTCGTTACATCGATGACGAATTTCAATTAGTAACTTCATGGCAGGAGGATTAATTTCGGGAGTTTCAAAAAAGAACCAACAAGTTGCTATGAAAATAATGTATATTTAAACTAGTATCTTTTAAAAATTGTATCAATTTGTTATTATTTTATAATCTGTGTAAAAAAAGGACGTAGTACAACATCACTGACGTCGGCATATCATTGTTGTACAATGAGAACAATAAATAATAAAGAATCCTAAATACAGTGTAAAATTCAACCCTCAATAAACGTGGTGTTTGGATGGTACATTAAGTAGAAAAAGTAAGTAGGCGCGCGTGATGCCAATTTTTTTTCTCAACAATTTGATAGTCAACACTTGAAACGCAACAACGCGATGATTCGTTATTGGAAAACAGGCAAAAGTCGCCTTTTAAAATTTTTTTCAACAACCTTGTAACTTTTTGTCAACAACCTTCGTTATCACATTATTTTCGGAGTATTCCAAACAGTTTGATACCAAAAAACATGAAACATCTATTGATCAACGTTCAAGTATTTCGACAATAATTATCTACGGCTTTTAATACAAAAAAAGAAAATCATTCAAATTATCCCAGCTGCGTGATGGTATAAAACTATAACAAAACAAACTGACGTTGCAGGAAGACAATACGGTGTGTAAAAGTGTTCAACAAAGACAATATTAGGAAGCTAATCGTTACTCTATAATATTGAACATCAAACGTCATTTGAAATGCAAATGACGTTTTTCAGTTGCTTAACTGCCAAATTTACATTTCTTACACAATTGAAACAACATTTAAATTTGACATTCAATATTTCAACAATCAAAATTAATCAAGGTTTTCGATGTAATTTACATGATCGAATTTCTCTCCTTGCTAGTGTCAGGTCAAATTGGCACATCGTTTGAAAAGATGATTCAGATGCCAAGGCAAAAAAGAAGGAAGAGAAAGAAAAAGAATCACGAGGCCAAACATTGTTTGGCTCATTCCAAGTGTCATCGAGCTGCAATAGACAGCCGCGATTACTACAACCTACAATCTGTTCTCGGGTTAAAACATAATTACTGGCGCGTTGTATCGAAATTCGTGTTACGTATGCGGGAAGAGCGCTCAAGCGAAATGTTGTTCGAGTCAGCTTTATTGTTGGGTTATCGTCACGAAAAGCTAAGCCGAGCTAAAAATAATATCACAAGCTAATACTGAAATATGAAAGCCAGATATCAAACCTTCTTTACATTTCATATTTCCGTTCGTTTGATTGCCTTCGTTTGCGATCGTAAAGAAATGATTACCATTGCGATATTATTTTTCATTTTTCAATTTTCACATTCACATTTAACCGAAGCCCTTAAACAAAATTAGTTTCTTTTATTTATCAGAAGAAATATCAGCTTTGGCATTGATTAAAACTGCACTTTATTGATGTCCCGGCGAGGAGAGGCGACGCTGCGATTGGTACGGGTTCTGTAAAAGTCGAGGCGAGCTCTCAATGACGCGCAAGAGCAAACTATCGATATAATCCTCGAGATCGTGCAGGCGTTTCTTCTTTTGAGCCACGTCGTCCTGCAGCTGCCAGATCAATTCGATCAAATCCTGTTCGAACAAACGGAAACATTCATCATTCGGACAAACGTTGACATAATAATATTAATGACCAGCGATGTTGTACTTGCAATACTAAACGAAACAAAATGTGTTCAGTTCATTATTCTCCATTGAACTTTATCTAATAAAGTCAATAAAGTCAATAAATTTCTCCTCAAACTAAATTGACAATTAAACATAATCAATCGTTCGTTTTTGCATTGCAATGCACATCTCACTTCCCACTTGTTCGTTTACTTTCCGTGAACAATCAAGTAAGGAAGATAAAATTGAAATTGAAGAAAAAAAATTGAAAAAAGCAACCCACCTCTCGTGACCTGCCTGCAAACTGTGCGATGACTTCGTGCGGCAATCTTCCCTTCATGTCACCATTGTTTTTCATTCTGTCCTCGCCTCCAATTATGATCCTCTCAGTGTTGATATGTCCGTCATGGTACGAGTCCCTATTTTTATTGTTATCGCGTTCCTTTTTGTCTTTCTTTGGCCTCTCCAGCCTCGGACTCCATTTCGAATGTTTCTCCTCTTTGAGGCTTCGCTCAAGCACCTCCTCCCTGATAATTTTGTCCTTCAACGATTTCTCATCTCTATTAAGTTTTGTGATTATTTCTCGTGGTGCCGGGCTCAAAGGCTCGGGGATATCTTTGTACTTGAAATCCGGCGACAAACGTGGACTTGATGATAAATCCTTCTCGTTCCTCTGCTCGTCGTTCAACGTTTTCGTTTTGTTCTCCAACCTGCAATCAGTTATATTGTTTATTTTCAAGTATTAATTGAGAGACAAAATTAAAAACGACTGGGATTAATTGACGATTCTCACCTCTTAAGCACGTTGTTGCCTTGTTTGCCGTACAGTTTGCGTCCCCATTCATCCGCTGCCAATGGCGAAGTTTCGACTTTGGGCGTGCTCACAGAGCTGATGGTGAAGCGCGGTGGTTTGCTTGGCGCGACGTTTACCAGTGGCGGTGTGCTTCTTTCGTTAGGCATACTGCTGTTGGAAGTTTTGTTCGACGGCGAATTGTTCTGGGTAGAATTTGCTGTACTCACTGGCACGTTCAATGACGACGCCGAACTTTTGTGCGATAAAACGTCGAACTGTGCAACAGACAAGTACACGAAGTTACATTACAGTTAGCAGAATAGATTACAATTTCATCGCTTGTGCCATTTCTAATCAAGAGAGAAATTTACAAAACAAACGACAAAAAGAAAGTGGGGATGAAATATGCACGATTAATCATTCCGATGAACGCCTGTCGCTTGGAAAGTAGTCAGCCGGAACAAAACAAGGCAAAAGATCGTTGCCGCAACGAGTTTCACAGAACGACGCCGATCGATGAAATTGAATGAAATTATAAAACTGAGTTAACATCGTTTAATTCATTGAGACAGACTAACGATCGGAAAACTGACTAATCGAGTTTTAAATAACTGTTTTGTAGTCGGACGAGAAAAATTCTCACGGTGAATTCGTCGTCGTCCTCGCTTATGACACCTGGATCCGCTTCGCCAGCTTCCTGATAGTTAGTAGGCCGGAAATAATGTTCATCCTTCTCATCGAGATCATCCTCGTTTAGTTTGCTTTTACTCTTGCCCTTGACTCGACTGCCGATCGACTTGGCCAGTTTCTTTAAACTCTTCCTCTTCTCAATGCTGCCGATGCTGAGCAAACTGCCTCCAATTGAGTGAGCCGCGTTTGATAACTGTCCCAACGAAGACTTGTGACGTTCGCGTTTCGTCAGGTCCATCAAACTACCGGCCTTGACAATGAAACCGATCTTCACCTCGAGCTCGCCTCGTTCTTTGTTGTTCTCCTTTCCTGGTTTGCTGTTTAATGTGTACCTGCAAAAAATCCTTTTTCATTTTCTATCCACTTTTTTTAGTCCTAATGTTTTCAAATCCGCAACAATATGACTAAACAAATACTCTTCAAAATAACACTCTTGGCAATGAAACAAAAACCAGATTAATTTTGAAAAACCTAACTTGAGTGTTACTATTATTAGATCGGTTATAAGATCTATACAGAAAATGTTTTTTTTTTTCAGTGATGAAATGTAAGTAGAGGTACTAAACTTTTATTCTGACTATAAAAACAGCTAATTGAATCTATAAATTTTGAAAAAATTGCACCGGAGCATTTATAGCTGAGTCTCTATCAGATACAGACTGTGCACTAGAGGGTTGATTAAAAAAGTGGAATATTGTTTACCATCGATTTTTCGGCCTGTCATAGACTTCCAAGGTGGACAAAGGGATAGTGACGGTGCCAAGGAATTCATCGACACCGAGGAAATTGCGGTGCAGGGCGGTGAGCACGATTTCTGCGGTGTTTCCCTGTTGCGGTATCTGAAGCTCGCATTCCTCGTGCCATTCCACGTTGCTCGAAGCCTTTTCCTTCACGGACGTCTGGTACTTTTCCTTCCCAAGTGCGATAGTCACGAAGCAATCGTTCGTCTCTGTATAATCAAGCCCAGACCATCGATTACATATTTACAGTTACCATTACAATGTCTCGTTGCAAAATCGATCGTGCATGTTTTTTCCTCATTTTCAGACCCGCCTTGAAGGAAACTGAAATTGAGTTTGCGCGTTTTATGCGAACGTGATATTGCCTCGGCTATTTTTTTTTTCTTTTCAATCTGACTTTTTCCGTGTTTCAACAACCAGCCAGTTAGCTTGAAATTGATCAGTTTTGTTTGTCGGTCTCGAGCACAATCGAGATGCTAATCAGCAGCTCCTTATCGCTCTCTTATTCTTCGTCTCGACTAATTAATACATGATAATTCGGTCGGTTAACTATTTTGAACGAAAAACAAAACACGTCCGACTGCTTTTTATTACCAGTCTCTACTGAGAAATTGAACGAACCTGTTTTTTACATAAACCTCAATCTTTTATTCCTTCCTTATCAAATGCTCTTTTTTAGAACCAAACTTAATTAATTTTTCAATTAAAAATAATTACTAGTACATTTAACTTCACTCAAAATAAATCTTCATTTCAATGGGTTTCAGTTTTGCTCGAATTTGTCTTTTTGGTTTCGGACTTAGATACTCACTATTTTTTCCTTTTAGCAGTAAACCCTCAGCTCTGTGAACTGTAACAGAAAATGATAAGAATTAAATGGCTTCATCAAATATTATTTCAACTGATTAAAAAAAGTGAACGTATTCAAAAAGTAAAAATAAAGTGTGAAAATTAAAATAGCGTGAAAGAAAGAAAAGAAGCGAAAATGTTGCCAAAATAAGAAACAAGTGTCTGAGACAGATTAACGATCGGGACATATTAGAGAGCTGTGGGAAACCGGCGAAAGCTTTCGTGGATGGATGTATAGATTGATCTGGAATACAAGTGGTTTCGCACGTTGCGCCAAGCGCCGAGTCGTGTTAACGCTCTCGGACCCTTTGCCGATCCGACGGATGGGAAATCGTGAATCTCGACCCGATGAATAAAAAAGTACTCCCATAGGCTCTGTGCATTCCAGCGCATATGTTTCATTGTCAGACTACCGTTTTGTCGGAAGCGAGCATTTTTCATCCGCCGCGAAACCAAAGCCTTTGTACACATTACAAAGCAAAAAAAGGCGTAACTTCAAACCCTGGCTAATTAACGTACCAAAAAGACCTCTTTTTCAAAAACAATATTTCAAACTTTTCTGAAATTTTCACTTTAATTAACTTGCAAAATTTAACAGATGAAAACGTATTTTTATTTTTTTCTCAGGTAAACGCTTTTCTCTTCTCTGTTACAGTTCTTGTTTTTTTCCTTTTCCGCAATTGCGACACTTTCTTTGTGCAAAAAATTTAACGTCGTAAAATTGTCGTTGACGATAATAACCAAAATTATCCGACAATCATACTAATTTGCGTAACGTTTTCCTTTAACGTTCTTCAACGGAGGGAAAAAGAAAAAAAAGTTGAAGGGGAGCGTTTACCTATGGAAAAAACAAGTTGGGCTTCATTAGCAGACGTTTTTTCTTTGGTTGCCGTTATGGATCGGTTTGGAACACACACTCGTCATGCTGCTACAATTTTTTGTATCGCCAATCGTATCGGGACCGTGCCTTGGCTCTGACTTTGTCGTTCGCGATTTTGTTCATTGTCAATATCGCTGGTGTTGCCTTACAAAAAGCCTGATAATTCAGCCTGGCCTTGCAACAAATTGACGGCAATTTATCGGTTTCATTTTTTGAACATTTTTTCTTTCTTTCTTGGAAATAAATAATTATTTATCACGATCGTTCACGGTATTGCTTTATTTCAACGTTTTTCGACACTTTTGTTATTTAATTTTAATTAATTTTTGAATTATAAAAATTTCAACGTTTTTCTTTGTAAATTGCAGCAAATAATTCGCGTTTGTTTATGTTATCTAATTAATTTAATAAAATATATCAACATGCCAATTAAATGCATTTTGTTTTCTATTTCTAATTGCAGTAAAAGTAGCAATCGAATCTAAAAGCAAGCGTTTTCGCATGGAAAAATACATTTTACATTGAATTCATTCGTGGATTCTTATGTAAGTTATTTGTGAGTCCTCACTAAAAAATGTATTTCAAATTTTTATCTCGACAGAAAATAATAAAAACAAATTTGAAATTCAATTTTATCCCAAGTATCAAGTTTTGTAACCTAACTGATAGGTATAATTTTGATTCATGGATGTTGCGACGATTCGAATATAATAGAACTGTAATTTTCATCGCGAATCTGATAACTGAAATTTCTCATCATTAAATGCAAATATTGCGCGCGGTACCGTAGTCGCGATTGTAGCCGCCACATGTTTCTCCGAAGTTTGCTGACAAATCAAATTGTCATTGTAGTTAATCACTGACGACACAAAACGAGGAGAGCGTTATAAAATAATCAGTCTCGTGTCATTTGATTAACATTAAATCTCTATTATCTGGAGCCCGAAAATAAATTCTTCCAACGCTTAATCATCCTGGAAATTACTTTTTGTTGAAACTTAATCCAATCCCTTTTGAAAAAATAAAAAAATAATAATTCTTGATAATAATACAACGTGATTCGCAACGGATTGTAATTCATACTTGTCATCAAGTGCTGAGTTCTTTTACCACTTATTTTAACTATCAATTTCCACAATTTATAAACCATTTAGCAATTATTGTGCTTTTAAGAAATCATTCTATTTTCTATTTTCAATTGTTTAAAAGCAAGTAATTGTGGCGAACCGCGATAATTGTTTTTATTGCTGGTTATTTATAAACTACAAAGTTTTAAATTCATTATTTAGAACTGAATAAAAGTTTCTATTATGAAGAATGCTAGATAAAAAGAACGTCACCAAGAAAAAAATTGTAATCAATGCGCCAGCATGAGATCAAACACCTTCCTTTCTACTCGAAATACCTTTACTTCACGTGACCAGAGGCAAATGACCGAATACGGGTCAAAATAAACGGGACCCTTATGACCTCGATGCTGATCAAAAATTCGTTCCCCGTAACATAAAAGAACCCAGATGAAATGTCAAACTATTCAGTCGACTCTTGTTTACATAATCTGACTCTCAAAAAACCCTTCAAACATCAACCAAAAAATCTTTTTAAATCTTTAAATCTCTTTTTTTCCATTAAATTTTCATTTATAACACAACTTTCATTGTCAGATGTAAATAAACTAAAGAAAAATGATGTCAGATAAATAATGTGTTTTTCAAACAAAGAAAAACAATGTCAACAATGGAGATTTGATGGGACTAACAATTGCTTGAGAAGAATAAATGAATAAGCTGGACATTGAGGTAGAGAAGATGACACGCCGTTGAAAGTTTATACAACCAACGTTCATGTGTGAGAAATATTACGGTGCGCGAGTCAAACGTGTCCGGACGCCAACATGACCTACCTACAACGGCCTAATAACATTCTAATCAAGTTGCTATCAAAGTTTGCAGCAGCCGCAGTCGCTTTCAAAGCCATCAGCGCTTGCTTATTAGAAACCGAGTAATGATATTTATTCTACAAACAGAGCTTCCTCCAGACAATTAGTCGCTCAATATAATCAACCAAATCAACGACCACTTGTAAGAATTCCCCAATCGAATTTATGTAACCTCTCACTTCATTATCCAATCAAGTTTGCAACTAGGAGAATCATTTTTTTTTTTTCGTTTGACAAAACTTTTTTGTTCTGATTGTTGTTGACACTTTGGCGATAAGAAAGTTGCAAATGATGACTAATTGGAATCAGCCAACGAGTGATTTGGAAATCCAGTTGGATGTAAACAACAAGGATGAATCGGCTGTTGGACTACTTTGAGCAAGATAGGTGTGACATGGTGCGACTGTGTTGAGTTTTACGTAACCGCGCAAAGCAACGGTACCTGTCACTTGGACGTGGGTCGGGGTCCACATCTTGCGTGCCCGTTTGTCAGCTTGTTCGAATGTCGCGCACTTGTCCTCGACGAGGCAACGTCCTGCGCATGAATGATACGAGTCCGAAGATCCACAATCGATCCGCGATCAAGTATCGCCGTGTCACATGCCGCGCACCAGCTCGCGCGATCCTTTGCGCGCAAAATTTTTTTCCCTCTTTTTCACACACACGACAGAACAGCCACTGAACGAGCCACGACACTGCTACAATCGTTCGACAAATACGACAAACGCGCCACGAGCTCCAACTATACAAGTTCCAAGTCTTCTGATACTCGCGGGCTACGGTAGTCGCGGCTGCGCACTCCGATGCGCAGTTATCCGTCACATGACCAGGGATGGAGTTGTGGTTCTGTGATCCCTACTCTTTTCAATATTTTCTTTTTTTTTTTGAATCACTAATTCAATTTTCATAGTTCTTTTTAGTTCCTTTTTTCTTTTGTGTTTACCTACTTTGTTTATATTTTGTTGTTCACATTTTTTTATATTGTTTTGTTTCCACGAATATTTTGCAAAAATTTTTTGCAAAAAATAAAAGATTTCACTGTTTGTTTACATTTTTTATTTTTTTTTATTTATTAACAGAGGGTTTTGTTTTGAGGTCAAAAAAGAAGTGAATAAATGAGATTCCATAAACCAAAACATGGAAAACGCATCAACAATGAAGTAGGAAACTTGACCTTTCACCTACACCAAATGACTAGTCATTGCGTACTGACTATGTATGGCTGTGCTAGAGAATTATACTAGAAAGACATGTCTTTGAACTTTTAGCACACGCCTTTTCTTTTGCCATTGTAGATTTGCATAATTTATTAGCCTGATTTCAATTTTCGTTATCTGAATGATAAGTCAAATTGTAGCTAAAAATGTGGCTAGCATTTATTTCAGTTTGTTATCATATAATTAGGACAAATTTAAGATAAAAGAGGATTACTTGATAATCAGAATAAAAACCAAAATGTTATTTTTTGTTTATTTCAAATATCAACCAAAGTTTTCATCCAATTATTATATGAAATCAACAAAAAAACATACAGAAATATTTCTGTATTTGAAACATGGATGGGTTCTGGGTTCTTGTCAGATATGATTTTGGAATGAGAAAGACTAATCCTAGTCACAGCACTCGAAGTACAGCAAAAAATCTCAGGATTTTCAAGTCAGTTCACTTGCTATCTTATTTACACAAAATGTTGACTTGCAATCCAGTTTTGAGTTCAAATTGCCTCATTATGTGTTGATACATTTCGTCTAGATATCCTTCTAGAGATAATCTAAGGTGGCCGTCCTTAACGTCATACTTTTTGACATACACCCTTTTGATCATCGTCTGGAGATGTCAGTCTGTTGTAAAACGAAAAATTACATCACCTTCAATACTGCAATACCAAAATTTATTTAATAAAGGTACAAACAAAAGTTGCACTTACAAGTATCTTCGTACTGAGCCATTTTTTTCTTCAATTCTCAACAACGGTATCAGGTCCTCCAATTCTTTAATTCACTGTCAAAAGTATTTATATCAATTTCACACCACCTGAAATCAAATTTCAACTTTACTATATAAATCATATTGCAAAAAGGACGAAAGTAAAGTAAGATGCACACTTCATTGTGATTGACTAAGTGAATAGAAATTGTAGTAGAATGATCAGATAAAATAACGAAAAACATTGTTTATATCAGAAGGATTATTTGTACAATAATTATGTCCATAACCCCAAGAAACAAAATATGCTGATCGTCTTACTCCTTTCCATTTGATGTAGTTCTTGCAGAAACAGAAACAGCAACCACAAAGAAGACATCAAGATGGGGTCTCAACATTTTTGAAAAAACTAAGTAATAAAATCAAAACTATGTAATTTCAAAATTGGAATTTATGTCTAATTGCAAAATAACAATTGAAAGTAACAAAGATGGCTGAGACGTAAAAGGCAGTGACGTAAACTTGACTAAATTTTTGCTTGGCGGTTCACCCTTCAAGTTCTTAATTATTCTTTGTTTTAGGAATTTTCATTAAAAATGAGTTGAAAACACTTCTTCCAAAGAACATGAATGATCGAAAAACCAAATACCAGATACCAAAGAACAGAAAACAAAACCAAAAAACAAAATTTAACAAGATAACAAAACCAAAATTTAAAAAAAAAAACAAACAAACGAAAACATCGTTTGTAGATATTCATTATTAATCTTAATTATTCATTATCGATTATGACGTAAAATTCGGCCACGAAACTCAAATTTTCACACCAAAATAATTAATTCCAATTAATTAATTGGAAAAATCAAAAGATTTTTTTACTAATCCACTTTCAAAAAATTTTTTTGTGATTCAAAAGTAATGTAGAAATTCAATTTATATTCGTCAAAGATAGTTTTTTTTTTCGTAAAAATTTTTCAGGAGAAAAAAGTTGTTTACAACTTTTGTAAACAATGAAGTATGTAAATAATGCGATGTTTTTCGCAGATGAAAGTCAAAAGAGTCGATTATAAAGCAATTATAAACAGCGCTAATTGTCGAAATTATTTGCATTTGCAAATTGACGTTGGTTCGGATCGTAATGAGGAAGAACACGCATTTGCTTAAGGACACGCAGCAACTTATTCAACAGAAAATAGAATCGACAACAAAAGTGTTGAAAGCCGCTGCATTCCGTCACGATTTTGTTTCCATACATTCAGTATAGGTATAATAAGTATTCCTGCTGGCGCGCGCGCCAGTGCCGTAACTTGCATTTTCGCGTACATCATCCATGCTATTTTTTGCAACGATCTTATAAGAAAACGTAATAATAAAATTTCAAACGTTGCACCTGCTTGGCATACTCATTTCAAATTTAACATATGTTTACCACCACAATAACCATATTTCATCTCAAAATACAAACATTGTTATTGCTAAAATAAACAGTATTCATTTCCATATTTTTTATCTCTTTTTATTATAAATACACCTATTTATACATAAATTCAAAAAAAAAACATTATTGCCAACCGAAAATAAAAATTTTTGAACATGTAAACAAACATCTGTTTGGATTTCGCAAAAATAGGTCAATGTCAACAGTCGTGAACAATCTAAGTTGATAATACAACCTAAGCAAAACAAAACTAAATTTGGAAGAAAAAATTTGCAAAGGTTCAAGGTCACCGAATTGAAGGTCATACAAAAACAAAAGAGTGAACTGAATGATTTATCGATTGATGATAACGATGAATCGTCAGTGGCAAACATCGGCGAATCATTTAACCGACGGGGGGAGGGCGCGCGAGCGATCTTTTGCGCGCGCGCAGAGCGAGCATTATCAACCCACGGTGTGGGGAAAGCAGGAGTTTAAGCGCGTGGTCGGTTGGCAGGTTGAGTTGAGAAGTGAGCAGTTTGAGCGGCCGCTTAGCGCGAAACACCGCGAGGAGTGAAATAAAAAAAAGGGAAGAGCGCGTCCCGGCGTTTGTTATCTTTGTCTGTCGCTGGCGTCTGAGTGTGGGATCGCGAACCGAAAATCGGTTGGTGTGTGTGTGTGAGAGTGTGCGTTGTGTTCGGCCGAAAGAATGTCATCGGTGAAAATAAGCGATCAGAACGGGTCTCGCTGTTGCGCCCGGCTGTGCCATATCGTCAAGTGGGAAGACTTTGACGGCTACGGGTTCAACTTGCACGCGGAGCGCGGCAAGACCGGTCAGTACATCGGCAAGGTGGATGACGGCTCGCCGAGCCAGGCTGCGGGACTGCGCCAGGGCGACCGCATCATCGAAGTCAATGAGATCAACATCGCCAACGAGACCCATAAGCAAGTCGTCGACCGCATCAAGGCCTTCCCCAACGAGACCAAGCTCCTCGTCGTCGACCAGGAGGCCGACAATTATTTCAAGGCCAACAACATCCTCATCAAGGGCACCATGCCTAACGTCAAGGTGATCAAGACACCCGACAGAAACCCGGCCACCATCGAACAGGACAAATCTGATGACGCTAACAGCAACTCATCATTTGATGAGGTATTCATCATTATATCATATTTGCAAATAATACTCCAACCCTTTATACCGTTATTTTTGTTTACTTTTGTTTATGGTACAATTTTGTAAACTAAACTGAACTTATCTCTCTTTTTAAACTAAACAAAGCTTAGTTGTTATGTTTTCTTTTTTATTTATTTAACATATTTTAATTTTGTATTTTGTTTGTTGAGGTTAATTAACATTTCGTTAACAAATGACGTTATTTTTTAAATCGAACAGGAAATTAAATCTAACTTGTTTACGTTTGATAAAATCTGAGTTGATTTTGTTTGTTTTCTTATCATTGGATAACGTTATTTGAATTCTATAAACAAATCGATTTACTTATTAAACCAAACAAAAAGTTAATATAGGTTGGATTTGTTTATTTGTTTTCATTTAATAAAGTTCATTTCGATTTTGTTGTTGTTGTCTTTTTTGAAATACTTGTACTTTGCAAAGAAGAGATTTAAGTTTTGATTTCACCTGAGGAACAATAAAAACCACGATGAGGACTACTTGAAATCTCTTCAGCGCTACCTATACTATATAAGTCGGCTGTAAACTGAAACTTTTTTCTTTTTCTTCTTCTCTTCGTCTTCTTATATCCATTCAAAAGTGGAGTCGAAGTAAATATTTTTGTTGGTGAAATTGCGATGGTCAATTTCTCCACTGCCGGATATAATTAAACAAATTTACAATCAAACGCAAAACATCAGTAAAAAATGATGATTTGTTTTAATAATTATTTTTTATTGGATTTCTGATTCATAGAGTTAATCATTTATTTGTCGTTTAAATTTATTTATTACGAAGAAGTAAAAATTGACTTTCATTAGATACAGTTGTTATGTTAGGAATATTTAATGAACTGAACTTTTTTAAAACGTTTTTACGTGAAAGATGATGTAATGCAAAATATTGAGAACAGACAATGAATCATAAGTGTTCAGAGCACAGTGATAATTCTAGGAAGATGTTGATATCTAAGACTATATATGAAAATAAACTCTGACACAGTTAAGAAACATTTTTTAATTGACTTTTTTTACAGAATTTATTTAAAAAAAATTGGGAACTGAATTTGTACGATGGATTTCAGATTTCAATGCAATCTGATTTCATCATCGAAAAGTGATGATCAGATTGCGAATGTGGTGGTAATGACTGAAACAATTATCGCATAACAAATTGTTGGAGCAGTGTTTCAATGAAACAAAACAAGACTAATATGTGCAAACCATTTTATCGCATCAAGCTATAATATTATCTCTTGAATGTAAACTAATAATAATAACTGTCAGGAACATTTTAGTTTAATTAACAGATACTTTTGAACCAAAAATTAAAAGCAGCTAAGACATTGTGCAAACAATTTTTCTTTTTACACTTTTATTTTATCATGGAAAATTTGTTGTAAAAGTTTATCTATACAAGGAAGTAATGAAAAACAAACAAAGAACTGAAAAAAAAACTGGAAAAGAATTTGCACCTTTCCTTACTTGTATTGGAATAGTTGAGTGTTGTTTCATCAAAGCACAAAATGTACTTCCGTTTGATCGTTTCAAGTTTTTTGAACTCGAAGCGATCTATATTTATTATCCTACTAAATATCAAATAGAAACCAGCTAATTAAAATCCAAGCAGTTCAAATTACACATTATTAACAACATTTCACTTTGCCCAAGAAAACGACAATTTTCTAATTTTCCGTCTCGTGCGATACCTGACCTGGTTCGTTCAAAATTGTGCATTTTCTTATTTAACCTTCGGGGCGAAACAGTACAACCTCAGAAATCAAATATACAGACTTTTTTCTCGTTATTTCGTTTTTTAATTCTTGTCAAATCTCTTTTCCTTCAACTGAAAACAGAATTCTGAATAAATTTAAAGGAAATGCGAATAGAACAAGTTGTTTTGTTTCACACCTCAGTGATTTCCTTCACTGATTTTAAACACCAGTCACGGTCTTTTTTCAGCCACTGATAAATTCAATGGATCAATTAAAACTCTTTAACTCAACAAATCAAAACAATTTGGAAGTCAAGGAATTCAATAGAAAAAACAAACAAACAATTACAAAAACCATTCAATTTTAGTCACACCTATTCACTTTGTACTCAGTCACTTGAGACAACTAATTCAAAATTAATTCATTAACCAACCAATTTAAAAAAAATAAAAGTAAATTTAACTCGATTTAATTCAATTACTCGTCGATGTAATTTGTCGATTTTATTGAACATTTTATCAGGTGAAAAACATTGAACTGTAAATTGATAAAAACTGAATTGCAAAATATCAGGCAAATCTCATCTTTGAGTTGGATTGATAATGTGCGTTTAACAGCGACGAAATGCTGGGACCAATTATTGCGAAATACACTCGAGCAGGTTGGCTGAGGAAAGTGAAATAAAGATGGAGAATCTTCGGTAGCCGTTATTTCGATTAGCCAAGCCGAGCGTTTCGATCTAAGCACGTCGACATGCACGAATGAGAAAAAACCGGCTTGAAGGCTGCTCATGAAAGAGAAGGTCGTTTCCTCTACACGCGATATCCTTGCGCATCTTCGTTTTCACGACGTTATCTCCTCTCTAACAAGTTCCTCGCTATCATTTCCAAACTTCTCACTATGCTTCGCCAGATTATCAAATTTACAACCAATCGCTGCTGATTAAATTTCTCATTTCATTCAAATAAAATAAAATTATCAATACGCAAAAAAAACATAAACGAACGAATTAATGAGCAAAAAAAATTTCAGTTTCAAATTGTCTGAATAATTAAAAAGAGAGTTTGAGTTCGTTTTCGATGAATGTTTTTCTAATCGGAGTAGAATTTGAATTTGCATTTTCTATCGACAAAAAACTTGATATAAATCAGAATAAATGTCACCGTAATAGCTGAAATTTTAATAAATAGTTGAGATTGTTGAGTCGAGCGGTAAATGAAAAATCCAGGTCGTATAACTGGTTTTTAACTATTACGAACTTATGTCGAAAATAAAATGAGCTATTTTTTAGGTTAATCTCGTTATAATGAAACACTTTCTAAACAATATTGATACGAGTTTTAACGAAAAAAAATATGAAATTTGAAAACACTGCCAATTTGATTATTCGTTTCCTACCTTACGCGAAATTCTTGCAATCTTCATCTGTGACCTGATTTTTGCAAAAACTGTGCAAAAAATTTACTTTTAATTTAACACAAAATAATGCATAATACTTGAACAACAATATCGTAACAGTAATAAATTTGTTACAGTTGATTCAGTTATAATAATAAAGTAATACCTAGAGAAGTGTATAAATTAAAATGTTAAATTAGCTGAGACAATTACGTGGAAAAGTAAATTAATTTCGCATCAAAAATCGTCTGGTTCAGGTCAGCAGATTTTCTCGTTAAGATAAAAAATATTCTGTCACTGATTACATACGTATTTTATTCAAAGAAGCGTCTTTGCGCAACCGCGTTAAACTTCCGCGACTTACGTAAATCATTTTCGCGTGTGTATCGGAGATAGGGTGAGGACAGATGCTTCGCCAATTTTTCTTGCTGCTCCATTCATAAAATCCTCTCATCTCAACGATTCTCTTTTATTCGCCGAATCAATTCAGTCAATTTCAGTTAATTGAATATACATCATTCATTCTGAATGGTATATCCTATTTTATAATACCTGCCTACATTCAAATAACACGACGTCGTGGAAAAAAAATCTCCTTACATTTTTTTCTGAATTTTAATCACAATTATGTGTGTCAGGGCTTTGTCAATTTTTGTGGCAGGTGTCCAAGATGAGGTCAAAGATCGAGTTCCCAAAATTAAGAAAACAACTGCAATTTCCATCCTGTGAAAAATGATATGTAAGGAAATTATAAAAATTTCCATAAAGGGAAAACTTACAAATTGAATGATTAAAAAAAATGTGAATGTTTGAATTTGACGATGGTTTTGAAATTTTAAATAATTGCGCTGTTGAATCAGGTCAAGGCTAAATGAGCCAAATTGAAGTTTGATTTCAATTCAAACCAGGCGCCGGTAGATAAAAAACTGTGCACTCACGTTAAACTGCCACTTGAAAACTCATATTTAAAAAACTCGATACAATTAGAGATTCATAATTTTAATACAGAGTTAATTTTATTTTTTTGAACAAGGAGCACATCTTGATTAAATCAATTGAAGATCATTTTATCAGGAACATTTCAAAAAAGAGAGTTCTGAAATCCTCAAATCTGTTTGTTCAAAGAAAGTATTATTTAATATTTCATTTATTTTTCATTTATCTTTGACGATTTTAGTTATCTGGGATCTTGCCTTTGCGATAAGATGACCGATTTTTGTTTTTTTTTCTTTTTTTTTGTTTTGAACGAAAGTCCAGATTGGAGTGATAAAAAAAAAGTGATAAAAAAAATTTTTTTTTGGATTTTTAAAATTTGAGTAAACGAAAATTCGTGTTTGCACCTGGCACATACTCGATCATCCGAATTACGCATAGGTTATGCAATTCGATGAGCGTAATAGCACTAATACATGAGAATTCTTTTGTCAGGATGAACAACATTATGATTTATCTGGTTGGATTTTTTATCTTCTGACTTTTTTAACAGTGTTCGTAAAACTGTGATTACATAATGATCGCTATCCGGAAACCCGTGATTCTTTTCAAAATCAAGTCTGCCTTAAATTGTTTCATCTGATTGGTTTAATTATGTTTATATTTTTGCTGAAAATCCAACTGATAAAAGAAAGTTATCAAAAAAAAAAGTTATAATAAAATTGTTTGAATCTTGTTTGTTTGTTTTTTTCGAAAAGTTTTAATGAAAAAAAAATGAAACAAACAAATAATGCGACTTGTTTGTGTTGTGAAAATGTGTAAAAACGACATGAGTCACGAAACGAGTAATTCGTATAGTAAACGTAAAGCTATGAGAGGCAGGATGTCGGAACGACACGTGCACTTTATGTGTAACATTCGCAGCATATGTTCCGTTCGGTCGAAAACGTTTTAGCACACCTAAACTCGGCGTCTCACTTTCCCGCCACTACAGTAAATTGTGTCAAGATTCGTGATTAACTTGATGTTAATGCTACCATTTTTAACTGTTTTGATTAGCTTCATCATAAATGCATTTTTCAACCTCATATCTTTCCGCTTTCTTAGATCATCTTCATTTTTGCCCACCAAACAATTTTCTCAAAACGAAATGCATTATTCGAAACTTCAGGCAAAACTTTTTCCTTTCAAATTCACATAAGGCTAAACTGAAATTTTAATTAAACAATATTTTTATAACCAATTTTTTAAATATAAAACGCTACTTTAATTCAAACGATTAATTTTTGTAGTTTTTTGAATACCAATTTTCACTTGTGGTTTTCAAGGTAGTTGAGATTAATAAACACTTAAAATTGCATTAAATTGTGATATTCTAATTACTTTCTTTTTTTATCATCTCGTTATCAATCGTTTTTAAATTGTAACACAATGCTTTTTGCGATTAAAAACTTGACCAAATTATTACTCTTTACTAAAAAAATGTTTATCCAACATTTGCAGAAAAATTTCTATTAAAAAAAAAATAAACAAATAAATTTAAATGAGCAACTTATCACTGTTACTAAAAGTTTATTCTGGAGCTCATGAAATAACATTCCTAAAAAGTGCAAAATGATTGCAAAATGTATTACAAAATGTTGAAACTCGTATTACACAATTTGAAACAAATTCGAAAATTTGAATATAATAAAATAATGAAACGGTTGATCATTCATAACGTCCCACAGTTGAATGAATAGCAACGCCGAATTGGGAATTCTAGAAACATGAGCACCGACTAGACACAATAGCCAGGTTGAAGAAAGTGCGAATAATTATGCAGCGTCCACTGCAATAAGAAGAAAGCGAGTTAGGAAACTCGTCCCTAATACGTGATGTCACACGCGTACCTTGTCCGTCCGGCTCGTGGTTTGCATTGTACTCAATTATTACACGCACCAGCTGCTTCCGTATAACACGAGCGTACTCACACTTCGTAATCTAAGATTTTAACGCTCATTCAGTTTTTATTTCCATGTCGTCTACGGGGCCATTGTGCATCGACATGCAAACACATTTTAATTATTATTTCCACTATTACTCTTACATTTCCTGCTTTGCATTTTCATTCACAATTACTTTGGATAATCTAATCTGCTTCCTCTTGACAAATCGTTGATTGCGACGAGAATACGAGTTGGTCGTTTATTCATCTTCCAAATGAAAAATTAAGAACAACAACAACGAAACAAAAACGTTATTCTGAACAATTTACAAACTGTTTTTAAAGATGAGAGAAAATTTTTTGATGATTACGTGTGAATGGCAATTACACTGTTTGATGACAAAGTTATCAAACGGTTCTGTATTGCAGACACAAGACAAAAGAAAACAAACAATGTGACGGAAAAAAAATTGAGCACAAGGTCTGTTTTCAGTCCCCCTGGCACCTGGTGTGCAGTTATTTTTATTGAAACCTGTCATTATTTTGATCTTTATAACATTTTAAAAAGAAACTGAAAATGAATGCCAAAAAACAAAAAGATTGGTTACAGTTGGATGTTAATGTTTATAAAATCTGATTGTTTTTCAGAACAACACAAACAAGTCGATTGGCTCAAACGAGACTTCGAACAGCGGAAGATCAACAACGGCAACGATGACGCCGCCGCCGACAATGAAAAACGACAACGAGGAGAGGCACGAGAACGGTAACAAAATCAGCAACGAGGAGAACAACAGCACGAAAAACGGCGTCAACAACGAGAGCAGAGGATTGAACTTGAAAATGAGTGCTAAGGAGATGCGCGAGAAGCTCGCCATGCGCAAAAAGTACGACCCCAAGAAGGAGACGATCGGCTTCAAAGACAAATTCGACATTGTGCAAAAGTTATAAATAAGAGATTGTCCTGATTCGTTCGGGTGGTTCATTGTATTATTTTTTTTTTAATTTTTTTTTCCTCCAACACACCCGGACGAAGGAGTCAACTGCCAAAACCGTTGACATTCGTAAGACAGGATAGAGGGCGTGCGCGCGCTCCTTTCGAATTTCGCAATAAGTCCACCTCTGAATGTCAGAACGAGAGACAATGCAGCAGCCGTTTGCGGAGGAATGCATGTAAATACGTTGACGCAACCGATTTGTCAGCCGAGGTGTACTCCGCGAGCGTTCCCAGGCGAGTGATACCAAAGTGGGCCGAGTCGCTTCCGTGGACAATCGACAACGATCCGCTGCTAATCAATCTGTCCTGAATTGTACTTTCATTCAGTTGTATTTTTAATTTTCAAATTTTAATAATCATTAAGAAGGTAACGGAGAACGGAAAAAAGGAGAAGTCCACGCATGTCGGTTTTGCATTTTTCATCCATGGACTGGCTGATTTTTTTCCCTTCTTGAAATGCAAAAATTTGCAGAGTAATTTTTTTTTTGTTATTCGAAATTGCGCGCGACGCATTGTCCTGTGGTTCTGATTGTGAATGTACAGATTATTTAGTATCCGAATAAACGTTCGGGACTTTTGGGACCGAGTGGAGAACATTCCTTTGTAAAGATAAGCACTTGTTAACATTGTTCGAGATGCAAATTTGTTTGTTAGAACAAAATGATGATAATGAAGTGCGAAAAGTGTTTGTAGACTAAGTTAGTCCAACTGATGGAAGTAAACATGCGAGGAATTGACGAATCAAGACACTCTTTAGTTGCAAACGAAAAGCATGAAAATAATGAAACACTTTCACGAATCGTTTTCCCCCCGGTTACTTTCGATATCCAAACGAAAGTAACGAATTATTCCGCGTCTGATTCCTCATCTTTCTTAAAGTATAATAAACTTTCCAATTTGTTTTATTCTTATCTCGCAGGCCTTGCAGTTCAGTTGTTTCGTTAATCGCTCAAACGTGAGGTGCTACTTTTGCAGATCCTGACCCTTTTTTCCTTCCACGAAACTCGAACAATCACTCTAATTGTTATCGCACGTTAAATTTTCCGATCCTAACAATTAGGCGTCTTTAAACATTTTTTTTCTCTCTCCTTTTGTATTCTAATTATACGAAAAGAAAACCGAAACTAAACCAGTACTTCAGAATGTAAAAAATGTACTTAAGTAATTTAACCATATTAAGCAGCGAATTGTTAATCGTTAAGTTTTCAATGCTTTGAAACGTTTGAAAGCGAATAACGCACAGATCTCTCCAGTGAATCCGTGGCAAAATTGTCTAATTTTATAATGAATCCGTCAATGAAATTCGAAACAACGAGAAATATTATACAAATTGATTCCTCGTTGTTTGATTATGTAACGCCGTTATGAAACGTGAATGATGATAATTCGATGTATTAATTTGAAGAGTTGATATACTGTTAAATACGCCACATCGCAAAGTTTGTGTTTTCTTTCTTTCTATCCCATAAATTTGTCAGCTTTGGTATGCAACCGCAGATGTCGCGCGAACAATTTTGTTCTACAGAAGTATGTACACCAGCAACCGCGAAAAATGGTTCCGTTAAGTGGAAAACAAAATAAGACCAAGCGCGCCATATCAATAACGAGGTCGATTTGTCAATGAGTCATCTGAGAGAGCGTTGATGCGAAACCGTGGAATCGACAATAAAAAAGCGTCCGATCCTCGTCAAAGTCAGTGGCGCGCGGCCGCAGACGATTTTTGTGTGCGTTTTCATTGTGAAAACGACACCCCGGCATGTTCAATTGCAATTTAGTACAGGAAATTATAATCCGTCCTTCCTGCTTTTATCGACGTTGTACAAAGTTTGAAATTCTGTTCAAATTATATAGTTCCAAGATAAACGTATTTTTGACAACAACCTGTTCGTCTTTTTTCCTTTTCACTTTTTCCAATCTACCACTTATTGTATCTATTTATTGTATTAATGTTTTGCAACATTGTATTATCAGTTCCATGCCTTGTTATATTTTTTTTGAACGTAATCAAAAAATGCGAATTGAAAAAAACAAAAACATCGTCTGATAAAGTGGACTGCGACTGTTTGTCCAATCCAAATCTTGATAAATGGGTGTAAGTGTGCGATAATGGTGCGTGCGAGAGCGATCAAACTGATAAGCGAAGAAACGGGTGCGAACCGGCGGAGGCGGGCGCGTGATTGTGCGATTGAAGAGAAACGTTAATTTGTGTAACGAAGTTATGGCACACGCGTTCCTGTATCCACTTATGCGTGCATTAATACGTCAGGAAATTACGTCGCGCAATTTCATAACGCGATAATTATTGTCAATGATGCTCAATTGCGAACACGTCAGTCCAAACAATTGCATTTCGCCCGCACTCATTTCAGCTCCATCAAATCGTTATTTGCTCAAAACAATTTTTGCACCAAGTTTATTAAATTTTTCGATCTTTGAAACAAAAATTGTTCCCTGCGTTGAACTAAAATTTCAAAGATGAATATTATTTCCAATCCGCGAGGACATGTTATCACGGTAATCACGAGTTACCGATTCGACGCGTTATGCAATTAATCCTTAGCAAAGAAAAAAAAATCTTCAATAGTAAGATATGCGAATCAATTGAAAGAACGCGAAAACAATTCCTTGGCAGATAAATTTTGCTCATTCAGAAACTTGTAGAGCCTCTTATCGTGCGTTTTGAGTATTAGCTGGCATTCAAACCTCGGTAGATGAATATCGGTACACGTGAACAAGATGGAATACGCGCCTATTACGTTCACAAAAATCGGTAATTAAAAATGCAAAATGCATCCACGGGCGAAATTTGTCGATTAGGCCTATCAGACAAGATTGACAGTGGCAAGGTTATAACAAAAGGCTAATCATTTAATTAAGATGCTCCTATTCTGGGTTCAGGCAAATCAAACAAAAAAAAGTTTTTTAATGAGTTTTATCGTGTATTATACTTGTTAATTAATCGCTTACGTAATACACCGTGACGGTGTATCAAAAATAAAAATTATTCTTTGATAACTTGACTTTTTTTTAATCAGTCATGTTTCGAAACGAGCATTGTTATACTCCTTGATTTATATTTAATTTCAATTGGGACAAAACTGAAATTAAAAATAAAAGACGATACAAATCTGCAAGAAAATGAGATATAATTAAATCCATTAAGTTGGATAAATTATAGAGATAAGCTTCACCGAGCCGACTGACATTTGCATGTGCATTTTCTGCGAAGTCCAAGTGTCACATGAAGCGATAAGAAAACGAGAGACAAGTTGAAAACGCACAGCGACGATTCGTTTACCAACATCTAAAACCGATTTCAATTTTCCTAGTGAATGAAACTATGAATCAGCCCGTTGTCTTTCTTGTGACGATCGATCACGCTATTGGCAACTGCTTCAATCATAATCGCTAGCTCAGACGAGTACGTGGCTGGTTTCATAAAAAAACAATTTTTTCTTATCACGTTAACAGTTTTTTCGGGGAGAAAAATCGATCTGCGAGTACTCATGCAACGCACTCTGCTCGCACTAATAGCTGAGATTCGTATAAACGCAATGATTATTACTATTATCATACTTGATTATAATTACTTATTCCTTGGCTCGATCATTCGGCTGTTGCAGCTGCTGAGGAATTGAGCCGAGGTCGACTTTTTAAACTGGCACGCAGTAATTAACGGCGCGGGGTCAAAGACCTGAGTTACAAGATTTTTATCATTATTTACATGTTGATTGGATATCATATTTATGGTCCCGTAGAATCTGCGACATTTTCTAATGATTTACAGAGATGAATAATTAAAAAAGAAAAAATGTATACGCGATTGACAACTTTAATGTACAAGAATTTTGAAAGATTGTTATTGAGTAACATAATTATTATCTCGGAAAGTAGTAACGTTGATGTTTTTTAAAAACCTATAAAACTCGTTTGATTGAAAAAAAATGTAAAAAATATGAAATATGAGTTGCGCTGACACGACACAAAAAAAATGATTGTGAAGATAGGCACAGAGATCGTCCTCTGTTATCATTTAATTGTAGTTGTTTTTAGTCGGTTTCAATTATGCAACGTGCGCCTCGCTAATGAATACCAACATCTTTGTTGAATCGCACGTCCCTATTCGGAAGTCGTTTAAGGTTCACGCGTCCGGTTCATGGCAGGATCTAATGATTTGCGATGACTTGAGTTGTTTAAAACGGTTCTGAGGATGAATCAAAGTGAAAAACGCAAAACTTAAATGATACAAAATGAATATATAAACGTCCGTAAAAAACAACAGTACAATTACAATTTTATTTATTGTATCAACATTGTCACATTGATGCGCGTCTGGTTATTGCTTTTCTTAACCTGATTTTGTTTCGTGTAAAAAGTTATACATTCTGGTGTTAACAATCAATACTTTGGAGTTTGTAAAAATAAACTTTGCAAATTCATCGCGTAAGATTGGTCGAGTAGAATACTACTTTCGATCACCTAAATAAAATCAATTCATCTAATTTACAATTTAATTACAACTATAACAATTCTCATAATTTGGATTGTTGTTGCGCTCCCTTTCTAGGCACATTGATAAACGGCTTCGGTAGCGGATAAAGGCATTGCGATGCCTTGAATTGTAACATATCGGTGATTTTGATTGGTTTGTCCGTTTCGTCGGTTACCGATTCTTCTTCCACCTTGTCGGGTTTCACGCGAGCAAGATCGTCGTGCGTTGATACCACGTGGACTGACAATTTGTGTCTCTGCGTTGATCTCGAGTCAATCAGCTCCTGTTAATTAAAACAAAAATACAACTTTCCATTCTAACTTAATTACAACAACCTATCAATCAAAACCAAATTACTGTTACCTTGCAGAATTTAACTAAATCTTCTTTCTTCACAGTCGACAGAAACACATTCTCAACATTTGGTCTGTCAAAATTGTACTGCTGTGTTGCGATCTCGGACCAAAACAAATCGGACATAGTTGCAAGTTTTTTCGGTTTGTCCAATAGATGCCTTGACATCGACTCTTTGTGGCGTTGGAATTCTTCTTCGGACATCTGTTCAATATTGTTCTGTGGGCAAACAAACGAAAATACAAATAGAATAAAGTCAAACTAATTAACGTCGACGCTGATTGATCCGTAAAACTTTATGATTAAACTTGAACGTTTAATAAACAACTTGAATACAATACCAGCATGACTTTCATAAAGTTGTTGACTCGCTGTTCAACATATTGCGGGTGATATTCGCTCTGTACTATGACGTGTATTCCAGCGATGCCTTGGAACTTTCTTACACCGATGGTAACAATGTAACCCAGTTGCTCCTGAGTTCGTAGAACAGTCATGATGGGCTCTGAGACAATTTGTACAAACAAACCGACGAACGTATTCGTTTCCGTACTTTGTAATCCAACTTGATAGTACACAAGTACGCAAGAATTCTTTTGTAACTTGTTCTCTATCTCGTACAAGAAGTTGTTGCCTGCAAAATTGGAAACAACATTTTTTTATCAATTGAACACACGAACAAAGCTGATTCGGATGAAAAGATTCTGCGTACCATGCCGTATCTCGATTGCTCTCTTATTCAATAATTGACTTGGCAGAAGAGGCGTTATATCAGCGACGGAATTCGTGAGCTTTGTTTCCACAAGTTTAGCATAATTAAGCGCTTCCGTTTTCGTGATGTTTCCGTAGAACAGGCACTCGACATGCATTTTACTCAGCAGTTGCGGTATGAAACGTTGTAGCCGGCTAGCAGATAAATCTGTGAAAATAAAATATGAGTCAGGTAAATTTGTCAGGTGGTTGGTATGATACGAAAATTCGTAGGATTGTAATTACGACTCACCTGAGCTCGCAGCCAGGAGATCGTGCTTGTCCCACATTTTCTCTGATAACAGAACGATAAGATGGTAAATTGCATGCTGGTACGGCTGTTCAGTTTCGAAATTTTTCAGACCTCTGATGTACTGTAATTAAGTAACAAAAATTAGTTTCTATATTGATAGACCTAAACAGTTTTTATACAATTACAAAACTTACGTTATCTTTCAAAATTTCGAATCTTTTTGGGTCAACTGTAAAGTTCACCATTCGATCCATGATTGTCTCCAATAATACATGCTGTTTGTGATCGTAACCCCCTATGGTTAACTGAAAAAAGTCCCAAAAAATATAAATAAAATGCAAATAAAATGTAAAAATAAATAAAGTAAAAGTTATAATTGTTAATGAAATTATTATAATTGTCAGTAAAACGGTATTAAAAAAGAAATACTAACCGTAACTCCATACTTTCCACTATTCAAGGACCACTTAAGCCCAGCCAAATCTGCATTATACGCGCACTCATTAAGCGAATCGCGAAGAAGCTGTACAAACATGTGCGTCATACTGGTACTCAATGGATCTAAGGTTGTCAGCGAACTGTAAGAAAAAGAAAAATGTTCGTAAAGCATTTTTACATTTTTTAAAATTATTCTTTGGTTTTTTTAGTTTAAATAAAATTTCACCTTATAAAATCAAGAGTTAACGTTGCCCTTGGAACAAGAAACTCTGAGTCTTGTTTGTACCAGATTCTCATCAACGGGGTGTCTTCAATAATAACGGGGAATTTGTCAATCTGAAAACATTTTGACATTTGTGATAAAATATCAAATACTCAGACAAATCGCCACTTCTTGAAATCAATTCATATTCCAAAAATGATTTTCTTTTATTTTTCAAGTTTTACAGAAACATTTCTGTATTTTTTCAGGTCTCATTCAATTTCAAGAAGAGGATATTTTCCTCGATAAGGTAACTAAATAATTTTCAAAATTTCTTTACTGTTTCTTTGTTGTTCAATTTGATATTAAAATCAGTTGCGATGAATTCGTTCTTTGCAGGCAGTCGTAGTGCCGGATTCAGTTCAGCGTTTTTCCACTTCTCAATCGTCTCAAGTGGGATTGGTTTTTTGCAATATTTGGTACCGTACCATTTCTCCGATTCGGTTGCGATGTTTTCAAAAGCTTGTCCAATAACTTGAATTCTGACTTTTTCTGGCGTCAACCATGTCAGCACATCAGAAATGATGTCTGGTTTCCAATCGATGAAAAGTGAAGGTGCAGTTAAAACATCTTCCATTGGGAATTCCTGAAGACTCAAAACCGTGGACATAACATGGTTTCGGGCCAAGACTTTTTCCTTGAACCGAAAATTCATTTCTGCCACGCTTTTGTATTCCTGAAGAGGAGAAAAGTTTCGTTTAATATTTTCAGTTGAAATTTTATCACTAAATAAATACAATTTAGATTTTGTTATTACCTCAAAGATCCATTTCAACGGCTTTTCCTTTTTCAATAAACGGATATAACTGAAAATCATATGTACAATGTCGTCGACGTGATTGATACCTTCTTCTGTTAAATCAACCGACACGTATAACATAGCAAAACCTCTCGCAGGCATTCTCTCTGCACACAGTAAAGAGTTACACCATCCTTTTTCTCTCAGGGCTGATAAAAGCGATCCTTCACCCTCATGTCCTATTAGATGTGCGATGTAATGCACGGGCTAAAAAATTCAAAAGAAATTTGAATCAGTTAAATGAAAAAAACTCTGAAAAATCTATACAAATTTAAACTTAAAATTTATAATACCGAAGACTTGTAATGTTTCAGCAGGTATGGTATAGGAAACCCGACATTCAAATTACGAATATCTTTGATGGGTACAATGTACCATTTGTGCATAAAGTCCGACTCTTTGAAAGGATGTTCGTCCCAAACGAGCAACTCCGCGTTTTTGTTTTTGATCTCGGAGAAACGTTGCACCACTATTTCTTCGAGCTTATCCAGACTTTCTGTAATCAGACACTCAGTTAGATTATCTCTGATCGCTGACTAAATAAATATTTTATCAAAGAGACGAGTTTAATTTCTTCAAACGTTTTTTTTTTATAATCAATGTATGTATAATTTTCATTTAAAAATTTAAATTTTTTACCTGATCCTAGGACACTCAAAGCCATGAGGTTGGACGAGTACCACTTTTCATGAAAATCTAGCAAAGCTTGTCTAACGTCAATTTCATTCATCTTTGGATAAGTTTCAAGTGTGTCTCTGTTGCCAGTACTGAATTTGGAAAACGGATGATGACAATCGGCTGATGACTTTTCCAACATGTTAAGTCGCCAAGTATCATTCGTCTTGTTCTTCATGTGTTCTGAATGAACAGCGTTTAGCTCCCTTTCAGTCATGGATTCGGAGAACAACGGACTGATGAAAAACTGAGCGAAACGGTCCAAAGCAGGTTCCAACTTTTCCGACGAGACGTCAAAAAAGTAGTTGGTGTGGTCCGAGTAAGTTGCTGCGTTCGACGAGCCGCCGTTTTGAGACAAGAAGGAGTTATAGTCGTTGATTTCCGGGTACTCTTTAGTACCTAGGAAGAGCATGTGCTCGCAAAAATGAGCAAGGCCTGGGATGTCATCTGGGTCACTGTAGTAACCTGTAACAATTGTTTTCATATCATTTAACTTTAATTCATTTTTGCAAATATTATTTATAATTTAATAAATGCTTTAATTTTTCTTTCTCACCAACACTGACGTCCATCGAAGCAGCAGATTTTTCAGTTGTAGGATCGCTTATTAAGATAACTTTAAGCTGGTTGTTTAAGATCAACCCTCTATAAGATCTTTTGTCATTTGGAGATTTTTTTATGTTATCGTGTCGAGAAATAATGTGCGTGGATTGAGACATGCTTGAACCGTGTCTGAAACAACAATAAATGAAATATTACATTTTCATTTCACTTTTTTGTTTTATCTTTTGTTTCTTCTTCCATGTCAAATAAAAAATGACAACATTCGTTATAAATAGGATCTACAGTCATACCTATGCAATCTCATTACTAAACAAATATCTTTCAAACTTTCCGATAACAAATTTGTATGATTATCAATTAGTTCTTACTTTTGATATTTAATCATCTTGAGTTTTCCTTGTACATAATTAATCATGTTTTTTGGCCTTAATGAATTCATTTCTGAGGGGTAATTGAAACAAGATGTATTGAATAATTTTGTACATTAGAAGGAAGTTATTTCTACGGTTCTTTTATTTTTGGAGCAAAACTTGGTTCTCAACATAAAAACAACAATCACGAATCAATTTAAATCCACAAAAGCTTGTAATTTCCTCTAAAAACAATTGCAATTTTCGTTTGAAAAATTTGTTGAGTCATTTTGATAAAAAAAAAAAAAAAAAACAACAATTTAAATGCTTACACAGGTGAGGCATTTGCCACGTCCATTGGCTGACCGGACTGGTTGAGTTCCATGTCGTTTTCTTGTTGAGTCAACTTTGTAAAACAGCGGCGAATTAAAATTAGAATAAAATAACAACGACGCCGGAGGTTCAAACCACAAAAAATATATAAATTTGATATAAAATGGTTTGCGGGACAATGAGAAGTGGGTCAAAAAGTACAAAAGATAAAAATGCGCGCACACGTTGGACTGATATCACGTTGCCTCCAGCATGTTTGAAATCACGCGACGATATTACATGCGTCGAAAACACTCCTCCCAAGTTATTCTCATTGCCGTTGACTCAACAAGCTGACGGACGACGCAACTGGACGCAACCACAAACAATCGTTGACCTCGCTGCTTTGTTTTGCCTTTGCCTCGCGCGTGTTACAAAGAAGCAGACCATATGTACACATAGTATTGCTAGCAAATCATCAATGTCATACAGTTTTAATATAAGACACACCGTTTACACCGCACTGTTATATCCTTTTCTATATCTCCATCTCGATTTTTTGTCTCTCTCCGTCCTACTGTACCTTCAGCTTTGAGAAATGTTTTTAGACTTTTTGGAGTAATTTGTAAATAAACTGCGATTGTTTTCCAAATTAGTACACGTTATAATGATCAACTATTGTTAGTCATGGAGAATCATCATTTTTTTACTGGGTTCTTTCATTTGTTTGTCTTCCCTTTACTTTGTTGGTAATGCAAAACATAACCTAAAAATTTTGCACTGGAAGTTAGACTTACCTTAAAATCATGAGGGAATTGATAGGAACGATTAATGACCGGCATCGTGCAATAGCGAAAGCAAACATGGAAAGAAATAATTGAAACTTAATTTTATTTTTTGTCGAAAGATTCAGGAATTGACAGCTTTGCTAAGCTAAGCAAAATTGAACTGATGTGATTTGGGAATGTTAAAATGTTACTAACTTACTTATGACAATATCGTTCTTTTATTTCAATCATACAAAAATACAATTTCTGCGGTTTCTTATATTTTTATCATTTTTTTGCTCAATTTTATATCAAAAGTTTGACAATTTAAAATAGTAAATAAACATTTGCAAGAAAGAAAAACAAGTTGACAGTTTTTAGAGGTTAGAATTTTAAAGAATGCTATTTATTTATCGTGTACGAAATAACAATAAAAACAACAAAAACAACATAAAAGTAGAATTAAAAAATCTAAAAGCCGGAATTTTCATGTTTCCGTTAGATCAAGCAATGAGGCGTCGAGCCGGGAAAATCGATTGTTGGACGGTGGCGCTGCCTGCAGAGTCTGGCTGGAACGAAATAATCGACGTCAAATGGCAAGCTTCGGCTCGTTGGAGTAAAGTAAAGAGCAGTTAGTGGAAGCTGTCAAATATGGCGAGGAGATGCGCTTGACACGCAAAGATGTAAAGATTGCTGTACGTCGCATGGAAAAAGGTGGTGTCGCGATCAAGACGCGGCCCTCGCAAGCATCGGGTGCGCGCGCTAGGTTGGCGCTGAGCTGCCGTCGCTGAGACATCCGTCGCGGGAGATGCCAATTGGCCGCGACCATGGGAGCTCAACAGACCAAGGACCGAGTGATACCTGCCGGCTCGGCCATACGACAGACGCGCAAACAGCCCCGCAACCCCAAAGACTCGCGGCTCATCGGCTCCAATATCTTCACCGAGCACAGCGGTGAGATCCCCGATTTTACAATCTTTTTTTTCTCCCGTCCTCCCACCGCCATCTCGCTCTCTCCCTCTTTTCCACCTTTGACTTGTCTCTGTCTATCTCACCGCGACGAACAATTTTTTTATTCCTTCCACGGGACAATTTCGTGGACGAAAATCAGCCGGTGTAATTCGACACCTTGCTCACGTCGCGGCAGTTGTATTTGCCAGCATGTTGTTTTTTTATTGCGGTATTGATTACTTATCGTTTTACATCTGATGCGACATTTTACAATGTTATGGTACATAACGCTCACTTCATTATGGTGCTGCGATTGTTCTTGGAAAATTGTGATTGTTGTTGGTTGAGATAAGAGCAGAGAGATGCGCTGAGTAGTCGGGTTATTTTTGCAAAGAACAGTTTTATTGTTATGAGAGTTTTTTTTCGTGATTCAAAGAAGGTTAGAGAGTTTGATACATTTTGATATAAACCTGATAAGTTAATGAGTGGGTCGTATTTGGAGCAGGTCGATATTTGAATTTAAATTATTGTTAGTCAATTGAACAGATGTGTCATTTAGTTTCTCTGTTCTTCTTTGTTTCTATTCTGTTTTTGGTTTGAGAGAAACAGTTGTGGAGGATGGGAAAAAGAAAATGATACAAATGGAAAAAGAATCAATAAATAATGATGCAAATTTTTGCTATTTCAGAGGCACTATTGCAGAGTAGACCACTGCCTCATATCCCCGCCCTGCCAGAAGGGGATCCTCCAAGCAGCACAAGCATACCGTCTCTTTCACAGTCCAATTTGCAGCAGCATGTTGGCATTGCAAGTGGAGGACTACTTGAAGCTAACAGGTCCGAAATCCAACCAAACAATGTTTTGCTTTTCATTTGAATTTCACATTCAAAAATTTTTATTCAATTCAATCGTGTAAAACAGGCAACTTTCGAATTACTTATCCGGTAAAAGCTATGTCTTAGGACAAAGAAGCCAAACTAATACAACATTAAATTTACCCTTACGTAAGCCGTAGGGTCACTAAACCAAAAGTAATGGAAACCATAAAAGACACGATACATTTTTTGTTATTAATGAGGTGGGAATTTGTCGATGTGGGAAACAGGAATTGAATCCTTTATGAAATTTCGATGTTTTCAAAAGGATTGAATTGTGTTAATTGTGTTAATAGATGATGTATTGTTTAAATTTATTTATGTGTTGTTAAGGTGGACAAGCAAGGAAAACCTTTTGGCCCAAGAAGAAGATGATCCGCAACTGTTCGTTGCGCTTTACGACTTCCAAGCTGGAGGAGAAAATCAGCTGAGTTTGAAAAAAGGTCTGTTGATGAATTGTCTTTCACTTTGAATAATAAAGTAATTAAATATTTTGGATTTAATCATTCGATTTGTTTTTACCGTTACATAACTTGTCGATAAAATTTGAATGACAAATTTGAATCTCATTAACTTATCAGCTTAATTTTGAATCGATGTTGAATTTTTGGTAAAAAAGAAACATACATCATTATCGAGTGTCATAAATCTTTGAAAAAGTCGTTTTCACTGAACGTGTAAGAAATCATTTTAATAAAGACGTACAGGAAATGAAATTTCCTGCACAATCTAGGCTGTTGCACGACATTGAAATATGTAGAATGGTTCTGAACATTTTTCAAAATGCCTCAGGACAATTATACTTCATTTCTCTTTTTTTTATTACTCACATTCGTGAAATTGTTTATTTGTTTTTTTTTTCTGTTGACGCATGTATTAATTTTTTTGATGGTAAATATTTGCAGGTGAACAAGTTCGTATATTAAGTTATAATAAAAGTGGAGAATGGTGCGAGGCGCATTCAAGTGCTGGCCAGGTCGGCTGGGTACCGTCGAACTACGTGACGCCGGTGAACTCGTTGGAAAAACATTCGTGGTACCACGGACGAATATCTCGCAACGCAGCCGAGTATCTACTGAGTTCCGGTATCAATGGGAGCTTCCTGGTTCGTGAGTCGGAAAGCAGTCCTGGTCAGCGCAGCATTTCTCTCAGATATGAGGGTCGTGTTTATCATTACAGAATCAACGAGGACAGCGAGGGAAAGGTTTGTTAATTGTTATCTTGATTCCTGTTACTGTTAAACCAACGTTTTATTCCATCTTTTAAGCTGATCAAGTTGACTGACATTTTTATCGTTGCAGATGTTCGTCACGACGGAAAGCAAATTCAACACATTGGCAGAACTGGTACACCATCATTCAATTCAAGCGGACGGGCTCATCACACAACTCCTCTATCCTGCACCAAAATATAATAAGCCAACAGTTTTCCCACTTAGTCCAGGTAGAATCTATATTTTATCATCTCATTTTTGAATACTCTTTGAATTGAAAATTCATTTTTTTTTTTTTGGAAAACAAAATTTAATGATCTGTTCATTGTTTCAGAACCTGATGAATGGGAAATTAATAGAACTGACATAGTTATGCGACACAAACTCGGAGGAGGACAGTATGGCGACGTTTACGAAGCAGTTTGGATAAGATATAACATGACGGTCGCTGTAAAAACGTTAAAGGTAAATAGAATTTGTAATATAAAAAAGTAAACATTAAACAAATGAAACACATAGACGATTTTGTTTTATCTTGTAGGAGGACACGATGGCCTTAAAAGACTTCTTGGAAGAAGCAGCAATAATGAAGGAAATGAAGCATCACAATTTGGTGCAACTCATCGGCGTGTGTACGCGCGAACCGCCTTTTTACATAATCACTGAGTTTATGAGCAAAGGGAACCTTCTGGATTACCTACGTAACGAAAGCAAACATCAGATCAATGCCGTCGTTTTAATGCACATGGCGACGCAAATCGCTAGTGGCATGAGTTATCTTGAAAGTCGAAATTTTATTCACAGGTAAATTAAACAAAATTACCAACGAAAAACGTTTTTAATAATTCAAAAATAACAATTATTAATAAGTTTGAACAATTTTTTAATACAGGGATTTAGCTGCGAGGAATTGTCTTGTTGGTGAAGACCATTTAGTGAAAGTAGCAGATTTCGGTCTGGCGCGACTTATGCGAGATGACACTTACACTGCACACGCAGGAGCCAAATTTCCAATCAAATGGACGGCACCAGAGGGTTTGGCTTATAATAAATTTTCTACAAAGGTAAACAAAAACAGTAATATTTCACAATTTTTCAGAGAAAAAAACTTTTTGCAAAAATTGAATTCTAATTTTGATCAACTTTTTTTATAGTCTGATGTTTGGGCCTTCGGTATTCTTCTGTGGGAAATAGCAACTTATGGAATGTCGCCGTATCCTGGTGTCGACTTGACTGACGTCTATCATATGCTGGAAAAAGGATATAGGATGGAATGTCCGCCCGGATGTCCGCCTAAAGTGTACGAACTTATGCGACAGTGTTGGCAGTGGTCTGCAATGGATCGACCAACGTTTAAAGAAATTCACCACTCTTTAGAAAATATGTTTCAGGAATCTAGCATAACAGAAGGTTTTTTAAACATTTTCTCTTTATACCAATTGATGATTCTTTGATTTTGAATCATTTCATATCCAGTTTGTATTTTATAGAGGTAGAAAAACAACTTCAAGGTGGTGACACTCCCTTGTTATCGTACAAAAAATCACATACGGGGAGTACGGGGAACATTCATGGATTAGTGTTGGTTTCCGATCAGTTATCTAATACTGGACTGACTCAAGGTATGGATTTTGTATTTTACAAATGGACTTTTGCCAAGGTTCAATTATAATGACAATTTTTAATTCTAATAGACGGAGTAAACACATCAACGAAGTTAAGTACATTTATGGGAGGGTTTTCCAACAAAAACAACAGCAACAATGTGCAAATGCGTCGATCAACAAACAAAAAAGGAAAACAAGCACCTGCGCCACCAAAAAGAACGAGGTGATTTTCTACTTATCCACTGATTATTTATCTAGTATCTCTCGTTATTTCGAGTTTCTTTACGCTTTCTTGTCTTTTTATTTTATCGACGATAAATAATATAATGACAAGACAATTTTAACGTTGCAGTTTGTTGTCATCTTGCAGTTCATTTCGCGATTCTGCTTATCAGGATCAAGACCAGCAAAACATCGACATTGGTGCAATAACACTCGACGATGGCACCGATCTAAATGGTATTGATAAGATTTTCGAAGGTATTTCTATTGTTTATAAGCCTTTCATGGTGTATGCACGCAACGCTCAAGACTGCCAGAGCCCCGAAACCCACGGACTTGTTCTTCACCCTTCTTATTTTCTTGTCTTGACAAAATGCATCGTCCACTCTTATCTTTTGTTAAGTTAACTATCTTGCGTGGGTCATTCTCCTGAGAACATGATTCAAAAACATCCCCCGAATGTTCCTCAAATCATCTGACTATAAATATTTTTTTATTCTTATTTTTTAGTTCGTAGACCAACGGGTGTACTTTAAACAGTTGACACTTCAATTTACCATCTTACAATCATTGATTTCTGTTTTTTGATTGCATTTTGTTCGTTCATTTTGTAACATTCAGTCCAGAATATTCATTTCAGTTTGTTTTTCTTTTGTCACATAATCAAATTTGCAAAGAGCATATTTGCATGTAATGAGTATTAGTCAAGAGTTTGTAGTAAAAAAAATGATGATTGGTCATCGGTACGATGATAAATGTTTAGCGAACATAAACGAATAAATTAATCTAATCTAACTAAATAATAAAATTGCAGTTAAAATTCGAACCATAAATAAATGTAAAGAACAAAAATAAAATTCATAAATTTTCAGACAACTCGTACATTTTATCACTCGACTTATCATCGTCATTAATCACAACATTCAAGCAGTGTTACGTGAGTTTTTTCAACCAACTGATTTTTTTTATTTTTTCAATTTGTTATTTACAACTTTGGTTTCCATCAAGTTGTCATTATCGACTCGGTCATACGCATCATCGTTGTATCATAACCCGGAGAATGACCCCGAGAAAATCGTGCAGAATTGGAAAAGGCTTTTTTCTGTCAATGATTCGTTCTTGTTTTTCATATTTTTTTTTGTTTGTTACTTTTTGTTTGGTTTGTCATTGTGTTTTGGTTTGAAAATTTTCAGTTCGTTACAAAATTGGTTTTTGGAATAAGAATAAAGGAATAAAATTTAGAAACACCATGAAACGTTATCGTAATAAGAGTCTCGGTAGTAAAACGCAAAGGGTAAATTCAGGTATCACTCGTGATTTGGCGTTGATGGGCACGCTAGCCGCTGTTGCTGGAGGCTGTGAAGAGGAAGACGCTGAAGGTTCACAGGGAACGTCCGAGCCCAATTTTGTCTCACAACGGTCTACCTCGCCCGAGTCCAAATTAAAATCACGAAAGGAACAGTTCCCCCAAAAGGTATACTCTAAACAACAACAAACAGCAGCTTAGGCATTATAGTTTTTCCACGATACTCTATCAATTGCGCTTCTTTTACATTTTTATTTACAATTTTGATTTGTGACTTCAACAAAATTCATATAGCACTGCTTGAATCAAACGTAATTGTTAAACCGTAACTTTGTCATAAATAAATCAACTAACCAAGTACGGTAAGTTTTGATTTGGTAGCTACAAATGTAAATAGAAAGACATTCATTGTTAAAAATCATGCAGCATTTTTGGATGAATAGATGGATAATGTTATTAATGCAAAATGTGATTTTCAGTTGGTACACGTGGGGGCATTAGAGGTACAGAATGTTAAGCGCGCAATTAATCGCTACGGAACGCTGCCAAAGGGAGCGCGGATTGGAGCGTATCTGGAATCGTTGCGACAAAGCGGGATGCCAAATCAGGAACAGCCAGCCGAGAGCGACGCGCCGGAGAGAGCGACGGAGAGTCAACCGCAGCAACGATCGCTGTCGCCACGACAAAACCAACTGCGAGGCCAGCCGGTGCAGATGACGCGCAGCAACTCGTCCAGCGGCGCGGTCGGCACGTACCAACCACCGAACTCACCTCGCACTCGAGCCATCTCCTCGCGAAAACCCACCGAAAATGTGCTACGCACTTTCCGCGCACCATCCACGACCACTTTCCGCACGGCGAGTCCGTCACGTGCTGTACAGCCTACCTTGGCTGACTTGGAGTTTCCTCCACCGCCTTCGGATCTGCCTCCGCCACCCTTGGAGACGTTTCCAGATATTTGTGAACCCCCACCGCCCCCCGTTTCTGTTTCGATCAACAATCGCAGCGTTACCTGTGCCGTTTCTCCTATTGGCAGACGCAAACAAACTAGATCGGAAAAGAAAAGCAAAGATGAGGTAAAATCTAGTGTTTCAAGTGTAAAATCATTTTTTCGTCTTTTTAGTTTTAAAATTAGTCGACATTTTATTTGAATAATTGTTAATGATTTGTTAAACTTTGATTGCAGAGTAAAGATGAGACTGAAGATGTTAGTAACGCAGAACCGTCTGTAAAAGAGGCAAGTTCTCGTTTCGGCGTGAATCTGCGCCGGCGGAGTCCTAAAATTGATTCGACAGGTCAGATATCTCCTCCTGACGAGGCGCCGCCGCCGCCTCCACCGCCTCTGAGTGATGACTTTGATATGTCCAATATGGAGGAGTCAGGTGCATTCGAATCCAAACCAGGCATGAAAGAGATGCTCGAGCTCAAACTTATCAATGAAATCAAGCAGAGTTGCGATCAAAAGTCAAACGCGAAGCGAAATAACGTCGCGAATAATGTGTCGTCTGGACCAGCCATGGATCCGGCTTCTCAATTGTTGTCTGAGCTTTGTGCAACTTTCACCCTAGAACCACGTAAGTCCATTTCCATTTTTTCAAATTCCAAAAATTGTAAATACAAATTTCAGTTGATTCATTGTATCTGATTTTGTTAAATTTTTTGCAGCGCCTCCAAAGAGCGAATACGCGATAGCAACTTTAAGTTGTGAAGGTAACGCAAACACGGTGCCATCTCCTTCGGGTGAAGGGTTGGTGAATTCAGGCGGAGGTGTTGGTTTCAAACTGAAAAAGGTAGACAAACGAGCAGCCCCTCAAAAGGAGCCTGAGGCAGCCGACAGCCAAATCATCGACTTCAAGGCACGACTGAGGAAAGTGGAACCAAACGAGCAAAGGAACCAGCGGGTGGAGGACAGTGGCGGCAGCACCGTCGACTCGTCACTAGCCTCAGACTCTGCAGCAGACAACGTTGATCAACAGGACGATAAGAGACGAAGTACTGGTAGTATCAGCAGTCTAAAAAAGCTCTGGGAAAACAAGGAAGCAAACGAGAAGGAACAACTCAGTCCAAAACTTGGTTCTAAGAAGGAAGGCGAGTCCACGACCGGCGACGAGTCTCCTGAAGATTACAGTGCCGCTTCCACGCGCAGCTCCGCTAGCAAGACCGAAGATAAACCCAAACCAGAGGTACCGGCCAAACCCAAGTCCACAAAAACTTTTGGCGGTTCGATCTACGCGACGCCAAACTGTAACAAGGCCCAGGCAGAGGAGTCCAGCGAACCCGCCAAGAGCGCCAAGCAGGGTGTTCTCGAGATCTCCACGGCGATTGAGAACAGTATCGTGAACCTGAAAGGCAGTGCGAGTATTGCTATGGCTAGTTGGTTGCAGCTTTCCGACAAGGTTGGCTTGCTACATGGCATGTGCGTCAACCTCACTGACAACGCGATTGCTCCGCAGTCGCGCTTTCAGTTCCGCGATTTGCTCGCTAGATTGGAACTGCAGGCGCGGCAGTTGCGCGTCGCTGGCACGAGGAATATCGCTGAGAACACGAGACTTTTGAGCGACGTGCAGAACACCATCAAGGACGTCACCAACATGGTCCAAAGGTAAAGCGCATTTTGAGTTTCGACTAATCGGCTGGTGAGTGAGTGTAGGTCGGTGCTTTTGGTTCTTCCATGAATGGGCTTTGGAGTTTTTGTCGGAATGAAAGTTTCCGGCTTGATTTTTGAGAAGTCCTGAGTTCAGTTGGTCTGAGCAACTTACGGAGATAGCGAGTTTGAGGAGATTGAGAGTTGTCTATTTATGAATGATGAGAGTTTTTGTATGTTGAAAATATCGTGTCAGAAAACATCATCCAAATATAAATTGTTTCCTATTTAGTAATTTTAGTGAGCTATCCAAGCTGAGTTTAAGATTTTGTAGGACATCGACGTGTGTTATCTTTTAAAAATTTAGAAAAAAAAACGGTCGATTAATTTATTGTCACTTTGAATGACAAATTTATTTATTCGAACAGATGCTTTCGGATGAGTTTTTATGTATGGGCAAAGATGATTGTTGATGGACTCACTATCTCTCGTACGAAATTGTTCCTTTTCGTTTTCTTTGATTTTGTTTCGTGATATTGCGGAGGAGGAAACTCTGAGGTGTTTGGAGGCAATGAAACACGGAATTGTGTAACTTTAACAAGAAAATACTTTTGAGCGACTTTCAATGAGATTATAGTAATATTTTTTGTGTGTTTGTCGTATACAACTAAAATACAATCGCGTAGCTTGGAAAGCAGAACAACGTGTAGCTTTGACTGAAAAGCGTATTTTTGTAATAGAATTTAAACGAGAAAAAAATACAAGTCTGCGAAGATCAATGGCGGACGGAAGTTCGATTGTACGACATTGGGTTGTTTGCGCTGCTTCTGAACAAATTTTGTTTTTGTAAATACTTGTATTATTTTGTACAAAGATTAAGTTTACGGGAACAAGTCTTGGATTCCCGGGTAATTTTATTTTTCTGCCGATTTTATTTCTTATTCACGGACATGTTTTATTCAGTCCTCGATGACTTTTTTATTTTACGTTTGTACATAATTGTTTTTTAATCAATTACAATTTTTTAATGATTAAACGTATTTTTGATTTTATATCTTTGAACTTTTTACTTGATATTTTAGGTTGTTTTTTGTCTAGTCTTTTTTATTGATTTTTCATAAACAATTATTGTTCAAGTGAGTAACGATTTCAAACGAAACAACTAAACTAATCAAAACTTTTAGACTGTCATACGAACGAATTTAGAAAAAACTGCGAAAATCAATGCAACAATGTGATGATTTATTGTGCAAATGCATTTGTAAATATTTCTCTTCTCCAAAGCCAAAATATATTTGTCCAGAACATGACCATAAAGAAAGTAACGTAACTCAGCCAACAAAAAAATGTGTGATTTTGAAGCTCGATATGACACTTTTTAAGAAACATCATTTGCTGGCCTATTTTTCTAACGCAACTTAGTCCGTCTGCAACAAAAAAACAGAACTTTTCTAGCTTACACTTTCAATAACAATTTTCAAGTTTGCCAAAAAATGAAAAGTGAACAAAATAATGATAACAAACAAATGTGATCGCTATTATCACAATCGAACTTCTGGCCGTCGTCACAACCTTTCAAATATTTAAATCAAACAGTTCAACAAGTAAAGAAGCAAGAGATAAAAAATTTGTATAGCACCCTTGACTTCAATCAAGTACGTTGATTAAAACGTTTGTTTGCGCACGCACCTTGATCCGCTCTTATAAAACATGGTGTATAGTATACAGATAAGAAATCAGGGCATTATTTTTTGATGGAACGATTAAAATACAATGTGTCCGACCACCAGCTCCTGCGTACCAGCTTTTATTTCGTGATTTCATGTCTCAAAACCATCTCTTGAACTATATCTAAGTCATTGTAGCAATGAAAAAAAAAAAATAAAAATAAATAAAAAAAGCGAACATATAGTGAAAAGTAAGAAAGATGAAAATTGACAAAGATGTATAACTGGTAAACTTCGACATCATCGACTGTTAAATACAAAACAATTTTTTGTAACTATCTAGATATTGCTATGCAAATAAACCATTATCATTCTTCGATTCATGAATGACATATATTATGCGCATATATACATGACAAAAGGTGCACTTGTTATTATGTATTATCATTATCAAATTAGAGCGATTGTTTAATTTTCGTATTTCCGTCAGTCAGTTGAACTCTTACTTGTTTGTCAAATTTGGAAATTTTTCTGGTTGAAAATTCAAACATTGCGATTTCAAAAATTTTATCATTTTTAATTATCGGGGAATATGAGCGATTTTTTGTACTTGTATACGAAAGAAGGGGAGAAATTAAGGAGAAAAAAAACGAGGCAAACCAGGAGGACGATCATGGTATATTACGTCCGCATTCTAGATATATTTCTTGCGAATGAAAGTTTTGCGATGAAGATTACTTGCTCTGTAAGTGTGCGTGTGTGTGAAACTCGGTTGTTCTGTTTTTTAGTTGAGTTTTGGTTTTGGTATCTCGCGTGAATAAACGTAGAAAAAGAAGTCTGTATGAATGCAGAGATAAAATGCAGTGCTCTTCCGAAACGTTTGACAGCATGATAGAAATGTTCCTTTTTTTCGTCGACAAAAGATTGTATGGTAAGACAGTAGATAGTCAACAAATGTCCATTTGATTCGCAGCTTTCGCAATCAATTTCGCGATGTCGATCAATGGTGATCAGTATTTTTCTAAAAAAATCTGCATTTAGAGGAACCATCACATTTCAAGTCACGCCGTAAATCAAACAGTACCCACGTTTCTCGACCAAAAGTAATGACAAAGGACGAAGAGGACAGTTTAAAACGTTGCCGAAAATAATGGAAATCAAAAACAGAAGTATTTTGAATAATTTTTCTACGAGTATGAGAAACGATGGGAGGGAGAAAACTGTGCTCAAAGGAAAACCAAAAATGACGAAACTGTTTTGTTTTGATCTTCTTTTATCTTTCAATTCTTCATTACCTATTAATTGTACATTTTTAATGAAGTAAGAAAGAAGTGAGAGAGAGAGATGAAGAATGGACGTGAAAATATCGAAGCTTTATATGATATGTATTATAGTAATCTTACAATTATTTATGTAACTATATTTATTTTCGAATTTCTCGATGTGAAATTTTCGACCCAACATCGATTGATCAACGTACTGAATTTTAATATTGCTTTATACATTTACTATAAGACTCGAAATATAAAAAAATCATTCACAAAGGTCAATGTGTTTTTGTAATTTTCTTACCCTAAAACTTTTTCACACCTTATTTCAAAGTGAGTAGTAATTTACAAGTTATTTGTTTATTTACAAGTCAATACAAAAAAACATTTACAGAAGAAAAAAAATATGTCGAATAAGTACGAAGTTGGTTTTATCTTTTTATGCTGATTCAATGGTTTCTTGCGTCCTAAAACAGTCACTGACAATTTTCCATTTGTCTCCAACAGCGGTTAAGAAGAAATTTTGGTTGAAAGCCTTGGTCGTTTTGCTGTCTTGGTTGTATTTTACCAGTCCACTTACTTTAACTATAAAAGACGTTGATACACCACAGCCTGAAACAGTATAGAACATTCATTTTATTCTTGTATCAACACTGGAAAGACGAAGTACACAAAATTATTACATTTTGAAGTTACATGTACAATAAAGTTTTTTTTCCTTAATCGTTCTGGTATACTAATCTTTTTAAATAGATCGCAAAATTCTGTTTCAAGTAATAAACACAATCTTTTTCTCAATCCTTTTAAATAAAAATAAGGAGAATCGTGGAAAATCGTTATGCTGCATTGTTCAAATAAGACACATAAGTTTGTTTAATTTACCATGAATTGGCTGGCAATCTAATGTTGTAATCGTATGATCTGTGGCTGGTAACTCGATCCAGAACTGCTGTATATTATCCTTTCCCTCTTTCCCGTTTCCGTTCCATATCAATGTAGCTGAGTCCATGTACATTTTACTTATCAACTGAAATGATCGTGGAATTATTTTAAAATTCATTTTCCAACGTCTTTTTGTATAGAAAAAAAATAACAACAAGAGCAAACAAATTATATTTATGCAGGATAATAAAGTAAATGTTCTTACATGTCTTTTTTTATCGAGGGAATTGTAATACAACTTGGTGAATTCCTCTGCAGCTCTACAAGCTTGGTCAACTTTTGCTTTGTATTCCTGAAGAAGTTTCCAAACAAATTTGATTAATACAAAACAATAAATAGTTCGTTTAAACAATAGCTTAAACAACTTTGAGGTTATGAACGTTAAACTTGTTAAATTTTTATATAAGTGATTTTATTTGACGATAAAAAAATAAGAAATTAAAAAACATAATCAAAAGAAGCAATTTTGAGTTGATTATAACCCTAACTCTTGTAACTACAGAAATAATCGTAAACAAAACGGAACCGGTTTCTTTGTTTTGATTATTGATATTTAACTTGAATAAAAATAGTTATTTTTACCTCGTCCATTTTACAGCTTATAGAAAACACCGTTAATACATAAACAGTGTACAAATGCAGCAATTTTTATGATTTTGCAAGCACAGCATCGGTCAGATTTTTGAAGTTATTATGAAACGCCTACTGCCACCTGCTGGAGAACAAAAGAAATAGCGCGAAATTTGAAAACGATATACATCAAAACACGCCCTTAAGTTCATCCGTCGTTTGTTATGCTCTAACCTCAAATTTTAAACAATACAAACTACAAACTCAGTGTCAAGTGTTTTTCTATAGTTTCATAATAATAATCATTTGTTATTTATAACAACAATGGACACAAGTGAAACTGAATTTTTGATAGAAGATAAAAGCCGGGTAAAGAATTTTACTATAAACTGTACAATTTTTCGTATTATTTCTATGTGATTCTAACATCATGCTTGTATTTTGACATTTGTTTAGAACAATTTTACTAAATAAATGATAATTTGTACTTTTCAGAGTGATATTAGAGATGAATTATCAAAAATGAGCTTTGAGGAATTACAACAGCTGAAGGAAAAAATAGGCACGAAGGCATACAATGCAACAATGTTTAAAAACAAAACGAGGAAAGATCCGAAAAAAATCAAAACAGAATTTAAGCGTGAAAACAAAAATCGTCCAGCAGAAATGAGTGCAAAAAAACCAGTTCCAAGATTTCGAGAAATTATCCCAATAAAAAAGAGTGCTCCTCGGGATCCTCGTTTTGATGCTTCTTGTGGGACCTTTAACGAAGATGCTTTTAAACATGCCTACAGTTTTATAACTGACGTTCAGAAGAATGATATAAAAAAATTACAAAAACTATTAAAAAAAACAGACGATCCAGAAGAAATGAGAAAAATTAAATTCCTCATTCAAAGATTAGAAAACAAATTGAGAGAAAAGGAAAGAAGAGAAGTGAAGGAAGAAAAAGAAAAAGAAGAGAAGAGACAAATCAAGGAGGCTTTGAAAATGGGCAAGAAACCTGTAATAATCAAAAAGTGTAAGTTCAAAATTGTATTTTTCGAATTATATGTTTAAAGGAATACACAAATTAACAGATAACATTTTTATTGGTGAGTTTGTATTGTTATTGTATTGTTATTTTGATTTTTCAGCCGAGAAGAAAATATTGGATTTGGTATCTCAGTACGAAGATCTAAAAAATTCTGGCAAACTGAAGAAACATATCAACAGGATTCGCAAGAAGAATATAAGCAAAGAAAGAAAAAGTTTATTAAGTTGAAAAATATTATTTCGATGTTACTAAGAAATTATGCAATATTTTGTTATACAAATTTCTTAAATAAATGAATGAATTCGATATAAATATTTTGTTAGAAATTATTACTATTATTACTTTCTTATTGCGTTAGCGTAAACTATTTGTGCTTCTTGTATTGTCCGTACTTTGCAGATGGCGCTAGTGAAAACTGTGTTTTGTATCTTTGTGATTCTCGACATCTGTCAAAACGCGCACATAAACAGCTGACGTTGTTTTTTAAAGCTTAAAATAATCAAACTACATGCAGATCATTGTTGATCAAGTCAGATTTGTATGTCATACCAAACAGACCATAACAATCAACTATCGAATAAGAAGTGACTAGTTTCTAATGTTGAAATAAGGTTGTTTAGAAAAAAATGCCAAAATGTCAACTTTGAACGGAACAAAACAGTCAATCAAGCGACTCGAATTGCCTATCAGCAAATTCAACGATGTTGCAATTCCTCACCATTTGGATCTTCTTAAAAAACATAAACATAACATAAACAAAGTTGGTACTCGAATACATTCTATTGTCATCAAGTGAATATCATTATTTTAAAGACTAAAGAAAAATGTTTACTTTTGCAGTTCAGATCATTGAGAGATTGGGATCAAGTGTACAAAGAACAGGTGAACGCATCGCGAATTGTGAAACAACTTAAACAGCTACTACACGATATGGATATTCTGAGGAGTCAAGTTCTTGATAACGATATTGCTGCCTTTGACAGACTGACAACCCAATCTAGAACAAGTACCATACAGGCAATAAAAGAATATCTGGGTATGATAAGATTATCCGTCGATAATCATGAAATCATGTCAACATTTCCGCCCTCATTTTCAAGTCGTCTTGAATTGATCATATCATTAAAATGATCCTTTTTGAATGTAAACATGTAAACTACAAAGTAAAAGTAATTTCGCATTATCCTTTCAGAGTTGGAGTTTCAATTGCCCCTTGTAAAACCGTCACCGGTAATCCAACAAGATGATTTTGAAGAGAATCCACTTGATGATGCGGCGATTCTTCAGTCACAACTTAGTGAAGATCAGGAAGAGCTGGAAAGACAACAGGCTTGTCTTCATGCTTGGAACAACTTGCACCAAGACTTGGAGCAGTTGCACCAATTATATGTTGATTTTAATCAAGTAGTTGCAGTACGTGAGAAGTTTTTTTTAACAATTTTTATGCATTTTTACATGATTATATTTTTTATTTACTACGGAATATTTTAACGGTTTTCAAGACAGATAACAATTATTTGCAATTTTAATTTTCATGATATGACTTTTTTTGTAACTTGTTTTATCTTGTTATTGTTTGCAAATTAATTTAAATATTTAAAACTTTAACATTTTAGGATCAAAAAGAAGACATAGAGAAAATAGAAAATAATGTTGAAGAGGCACAGGTTAATGTTCACGAAGGAAGGAGATTTTTACAAACCGCATTAAAGTACAAAAAAATGACTTATCCTGTTGCTGGAGCTGTGCTTGGTGCCTGTATGGGTGGTCCCATTGGGCTAATTGCTGGTATCAAACTAGGAGGTTTATCTGCTGCTTGTGGTGGAATTTTAGGTGTGTAATCTATACCATCTGTTATTAGAAAATTGTGCTGATTCAAATCTGAAATGTTGATAATCAGAGATGCAAAAAATTCCAACATTTGATGTGAAGTAGTCATTGAATGATGTAGGCGATAGTACTTGATTATTATAATGATAATGACGTTGACATTTGTGTCAATTGAATCCTCAATTTAACGGACACGAATCAATGATATCTGATATTGAATTATTAGCGTGACACAAAATTGTTGAACATATCAATTCCAAACGCTCGTCCGGTTTATGAATAAATTACACAGGGGCATTCAAATTGCACAAATGAAGACACTCAATGAGGGTTATTCAGACCAATCAATGCTTCATTGGGATATCATTATAATTCGATCGCATATTTTTTGAATCATAATGAAGATTGAATAATGTAAAATTACAGGTTTCACGAGTGGTCAGTTATTGAAAAACAAACAGATACGAGACTCGCAAACCGCAGAAGAAGTGGAGGAGCAAAAACCGCTGGACTCAAAATTGAAAAGCAGCTAAGTTTCGTGATATTGAATCGAAACATAAAAAACAGTGCCTCTGATATATAAAATTAGTTTATTGATATTTAAGTGTGTAAATACCGGTTGTCTCGTTTCTTAACATATCTTTGCAAGAGCTGTGATTGTATTAGTTTTTGGTCATAACAGAGTGTGATCATATTTTAAAATTATACAACATTGTGACAAAAAAGTTGTTTTGTATTTTTATGTTTTAAGATTCAATTTTGAAATTTGTTTGAATTGAAGTATCTTATTTTGATATAATTTCATAGAGTTTTCTCAATGATTTGATTTTGACCCTAAAAGACATGGGGCAAAAACTTCGTAATCAACGACAGAAAAATAATAATCTCCCATCAGGATTGAATTGGAGGCGTTCTCGCCGTCGTAGCTGTGAGGCAAATTACTGTAACTTTCCACATTCACGTTACAGTTGCTAGATATTAGAAGATCTGCTCCTGCGCCGAAAATAGGCCCAATACTGGAAAAAAAATAATAAACCAATAAATTAGTTATGATTATAATTTAAAAAACTATTATCTCCAAATATATAAAAAAAAGAACTGACTAAAGATTAGATTCTTACTCTGGATGATGGCAAATTGCAAAAGGCTTTTTGAGTATGTCGTACTTGGTTGGAGGCACGTCTTGATTATTTGCCAAAGTAAATAGGAAAGATTTCTCGGACGAAGAGTAGTGGCTTTTGGTATTTGCCTTCCCCCAAGGGACGTCACTAAATCCTCCACATATTTCTCCGCCCATGCCCTGAAGAAATTCGGATTAAGTTGTGAGTTCAATAATAATAATTAAATAGTGTTACAAAATAAGATACAATTTCGAACTCACTAGAACTATAACAAACGTTGGAGAAACATTGTCGCAGTGTCGATGAAACGCAGCTGCAGAATATCCATGTGTTGAAGCTCTAAAAAGAATCAAGGCAGTAAAATTGATTTGTAAATCAATGTTTCATTAACTTTTTTTAATTTTTGTTTCAGGTTTTGATTACCTGTAAACTAGTTTCCAAATTTGTTTAGGTACTCCGTACCACTGATTGAGTAAACGTTGATATCCCATTTTGTCTCTGGACAATAGTTGTGATCCAGAAAACAAGAACGGACTAACTCGTGGTTGTAGTCGTTTGTCAGCACAGACTTCTGAGTATTTACTAGGTAAAGCTGCAAATCTGTATCTGTAAGATAATTAAACGTTTTTTTTAATCAATTAATTTAATAATTAATTTTGATTACATAATTTCGTTAAAAGTTTATTACCTTTCTAAAGACATTTCAATTGGGACTGCTCCAGTGGGTTCTACTTCCTCTGCAAAGACCTGGCTATCGATTAAAAGTAGTCGAACATGATTGATCACACCAGCTAAGTGCTGACACACTCGAGCTCGTTCTTCTTCTGTCCAGTGTTGAGTAGGTTGAGTGACGCCAGCCTGAAAAAAACAACATTTAAGAAATGAGATTTTTTCAAATAAAAAGTAGTAAGCAAAATAAAATGAAAAACAAATAAAATTACTAGAAATAATAAAACACAACTTTATCGATTCTAATTTTATATAAATGTCTACTTATTAAAATAAAAAAAAATAGAAACATTTACAAAAACATTACTTGATGTTTTGCCCAGTTGAGAACTGCTCGCCAAACATCCTCTTCTTCAAGGCCCAAATAATCCGATGAAATAAGTTTTACAAGAGCGTCCTTAGGTAGATGAGAAAACGCAGATGTTTTCACAGTGTCCACTGCGTTTTCTTCGATGAAAGCAAAACATCTCTCTATAAACGACGAACAAGCTCCTTCACCTCCTGAAAACGTTTGAACAAAATTAATTTGAATTTTCGTGTTTTTTTATTTTATACAAATTTCGTTACGTTAAGTTGGCAACACTGATGCGAACTCACGACCACTTCGCGGCATAGCGTGATCGCGTCATATTTGAAAACAAACAACAAATTTGAGACATTTAGTTTGTGCCAAAAACAATAACAAGATGTCGTACAAAGGACCACAGAAGGTGCAAAAGGTGATGGTGCAGCCCATCAACTTGATCTTCCGATACCTGCAAAACCGTTCCCGAGTGCAAGTTTGGCTGTTTGAGAACATAACCCTACGAATTGAGGGTCACATCGTCGGCTTCGACGAGTACATGAACCTGGTGCTGGATGACGCGGAGGAATACCACGTGAAGACGGATACTCGCAAACCCCTTGGACGGATCATGCTCAAAGGCGACAATATCACTCTGATTCAGAACACCAACCCTAGCGGCAACTGAGGACGCAACCTAACCTACGAGCCGGCGATCAGCGTGTTGTTGTCAACATGATCGACGTTTCCGTCGCTGTTTTGTGCCTCGACTGTCAATCTACATTTTTGTCAGGACACTCGGCAATTTAGTTTAATGGAGAATGTGTCATTTATCGACGTCATCAAAATGATTGTTTGGTTCTGTTCGCGAGACTTACGATTTCATTGTAATGATGTTTTGCAAACTAAATAATTTGTGTATATTGTATGAGAGTTGTAATATTATGGAAATTACATGCAGATTTTCTTACTGAATTTGTGAGTTTTTCATTTTGTGATTTTCATAAACCATCCATGACAAAAATAACATTTTTTATAATTAAAACATAATAATTATTATTTTAAATACAAGTTTAAAGGAATAATAAAAAAGTTAGATTATAAAGCTGCACGTTTTTCAATTAAAAATGGTTGTTGATATTTGATTTTGCTGAATTGCGAATTGATTGTGTTTTAATTTTTGTTTGAAGAAATGTTTTGAAATTGAAGTTTCACTGCATTTTAAATTTGCTTTGTGTTGGAGAAAAGTCTGTCTTTCTAGGTGTGATTAAGTGAGAGAATAACACAGTTAAGAAGTGTTTTGAAGCCGCAAGGTGTAAAGAAATTTACAGCAGGGAGAGAAGAAGACAGGACGTTTTGTGCTTCATGCAATGTCACATGAATTTGATCACGAAGCCCTCGTGAAACATACGTCGCAAAAGATGAATGTAACGAAGATAATTATTTGTACTTGCCTGGCACTCTGTCCTGCGCCTGGAGTGCTGCCGTGAGAAGGGCGCACGCATTATCCGGACTTAGGGTCGCGGATACGTGTTCCTCGCAGCTTCTCCACAGTTCTTCAATGCCTAATTCATGCGCCAGACCCAGCATTTCGAAAATTCCGCTGTCTTGCAACATAATCTACGACGTAATTTCAAATACTCGTTAATTTTCACTGTCAACGTTAAATTAAAATTTTTCTGCAAAAAAATGTTCAAGGTGGTCGTTTCAATGATTAAAAAAATTTTTTTGGCCAATTCGAAATTAAATACCATGAACTATAATACCATAATAGTTCAAAAAAAAAATTCGGAGCATTTAATTAAAATATTGAAACGAAAATTGGGTCCAACTGTTTATTTGGTCATATGAAAAAGTGTAATATTGTGAGACTTGTAAAAATGTCCGAGAATTCTTCTAAGAAAAATTTTTGATCAAAATTAATAAAAGCCGTAATTCTTTTTTCTTTCTTTAAATCTTACAAATATAAATTCTTAAAAAAATAACTTTCTTTAAATCAACTTTTACAGACGAATCTTGTATAATTTCAGGAAACGTAACAATGCTCTACGATAACATAATTTTAGCTTAATTGTATCAAAAGGTTGTCTGCGGTTTGGCTGATGTATGAATGCGGTCGTTGTATCGCCGCTTTTCAGCAGTTAATGCGTTTCTATTGTAATATTGATCGCATGATCGTTACAGAATACTGCACTCCAGTTATTTATGAAACGTGCAAAATCGTCAAAATGTAATTCCAACTTTGTCAAACTGACAAAACTGCAATCAGATTACTTAATTATTTTTTAAAGAAAAGTTTTTACACTATAACATTTCTTTTATATCCGCAAATTTGAAATGAAATTCTATTTTGTTTGCTAACATCAAAATAATTTTTTCATGTGAAAAATTATTTTTTTTTCAATTAGTAAAATTTGTTCTTGAAAATGTATCTTTTCATTTATGAAATTCATTTTAAAACACGTACCTCACTGGTATAGATGTAGTGCAAAACTTGTCTAAATGTGTCAGGATGAGCATGAGGCAATCTCACAGTCGTTGGATTTCCAGACGTACCGATTCGCTTGGTAGCAGTGAAGTTTTTACATCTGCGAAATTCCATATTCATTGTTAGACTTTAGTCGAAAAAAAAAGAATTCGATCCATTGGATCCATTGAATAAAAATGTGTGTCATCTTTTATTTTCCAAATATGAAACTTTTGCTGGAATCTTGTTTTGTCCCAGCAATTTCAATAAACCTTTGTCGCTGCGCCCTACATAACTTTTAAAGCTTGAATAATTACATTCAATAATAAAAATAGAACAATGTGTTTTTCATAAAGGCAGGCTTTTCAAACCACAGCCTCATTGAATAACTTTTCAATTATCATTATTTTGATAAAAATTATAAAAAAGCTAGAAAAAAAATATTTTTTTGGTGCTTCAAGTTGCGAACGTGAAAAGTTCAAGTTCAAGTGAGAAAAAAGTGTGTTTTGTATATAATAAATCTGGATGCTCAAGGAGTTGAGTGGATCTGAAAATGGATCTAGAAAATAAAATTTCTCCTGAATGAGCGGAAATAAAAGCTAGCGGATCGTGTATGAAGGAAATGAAGCATCTGCGAACACACAGCGTCGAAGCCGAAAAACGCGTTTCGACGCGGGAGCAAAGCGAATGAAAATTGCGACATGTTTGTGCGTTTGACAAAGACCCGAGCGGCTGAAAAACCTTGACAATTTATAACGCGGAAAGCCGGGCACCGTTCTGCGCTGCGAAAAACGTTTCGAAAACTCAAGGCATGCATACTTTTAAAACGTATCACGAGCGGCGTTTTCTCCAGTGCTGCCTCGGCATCAAAGTGAAGTCTCTTCCATTTGCGTTTGGCCCGCAACGCTCGTGCCCTTTAACACATTTCTTTTGATTCGACGTGCGCCGTCTTTTACGCAGCTCGACACACATTCAATGGCATTTTTTTCTGCAACCTTTGCGCGCCCCGATGTCATAACGACCACCCCCTCTTTCCCCCACTCACAAATCTTTCACAAGCTTAACTTTCGAGGGTGCTTAATCACCTTATTAGAATTACAATGCGACTATTTTTTTCGTCAAAGTCAAGAAACAGAGAAAAACTTGAACCAAAAGAAAAACACAGTTTGTGCTTTGCACTGCGTTTGTACTTGATAGATTAATAGCTTTGGGAAAAGTTTTTTTTTCAGGTAAAAAAATGTCGGCAGAAAAAAAAACGACGGGAGATATAAATTGGCTGTCGAAGTTTTAATTGAGTTTTGAGAAGGTGAAACGATTGTTTGTAGTTGTTATTAATGCAAATGTAATATTTTGTTGATTGATGCGAGAAAATGAGTTTTGATATGAACAAAAATTGGGGTTTGTGATAGACGGATAGACAAATGAGAGGCATATTGATTTTGAAGTATGTGCACATCTGGATGAACAAGAGAAGTTAAATGCGTGTTTACGATTCATTGCAAACATTCGTCACTGTATTGCGAAAATATGCTTTTAACGAGCGTAACGAGCTCGGGGACGAAATTGACCAATCTTGACGTGTGTACGTGCGCGAACGTGGAGGAAAACGCATCATTACGGACGAGTGATATTTATCAGATCTGCCATATAATATATTCAGGGTGTCCACTCGGCTGGGAATAACTGGAATTCTGATGTACTCGGGGAATTACATCGGAGGGAACATCCGGCTGTCTTGAAATGCCAATTTTTCAACCCCCGCAGGGTCAACTGGCGTTCCCCTCATCGTTTATTTATTGCTCCATTTCAATTTGTTAATCAGAAATAAAATTTCGATGCAAATTTGTAATTGTGAAATTGTACTTGGAAAAGTACTTGTGGTCGGGTTTGGAAAAAGTGGATTCTTTGACCTCATTGAGGTCGGTGACAATGACAGAGTCGCCACAAAGTCCGCCGTTCTTTGAGGAGCATCAAAACAACAAGCTCTCTTGGAATAATTTTATGGAATACGGCTGCGACTAGTATATTGCTGCTTTCAAAACTGACAACGTCGTTTGGAATCGCTTCTCAACATCAAAGAGAACAACTTTCAGGGCACACACAGCTACTGTCATGCGTTGTAATTACTCAAGTAAAGGCGAAAGTGCGTAATTACGCGAGTTTCCTTGTCGCTACTGTTCTGCGCCTTTCAATTATACACGTCTCAGACGTTTTCTCTATCTGGCTTGCATGCAAATGTTATCTCAGTACTTGTCCTAATCAAATATAATACCTCTTGCTTTAAAATTTTCAGATCTTTCAATTCTTTCAAACCAAGATGAAAATTGTTGTTATGAAATGAAATAGAAAAACAGTGTAGTTTTTGAAATTAAAAAACAAAAATCTGTTAGTCTAACCCGGTTGATTCATCAGTTGATAACTTTTTTCTGACATGTTATCAGAATTGGATTTAAAATGCGTGAAAATTATATAACATAAATTACAAAAAAAATGAAAGTTGTTAAGACACAAGGTGAGATTGATGTGTGTGCGTGTTATCATAAATTAATAAACTGATAAATTGTTTTCCAAGATCATCGTTGCTGTAAACTGAAACAATCGATTTAGTAATAAGACGATCAAACTTGGAGTAAGTTGGATTTTTCAATTCCAAAAATTTCAATTAAACATTTCTGAAATGGATTCCAAAAGAGAATCTCAGTTATCTAACTCTTTAGCTACAAAACGGTATGTTACTTTTAGAGTACATAACATCAGTTGATTATATATTAAGCAATTTGTTTACAATTAAAGTTTGTTTTATTTTTAAAAGTCAAAAACTGTCAGCGGAAAAATCTTTAGATGATGATGATCATGATTTTATGAGTAAAAGAATAGAAGACGAAGTCGAATGTTCTATGCCTGGAGAAAAAAAAGAATATTTTATGGGGATTGCGACTCTGTAAGGGATGATGGGCGACGCTCGAAAAATTCGAGACGGAGCTTGTATTGTAAACAAGGAAAATATTATTGTTAGTATAGGCACTTCAGGAAAAGAAAATTGGGATGGTAATTATCTTCACCATATGAACATATTGTATTCATTGTAATTTTTGAAGCGGCAAGTTGTTATAAATTTAAATGTAGAAAGTTATTAATTTTTTAAATATGTGATTATTCATAAATGCTTTTTTCATTGAATTCCTAGTTGATTTTGCAATAGAACTTTTTTAATTTTAACTGATTCAAATTAGTTGGTGTTAAATTGTTTGGAATAATGATCCGCCCCTAAATACAACTTGATAAACAGTTAGTAAACTTAACACTTAAAATTTCATCTAGAATGCCGTGCTGTGATTGATGCGATATTGCACACGTCTTGCAGTCTGAAAGAGTGTGCTGTTTATACAACACAGTTTCCTTGCAACGAATGTGCAAAATTCATTCTTCAGTCAGGAATCAAATCAATCTATTATATTGTGAGCTCATCGAGTGTTTCACAAAAGGCTTCAATGAGAATGTTTAAGGAAGCTAACATAAAACCTGAGTATGAATTTTATAATGATGAAACATATATTGCAAAAAATCCTCTGTTTATATTCTTAGGCTTTTGTACGATTTTATGTACATATTTTTTACAGACAATACTTGCCAAAAAGGAAAATCACTAAGTCTGGAGATGAAGAGTTCGAAAATTTGAAATGGGATAGTCTTTTTATGGGTATTGCATTTTTGTCAAGATGGGAAAGTGAAGACCAGGACACCCAAGTTGGAGCTTGTATTGCAAAATACGATGAACGAACTGATGAAAAAGAAATCGAGAAATCTATTCCGACGATTTTAGTCGGAGTAGGGTGTAACCAAATGCCTAGACCCTGCAAAGGTCAACTTCCTTGGCGTAAAGTAAAAAGTGTTGATAACCCATTAGACTCCAAACAATTTTACGGTAACCTTGTATATTGCTTTTATCGTTCGAACATTGAATAACTGAAATGCGTAATAACTTATTTAATTCAATCATTTAGTGTGTCACGCTGAGATGAATGCAATAATAAACCGAAATTCTCAAGATTTGAAAGGGTGTACTATGTATACAACGTTGTTTCCTTGTAGCCATTGTGCTAAACTTATTGCTCAGTCAGGAATTAAATATGTTGTTTATGGTTCTACTAAGAAAAAGAAACATAAGTCAGATGAAGAAGATGAAAGAAGATCCAAATCGACGTTGGAAAATGCTGGAATTAAATACACCCAGAACAACAAACGTTGTTATAAAGTTGAAACTTTCTAATTATACAACATGTTGTGTAATGTGAGTTGTAATGTGTAAAAACATTATTAATTCTTTTAAATCATTATACTAATTAACAGTTTGGGGTTGTGGGGTTGTGAGTTGTGGAGCTTGGGTCATGGATTGTTTGTAATTCGCTAATTACAAAAATAAATGTATCAGTATACCTATAGATCAGTGCAGGGTATTGGATTCAACTGTTTTTAAACTTTTTTTAAATTGAAAAAAAAACAAATTTTCTAATGGAGCAACTTTTTTACCTTAATTTTTCGCAGCGACGCTATCATCTAACTTTAATTATGTAAGTAACATTTTTAGTTTATATTTTCGATCGCAAGGGTGGTCTTTGAAAATACAGTTTCAGAGTTGTTGTTGAAGGATAAATTGATATGTTCATCATGACAATTGTGTAGCCTGACGTTTTGATTTACCATTCAGTTTGTAATTTAATTAGAGTGAATAGTGTGGACTTAAATGCTCGCACAATGAAAGTAACACTACAGTGTTATGTGCACGGTAATTTATTATAATTAGCAATATATATACAAGCAGGCCTGATCACGTGGGTGGTGTTTGGAGCAGGCACGAAAATAGGATTTGGCGTATTGTCCGACCTGTCAAGAGCATGCAACGTATCATTTGCGGATATTCAAGGCAGAGTCAAGGGTTCGCCTTTGTCAAAAGGGGTTTCCTCGTTTTTGGTTCTCATAATTGGCTGCTGTGCTGCAAGTCGGCTCTAAATAAAGTCGATTTCTCGCCATCCCGCTAATTAGCATATCTTGTTGGCATTTGCCAAGAGTCCTTGTGTGCACTGGATAATTGAAAACCCCGCAATCCCATTTGAAATCGGACGCCGATTATAACGCCCGCCATATCGCATCAAAAGAATCAATTACCGTGCCGCGACCACCGTCTTAGATCAATTCTTTTATTTCTTCTTCTTTTCTGCCATTTAACAACACAACGTAAATTGTAATCGAAATTCAACGATTCGAGAAATTTATCGTTCAGTGTAATTTTGTACTTTTTTGAATAAGTAAAAAAGGTTGACAGGGAGAAGGAAATTCGAGCACAGTGAGTTTATTAGAAAAGTGACACGTTAAGGTCGTTTATAAAGCTGTAGAAATTCGATTACAAACCTCGCTTGAAGTATGATCCTGTGTGCGTAAATTGGGGTTTCTTCTCTTCCAAGGAGGAAAACGATGTCGGCGGAATCTTTATCCTCGGATAGTCTGGCCATATCTTCGAGAAAGCGCCTGACACGAGCCAGGGCAGCCTCCCCTGAGACCATTCCGGCTCCCGTGGCTGCGCTCACCGACACGACTCGGCTTCCCATTCGGCTTTTCTTCTTCATCGGCAAAAAGGAATGTTGCATTATTTATAAGCCCATTTTTCACTATCTGTCCACATTAAATGTATTTCAATGATAAGCGAATAATTGGCCTTTAGAACAAGCCCTGTCATCCACCAATCCTCTTATTTTTCAATTTGAACAATCTCGTTACAATTTTTTTTTTTTCGAAATTTGAGTATTATATGTTAATAAAAGTTACCACTTTGTAAAACATGGAACTCTATAGCCATGGTTTGTTAAAGCTTGATGATTATAATTAATGATTCATGGTTGTGAATTGTTGGCTGGGCAATTTCATTATCGGTTCGCAATAAATTTTAATGTATGAAAATATTTAATGATTTGATATAACCGAGTTCACATTTGCAGCTCATGGGAATCCAGTTTTGATGTTAAAAATAATAATTGATTTCACTGCATTATCACGGAGGTTTAGTGTCAACTAATCCCAAATTCAAACGCAGGATTACGGGGTCAACCGCGATTCAAATTCACGTCTGCATTCTGACGTATTTGATTATGTTAAGTGTTCACTAGTGTGTTCATGTCACTATACGAGATCGAAAAGCCATGTTTTCATTTCATATTAAAATTGAATTTTCATTGAAATTCATACTTTTAGTTTCACTCTCTAACGTTTATCTTGCATTTTAATTTTTATGCAATTTTAGTTTTTTTATTATTTTTTTAGCTCTCAATCCTTTAGATCAGTCTATGCATTTAATTCAAGGTTTCAAATCACCTTTTTTTAAATTTTGATTACTCTAAATTCTTTCATTTTAACTTTTTGCAAAAAATATTTTTTTGAAGAAAACGAGACTATTGTAATATTGTATTATGATTTCTGGCGTTTCTAGGGGAACAGCAATGAATAATAATTATAAAAAAAGGCAGTCACGAAAATTTAGTTGGTGGTACCAAACTTAGTTGCATATTCAGTTTTAATATAAAATGCAATGACACTTCTTATCGTTCGATCGAAATTGTTTAACGAAAATGTGAAAAAAGGGTGAGTTATATTTCTGTCTAAACCAAGCCAAACGGATCGTCAGCATTTAGCAAAACCCGATTACACAATTGGAGCAGATTGAATGTTCGAGCATGCCGGGCGAAGTCACGTACAGTCGAAACATTTGTTGCAATGTAGCAGCCCAGTCACAATCAATAGCTTCAAAGACAGATCATGCATGCTGCAACGCCGATACTAATTTGTTTACGAACTTGAACAGGTAATAATTCGAATAATCGCCAGCTACCGCCATTAAACAGAATACCGATACGCGCAGATCTGCATAATTTTGCATTGAACGTGCGCCGATCTGTCGAAAATGCCAAGTACGTAAAAAAATGCAGGTCGATCGATCGGTCTGTGATTTGAATAATAGAACCTAAACACTGGTTGAAAAAATGCTCACGTAGGAAAGCGTCTTTTTCTTGCTCGTGGGGAGGGAAAATGTGCGAACGTGCGGCGGAATAAAAAAAAAAGGGTTAGAGCGGACGTGCATGCGGACACCGCGCACAATGGACGTGTTCGGATGCTGCAAAACCGAACTAATTAAAATCGAATCAAGCTGTCGGTTCGCACGAATCAAATATTAATCGCGTAATTAGCGTCGATTGTGCTTTAATTGGTTGGCGGTGCAACAAAATTTTTTCTCATCCCGCTATTAAATTCGCATTTGCAATATTCGACGCACAAAAATAGGACCATCAGCAGCTTAGCTTTTTATACACCGCGAACTAATTCGTAAGTTTCCCGCAGACTGCTTCCAATCGTTTTCTTACCCCGGAAACTCGGATGCTGAAACCGTTCAGATGCGTCTGATTAGGTGGTGGTCCATGCTCGACTATGTTTATCGTCACAGACGGCTTTTGACAGAAGCAAACGACACGTGTTGGATTCACTTGCGACTTATTTGCCGACTACACCTGTAAGGTATGCGCGTCGCTGCCACGCACTGGACCCAAACTCAGATGGGCCTTGTCTCGCGGCAGATCATTCGCCGAACGCTGTTGCCAGCTCCTCTGCGATCTCAGGTGTCGGCAGATTTATGGCACATCAGTCCCTTTTCTGCCTTAGTTTCGTTCGCAGATTGAGATATTTTTAAATGGATATTTATTTCGCACACCAACTGCTCCGGCACAATGAGGTTTTAGGTCTGATTTAGTAACACCCGTGGTTTACGTGATAAATTTCTGTCGCTGTTGATGAATTATAAAAATAAGGGCTCCGGCGGTGCCAGCCTCCGCTCTCGCAAACCGCAATTGAGAATTACGTTCGGTTCAATCTAACTGTTGTGACGAGTTTCGATAAACTTTTCCTACTATTTTATTTGCATTAGAGATAATGTATATAAACATATATGTACATAAACAATAATTATGAATAATTGAAAGAAAATTATTTAAAAAATTTTTTTTGTAACTTCTGAACTACAAGTAAAATTGGTTTCGTTTTGGAAATTATCTCTGAACATATTTTTGTTTGAACATTAATTTGATTATTTTATTTATTTATAAACTTGATATTGTTATTATTTAACATTCGCTGGTAAAACAGATTTATTTTATCAATACTCGAATCTATCGATTGGCGATAAACTGTGTTTGAGTTGCAAAAATTACAAACATTTGAATCAAGATAAATTTGTTTCTGATAAAATGATGGTATTATTTGATCTGAAGTACGTTTGATGCATTTGATTTGTACAGTAAAGTACGTAAATTATTTATCAGAGACAAGTGTTGAGATAAGTGCATGTCGTACGTGTATAGGACGGGCGCACGTATAATGTAACGAAAATTGAACGTGGCGAGAGAGGTCCGAGTGGTATTACAATGGCAGAAAATGCGTCCGAAAAATGTGATTATTCTGTCGTATTGATCGACGTCTCTCAGGCAAAATGGTTGTAAATTGGCGAATCTGAGCAAACCCGAGCAAAGAGTGTCTGACAGTAATTATCTTTTAATGGCTCTTAAGAAACAGAGACCCGCCGATTTGCATTAGCACCTTGTTCGGTGTAAAATGAGTGCATCAAGACTCAGTATTGTATTAGTACGAAAAGAGGGATGCAGAAAAAAAAATTTAATTGCGAATTTCCACCGTTGTTATTTCGTCTTCTCAATGAATAAATGGCCAACGGCGGGCTAAAATTATACAGCAATTAGTCTAAAGGAATTTCATTGTGTGTACGAAGGAAGTGATTTTCGCAAATATTCGCAAACCTTCTTTTTACAAGCTGCATTAACATTTTTTCGTTTCAGAATTACATTCTTGTCCCTCATATTTCTTTCAACTTTGGTATAAAAGTTTCGGAGAAAGGCGATTCGGTCACAAAACAACCCTAAAGTTGAGCCGACCGTGGGCGCACCCTTATCAAGTCGTTTGATAAGGTTAAAAACTTATCGGTATTCATAGCGTGTACTTCCATCCTGACTAATTCCCGTTCAAGGATTAGACTGCAAATTTATTTGTACAACTACATGTAAATGATGGCGAATGTCTACTTTGAAATGGTCAAAAACTGTTATGACGTTATAGGGTGTAATGCAAATCAATAAATTTTTCGCAAATATTATACTGTAATAAATAAAAGGATCTTTTTATTTTTGGTCACTTTGTTGAACGTAGACTGCCATAATAAAGCAACGTCAAATGGAATCGAACTTGTGCTTTTAATTAAAATCTAAAATTAAAATTGGCCAGCAGTATTTAATCCGGCAGAAAACAGTCAGTTCAAGCTGTTTTTATGTCTCGTTTGTTTGTTTTGACATAGTTAGTTACAGATAGTAACAAAAAATGTTCCAGCTCGTACATTTTGCAGTAAGATTGATATTTTAAACGAATCGATGAACATGAGACAAATGTGATTCGTTCGTTGGACGTTTACACTGGCGCGAATGCGAAATTTCAATTACGCCGCAGCCGCAATGCGCGCAACTCGATTATCAAGGCGAGCTTGATTAACGATTCAATTGTTATAACAAACGAGTTACAAAGCTAACTTTCCATCCGAGTGTGGATACATATAATAAAACCTTGTTATACAATATGATCACGAAACCTTTCCACGTTGGTGCTTTTTGTGCCATCAAAATAATCCATTTAATTAAAACGTTTCAAAAACAAAAGTAAATAAATGAATTCAATGATTCTTTTTGTTGATAATTGTTCAATCTGGTACACGTGGTCCGAAAATTATCTTATTTATTCGAACGATAAATATCGCATATTTCGCTAACCCCCGTGAAGATAAATCAAAATATCAAAGATCTCGTAAAATACTATTTTTCTTGAAATAATCGACACTCATAACAATGTTTTTATTTTGAAAATAATTTTGGATGACAAACAATTAAAAAAAGTCTATTATTTATTAATTATAATGATTTGCAATTCGTTACGTGACATTGCATTTTTGAGTACAAAAGTCCACTTCACGACCAAGAAAGTGGATATCGATAATACGTGGCAGATTGATCTTGATCTAATTTGATTAGGTCTGAGATTTCGCGGCAGTATAAATTTATAAACAAAATCAGTGCAGCATTCGCGTTCATTGATAATTTGAATTTTGATGGACGAGTCGTAGAGTGAGAATAACGCAAAATGAAAATTTATTTTGCAAGTGCCGTGTTTGTGGTGTGCTTCTTCAGCGGCGTTACAGGTATTTACCAATCGCGATGAAAATTAAATAAGTTAATTAATTTGTAAAAGTTGTGGAACAATAATTTTTCAATGCGCATTACAGGACGCTACATTGATGACGTCGCCGTCAAGTCTGTAGAACGAACCGACTCCTCAGAATTGTGGCAAGCAATTTTTAAGAAACATAAAGAGAACCAACTGCGATCAGCTTTAAATCGCAAGGAGACGACTCCCAAATGGTGGCAATATACCCACCCAGCTGGTTCTACATCAAAAGGTACAAAGACGACGACACCAATATGGTGGCAATATACTAAGCCTCCCAAAAAACCTTCCACAACAAAAAGTCCTTCAAAGCGTCCTTCAAAGAGCACAACACCAATATGGTGGCAATACACGACTAAGCCATCAACGGGAAGTCACTTCACAACCAAAAAACATTCATCTTTAGGTAAAATTTTCTTGAAATTGCGACAGAAATGAAAACATTCAACAGAGGGATCTTCTTCATTTGCAGCTTCTTGCATTTGAAGTGTCGAATGATTTTCTAATGATTATCGTCATTTAACGATTCATTAAATTCATTCATTCATTCTATTCATTAAAAGCATGTAATTCTAAATCGGAAAACATTAATTCTCAAACGTAATCAAATGATTTTTCAGATGATTCAAATTCATTGGGCGATGTACCTTGTTGTGGATCCTCCGATTCATCAGAGGGATCTTCGTCTAACTCATTAAGTGACAGTTCTTCTGGTTCTTTGGGTGATTCATCATCTGATTCAGGATCTTCTGGTTCTTCAGGCGACTCATCTGCTTCCGGATCTTCTGGTTCGTCAGGTGATTCATCATCTGGTTCAGGATCTTCTGGTTCTTCAGGTGACTCATCATCTGGTTCAGGATCTTCTGGTTCTTCAGTTGACTCATCATCTGGTTCAGGATCTTCTGGTTCTTCAGTGACTCATCATCTGGTTCAGGATCTTCTGGTTCTTCAGGTGACTCATCATCTGGTTCAGGATCTTCTGGTTCTTCAGTTGACTCATCATCTGGTTCAGGATCTTCTGGTTCTTCAGGTGACTCATCATCTGGTTCAGGATCTTCTGGTTCTTCAAGTGACTCATCTGATTCAGGATCTTCTGGTTCTTCAGGTGACTCATCATCTGATTCAGGATCTTCTGGTTCTTCAGGTGACTCATCATCTGGTTCAGGATCTTCTGACTCTTCAGAAGGATCTTCTCAATCGGACTCTTCCTCCGACTCATCAAGTGGCAGTTCTGACTCATCGAATTCGTCATCTGACTCATCAAGTGATAGTTCATCTGAGTCTTCTAATGATTCCTCATCATCTTCTTCAAGTTCTTCTGAATCGTCATCGTCTGAATCAAGTTCGTCTGAATCATCATCTTCTGAATCAAGTTCTGAATCTGAACAATCGAGAGATGCAGGAGATAACAAAACTAAGTCAGGTAATATTTCACTCAAGGTTTCCAACTCAATTCATCTTAAGAATTCTGTCAACACATTGAAACAAGTTTTTATAATGAAATGAAATCACATTTTATGAAATTTTAATGTACATTGTTGTTGATATTTGTTGTTTGAAATGAAATAAATTTTTGACATAAAAATATACCAACGTTTTATAAAAACCTTGCGAGACATCCAAGACCCTTCACAAGTGTAGATAAAACTATAAGAAAACTGCAAGGACTTTGATGAGAAGAACTTCCGTTCTCGAAGAAAAGGTCAGATTTAGAAAACGCAATTTGCGTTTTGTGTGACAATTTTTTGTAATTACACTAGTAACTTGACGTTCTCGTGGACACGTCTCAAAACGCAATCGTTATCGCGCACAGACGTGCTTTCGTTAATAAATTAATCCCCTTAGCTTTTTGCGCGGAAAGCGTGCTCGCAACTGGCTGTGGTACGAAGCGTCCTTCCGGTGCGTAATGAATGTTGGTTTTCAAAGAAAAAAATATTAATTCTCACTCATAGAAAGGTCGCGCATTTCAAAGCCCACTGGCTGCCTTGCAAGTAGAAAAGCGCAAAAGGCCGCTGCAAAAAATAGCTTTGAAACTTCAGCGTGTAATCCTTTGACGCGCGCGTGCTTCGAGGCAGCGGCGTCATCGCTACGTGCCCAGGCGATAACGATAATAACGCGATTGATATTCACCTTCCATAATTTAACTCGTCGAAATCACACACGCCACCTTATATCTACTAGACCTTTCTCAGCTTTACTCTTTTATCTCCTAAAATTAATTTAAGAACCGTCTGTATGTTCAAAACTTTGACTTATGACACGATTTCTTTGAATGTACAGAACTTTTGATTCAAATATGTTTCCAAAAATTTTTAATTTTTTTCCATCACATTTTTTGAATTAACTTAATATTCAACACTTATCATGAATAATTATAATAAATGATTTCTATTGCAAACATAAATGAAGCATGTTTTTTGTGTTTTCTTTCATTTGAACCCAATCATTATCAATCGTCAAATTTCCGGCTCGCTGAAGAGTGCAAAAACTTATCGAAGGCTAATTTGTGTTTGACTTCTCGTTAGTGTTCCTTGGCATCGTCGAGCTTTCCGTTCTTATACATTTTTTTACGCTGTTTTTTGTTATTCCTGGCCTCTCTGTCTTTTACAGTCTGAAAAGCTCTGTTCTGCCAAAAGTTCATGCTCCTCAAGAGGAGCGCCTTTGTCTTCTGCAATTTTTTTACGGTGGGTAAACAAGTGAAAGAAGGAGAAACAGATTGTGAGAGAAAAAGAGGGAGTGAAAATTTTTGCACGTACACAGGAAAAATCGGCGCAAGAGACTCTGATTCGCGGTAGCACAAAGCACACGGTGCTTCAATGACGCGGAAATTTATACGCGTCATAAAGCTCACCGGGTGCCCGCTGCATAATTTCAATATTTGCAAGAACTCATTGCAAAATGGGACGAGCAACCAGAGGTGAAAAATATTTTGCGTTTCATCTTTTGATTCCGCGGAACATGTGCTTTTAAAATCTTGTATTCTGGAATATTTATTTTCTTCTATCCTTCTTCGACATTCTGTTTCTTTCTTTTCCTTCTCTCTTTTTTGTAAAAAAACTAACGTTTACTTAGACCAGACTTAGGCGTGCACACCCATTTAAGTATATTCTTATCGCTTTCCGATTTCTGCCTACCTCGTTGAACCGATCCTCATAATATACGTTCAGGAATAACAGAGTTAGGAGCTACCTTTTGATTTGGGTGTAATTTGATTTTAATTGTGATGCGAGGGGACAATACTGCGATCACGATCTCTAACGGTATTTCTCGTCGGAAGAAATGCTTCATTTCTAGCTCTATATTTTTGTGTTATCGAAATGTTTATAATTGTTATCACGCGGTGAATCATACGAGTGAGCATACACGTGATAAATTAATTTTATCTATGAAAGTGATTCATATGATGTATGCTAATCTTCCTAAATCCTTGTGGCACTAACAAGTTGCGTGCAATTAAATGTCGGTTCAATCTGACGTTAAAATTTGTAATAAGAATCAACAGCGAGGCAGTAAATACAGATTTAATTATGATGAAACATCGCGACTGTTATCTCACGATAGATCGTATTATGGGTACTGGTGCTATCACACGCAATTATACGTACACTCCGTATCGAGTACCACCAAGTTATTATGTTTAGTCAGTCCATGGTATATGAATAAAAGTGCGTACATGAATATCAAATCCCCAACCACATTTATCAACTTTGATATAGCTATTTAACCAGAAATTCGCAACTAATAAATAATCCGCTCCGACGAATTTCATCCAATTTTCATCTAATAACTTATAATTGCAATAAAAAACTCAAAACTCATTTAAATACACAACTTTAATAAATTAGTTTAAAGGTAAAAGCGTAGGAGACGAAAATTTCATTTGCACAAGTTGGTGTATTTAATCAGTGAAGTATTATGAATGCATTATTGAAGAATTCTTTCCCGTTTTTTTTAAGCTCTGATACTTTTTTCTTGCTCACGAAAAGTGCGCAGAAGACACCGAGGGAAAAGTAAATTAAATTGCTCGTATCTCAAGTGGCAAGCGGATCGTCGAATCGCAAACATATCCGTGATGGATTAACAAATGCTCCTCCCGCGTTGTCAGACGTATACACGGCTTATAGCCTATCTGCATTGCAAAACTCAACGCAATTAAAAGCGTATCGTCAGGGCGTGGAACAGGGTCCACAATTAAAGTGAGAAATATTAACGATTGAAATGCGTCGAGCCACTGCTCGACCTACTCAGGGGTAGCGCTAAATTAGCGATTAAACGAAAAGTGATGCGGCTTTTTTTCATAACAAATTGTTCAATCTGAAAATGCATTCGATATGTATAATCAGTTTTTTCTACATCGTCTGAGATGAAAGTTTTCGTTTCAAATTTTTTGTTGCGACAAATCTTATTTCACATGTGTCAAAAACGTATCCGAGTGTAAAAACTAAAAATGGAGTTACGCTCTCGAGCAGAAAAACCATGCATTTCGCACGGAACTGAATGTATATAAATTTAAGATTGGTCGAAATCGAAAAAGTTGACGACTTGTCTCTTGCGGTGACACATTTCTAGATGTTTCTTCAGGTACATGTTTTTGATATCCATGTAATGCAATTTTGAGAATAAATTAAAAAACAAAAAAATGGGTATTCGACTTTGAAGTTGGATGATGCAAAAAAATTTCGTTTAAAAATGGTATACAGTACAGTATACACGAGTTCGTCTCATCTTCTTGTATCGTCTTGAAAAAAAGGCTGCGGGCAAAATCGATTATGAAAATACGCAATGTCGACTCAATCGGCGCCTTTTCGCATTGAAGAAAAGTTATAGAGCTGAAAAGATGGTCGTGAATATACAGGGAATCAAAGTTCAATCTTCGTCCCCCTGCAAGTTTTTTCAACCTTGCAGGAAGCGTCGTCAAGGAGCTTGAGTCAGGATTTATGAATCGCTCTTTTACACATTTTTGCATTCACTTTGCCAAAAAATCGGACCCTAAATATATAAAAAATACAATAATCTCCACTTCTGTTTTTGTTAAACGAAATAAAATCGACAACCTATACCAAGTAACGTACATAAAAGAAGATTAACTTCAAAAAAAGAACTTGTACTGTATTATAACTTTGGAAAAAGAATTTCTGTAATCATGTAATATTTTGGGATTACGAAAAGCCGGGAAAATAAAAACAGTAGGATATAATATCGAGAGGATTGTTTGCGAAGTTTGAGCCGTGCATCGCGCGACAAAGGTTGCACTTCCGTGCGAGTTTTTGGCTTCGACGAGGGAGAAAAAAGGAAATGGACAAAGATAAGCATAGAGTAATGGAGAAGACGAGAGAAATCGATTGGCACCTCTGACAAAGGGACGTCAAACGCAATGTCCAATTCATGAAGGGTCGGCCGGCGTGTGTTTGATCAAGCTTCCGGGCTACGGCAGCCACAATTCACGTCGAGCCAACACACGCAATACGCCGAGATGTATATTTGCTCTGTGCGTCAGAAAGTCCCTCTGTGTGAGATTTCGCTAACTGTAATGAACTTCCCTATATACGCTTAGATCGTTTATCCTTTTAAGACCTACGTGTAGACATTGGGCTTCTTATATACGCGCATCAGATTTTGCCATATCGATCTCCTCACTCAATTTACTCAACTATACAGCACACATTCGGTCTTTTTCATAATATAGTTTGCCAAATTGGTTTCCATCTCAGTTGTTATTGTCACGTGTCAAACCTCCTGACAGCTCAATATTTGATTTCGACAAATTTTGTCGTCTGTTTGTTTTTTCATTCAATTAATGAAGATAATGAAAAAAAAAAAATAAAATTGATTTTGGAGTTCAAGAAATTAGAAATTTTGTTTGAACACAATTATGCATGTTTGTTGTGACCACATGGCTCGAATTTGTAAGACGACTGCAAGTTGAAGCTGAACGAAACCAGATAGAACAGTTTGCTTTCATTCCAATCGGTTTGATTGGTTTTGGTGTTTGTTTGAATTGATTAGGTTTAACCGGCAGAGTTTAATTTAGCCCTGTTAAGTTTGAATTCGGACAAGTTTAATCCGATTGGATAAATTCCACGCTCGTTTGTTTAGTTTCATTTCATTTGACCCGTTATATTTTGACGCTCGATCGGTAAATCGTTCATCATCTAACACACCTAGTCAAAGACTCTCTAATTTGCTCTAATTTGCGCACCATAACTTTGCAAACGTTTAGCCGCCTTGATGGTTCCCTTTTATTAGCCACGCTCCATACTATAGTCATTATTTTCTTAACTTTTATTTCCCTTAATTGAGTTTTAGTAAATTTATCTAATCCTGCTATTAATATTGGCAAGAAAACTTGTGAGAGCAAGATTAGTCGAGGGTAATTTAATGGTGCTCCTCCTAAGCCCTATGTGTTGCTCTGAATTTATGTTCCAAATTATCAGTACAGTTTGTAAACATACATTTTTTTCCATTTATTCAAGATTTATTATTTTTCGCAAACCTTGTATAAATCACCGATGTAAATTATGATATAAAAATTGTGATTTAAATTTTTATAAGGTAGACAACTTGAAAAAAAAAAAATGAGTAACATCCTGCAGATTATTCATTGAATCAAAAAACCATTTAAATCATTTCTAATTCCTCTTTTGTCTGTTGTCTTCTGTTTTTCCCCTTATTCGGTCGCCGATTTTTCGCTTCTCTTTTGCCCTGACGGTTCATACAATGGTGGCGGTGCACAGAGAGAGCCACCCAGTAATGAGTTGTTAGCTTGTTATATCGGCTCGAATCGAAATATAGGAACGCATAAACGCTGATGGATCGATGACTCGTCTATTCACTCCGACGAGTGTGTCTCACGAAAAAAAAGAGCAAAACTTGCGGAATCATTTCAAAATGGTAAATGCGCCCCATCCCGCCGTGCCATTTTGCCGGAGCGAAATTAGCCGCGCGACGCCAGTTTTGAGCTCGCCGCATGTCATTCCAAATGGAAGCATTTACAAATTGCGAATCGATGTAGACGATGCTTTGGTTCCTGTCTTTTGCAATCAAGCATGTTGTGCCAATCAAACGCGAGTTTAATGGCAAAAATTTATAACCACTGACAGTGCTTGAAAGCAGTTGCGAACATTTTTGTCAATTTTAATTTTCGTTTTTTGATTCTGATTTGATTCTAAAAGTCGAAAAATGACAGAAAAACTATTGCACATTTTCAGTACGAAGTAAAATATTTGGACTGAAATTTTGCCGAGCAAATATGTCTCGCAAGTTTTGCGTGTTGGTACAAAGTTAGGTGTGTAAGTCCTCGCGTAGACAGACTGATGCAAAATTTATGCAAATTCGTTGCGAGCGCAATTTTACGTCAACACTGCTTCAAAAGTGTCGTCGTATCAAGTCAAATATCAAATTTAATGCGGTTTCTCGGTGCCTATCCGAATCGCGCATAATTGTTCCGATGAAAGCGATCGAACAACTTTGATAACTAAAAACTTGACACGAAAATGATCGCATCAATTATTGTTATTACGACGAATCAATAACACGCTATCGTACGCAACTCCGTTGCCCCTACGAGAGGGCCATAAATTTCGTGATCGTCGGCAAAATTAACTGCGTGAATGGAGTTCGAGTTCGCGTGTTCGGCTGCATAAATCGTCCAGAATACAGGGGTTATGAAAAAAAAAAAAAAAAAAAAAAAAAACCCGAAAAATGGAAACTGAAAAAAAAAGAAAACAAAATAGCGAAAATACAAAGAAAAAAAATTAGCCAAGATCGAATAGTTGAGAGTGCAACAAAGGGTCAGGGGTAGAGGTACTTTGACTGCCGGTTGGTCCTGAGTGTGAATTTACGTTTCGCGACTTCATCGCTCGCGTTTCACTCAAATTAGTTCTTTGGCGCATTGTCTCCTGCACACTCGTTGTACGCGTAACGCTCTTACGTGTAGGCAAAACTTCAAAGGCCTTTTTTGAGTTCGCCGCCGTTAACATCCGCACACGCATTCTTGGCCTTTTCTCTCGTTGTCTCCGTCTGTTTCTCGCGTTTTGCGTCGGCGTTGCTCGCAGCGCGAGACGTCGCTCTCTGTCCGCGATGGGTGTTGCCATGACACCACGGAACCTTCACCCTCTCGTTTCCGAATCTCGCTTGCCCTCTCTTTTTCTGATGCATAACGCCGTTCGACACTCCCCTCTCAAATAGTCGACGCTCTCGAGTTCTCGCTATATTGCGTGCATGTTGACATAGAAAAAAGATTAGGACAAAAAAGCAACTTCCGTTTGAGTCGCACGAAAAATAGAGTGTCCCTCCACTTTTTCCATCTTTTTCGTGAACGCTCTCCAACCGAGGGTTTGATTTATGAATTTTCGGCTCTTCGATCGAACCCAACTTGGGGTGAGACAATTAAGATATTTCAAATTGATTGCTTCGCTCAATCTGACTAATATACAATTATCATTCTAATTGACGGGTATTTAAAGTTTCGTTGTTTTTGTATTCGTTTTTTTGAAAGTCTTGTTTAATGAGATGTAATGAAACACTCGACGATATTTGTATATTTAAAAAGCTCCTGCCCCCTTTGTGATGGGAAAGCAGTTAAATGTGACAATCGAAAGGGATGAATCCACCCCATTATTTCACACACTTCAAATATCCTCCTTACATGATTTTTAATTCTTTTTATTCTCGCCCGCTTTGTGATTGTTCCACAGTGAAACTTCTCGACAAAGCGTGGTTTAAACATTTTTACAATTATAATCTTCCTTTGAATTTATTGAAATAAGAACTTAAATTGTTTCTATTTCTGAATGTTATAAAACTTTATAAAACTGCATTTTTTTGTTTGTACAGGTGGTGCGCAATTGTGGACAAGTTTTTTATCAGATTTGAAATGTCGTGGGTGGACAAAAGTTTGTACCGTTAAAATGTTTAAACGAAACATTAAAACGCGTCTCGACGGTTTTCCGTGGTCGCAAACTTTGTCTGACAGTTGCATCTTTTAAAAGCTTGTACAATAACTCCAAGACCTATTCATCGCGCGGAACTATTTCTCGAGCAATGTCCCGCAGGAAGAATGGAAAATACGACATTCATCGATTCTCTTTCCGGCCGCTCGACGGAGTTAACGCATAATATGATGCGGATTCTTCTGGCAGCGTAGCTCGTACGACTGGCTGTCGTCCAACTTTGCCTCACTTGATGCGCCTCTTAGTGTCGTGCTCCTTCGCTCCAGTCCTTGCGAAAACTTGGCGCTTCATCGCAACTTTGTGCATAGTACGTATACACTGCCCGCACTTTTATCACAGTTGAACGATACCCAATCGTATTCCAAAAACTAGTCACAAATTATCTCGTTTCACTTCTTACAATTACCCCGATAAGGATTTATCGAATGTCTGATGTATTATTCTTGCTAAATCTGCTAGACGTATTTCTTCGCGATGACGTCTTGCGAGTTTATTTATCATGATAAATGATAAGAAAAAGCTTCCGCGGAAGCTTTTTCTGTGTATTTTTTCATTTAGTTGATGGAATGTGAATTAAATATGGAAAAAAGAGTGAGGGTTTGTTTGAAAGGTTATATGAATTATTCGGTTGGAGGATTATATTTGAAACATGACTTTGTGAAAGTAATTACAACAATATTTTTTTTTTACATTTACATTAATGTCGAAATAACATTTGGTCGTAACAGTATTTCTTAGATAACAAAAATTTTAACTTATGATAATATTGGCAATGATAGTCCAAGTCATAATATTTAGTAGTTTTACTTCTTTTACACGAAAAAGTGACGATCTAAGAAAAAAACGTTTTAGAGGTTTTTGAAATTTAATTTAAAATCATGTATCAGATTCAACTTCTGATTGCCGTTTGTACTTTAAAATTTATTGGTGGTGTAAGAATTTCAATTGTTTTAACAATTTTAATTGAAAATAAAGTTGACTTGGTTTCGTAACTAATCTGTTGGTGCAATAATATTTATATTAGACCGAAGTTACTATCACGTATGTGAAGGGACCTTTACTTGGCAAAACTTGCATTGGTATGATGACTTGTGACTATGATAATACAGAATTTTATTTGAGAGATATTGGAGACATTCTTCTCGATGGTGCACCTAAAGTAAGTACAAAGTTTGTTCAACGTTTAAGATTCAATAACAAATCTTTCAAAAATACTAAGATAACTGACATAAATTTATTAATTAAATTCAATCAATTCGATGAACTTAACAAAGTTTTTATCTCGAATTTCAGTTCACATATGAACTAGTAAATGGAAGGAATTCTCATCTTAATACAAATGGGCCATTCAATTTATGTGACAATTTGAATGGCACTGCAAAGATTGTTCAACAATTTATCAAGGAAACATACTTTGAAGGAAAAAATTGCAATGAAATATCTCATGTAGTTCAGATTTTGATACGCCTGATCAAAAAACTTATCAAGTCTGATTAATCTAATCGTTTTCTTTCAGCAACCTGAATTCAAAATAAAATTAAAATCAACTCTAGAATATGACAGTTCCTACAAGTTTCCCGACAGCACAATTGTCATAGAATTATTTCGACCAGAAAAAAGTTGCTCTACGCAATTCAATTTAAGAACTGTAAGTATGATGAAAATTGAAATTAAAAGTAACACAAATTTCAGTGGGATAATACCTTGTTTTTAAATTTTACAGTATTATTAAACTTCATTATGAGTTCAACTTGGGATTTGCAGATTGTTTTTATAAAGTATTTTTGAAGCGTGAATAAAATATTTCGACACAATAACTTTAAAAATTTTATTGCATTTTCATTTTTTATTTTTTATTTTTCATTTTTCATTTGTAATCTTAAATTCTTGTTTTTTTTTTCAACTCCTTCAACCACCCTTACTTGAAGTCCTAAAATTGTAATTAAGTTTTTTGATAAGACAAAAAATTACTATTGATTCATGTCCAGGATTTGAAAAAGATGTCAAATTCACTTTCATTTATTTGCACAAACCTGTTTTCCTATCTTGTGGTAATAAAAGACAGTTAAAAATACAAAATTCGAGGCAATTTTACGACAAATCATGATAATTCATGGCATTGAATGTTTTTGATGAAGTTTGGGATCCCAAGATAATCAGTGGGATTATATTAATCGATGAAAGTAAATCAAACATACCTTCTTACCAATCAAGATAAGCAATATTTCAACTGTTTAATCTCTAATTTACGAAATTTCATCAAGAAAGTGTAAACAACAGACGACCGTTTACCAAAAAACTCTAATCGATCAGAGATATTTCCAAAAGATTAACCTTGCGTCAAAAAATGAAACGATCGCTTAAAACTTGTCAAATCTCAACACAGATTTGATAATTGGTTTTTATCATTTCAACAACCAATATTTACTTTCTCGCAACGAACAAAGAACAGAATATTTTTCTACGTCGAATCACCCCCTCGACATATTTATTTTCGCACGCATTTGGAGCGAAATCTCTATGACGAATACGATCGTATTTCGCCCGTAGCCATGGGCTTGAGAAAATACGTTGAGAGAAAGTGCAAGATAAAGAGACGCGCCGCGCAAAGGTGAAGCAGGAAAAGAAATTCGCATCATTTTGGGGGAAAAACAGCGCTGCCTTTGGAACCCTCGTGCCGGCGGCGCGTTACGCATGTGCGCCGCGCGCACCCTATCGATTTCCGGCACTTGCGCCGGTTCGCCGACGGTGTCGCTGTCGTCGTCCCAAAGCACGTCACATATCCAAAACACTTTCGCGTACCAGCGGAACCGGTTCTTTCAAGGTTAACCCACATTTCCTTCGCGCCGATTTCCGGTTCGCGGGTGCACCGCGATTCTTTCAGTGAACGCCGATTGGCAGTTGTCAAAACGAGTGCTTTTTTTACTTCCTGTGAATTGTGCGGATCGTTTGTTGATGTTGTTACTTCTTGCAGACTTGCGTTGAAAATTGTTTCGCAAATTTGGTACGTGCAACATTTTTGTCTTGCCACAAACTCGACAAATGTTATTGTTTACATTCTCATTTCAAAATATTATTGTTTACCATACGTATTTTGAATTTGTTTTGACTAAAAAAACTTGGTTTCGTTTTTAGCAAAATTGTATGGTATGTTGAAAAAGCTGCATGACAACAGAGAGTAGTCATCCGTTGGAAAACAAGCGACTGTCTGACGGTCAGAACAATCTCCTAAACCAGTTGCATATATTTGGTCGGACACAAAGGCTGGAGAAAAGCAATATCCTCCGCTTGACAATAAACTCGGCTCGATGTCTTATTTACATTGCAATGGGCACAATTATATATCAAGGAGATATATACATCTAACATTTGTTGGCAGTGACAAAAAGCAGATGCAAATCGATATTGCTTGCTGTCGTCGTACGTCATATTTTGGTAATGTCGAGTGCGTTGACCGAAGGCGCTCTGCACCGTCTCTGGAGGATTTGTCGGGGTATTGTTGTAGGAGAGTGATTTGGTTGGTCGCTGGTGGGGCGCCACCGTCCTCTCCGCCGCCTGGCCCTTTTTCTCTCTGTCCACCCTTCCGACAGAACCAAGGGAGGCGATGTTTCAGGGGTTGTGTCACTCGCTGATGGATGACTCCCCCTCTTCTTCGCGGCGGCCTCCCCGTCGGCGTGCGATCAATTCGCCTACTTGTGCGTGCGCGCGTACCGCACTCGCACCCTCCTAAAATATCCTCGATTTTGTTTAGTTATATGCTATCTACGATTATCTTTCGTTTCCCGAACCCGATTAGCACCGACGCATAAAAGGCATTTTATCCGCGCTCCCATACCGCCCATTTATCGCTGTTTGCGCGTTCATTATGACGACGAGTTATCTACATCATCGCTCTATGCACCCACATTGTTCACTAATCAAACACCGATAGTCCACTAATTTTATATTCACATTTTTCTATTCTCTTTACATTCTGGTTACAAAATTATGTTTGCAAAAATTCAGTACTACATAAATGTCTGCTAAGTAAATTAATTCTTTCTCAAAATATAAATGAATCTTTTTTTAATTTTTTACAATTATGACTTATTTAACAATAATTCACAAAACTATTTTTTGTTTCCCACAATAATTATTTTTACTCTCAGGTTCAAAAAGGTTAAACATGATTGTGAAGATGAAGAAATAAACAAGAATGATAATGATGGTATGGATGATAACAAAAAAAAAAGAAATTATGATATTTAGGCTGAATGAAGAAAAATGATGATTTTAGGAAGATTGGATGCTTGCAAGGGAGTGCCAGGAAATTGAGAGAGTATCGCGACAATGGACACTAATGGATGGCAATTTATTAATATTTGCTGAATCTAGGCTGTCTATTCTGATAGATGGATGTTGCAAGGATGACTCTGTGGTTTGGCATGACCGTCTTGGTTCTCAACATCTGTCTGGATGGCGGTATCAGTTTGCCGCAGCTTTTGTCACCAGGGGTTAATAGGCTTTGTTGTGACAAACTAAGTTTTGTGCTCGGTCATTCTTGCGTACAAAATTAATCAGAGCAGTCGTCCATGACTGGCGAAAATTAAGAAACTTTGAAAATAATCACGACGAAGAGACAAAGTTTTGAAAATAACTCCACGGCTGTCGTTATAGTACTATGAATATTTTAATTGGTAATCACAGATGGTTGCTCTTACTTACAGGAAATAAGGTATCATAACACCTCCACCAAGCTCGAGTCTTTGTTTGGAATTACATTACAAAACTTTTATTGCAGATTTAATTCAATTAATTGTACCAATGCATAATATTACCACATTATTTTTGACAAAATATGTCTCGTTTCAAAATATCAATAAGGAACATCTTATTTCAAAAAAATCACTAACAATTACTAAACAATCACTAATAATTCTTAAACAAGATTGAAATGTTTATAAAAATTTTAATTCAATTTTTAAATACTGAATTTATTTAGATGAATTTTGTGAAATCAATGTTTTTAATGCAGTTTCATTTGCAGCACAGGAGGTCGGATGCTCGCGCTCTAATATAGTGGTTTATGAAACCTGATCCTTGTAATTAATGCTCTTTATGTGATGAAAGAGCACGCTCGACACGATGCAGATGAATGCAAAGCGTCTTGTTAAGGCAGTCACGTCGCCGGGTCTCGTCATCAATTTAGTCATCGCAGAATAGTTAACTCGAACGCGTTCATGTGTATTGGCAGGCGACGAGCTCAAAGTTGTGTTGCCGATGACAAGGCCTCTTTCTCTGTATCGCGCGCGAAATTGGAATACGCCGCTTGTTCACTTATTCATGGACTTCCGCAGTCTCGCGCGCGACTATTGGGATGCGGTTTTGTGTACATGCGCCGGGGGGAGAGATCATTGTGCCACGTAATGGGCCAATATTTGTCTCGCACACATCAGACATGTACCAACAATTCTCATCGCTTTTATCTTATCCCTGGCCGATGCTTTAATTACATTATTAATTACTCTTTCATGAAATTAAAATTTAAAAGTGAACAAACTTGATTGAGATATTTGACTTGAAAATGTTTGTTGATAATAATGATGTACTCTCTTAATCACGTGGTGTTAAAATTTGCACGTCGAACAAATGTACAGCAGGTTGCTTCGAGTGTCATAAACATTTTTACGACGGTTTTATGATGGTGTCGAATTAGTTAGGGGTAATGGCTCGTGAAGGATCTGTTAATTCTAGTCATTTTTCGTGTATCTAGGCTGGGTTCGTGTGGTAGATAATTGAAATTCGAATCTGAATTGTGGATGTATTTATATCGGTCATAACAGGTCGGTAGAGTGATAAATACATCATTACACTCGAATAAATAAAGATATCGTGACGTTTATGGCGAATAAAAGAGATGGTAGTTTTATTACGTGTCTCCTGATATGTTCAGTCGCTATAAAAGATGGGCTTCTGTCTATGATATTTTACTTACTACTTAGATGAAGGTTAATTTTTTCAAAATGTTAACAACAAATTAACTAAAAGCTTTTTAATGAAAAAAATATATCTTAATTATGCTTTGAGATACTATTTCAAGATAGCAAATTGAAAAATATAAACAATGAAAAGAATTTCAAATAAACTTTCATGCAAAAATTGAGCAATTTGTACTTATTTGAAAGTCTCGTTATTGGAGAGTGCAAAAATACTGCACTTGAATATTCAATAATTATTGATTCTCTTTACAGAACGCAAATTTGAATAGTGAAAAAAAAAATTGTAAGCACAGTGAACGTTTTGTAATTTACACGACAGCTTTTCTCATTTACGTCAGCGTCCCGAGCGTCCATTCAATTGAACATGAAAATTTGCATGTTATTGTTTTTTGCCAACATTTTGTTGGCTTTATTCGATAACCGACAGCATCATAGCTGGTACCATTTTTATCGCAAACAATTGTTACATCATCTCACGCGGACAGATAGAATAGTTGGAAGCGGAGTTTAAAAGCGAAAAATGCTTTCAATTGCAGTTAATCCTTTTGCGCGAAAAAGCGTTGCGGAAATCGGAAAAAGTGTCGTCAACTGTTGGCTTCGTTTGTATCACGTCTCACGGCTGTCGATTGATTTACACCGTGCCTATAAAACCCGGCTTGAATCATTATCAGGGAGATTGAAGCGTTGTTTTTGGAACGGCAAACAGGAAAGTCGCGGCGGAAGTGATAAATCTGGACTAATTGGGAGTGCGAAAGGAGTGGTGGTTTTGTGCAGGCACGTGTCAATAGCCCGGATGATCGAAACCGGCCGCCCCATTCGTGCGCCATAAAATGCGACTTTACGAGCGCTAAATGATCGTAAAGAAGCACGCGTATCTTGCACTCGAGAGACACGGGGTGCACATCCCTCTGCAATTGCGGGCTCGTTTCATTGGTCGCCAGCGTAGTTGGCACTATAAATTAGTTCGCCCTCGCCAAATATGTTTCACGCCAACAAGCTAATTAGGGTGGCGTCCGGCTCGTTGGTCAGAGACCATCGCTATGATTTTCGATATTATCTTACTACCTGTTGATGACAATGTTTGTCATTTCATATTTGATTCTGACGTTTATCATTATCAAGATTTTGGTTAGTCATTTTCGGCCCATTAGACTTCATGCTCAATTTCGCTCGGCCAAACTTGCAGCTAATTCAACTTTAACTTCGCCGCAGTTGTAGTTATAATGTGAGCTACTCGCGAGCTTGCAAGTGCATGCTTGCTCGTCGTTATTCTGAGTGCAAAGTTCGCGTTGTACATTTTGCAATAAAAAATCGCGAACGTCAGAGTCGCTTGGCAAATTGAGTGCTGCGTTGAATTCGCGACGTTCGAGGTTGTTTTTCTTGTCCACTTTGGATGACACTGCACTGCAACTACGAATCTGAGCTTGATATCCAATTATACGCGTAACTTGCTGAACTTCGTTAGAACTGGTATCATGGTGGAGCATGCACACGAGTGCCAACACGAAGTTTGCTCTTATCTGCGTCACTGAAAATAATAGCAGGGTGAAGTTTTAAATATATTTTACAATACAAATACGAATCTACTCGAAAAAATATAGGGTTGAAGTCAACTCAACAAAATGACTAAAAATTGCAAAAAATTGACTTAAAACAAGTTGAAATTAAAATACATAAGAATTGTTATATTGATTTTTCCAACAGGTTTTAACAAAACTTGAATTTTGTGTCAAACAATCTGTTATTATAAATCTTATATATAGATAATCATGTAGTTCTCATTTTCATAAAAAAATGATAAGTTAAAATATTAATTAAGTAGCAGTAAGTTGCTTCATTATTAGAATGTAAATTTTTGATGTAAATATTTAAAAAAGTAGAGTAATTTGTTTGGATCCGCAGAATTTGCAACTTTTCCTAATACGAATCGGGCAATGTTGGACGTCTCGGTCATTGCTTAGTCATTGTCGATAATGCCTAAGCTAAAAAACTCGCCATTAGGCATCGTCGACTTTGCGTAGGCAATGTCCGACATTGCCTCTAATAAATACATTGTTCATGTATAATTATGAAAAAATATTTTTTATTTAATCATTAATCAATAATTATGATCATTAAAACATCAAAACAAAGAGTATCATGTTGAAATATCATTTTAATTAATTACTCACATTTTCCCCCAGTCGACTCTCCAAAAACCTTAGATTCAATTTTCTACAATTACAAGTAAAAGAAGGAATAAAACTTTTAAATTCGCAACAAGAGAAAATATGGCTCTGCAAATCGTCTGCTAGAAACTATAAGCGTATAACGTGATTACAAGTCACCTTGGTTCTTTAAGAGACTTAGGCGCAATTCTTTGTGCCTTTTTCTTTTCTTCATCGCATTCGAAGAGAGCTCTTTCCGCAAATTAATTTACTCGTTCTTGCCAACAGTACCTGTTATACATTTGCATTTCATCCGACTACAGGGACGACGAATCAAGGGGCAATAAAGAGCACGCCGTTCTGAAACAAAAGATTTCTCTTTTAATTGTTTTTGACGCATCCCTGAAATAATCCATTTGCAAATAAGTCGCGACGGATGAAAAAGTTTTGAGTTGCGCTCAAAGTTAAATTCAGTCTGACTCGAAGTTGAGAACCACTGCGTGGGCTTTACGACAAAATCAGCATAACAAACGGGGGGTGCCGTGGCTAGTGAAATCTGTCACCCGGATGTCAATCAATATATTTCAAGGGGTCTTACTTCCACTTCTGCCCCTCTATGGATGACCCTTCAAGTCATCCATTTACACAATCGATCCTGAGTTTAAATCATCATTGAACTGCAAATCACTTCAAACTTTGAAATGAGATTGAGAAAAAAAAACACGTGATTTTGTGCGGGCACGTTTTGTATAGAACAACTTTACAAAAGAAAAAAAAAGATATAACAAAACTGACTTGATTGAATTTTAATCGCGACTAAAGTGGCGTTTTGTACATACAGGTTAAAAATGAAAAAAAAAATGTTTAGTAAATTGTGTAATTATGGAAGTAAGATTATCATTCGTAACGATATACTTGCACTTCTTCTAGATTGTGCTTTCAGCTGCAGTTGTAGTCGTTTATTTTTCGCGTGTAACTATCATCCTGAAATGACACTCGCGTTGTACGTCAGACGGAGTAAAAGTATAACAACGAAAACAATGGTTGGTCTGATTCTCTGGCATCAGGGAGATGATTGCTTCGATAGAAGAGGTAATTGAAGATGTGACAACAGTTTAACGCTTCTAAATCATGTCACACGTCAAATGAGAGAGCGCTCGGAAACTGTCAACCGGTTCAATTACTACTTAGTATTATTATTAACGAGCCATAATCGTCGCGAGTGATTGTCCCACGCAGACTATCACGATCATCTTATTTTGTCACTGCGATCGATATAATCTGTATTCAAATCAACAGCCTGGGTCGTTTTGTTCAACACATTGACAATTTTGAATACCTCGGATCTATTGTACACTGTTTATTTAAACGCCGAAGTGTGTCACCGAAAATAAACATCACCACTGAAAAGCAAATGGTTCTCTCGATCAAGACTCTTTACTAAAATATAACAAAACCTCTACGTGAATTAAGATAGGACATAGGTATCGGCTAAATAGTCAGATTGTTTTTAAATTTTGAATTTAGAATCTGGTAGTGCAAAAGTATTTATGGTTAAATTTTCAAAGTGATCCACTGACTGTGAGCTGAGATATTTAATGTAGAAATTCGGCAAAATGATATATATAGCTATCGAAGGCATGAGTTTTTCTGAAAGTTTGGAATTGAATATCTCGAGTTCGGTTCAGTAAAACTTTTTCAAATTTGGCCAGATTATTTATAACAAGAAGAATGCATGATCAAATTATAAACTTATTCTGACTTTTCTAAAAAAATTATTTTTAACCTTCAAACTTGCATACAAAGTCAAAAACAATTTCAAAATCAGCCATGAAATCTTATAATAAATATAATAATTTAACATTTAAAAAGTGGGTTTAACTTTTGTTTTGACTGTACCCGACGTCCCACCTTAAAATCTTTGTTGTTAAATTTTGTTCGAACTGAAAAATAAGAAAAACAATTTGATTTTTATTCTAAGCTATAATTTAAAAGCTCCAGATGCGGTGGCAAATGGAACGTTTATTTTCAATTAGTGCTTACAATACGGTTGATTTTGCTGGCCAAGTGTGCCCCCGTTTGAGCGTCGACACCCCAACCCCTTTTGACAGTAATAATTATATCGCTGCACCGTAGCTTGAAATGCGCCGCAATTTGAATTGTGTTCTATTATTTGTGATTGGTGGTTCTGTTCTGCGGCAAGAAAAACTTTTTCGTACGGTCGATGTCGTTTCATTATACTTTTTCTGACACTTCGTCAAAACAAAATCAAAAAACTTGATTGATGCTCGTAAGAACAGAAGAATTTAAAAAGTTAATTAGCCGTGTGTTTGAAAAAGTAACACATTGGCGTGAAAATGTTGTTTCGTTAGAGAGAGAGAGAGAGGATGGCAAAAAGTATAGCGCCATTAACAAATCAGCGCGCGAAGTTGCAGAAAAAAAAGGTGCCGGGCGTGTGATTAATAGCGCATAATAATTCGTGGAAAGTAATTTTAAAACGAGACACACAGCTCGTGCAGCACTGGAAATATAATTCTCAGCGCGTTTAACGTATACATCAGTCGTTGGCGAGTACAGCGGAAGCACACGCGTCGTTGCATTTGCAAACAAATCGCGTCTCAAAAGTTTGCGACAAAATAAGCAGCGGGGACGCTCGTCGAACGAGTCAAATTTGGTGGTTTTTAGGCGCGCGTCAGCCGGCATGTTGTCCTCGGCGGAACGATGGATTAACAATGACAGGCGACTTGCAATGGGGCGAACCCGCACTGACAGTCTGTGAGATTGAACAGCCGCTCCAACTACCGAGAATCGCCCACTTCTTATTATTCGATCTCTTTTGCATCATTGATTGATGATTTAGAGTCGACCTTGCGAATTGCGAATCGACGACTCTTAATGGATAACGACAGATTAAGAATTTAAAAAAGGGATTTAAATCAGACATCCTGGCATCAGAGAATTCTAGATTGATGTCGTTCAAAAGACTTTTAATAAATCAGTGTAGTCACAACATTAATCAGTTCGTCAAGTATTTTTTCAAATAGTTAAATTCAATTCTTGTTTCAATTAAATTATTGTTTAAATTAAAAAAAAGTTTGGATGTTAACAAAAGGATTATTATTTAAAGAATAATTTTGGTTTTCAAATAATATTCTTTCTCATTTAGATACAAAGGTAAAAAGTACTTTTACACATTCAACTAACGAACGTGAGTTATAATTTCAATGAATAAAATAATTCAAGATTTGGAAACCCCCCAAAATTTAGTGCAAACATCAACGTATGTGTAATTACGATATAGTTTTCACATCAAGCGGCGTCGAGTATTTTGGCATCGAACTTAGGAATTACCAGATGAGGTTTATCTTACCGAAGTGAAAATTACACACCACACGGTAGCAAATTTTCATGATAAATGCACCGCACACATCAACTAATTCTCAGCACCGCCAAATATCATTTTCATGCAGCGTCCATTTTCACGCTGGTTTATTTCACCTGCACGATTCTCGCCAACGCAGATTAATAAAAAAGAACGTAACAGTAATAAGTTCGTTAGCTCAGACGCGCGGAATTTCTTTAATCACAAAATTGCAATACTGTAAATAGCTGCAACTGAAAGTTACGTGATTTTATCAGCAACGAAATCACGCCTCAGCGAGAAGCAAATTTAACATGCGGATCTCGTCATGCAAATACGATTACCATTTTATCGCGAATTCTTTTAATTAGCGCATGATTCAAAGTCACCTACATTTCATGCGAAAAAAAAGCTGAATTTTCATCCTCCGCAATTTGACTTAGACATTCGAAATTGACAGTCGTGATTTTATTATCCGCTGTCACTTGCACTCGTGTACCCAATTAGCATAACAGTGCCTCTCTTTTCGTCACCGACATATTTTGTGGCTGATTGACAAATTCCCCTTCGAGAACTGATCAGCTTCATTAGCGATCAATTGTTAAGTCCCCGCTTTTGACGTGAACCGATTTATAAATATCTGCAAAGGCGCACAAATCCAGTCCCTTCGAGATGCAAAAACAAACTCGCAAATATATGCAAAAGAAAAGAATCCTGAAGAAAAAGGTGCACAAAAACGTGAACGAGAAATGCGAACGCAGCTGTTAACGTCGGAAGCAATTAATGAATCGTCAACGAAGATATGTATTTACGGTAATTGCAACGCAGATGTTGCAGGAGGGGACGTCTCTCGTACCCCGCATCCGAGGTGCGCCTCGGCATTATTGCCAAGGGGACCAGCGTGACATGTCCTCGCATCCCTCGAAAATAGAATTACCAACTGTAACTACATTTCGGTGCATTAATGTTCTGGATGTCGCAGCACGTTAGATTTTGCCTCGCGCACTCGTCGCTCTCCTTTGCTGGGCTCGCGCAAAATCGATTGCGGTAACGTCGCTCTCGACTAAGGAACACAATATTGCGCACTAAAAACTTCCAGTTTCATTATGTTGCGCTTGACATTAATCGCGTTTCCGAGTCGCGCCGATAACATCAGGATCTAATAAAAAGTAACGTGTGCGCGATCGATCCCGATGGCTCTGCTTTGCTTGCAAATTTCCGACGAGTTGCCATGTGCTTGGATAACAATCCGACCATTAAATATCGTGACGTTGATTTCATCTGTTGACTTCCTTTCCTTTCCACAGTTTCTCGTCATTTTTCCAAACAGAAGTCGTAAATCTTGAACACATTGAACGAAGAAAAATGACACTCTAAGGATGATAAAGCTTTTGTCTGATCGGTTCGCAAATTGACTCAAATCGTGCAACAGTTTTTGAGATATGTTTCTCGCGTGTCAGGAATTATGATAATTTATGAAACATTCCGTCTGCAACTTTGATGTTTTTATCGTCTTTTCAGGTGCTCTCTTGTTCCTTACAAATGCCAGTACTTTTTTTGCGTTTTCGAAATTTGCTTCCTTCTTTTGCGCTTTATTCGCGAGCTTTTGCCTCCCTTCGTTGCTTTTGGCGCTGCAGCTTCTGAATCCGCGAGTGAACGTAGCCATAAAAACGCGCCTCTCGCACATTTTCCGCACACATTGCCTCACCTCACGCAACTGAACAGGAAACCCACTGTGGCTTACGATTAATTCGCTTGAAAATCTTACAAGATTTTCTCCTGCGCTGTTATCATATTTTCCTGCGAACTTGACAAGATTTTTTCCTGATAAAACGCATCGTAAAATTTGTTCGCAAGAAATTTGTAAGAAAAATCGTTGGTTGTGAAAAATGAAATTGTCACTTGGGAGGTAGACTTTTTTTTTTGCTTGCAATCAAGCAAAATTATTCATAGGCTGATTTACGTTTATTTGATGAAAACGTTAGGATGTATAAATTTATTCAGACGTCTCGTAAATTAAATTACAGTACCGAGTGTAATTCCGTTTGGTTGATGTTTGCTTGATAATGAATCGCTAAGTTTACATCGACTTATCTTTATAGCTATTTGAGTTCAGGTTTATCTGATAAAAGTGCAGCTCGTCGTTGACGCTAAATGTTTGAGTTGTTTTTTTGCAATTAAAATAAAACAGCTTTTTAATTAAAATGTTCTTTTGCAGTTTTCTCGATAAACAAAGGATGATAATTCACGTTGACATAAACTGACGGAGATTATGTATATTTTTTTTTTCACTTAGTTTAGAAAGTTCGTTTGATATTTTTATTTATAGCAGAAGCTTTTTATGATTTAATTGTGCGCTCGACGTGGATATAATTTCATTAATCCTGTGTACACATACACTCGATTACTGCAAAGGTTTACCTTCGCAGCATCGGCACAGGGAATGTTGGTTCAGCGCAACGTATAATTAAGCATGTAAACTGACAGTGCACATCTGAATGATACGGCGGTGACTAATCAATATGGAGTATAGGTTACTGATTGACAAATATACTTAGCCAACTGCTAAGTCTCCCAACTACTAACTTGAAAAAAAAACAATATTTATTTTTCTGACTTAAAAACGCCAGACAGTTTATTAAAAGTATGAATAAATGTTTGAGTCGACTTAAAATTGTTTATATTTTATTTGCTGTTTATTTTGATGTGGATGAAAATACAAAACAATAAATTATAATTTGATTATAATATATGAAACATCGAAGAACACAAGTCGAAGGTGGGACTAAATTTCAATCAATTTCTTGTTTCAGTGGTTGATTATTACATCGGTAACAGAGGCACGTCGTTTATTGGATAATGGAAGAAAATTTAATCAGTACCTGAGACGCTCCTTTTATGGCTTATCGATCAAGTTTTGATGCTGACATTACCCATGACTTAAACTCCTGATCAAGTAAGTACCATAATATGCTAATGAAATTTACCTAACTACTCTTCAATTGTGCTTCCATCTCGATGAATTCTCACACCCGTCCTCAAAATTTAATTATTACCATTCAATACAAAAATTAAATTCAAATATCCTTCAAAAAATTAAATTACCTTTTGAAAAAGCCCTTTTATTTTTCACAACCTTAAAAGACTCTAGTCAATACACAGCTAACAGAGCTAATAACAAACCTTGAGATTCATAATCATGAATGAAAAAGCGTCGTCGGAGTGGTACTTGCGACCGACAAAAAACAAAGCCACTGCATATAGTAGCGAGAATGATAATATTGCGCCGTTTGGGAGGACGCTCCTTAGCGATACGCGACGTTCTACATGAGTTGTATGTTGCACAGTGGCGCTTGAGAAATCAACTCAATGATCCCTGCTGAAAGTTGGCACACAAATCGTTTGACGTGTAACGCGCGAAGGAGACCGACGCAGAGAGCACGCATCTCTCGACAATCGCTGGAGAACAAAAGTAGCTAGCAGAGCCCTCCCGCTGGGCACCGAGCCAGCTCCGGCACATCCTTCGGGCGCATAATTAAAGGCTCGCGACATCCAAGTGTGTCGCGTGCACTCTCCGGCTGATCTTGAAAAGCGAACAATCGCCGGCGCCCTTTGATCCCGCGGCTTTGATAACCTCATCGAACGCAACCGAGAGCCCAATTAAGTCCGCCCTCATCCGCGCTCTGGATGGTCATCGTGTCGAGTGACATTTACTTTGTACGCCTGGTCATCGATTATTGGCTTACTCCGAAAAAAATTTTTCCCGCGCCCTCAACGCCAATCTTTTGCATGCAAAAATGGATTCGGAGTGCCCACTTATTGTCGCCGAGTGTCAAGCTGGGGTTGCCTTTGCGACGATCATGACGAATGCGTAATTAGTTTTCGTTGTACTTGTTGAGCAACGAGAGCATCTCCCTTGAGCTACTTTGTATGTTTTTTTGTTTGTATATTTCGTTTGCTTTGACAATTATTCGGTCCAACATGTAGTTCACTTGAGAATGCTGTCGCGATCAGTGGCATCTCGTGCTCGATGAATGATGCGGTTTGTTTACTGGGATCAAGGAATTAATTTGCGGTCCGTCTCCCTTCGACATCGCTGGAGGAATTTGCACATAAATTGCTCGGTTCTCTGTGACGTACAAAATTTCTTCTTTTTTGAAAGATTAGATAACTGTTGGTTGTAAATTTTTAAGATGGTTTAAAAAAATTAGGCAATGAAAAAAATGATAGATGACTTGTTAATTATTAAGTGTATTAAGGAACGTGACGCTGCGAGCGATAGTGTGCGACTCCGTCAAAGGAACCGCGAAGAGTTTTCATTACAAGAAGAAAGACGAAGAGAAAAACGAGCGCAGATGAATGAACTTAATCTTGATCAAAGTGAAAAATTTATCTCGCACGTTATGGATGTGAAAACGCGAGACCCATCGTTAAATCACTGCGAGCTTTTCGCCAATACGTGCACTTGTTATGCGCCCATACTTTTGCCTGATTTTGCCATCTCACTTCTCTATATTATTTTTTGTTCTCGGTGTACAAAGCACGCACTGGCTCCCTCGGCCTGATGCAACGATGAATTTCTTTGATCTCAACTGTAATTAGTTGGCAACGTAGTGCAGCCTCTCTTTCTCTTCTGCTCTTTAGCGAGAAGTAGCGAACATGTTTGAGTGACGATCAAAGTAGTACTACTCCGACTTAAGCCCGCCACCGCAACGGGTAGCGTTTCAGTTCAAGACGGTTAATTTCATGTTATGTTATTACATGATATTTGTCCACCGGACATCTAAATAATCCCACTAGAAGATTCAACCATAACACTTGATTGGATTTTAATTTTCTTAATAAAGTCAATTCAACATTTTTTTTATTCTCGAATCTGACGTATTTTTATTAAACATGAAAACTTTTTATATATTCATAATGAGTTCAATTTCGTTATTAATTTTTGACGATGAAAAATAAACAGTAAAATAAAGTTATTTTCGTCAGACTGACTTGGACTTGATATTTGATGGTTTTAAAAACATTTATTTATTACGATTTCAATTTTTTATCGTGAAAAATTCATAGCTCGAATTTTGTTAGAAATTTAAAGACCATCCTTAAATCACATTTTATTTCACCTAGTGTCAAAAATACAAAAGAAGTATTTTCGTTTTGTTTCAACTTTTTCTGTCTAGGTTTTGTTCTATACAGTTCTGTACATCTATTTTAACACTGTAAATCTGGATATTGAAGTGCAATAAAAATTCGCCTGAACGGGAAAAGTGTCCATAATGACTTATGGTAACGAAACGAGCGAGAATTGTCATTGGGTCGTTAATCCTTTTTGCAATACCACGCCGTGGTAACCCCTTTGGTATTATCATTAAAAGATTAACCGGTCACGCCAGAAGCCAGAGACTGTAATCGAAAATCGATGGGTTCGAATCCGCGACACGAAAAACTCCTGCTAAATCTATTTAATTCCACTCAGTGAATTATAATTTTTCAATTCTGCTGTGCTGTGCTGCAGAATGTTGCTTTTCTTTTTTTTTTTTTTTCATTTTTTGGAAGTTTGATTAAATTCCATCGGTTTTCACTTAAGAAACTCACGCGAAATTAGGTACGGGGGCGCGCTCGCTCGTTTGGTTATTATTTGTTTGCGGTATCAATATTTGTTGAATAATAAGATTGATGGAACTTTTAACGGTGTGGAGGGTTACACCTTTGTTCGTTTTTTTCCTGAACCGTAAAAGAAATGAGGGCCAATAAAAATGTAAAAATAGCAAAGTATCTTTCATTCCAAAATTTGTTAAAACAGTGCATTTAATTTAACAAATTTAACTTTACTTAATTTAATTTAATTTATTTATTCAAATCAAATTTAAATTTCATTTAACAAACATTTAATTTTTAATTTCTACTGGAAATTTTCTGTTCAAGAAGAAAAAAAGGATTTGTGAAATGAAAATCTGAAAGTGGCATTAGTGTTTAATGAATAAAGCGACTGTTAGAAAGTTGATCAAAGCACTCAGCTTGCAAAAAGTTGTTCTTATTATTGACACTGGCCGTAACCGATAGGTACTCGTAAAGTTAAGGTTGTTAAGGCGACGTACTTTGGTCGGATTGTGAATAATTTAGCTGGTATCTGAGCGCTGGAAAACGTACCTGGAAGCGTTATCGTTGTGAGTTACGAGAGCTCGTGGCACTTGCGTACACGACAAACATCCTCGGCCTTTGACGGCGCGCCACTTGAAGCTTGCGTTCTCGTACGCGCTACTTTGTTGTTTTTTTTCTCTTTTTTATTGTTGATTCCTTTTTGTGCGAGCACGCCCGTTCGACTAATTACCCGAAACAATATTTTTCCGCAGGGTCAAAGACCCTGCACACGTCACCCCAAATCCGCACTTTTCTGCCGGACCAGATTCTGTGCAAATTTGTCCGGTGCCAATCAGACTGCGTCGCTAATTATGCTGACATCAACAAGCGGTTGCAAATCCAATCATATGACCCATCGAGTTCAGTGTATTGTCAATGCTGGGATTTTCATGTTTCTTGTTCATATAAAAGTTTCAAGAATATTACACCGTAAAAAAGAGGTTAATTTTGAAACCGTGCTTTAGGTTAATTTTAGTCGAATTTTAAAGTCTGACTCTAAAATCAGACTATTTTGCTGTAATTTTAAAGTTAAAGTTGAAAATCGCTGATTTTAAACTCCGAGTTTAAAATTACAGCAATTTGACTCTAATTTTAGAGTCAAACATTAGGATTCGAGCAAAATTAACCTGAAACACGACCAATTTTAGTTGGATTTTAAACTTCGACTTTAATTTTTTAACTCTGAGTTTAAAATTCGAGCAACTTTAGTCGCAACTGAGTTAGAGCAATTTTAGTCGAATTTTAGACCATTTTTTTGACAAGTCTTTTTCGTTGATTCTACTTTGAAGAAGATATCAGATGAGTACTAGATTTTGAATAATTAAATTATATTGAATTCATAATACTTAAAAGATGAGCTGGTTGCAAGTAAGAACAGACACACAGTTGTGCAAATTCACCGCAGGGAATATATTAAGCCTCATTAGAGAATTTTGATCAGACATTACAAAGTCTAGGTTGCTATGTACATTGCACGTTGAGAGAACGTTAAGTGTAATAGGATATGATGTTCATTACCTCCAGCACCTGATGCAATTTGCTTGTAACTTTATAAGATTGATTCGTCTCCTGGCTCAATTAATTATCCAACTTGAGCGTTTTGTGTTCTAGTTCTGCCTTAGGTTTACTTTGCAATTTTTTGTCACAATTTTTTCTTCATTTATGTTTATTTATCTGTAGAATAAAGCTATATATTTTGATGCTAAACGAGCCCTGATACGAAATTATTGTAATTACAACATTTAACTTTTGTTAAACTTGAATCAAAATTGTAGTTACAGTGGAATTGCATAATGTAATTTCGTAACACTTTACTCGGGTTTCGACCATTTTCACGCTTCCTGATGCTCCAGTACTGATAATTCTGAGAATAATATGTACATTTGGTATGTAATTATTATTGCACAACTCACATTAATTCACTAATGCCAGTTGCAAATTTAAATTTCAAATTGGTTTATGAAATATTTCGTTTTGATTATTTTATACTACTGAATATAACGATAATAGGTCTAGTTTACAGGCTAAGCAACAACGCTCCCCAAATAGTGATTGGAATGCATTAATTTGCTGGATTAATTGTGTCTGAACCGCGAGAGGCCGGTGAATTACCACCGACTAGTTAACGCAATTTCATCAGTACGCTAATGCATATTATCTGAATAGTAATGTTTACAAATTTAATTGTAATGATCAATCCAAAATACAACCGAATTATCCATTTACAAAATCGCAATTTTTAATTAGTTCAATCTTCAATATTTGCAAATGTTTTCATTACTGCAAATTTTATTATCAAAAAAAAGTGTTTTAAGTAAAATGACAACTGCAATTTACAACCGCAATCAGATGATTGAACAGCACCGATCGATTTGCAAATTGGTAAAACACAATTTTGCCAAATGTGCAACGGCAGAAAATGGTCAAGCACTTTGCATGTGTCTCAATAAACAAACCCAGCTACTGAACCAAAACCTAATTTTGTCTATGGAACGAATCCGACGTGTAGCTGAAACTGCGTCTTTGACGAGGCTCTGGTGAAACCTCTTTACAAGTCTACTATACGAAATCCGAGCGTCGGAGTCGTGAAAGACACTGCGATGAAATGGATGGTAAATGCGATGGGGCTTAAATGCAGCGAACGAAAATCTCGATGTACAAAAATGGTCCGGTGGCATTGTCCCAGTTGGCGGCGTGTAAATTTAATCATCATGCACGAGACGCGCTCAGGAGTAACACAGTTTTGTGTACGTGTATAGACTAGGTCTCGCAGAAATATCGGAGTCTCTTTGTCGTTGCGGCCATCGACGCGACCGTTCGCGACAGAGGCCGCAATTAAGAGGCTCACCCCGAGCGCTAAAAGGTCGAATAACGTATGCAAAAAGAGAGTTTGTACGCACTGCCACGACGAAGAAAGAAGGCCAAAGGAGAATGAAAACCGCGCAGGCTAAATGAAAACAAGGAGTAGGAAAACAAGCTCATAATAAAAACATGCGCCGGGCTTGTGTGCGAGCGAAAAAAAAAACGCAGGCGAGATATTTTATCGCGGCTGCGTTTGTCGCGGGGTCGCTTATCGGGGGGTTTGTCCCCGAATATCCGCTTTGTGTTTACGCGGGCGCGCGCACAACAGCAGCGGTGTCGATAAAAGCGTCCGGTCCTGCCGCGAAACGTGCATTTCGAGCGCGCCTTCACCGATGGCAACCCGGCCGGCTGCGACGGCGCCACCGACTCGCGATGACTTTGCCAGTGAGCGAATTCGGATGACGATTATGCGCGACACAAATTCTGTCGACTTTAGCTCAACGTGCCACTGTTTCAGCGACGTTACCTTTGCAAATAGAGACGAAGTATACGGGATAGAGTGTTTCACTCGAGGCGACGAGATAAAGTGCGGGGCACACAGTTAGACTGTGTTAGGGGGAGGTCGTGATACACCTCGCCAGGCCTCACCGGCCGAGGCCTTTTTCAAAGTGCTACGCTGCGCGAGATCAAAGGCACAGACACTTGCGACAAGTGCGGATTCGAATTATCGCTGTGTCAATGATCCAATAGCTGAATTGTTAAGCGACTGTACGGATCTGATGAAACTGATGGTCGTCTCCGAAGAGCTTCTACGGTACTCTGAATCAGAACAAACATGATATAACAAGGTAGGATTTGAGTTGTTTGAAGTTATTTTATAGCTTTTATAGTCACCATTGTTCGTCTGGTTTATTGGTATTTAATTGATTGGAGCAGGCAAGTTCAAGGAGTAAGAAACTGGGAGGAGTTTCCTTTGTTGCAATTAACATTAAATGTTAAAATTGAGCTGAATCAATAAATGCTATTTATTAAATAGAAACGAATTTTTTTTTCTTGAGAGAAATTCGATATTAATTTATGATAATGATGAGCTGTTTTGAAATTTGTAAACATTGAATTTATCGAACTGAAGATTCTTTTATCTGTCAAGTTGGTAGCATTTTTCAGAAGTATGTCCTTAATTAGTTAATAGTTAATATTCAAACACTTTCACTTCTAGAAGATTAAATAGATTTTTTTTGTTTTTTTTTTAAACGGGGAAACTATCTTTCGTTCAATGGTGTGATTGTTTATTTAATTTTTGCACAAGTTTAAAGGGCCATTAACACAATGAAGCTTTTCATCGCGAACAAAATATGCTGCATCCTCCTAGCGGCACTTCGTATAAAGTGCAACATGGTAAAAAATTGTATGACGTTGTGAAAATTCAATTTTGTTATGCTTTTAAACTTGGATAAAATGTGATGTAATGTGATTTTCGCGAAAATCCTATACGGTGAAGGAATTCTGCAAGCTTTTTGAAAATCAAACTTCCGATCTTTATTGAACTCGAGGTGAATTGAAAATTCTGAAACTGTTTACGAGGAAGAAAATTTTTCTTCTTTTTCTTATTTTGAAATATAAAATGGAAGTTCTTCGAATGGAACTAGTGCTAATTTTTTTTACAATTTTTAACAATTGTTTTCAATAGTTAGAATTGAATTTGTGCTCAATCATAATTATTAGAATTCGATTGTATTAATTGAATGACTCAACACAATGAACTCGAAAAGTGAAGTTGTCGGTGAGAACAATAAACAATTCTCCTCGAGAAAGCTCTTATGTTGGATGTTCAGCAATACTGGCTTTTCATTAACTTGTTACAATGGAAAGAAACACGAAATAATGAAAAAAAAAATGAAAACTGTAAAAATACCAAAATAGTTTAACGCCAGGACATAATTAGTCTGTACAAAACGGGTTTTTCTTATGAAAAAATTAGGTAGAAAGAATTAAAGCAATTAAAAATTGTTTGCTCATGCAGAAGAAAATGTAATTATGATATAATAATGAACGTATATTTTTTATGCTTTTAGCCAAGCGGTATTTAGTTTTTAAAAAATATCGTCGAAAAAATAATAATCGTAAACACAACTATAAAGATAAAAATTTTGTATTTATAAAATGACGAAAATTATTTATTTCTTTGTACCTATAACTCTTATAATAGGTAATAGAATTTTTTAAATAGTATTTAATGCCATTTTCACTTCAAAAGTGTTAAAGTAACTTGAATCAAATTGCTTATCAAAAGTTTGTCTTTCGTGAGGATTGAATTGATTGTTTTTCTTTTACAAATTCACAACTTTTTTCTTTTACAATTTGCTTTCGCGTTTGCCTATGAAAGGAACCGTATCTGCAACTTTGTAACTACCTTCAATTCATCCATAGTCTTAACAACCTGAATGGCATAATTCATCCCTACAAAGATCTACTTAATAGACTGCCGTAGTTCAGCTACAATTTCCATTTAATAAAAAAACAACCAAGTTTTCATTCACTGATTAAAGTCAATTTTTGTTCATAAATCTTTTGACCTGCTGTTACTTTGAATAACTAATTAGAATTGCGTTTTTCCAAATAAGATAATCGTTAATTCTAATAAAAATTAATCTAAATTACAAGAGCATGTGTTAAATGAGATCATAGAATGACGCGATTTGAATTAAACTTTGCCACCTGATCGTCATAAATTCTGTCCCAAGATAATTAACGTCGGTTTTTAGTACGTGACAATTGTAATCCTTAGCGAGGACATTAGTTCTCATTTGAATAAAGGGTTAAAAACGAGTTGATTCCGTCGCACATGGCGCGCGCACGTTTGCAGGAATTTTTCGGGCGAACGTGGAAAACGCAAAATGTATGCACGCGTTATTATCTATCAGAGAGGGTCGCGTCTGTCGCGTGTTTGATCCCCGTAACTCAAAGGGGCTATTCGTTTTTAACCGCATATTTCAGTGCGATCACACGATAGTGGCCGAACGTATTATTTACTTACTGTGCTTCACAATATCGTACGAGCAATTTTATTTCCAACCATAATGAAATTGTTCCTTGCATTTTAATTTATGGTTCAATTTGCATTAGCATATTCGTAATTACAAAACAAAAACAAGGTATAACAATAATTTTATAGAAATGTTGTTTTTGTTAAAAACTGCAATCTAAAGTGTTAAACCAAATAGTCAATTGTTAGAGATGAAAAATTGATGACAATGAAAAAAAGGGACAACGAAAGAGATGGGAAAACATTTTACGAACAGTTTTGTCAGTCACTTGTGTACAAAATATCGAGCATTGTAATTCATTCGTATGAATGAAAATGATATTATATCGAATAATCATATTGTTGTGCTGGCACAGCTTAAATGTCATTCCAGGCAGAAATTCTCGTACAATCTGTACACGCACGAACTCACACCATGATTATCGCCTTTCCATTTTATTACACATCCACTAAAAGCTTACTACTACATCGCTGGAAATTGCTATATTTATCTGGCGCAGTTTTGGCGAATTATCATTCGCGGATTAAAAAGTTTTGCCAGCGTCAGAGTGTTTTGCAACAAAAAAAACTGTTCAACGAGCAATAAAAGGGCGCTGGCCAAAAAATGAAAAAAAAAAAAAAATCAGCGCCCACGCAAATGCCGCCATTTATCTGTCTATTCGTCGGGATAAGACGCGCCGGAAAAGTATACGAAACATTATAGAGAAAGATATTGGACTAGTTATTTATAGTGCAATACGTCCATGACAAAGACAAATCGACGGGCATTCTTCATTATTTATCAAGCTGAAAATGCTGCCGCTGATTCAGTTGGTGAATTTCACGAGCGATAAACTATTTGTCAATTGTATTGTTTTCTTGCCATCTCGTTCGTTTCAATTTTCGCACTTACTGATATTTATTGGCCTGATGCAACACAAAATAAATACCTATTGTGTTTTAATCTTGGACTCAAAAAATTATGGCCCAATAAAAAGCAAAATACAATTTAACTTTTAAGAACATCGATCGATTTTTACGTGCACGATTCTTACGTGCATGCACACGAGGATTGGTAAATTTAGACGAATCTTTAACCGCAATTGTTTTTCAAATTTTATCTCTTTTGTTTAGTGTCTCTACTTAGACTTTAATCTTTTTTATTCTGAGAGTAGAAAACAGCTTTGTATGCATCAAAAAAAAAGATTGATTAAAAATGATGATGATGAAAAAATGATTAAAAAATTTTATAAAAAAACCAAACCAGCAAACATTTTGTCTTCAAGTTTGTCAAAATTTTCATTAAAACTAAAAGTTATTTTGGATTTTTTACGTCGAAGTTAGATTCGTTATAAAAAAGCGATTAAAATAAAAAATGTAGAAAAGTAAAGTCAAAATGTTATCTTAAAATAGGATAAAAAGGGTTACCATTAAAAAAAATCATTTCTCATAAAAAATCGTAGAACAAGTGTTTTTTACAAAATCACTTTTCAAGTCTGTTAGAGCCAGTTTGGAACTTTGTTACATTTCTTGAATTGCACAGTTGAGGGTTGAAATAATAATCGGAAGGTTAATTTTCGTAAGTTGAAAATAAAGAGGAGAAAGTGCGTACATTTGAAGAATGAATTGGCGCGTTGAAAGGGATCCACATTAAATGACTTGACTCGGTGTGTTGACGGAAGAGAGGGCGGCTTGGGTCGCGGACACTCGGGTCGAGGTGTGAAGGAAGAATCACAAGTGCCCCCGGTAACCCGATCCCCTGGCTGAGTTTACGCCGTTTTATACAATATAGGGACTTTTGTGCAAGCACGCTCACTCACCTCGGCCCAGCGTTGGCTGCCTTAATCAGCCACGGTCGATCTTCCCCACTGGCACATAGTGCTTATTACGTTGCTCGCAATCGTTTTTCAAGGGTTTCTGCACGCACCTCGCGTAACTTTGCGCCATCAGTCGGCGAAATAAAACGCCTCGCCGCAATTGCCGCGAGCAATTATTTGCGCCCTGATAATTGTTTTTCTACGGCCAATTTCGATCCAGTTTTCATTCATAACTGAATTTCTAATTTTCATTAAGCGCACAAAATCCGAACGCAAACCAAGAAGTGAATTGAAGTTGGATTACATTTTTCGAGTCCAAAGTGGTTTTGAACTTATTGAATTTAATTCGTTCAAGTCGACGTTGATTGGAAGCCGAATAACACGACGCAGACGTTTAATAAGGAAAAGAAAACGTAGTCTGACGATCTGCAAGTTCGGAACTATGTTCATTTATGCGATGAGCGTAATGTTTAATAAATATGACCACGTAAGTAATATAGTCTGCGGAGCCAAAGTTTGGCGCCTTTTGGCCAAGTCTGCAAGATGGATGGATAATTTATATGGTAATAAGAATCCCAAGTTGAGCGTATAGTGAAATTGAAATCTATCTCGTCGCTTGTTCTCGTGCCCTACGCTTTTTATCTAATTGATTAAGATCACCAGGTGACGACTGACGTTTCATTCCAAAAGTAATTTACTATTTCTTCAAACGATTTTGGTTTATTTTCCACAATAATCATTGTCAAAATAATCAAAAATTATTTAAAAAAAAAATATTTATTTTGATAGTCAAATACACACTCAATTTTAATGTACAAAAACGTTCAAAATTGATATCAATTTTGCCAAGCTAAACTTGGAAAACGAAATTTAAATGAAGTTTAAAAGTTCAGTTACATTTTGGTAGGGGCGACAAAGAAAGGGAGGGGGGAGAAATAGATACACGAAAGCTCCCGTGAAAACTTGTATAACAAGCCCAAGAGCGATGTGACGAAACAATACGCGTGACTATAAAATCGATTTCGAAGTTGTTATATTTTCATGCAAATTTTGGCTTTCGCGTCGGTTACTTTCACAGCCGTGGAAGATTAGTATTCCGTGGGTTGGCCGAGCGTTTTTGCATGCCCTGCGAGAGGGACGCGCCTCGCAAAATGATCGGTTTTATACTCGCTTGCCGCGACAATCACGGTTTATAGTTCGCGGCTAGGTTGGCGCGTTCATCTCGCATAACAATATTTATACGCGAACGGCCAATTATTTATGGGACGGGCAGCCACTCGGCACAATGCGAGGCGTTCGAAAACGTGCTTTTTGAAGTCGACTTTTACATCCTCTCGGGATGCGACGCCGAAATTGGAGGTAGCGATTACCCATCTATTATTTACAATGCGACAACCATTGTTTGACAGCAATTCATTTTAACGGCCCGACTTATCGGGCATTGTCCGTGTAATTGTGTTATTGAGTGCGTGTAATTTGCTGGCCAACGAGTCTCGTTGGGTTTTCACACGCCAGTCGTATTGTTCCAATTTGAAAACGATCATTAATGCCCCTGCAACGGAATTAAACCTTAATTAATTTCTAGCTCAACATTGCGTCGCTGATTGTAAGCCAGAGTTCATTCGGTGACGACACATTTTTGATCAGATGAAAAAATCAAACAGTCTAAATTGGTTATACAACCTCGAGCATCGAAGTTTAATTGCTTCGATGTATAAACTTTGAATATGAAAATCACGAAATTCTGCGACAGTTGCGTTAACATTTATTTTCTTTTTATTTAAGCGATTAATAAAGTCGAATAACATGAATTGGCAGAAAAAAAGGTTTTTTTAATTAGAGACTACTGGCAATTTGTTCATTAAATCCGACTGCCCTTTTTTAAGAAGTTTAAACGGAAAGATTCGAAGCTGACTAATGTTTTGTGCTCTCAATGCAAACATCTCATTTGAACTTTTTTAACGAAATTCAATGTCGGTAATTTCTTTTAACTTAGAACAAAGTAAATAAATTTAAGTTGCGTAAAACGTACTTAAGGTGGGACGTAGGTATCGACTAAATAGTCAGATTGTTTTTAAATTTTGAATTTAGAATCTAGTAGTGCGAAAGTATTTATGGTTAAATTTTCAAAGTGACCCACTGACTGTGGGCTGAGATATTCAATGTAGAAATTCGGCAAAATGATATATATAGCTATAGAAGGCATGAGTTTTTCTGAATGTTTGGAATTGAATATCTCGAGTTCGGTTCAATGAAACTTTTTTAAATTTGGCCAGATTATTTATAACAAGAAGAATGCATGATCAAATTATAAACTTATTCTGACTTTTCTAAAAAAAATTATTTTTAACCTTCAAACTTGCATACAAAGTCAAAAACAATTTCAAAATCAGTATCGGCTGATTGATAACACCATTATTGATAACTTGTTGCAAAATCAGCCATGAAATCTTATAATTAATATAATAATTTAACATTTAAAAAGTGGGTTTAACTTTTGTTTCGACTGTACCGGACGTGCCACCTTAAAAACGTGTATTTTTGATGTAATAAATTGTTGAACAGAAATAAAAGGTGATGATGTGATGAAAAAGTGTTCGCAAAAAGTATTTGCGAGATCAGCACACGAGCATAGTTTATGAAAGGGATTAAAGACACATGCAGTTTGGGAATTTGAATGTATATTGAGCTACAGGTGCCTGGGCTTATCAGAAGCTGACTTATACGAGAGATTGATCGATAAGTTCTGGAACGGTTTGGCGAGCATTTCTCGAGGCCATTTGCCAATGAACGATCCAATGCGGCGTAACATTTTCAGTGTTGTTTTGACAAAGTCTTAACCGCGCGACTGGCATTCTAATCGCTCTGCGAGCTTGTTCTTAACGAGCTCGCGCTTACGTGTTAGACAGAAACCCATAGCTACCTTCAACCGCGCACACTCCGCTGAATCACAATTAAAACATTTCGTCCCATTGATACATTATTCATCGCATTTTTGTATCCGTTTATTTACATTTTTATCAACATTCGTATGTAAGGCGCGCGCGTGTGTACATCGCCGTAGCACGACACGATCGTTATTCATGTTCCTCTCGCAGACCCCAAATACGAAATGATTGATTTCGACCCGTTCACCCGGCTGCGTTCAATTTCTTATTTATGCCTCCACATTTCTTCGTTTACTTTTTTTCCGCCGGGTCCGCGTGTGCGTTCGTACGTGTCCCGCTTATCCAAAGTGTAACCACTTTTTTGCATCATCACCGACAGTTTTAATCAGAAATTTCATCAAATCACCAAAGACAAATACGAACCATTTTAAATTACATCCACATTCGTTTCAATACCACTCATTTTCGCCCTGTAATTAATTTTATTCATAATATTGCGCTTTTTATTTTCTTATTCCTTACTTTTACTTTCAGAGTGAACCGACAGGAATAGAAATAATGGAGAGAACAAAGATGTAAATCGCGATTTGTTCCTCCGAGCACTCAGCTTTGAAAAAGTCGCGAAATTGTTATTTAGCAAAACACGTACAATTCGAGTTGTTCTCTCGGTCGTTTTGTTTCGGATAATCAATTAAAGCAGACCTGATCTTTTATTCATCCACGACAGAAAACAGCAAATTTTTTTGGATCTCACTAAATATTTAGTAGGTGTAAATCCGCTAAACAATCTCCAATTCAGAACCGACGCAAGTCCCTTGGCTCAACTCGCTGTTATCAAAGCATTAGCATAACCGAGATGCAAAACGCACGACCTTTGCTAGCCGATGTGTCGTGCGAATTTTTGACGATCCATGATGATATTTAGGGATAGTTGGTGGGCCGCGGTTTCGCATAAGCGAGGGGTCGCGCTCGGGTCGATACACACACTGGCCCTTGCTAATCCGAAGTCGGCCCTTCATTTCCGACTGTCCGCCAGCATACCGAGATGCTGCCCACCCACCGTCGACCACGCCCCCCTCGCCCGAATTTAATTACACGTTAATTGTGATACACGAGCCCAGGCTGATCTCCCTAGTAGGTTAAACTATTGCGCAGTCAAAGTCACATTGTAAGAGCTGCGTTTAGCGATCGTTAGGTGCATGTCTTATCTCGCTAGACTTGTCCTGAATCCTCTTTGAATGACAATCGCTTTGACGTTTCAGACTCCCCGGGCAAGACAATTTCGTCTCATCATCGTGAACGTTATTACGCCAAACAGAGAATGTAATTAGAAATTCGACTGGGTCCGATCGATTCCGTGTTTTAGTGTTATCGTGAATCCGTTCTCGTTTCTCTTTGTTTTCAATTGATTTGACTGTTTTATTTTATTTGTATTTATTTATTGCACGAATAAATAAAAAGAGTCGTAATTAAAAAAAAATTTTTATTCATTGTCTACAATTGTTAACCCATAATCTTGTTCAACTCTGCGAAAACACTTGCTTAAATTTCGCACAAATTCTGACTTTTGAAATTGAAAAATACTTCTTATATAAAATTTTCTTTCATTTTCTTTCTTACTTTTTTTCAAAAGTTGTAATCAATGTCTTTTAGATAATTGGAAAACTTACTTATTAAAAGATAAATAAAAATAAATAAAATAAGTTTTAGATAATTATTTTGAAAATTGAAAAATTGTGCAACTTATGACTATTTGAACAGTTTAATTTGTGAGATTATGAAAAGACCAGCTTGAGGACGGATTACTCCATTTTCAATTCAACAAATTTTCCTCACTTGATGGGAAACTGAGCAATTTTCCCACTCGTGAAGAAAAATATAGTACTCAACTAGTGGGAAGCAGCAGAGGGTGTTTCGGTCTAGACACACCCTCTGGTTTTCCCACTAGTTAAGTATTACATTATGTTTGTCAGAATTTCAGAACTAAAAACAATTGAAACCTGTTATAATAAAAATGTAGGTTTGATTAAACACCATAATTTTTCGAGGAAAATGAAAAAAAAAGAAAGCTTGTGATTTCTACATCAGAAGTCAACAAAATACTAATAAGACACGAATTGCAGGATAAGAGACAATGAAAAAGATTAAAAAGAAGCGAAGAAGGAGAAAAACAAAAGATGTTATGGTAATCGACTCTACGTTTCGCTGAGAGCGGGCGAATAATCTTATCAGGAGCAACGAAAGAGTGTTCGATTGGATGTATGTAAATGTGTGTTGAACAAAAAATCAATTACTTTTGTCAGGCTGAGAAAAAAAACTGCGACGATGAAATTTGAAATGTAAACGAACGATTATTTCTCAAGGAATGTCAGGACGACTTTTTTATCCGACTTTTTTTTATTTAAATTCCTCTCCGATATCTAAACATCATTTATTCTGACATTTTTTATCTCAAAATCGTTTAGGTAACGGCAAATCGACGCTGATATTTTGATTCATAATTGATTGAGCGTGCAAAATGTACATCGTAACGTACGTTCCAACTCAAACGTTACTTCAGTTGCTGAAAAAAAAAATTCGACGGCATGCTTTTGAACAAAGAAGCAAATCGCTAAATTCGAGCCAATGTTGTAACGAGACTGACAAATGCGAACGCCACAGGAAACGCTTTGGCACTTTTGTTGCGCGTTAATGTCGAAATTACTTTTCTCCTTTCATTTCCGCATTCAGCGCACACATGTTCCTACTGTGGTCCAGCAGGTATGCGCGGAAAATGTTGAATGGCGCGAAAACCTTCGACACGTACAAAATTATCAGCGCTGAATTCAACAGTCCCCTCGCCAATTCAATGCAAACAACATTTTCAACCAGCCATGCATTATTCAAAAACTATAAACAACCAACAATAAACAACAACACTAAAAAGAGCCTGAAAATTTCACAAAATTAGACTGTAAAATTCTGAACGGATCGAAACCACAGGAAAACGTGTCCCGACTGGCAAAGCCGAAATAAAAATTTGCAAAAATCACAAATTCAAGCTTTGCTGCTTAACGTGAATGTGGAGAATTTAAAAGTCGTAAACTGATACGAGAAAACAGAAGAAGAAGAAACAAAGAAAGCAAGAAGCAGTTGGTTGTTAAGCATCGAAATTTAATCACGGTTAGCGACGCTGATCGTAACTAACTTGGCGGCACATTGACAAACTATTAGATGCAGGTCGTAATTTGTTTAATCTCACGCGATTGGTCGCGTCACAGTTGGCACGTATAGCCGGCGTGGGCTTCCGTCTGGCATCGTAAAATGTGTGAATTCCAATTGCAGACGCCGATTAAGGAGCCTCGTTTAGGATGCGTGATAGCCATCGAGGAGCCGAGCAACATGCGGCCAATAATGCACGAGCAGCGTTTCGCCTCTCGCGCCACGCGGGAGGCCCAACGATTTGTGTTCTCGATGACGATCTCGACGGTGCAACATTACCTTGCCGAATAAAATCGTAGATTCAAGCTTGTGTTCTGTCGACTGGCCCTTCTATGATGAATCGTCCCGTGAGATGATGCCACTTTTTGCACTGCCTTGTCTTTTTGCGCCGAGGCAAATATTTATTTTTCGTTTGTCCCGTTCAATTGTGGCCTGCTGGAACAGCAAGGCAAACACTTCGCAAGATATGTAAACACCGAAAAATCAACATTGGATGAATCATTTCGCTGCTAACAAATGATCGGATTCGTATCGTGTTTGTTTGTTGCGAGGTGAAATTCAAATTGGGTGCTGTAGCTATGGCGGATTAGTTATTTATTTTTTGGTGAAGTGAAAACGATGGGAACGAAAAATTGTTCTTTTGAGTTACGATTATTGAAATGTTAAAGGGTACGCGAGCGAAATTGGTGTCTCCAGAAGACCGAATTAGCATGACGATTCACCTAAACGAAATGATATACACCTTTGAAACGGTATGACAAATGTCGCTTAGTTGGCGAGCGCAATTATTATCATATAAAAGAGGCCATGCATTATTCATGATAAATATATTAATGCATAAGTAGATTAAAGAAGGCGAAACTTCAGTTGGCTGAATTCTCAACCACGGTTATTCTAGACTTGACCTTTTTCGAATTCAAACTTTCAATCAAACGAAACCATAACTTTCTCGTATTTGTTCGTCTGAATCATAATAGAAGCGGTCAATTTTTCAAGATGATCTGCTTTTTTTTATTTACAACTTTTCAGCGTGAGAAGGAACGGCTGATTTATTTTGAGTTTTGTCGTGGTGCACGAGATAAGAATCGCAAATGCTGAGACGATTGAGAACCTCTACTGTATCGGTATCCATAAGTCACTCAGCGTGGGGCGAATGGCGAACACGGTCCCTGGTCTTCGACTACACTTTTTTCCACTGCTTCCTCCTTGCTGACTTCTACCTCGAATGTTTTGTCTGGCTCCTAAAATTATTTTATCAATTTAGCTTTAATCCGTTCTCTTTGACAAATCGCTAATATTATTTCGTTGCAATTTTTTTCTTCGAATTCGTTTTTTTATCATGCAAATTGAAGAGGTCAGCCAGCTCAGCTGGTAACAACTTACTATTTCATATTTTACTTTATACATTTATCAAATTCATGTTCCGGACTTTGAAAAACAGTTTACAGTGCAAAACAAAAAAAAAGTTTAAAATTTAAAAAAAAGAAAAGGTTAATTCGTGATGTAAAAATTAATCTTCAGTTCATTGTTGCTAGAAGTTGTAAACTAATGGTGTAATATGAAATGTAACGATAAAAGACTTGCTTGAGATAAGATTCTTGAATAACACCATCAGAAGTAACGATCTCCGAGACCATTTGTAAATTGTGATGTGCAAATTCAGTTCGAACAGCTACTGTACTGGTATTTTTTAAAAAATGACTCGTTTTCTTTTTGAGGTAAAGAACGGTTAAAGAATATTTCACGTTGCAAGACAAAAAACTTAAAAATTAATTAAGCGATTAAGACTTCAATTACGTAATTGTAGGCTTTGAATAAAAACGTATGCATAAGTTTTCTATCGTATCGATTTTCAGAGCGCAAATGAATTTCCTTCCACCGCGTCAGTTCATTTTTGTTTCTTCTGCCGTTAACATCTCGATGATGTTTGACTGTTTATAATTATTAATTCTTGGTGTCTGATGTAAACTGTTAATACTACGTTGTCCATTCGATCCAACCAAAAAGTCTTTCGAACTCAAGTGCAGTGAGCGAAAATTATCAGGATGAAATTATTAAGTAGATTGTTTCATAAATTGGATACTGATAAGTGGAAGAAAAATGATTATGAAAATACGGGGATACCGTTCGACAACATCTTTGAGCACGATTTATTCCTATGTCACAAATTAGGAGGCATGCTGATAGGTTGGTGGCCGTATTCCAAGCCGAGTTTTATGCAGATGGTGCCAAGAGTTTTACTGCCATCGGCAACTCCTGTGCTTTTTCCAAGTCAGGTACAGTGAATGGAAAGTGCGATAATTATTTTGTTTACAAACGTAACTAAACATCGATTTTATTCTCGCACGATAATTAGTTAAAATATTATCATAGAAAATGGTTAGAAGAAAAGTATGACGATATTTTAGTTAATGGTTTTTGGCTAATTATACATATTTTCATTTTCATCATATGGCTTAACATTATTTGTAACAGGAAGCTGGTATTCAGAGTTTATTTAATTCGATGTTTGTTTTGAGCTCAAAAAAACTTGCATCCAACATTTTTCACAGAATAAAAAAATTCACGACCATATCAAACTAAATTGGACTCTTATTAATTCTCGCGTGGAACGTCGACATTTTATTGAATATGCGGTCATCGGATACAAATTGATGCGAATAATAGGTTATTACTTTTTTTGAACAAGTTTCAGCGATAGTTTTATTGTTACATTTTGATTATTTCAATTATTCTGAGATTTACTAACAAATGAATTTAAAATTCGAGGTTTTTATTTTATAGTCATTGCTATAGTAACTTTCTCGTTGCCCTGGATCGGATTGTTTGAATTCAAACATTTTGGCGGAGAAAACAAACTACTAGCTTATTTTCTAGTAAAATTACAATTCATTGGTGTAGAAGAGAGTAACACTGTGAAATATTTTTTTTGCTATTATTTTCTTTACTGTCATGCTTGTCCTGGTTTATTTGGTCAATTGAATTTTACTAGCAACAGTCTCATTACAATGTTTTCTTATATTTTCATCAAGTTTGAGATACTTTTGTAATTCTAACATACAATCAAAATATTTAATGAAAATTCGCGAGACAAAATGACAAGTTAGTTACATTTTTTAAACAGCTATTGGATGGCAAAAATTGGTTATGATAATGACAATCCAGATCACATCCGAAAAAAAATCAAACATTTTGCTCGTCAGCATATTGAATTTCTTCGGTAAGTTATACTACTACACTCATTAATATTTCAAATATTATTATTTAAATATTATTATATAGCACACTACAATTAATTGATAAGTGGTGTAAAATACCATTCATGAATGGTATGATCAATATAGGATTTGGTCTCATGTCTTTGATATATTACGTAAGAAAAAGTCGCGAATTTAATCACATTTAAATGTTGTCTCAATTCTTATAAACTCAGATAGTTTTCTTCTTGCTATTCCAGTTGACAATAAAACACACTCTTTCGCAAGACACCTTGTTCGTTGGTGGTTTGTTAGTATACTGTTTGTCATTAACATTTTTGTTAACCACTTCTGGCGAAACAGTTATAACAAAAGCAGACAGACTAGCAATTGCATGGTGAATTTCACAATATTCGTTTTCAAAACTAGGGGCTACCAGAGTATTCGCGACACCTTGGGGTGAATGTGATAGCTTCAATTTTTTTTCAAAAAAACATTTTTTTCTTAATATTTTTTCTTTGTACCAGTTAGTTAACCGTCGAAGAATCATTATATTAAAAAAAAATTAAATGTTAGTAAATAAGGTTACTGAACATGACACAATTACCCTGAAGTGTCACAATTACCCCGGTTGCCCCGAACTGTTAAAACTTTAAATTTTGATGTATTTCACAGTGCTTCTTGTAAATGGCGAGTTTTTCCTTCAGACACAAAAGCAAGTATGCTCATGATTCAACAAATGGCTAACAAATCGTTCGCATTTCATGTCAAAGGATTCGGTATAGTTTCACACGTCGGTTTTGTTGAAGTGAAGTTTTTATCCGATTGGCTATAAAATATACTTTATATTCGTATTTCTGTCATGTATTTCGATTTATAAAATGAGTTTGTTTTCAGCTTATGAAAGCCATGTTTTCCGTTCTGACTCTTGTGCGAAGCGTTCGGGAATAAAAGAAGCAAGATAGTGAGTGAAAATACTCAAATACTGTATTTATGACAATTGTAGTTGAAGTTTGCTAACTTTGAGAAAAAACGACACAATAAATGATCATTCAGTCTTGAATCAGAAATTAAAAAAAAATTGCTTCCTTTGGCGGATCAACGGTTGGTAGTATTTAATTGCAAATGAAAAGTAAATAAAAAATTATGAAACAAAGAATTATAAAGTCTTTTATTATAATATATACATATAATTATATAATTAGAAATACATTACCCCTTGTGAGTTTTGGTTTCCAACACTAAACTTGTAACTTCCATTTCCAACTGCAGTAGACCAGATAGGGGATACGTCTAATAAGGGATTCGCCTGATAAGGGATGACCCTTCAAAAAATTAAAAAACTATAAATCAATTTACATATCAAAGTAACAAAGAAGTCTTTCAATTTTTTTATCGTTTAAAAAACAAAATTCAATCGTGATGTGCTGAAAATTGTAGTACATACCTTCCAATTGTTTCCTTTATATAATTCAAGAGCACTTTTTGAACTTTGAAATGCGCATTTTTGATGGTGTAGTTTCAAGACACCTAAATCTTGTCGTATATGCTGAAATCTTCGATTCTACACCTGATGCCAGAAGGATTCTTTTAAGGATGAGAGGGCGTTTTGGGACTAGTGTTGCACCGAAAAGTTTGAGTCGTCGAAGTGAAATTTGAAAACGTGCCTCAAGTGGCAGGACCAAATAAAAAATCAGAAATTCATAATAACAGGGCCTCCCGAAAAATAAATTTTATTGAACTTAAAGTTTGAAAGTTTAAAAAAATTTTATAGTACTGAACCACAAAAACATCATAACTAAATTGGAGAAAAGATTACATTTATGATGTATAAATTAATCTACGCTTTATATTTATCTTCAAAGGAATGTAATGAATAAGTTTCCATAAAACTGTTTCATCGGTTGAAATATTAGTACTTCTGTCGTAACAAAATTTTTAACCACGGGACCTGCCATAGATGCCACAGTGTTTGCCTCGTGTGGCCAACTGTGGTAGAACCTGTGGTTCGAAACTTTTCACTGAGTTCCTTTACTGGCAGATTTCCCTAAAAATACAACGAAAACTTGTATGCAATGCATTGAAGATTGAATACGTTTAAAAAATGGGTAATTTTTTCTGCGTGAATAAGATAATCAAATTTCTGAAAACTTACCCTTTACAATTATTGCAGGATCCCATGAATTGGAAAAGTTTGTTGACGCTGATCAAACATTACACTGTTTCTTATCCTGTTTTTTTATTTGATTAGCAATGTAGTTCTAAAATAAATTAGACTTACAAAATACGAATATTATACAATTTATATCCAATACATATAAGTTTATCACAAAAACAATCGGTGAAAATGAAAGAACGTAGAGATTCAAATTATCTATTTCAGCACAGCACAAGCAATGAAATTAGATTTTCAAGCTCAAATAATAAAAGGCAATAGTTAGTCAATGTAAAGTTCATTCATTTTCATAAGACATTTCTTATCTGTACTTGTAGTATGCAAGTTCAATTTGGAATGCTGCTGCGTTTGTATTTTAATATAAAATATCTTTTCCTTCGCGCATTAGGGTTTTATAGATTATTAAATTCTTCAAGAGGGTAAAAAAGTTGAAAAATTTTACAAACGATTCCAACTCTAATTTTATAATTGTACACTTTGAGTAAAAACGCATGAATAAGTTAACCGTATTGATTCGATGCGAGAAATTTTTTTTCGCTGCGACAGTTCCTTGCTGTCCTCTGTTCTGTTATCATCTCAATAAAGTTTTACTATTTGAGAATATTTCAAAGTCTTACGTGAAATCTTATAGCGAAACATTGTCCAATTAGTCGATCCAGGAAAACCTTTTTTACATTTGAATGTAGTGTCTGAAAATCGGCACTATGAAATTGAGTAGATTATTTCCAAAATTAGGTGCGGAGAAATGGAAACAAAATGGATATGAAAATACGGGTATACCGTTCGACAACATCTTCGAGCATGACTTATTCCTATATCACAAATTAGGAGGCATTCTGATCGGTTGGTGGCCGTATAGCAAACCGAGTTTTATGCGGATGGTGTCAAGAGTTTTACTGCCATCAGCAACTCCTTTCATCCTCCCATGTCAGGTATAGAGAAAAGAAATGCAATAATTATTCTGTTCACTAACATAACTAACGATCGAATTTATTTTTCAAACAATAATCAGTTCAAATATTATCATCTCAGATATTTGGAAAAAAATTATGACGATGTTTTAGTTAACCTCTTCTGGTTGATTATTCACTTTCTTATTATAGCTTTGTGGCTCAACATTAGTTTGTGTTCTAAACAAGTACGAGTGTTTAAAGATTCAATTATAATCAATTTTTAAACAATAATTCGAATCCAAAATTGTTGTTATTTTAGACTAGACGAATTCATGATATCATTAAACGAGATTGGAGTCTTATAAATACTCTCGAAGAACGGGCCACATTTATCGAATACACAATCATTGGGATATAGATTAATGCAATTATTAAGTAAAATTGTTATCAGAGTATTCATTCATTTGTAAATTGAATCTTAAATGACTTCAAAAAATACTTTCAAATTAAATCGCATTTTAGATTTATACATAGCAACAGTAGGAGTGGTAAATTTTACCATCCCTTGGATTGGATTGTACGAATTTCAACATTTGGGCAAGGAGAACAAACTGCTTGCCTATTTTCTAGTGAAATTCAGTTTCATTGGCATTGAAGAATCGTACACTGTGAAATATTTTTTCTGCTACTTTTTCCTCTACTGTTTTGCTTTTCCTGGTTTTTTCGGTCACTTGAACTTTACTGTCACCAGTCTTATTACGATGTTTTTTTACATCTTCGCTAAACTAGACTTACTAAAGTAATTTCTCAAGCTTTAACATATTTGATGGCTTCAAAAAAGAAAAAAATTGATAAAACTGTATTCATATTTTTCCCATCAAGTACTTGGTTAGAAAGATTGGGTCGTGACGAGAATCCTGAAAATATTCGAAGAAGGATTAAAATGTTTGCACGTCAGCATATCGATTTTCTAAAGTAAGTAGTTATGAATATCTTATCTTACAGTGATCCTAATATCAATTTGTAAACTTTGACTTTCGCAAAATCAGCACCATGCGTATGATCGTACAATGGAATAAAATTTTGTTGTTAGCTGGTTCTGTCATAATATTGTTATGTCTCATTTGTTTGCTATATTATGTAAGATACAAATATCAAATTTACTAGCATGAGGTTTAATTAAATTTTTATTATTTTTGTTTTATGTGCTGATGGATTTGTTTTTGTTGCAATTACAGATGACCCTAAAACACACTGATTTGAATCACAGTATCTTCATCTTTGGCTTAATAATTTATTGCTTATCGTCCGAATTCTTGCTTTGTACCGCAGGCGAAGTGGTGAAAACTAAAGCAGACAAATTAAGAGAATCTTGGTAAACTCTAAAGTTTCACATAGGTTATGAAAATAATACAAATGAATAAGGACGTTTGTAATACGAATTATATTCTAAACGTTTCAGCTTCTCTTGTAAATGGGAAACTGGTCCTCTGGATGCAAAAAATAGTATACTTCTTATTCAGCAAAAAACGAACATCGATGTTGAATTTGGTGCTCATGGTTTAGTCACGTTGAAGCACGTTACTTTTATTCAAGTAAAAATCATATAAAATTGATTAGATCCATTTAAAAATTTGAAACGAATTTCAGATTTGTCACAATTGAAATTGGTTTTATTTTCAGGTTACAAAAGCAGCCTTTTCGTACGTCACATTTTTGCGACAAGTACGACAATAATATGAACTATCTAATGGGATCCAAGTTGTAGTCGAATTTTATTAAATTCAATAAATTGTTTATGCCGATCTTCCTTATTATTTATTGATAGAAAAAAGTTTTCATCTAACCCTTTACAGAATAATTACTTAAAAATTGTTTATTGTTATAAAGAAATTACAAGAGAGTCGATTTTACATAAAAATTCAAAATGTGTTTTTGCAATTTCTAATTGATTATAGTTAGCTGTTGTTTCCAGTGTAAAAAACTTCCAAAGTTCAACTTCGTATTTTGAATAGCTCCTTGAATATTTTGTTCGATCTTGAAAATGGTATTCAGTGTTTTAAATGGGGTAAAAACTGCAATCACACGTTTTCAATATTGAAAAATAATTATACAAACCATTTGGGTTGTTGCCTACTAGATCTGACGAGTAATAAAAGTGACGTTTGTTGTCGAACGTTTACCCTCATTTCTAGAATATTTTGGCTCATTGTTGGGAGTTGATACCGCGGATAAAATTCTTTGTTATTGTCCTCTTCATTATGACGATGTCAGACTGTGGAAGTATAAAAGAATTAAGTTTCAGAAGCTAAAGAAAGTAACTATTAGTATTACTTTACTAAAAGTTCAAAAAAAATTGAAATTTAAATTCATACAATGTTACGTCATGGCGTCAATGTACGTTTTTGCCATTTAGCGAAAAGTAGTACAATTATGTATCCCCAGGAAATTTTTGAAAAAACTACTGTAAAACACATGTAAAATTATTTCTACTATTGATTTACACTTACCTGCATGAATTCAAAAAATTGTATTGTTATTTTTGACCGGCATAAAACTTCAATAACGTGACACATCGAAAAACAAAAAAATAAATAAAAATCAATACTCACGTAATGCAGAACCATGATTAAAAGCTTGTGTAACTAAAGCATAGGATAAAAGTCCTAGTAGTGGAAACCACTCAGAATCATATCGTTGTACAATTCCTGTGCACAATTGTCATCATTGAAAAAATTCAATGGTCAAGATAAAACTCACTCAATTCCATTTGACATCCGTGTATAAAGTGCACAAATGTAATTCAAAATATAACTTTAGTCACATCTTGAAAAAAAATTGTATCGCGTGACCGTCAAGTGCAACGATTAAATTTTAATGCCAGAAACTTTAGACAAACTTGAAACCCACTTCCCACCATTAGGGCTCTAATGATATAATGGTAGGCTTTGGATAATAATACATGAAAAACATGTGCGTATCGATCCACAAAGAGAAAAAAAAATTTTTTTGCCACGTTAGTTCGTTTTTGTCTTCTCATCAGTAAACAGCTCTCTACGTTACTGTTAGACTGAAATTTTCACTGAGTTAGAGTTTGGTGACTGAAAATTGACACGATGAAATTCAGTAGATTATTCCCGAAATTTGATGTCAAGAAATGGAAAAAGAATGACTACGACGATACGGGTATACAATACAACGATATTTTCAATCACGACTTATTTCTTTATCACAAATTGGGAGGAATTTTAATCGGTTGGTGGCCGTACAGAACAGGATTTGTGAGCAAATTGCCAGCATTCATTTTGCCAACAGCAAGTCTTTTCATTTTCCCATGTCAGGTATGGTTCAATGTATTATAATAAAACAACAAAATCCAAGTACTATTTTTTACCCCAAGTTTTTTGTACCAAACGGTCTAACACTTCAAGAATCTGTGATTTTTCAATTCTGCTATATTTGTTCAATAAAAATTTAGATCAAATATTACTATGAAGAATATTTAGCAGAAAACTATGATGATATTTTAGTTAACCTTTTCTGGTTTATTATTCACATTCTTGTTATAGCTTTGTGGCTCAATATTATTATCAACCATAAAATGGTACACGAATTTGGTGTTGTTATTATAGCTTATTGTCCACATAAGAATCTAGATCTAAAATCTGCTATTTCTTCCAGACAAAAGACATTCATGATATTGTCAAACGAGACTGGAGTCTTATTCATTCACGAGAAGAACGTAAGATGTTCATTGAATATACGATTATTGGTTATAGATTAATTCAATTATTGAGTAATTTCAACATTATTTCGAAATTATTTGAGTGAAACATTAATTAATTGGTTACTCAATTTTTATACGTTTTTCTTTACTTTGCTCATTATTATGAATTACAGATTTGTACATAGTACTCGTCGGAGTTTTGAATTTTACGATTCCTTGGATTGGATTGTATGAATTTCTAGAATTTGGAAGGGACGAAAAATTAACTGAATATTTTTTAGTGAAATTGAGATTTATTGGAATTAAAGAGACATACAGCGTCAAATATTTTTTTAGTTACTTTTTTCTCTATTTCTATGCGTTCCCTGGTTTGTTTGGCCACTTGAATTTTACTGTCACCTGCCTTATTACAATGTTTTTCTATATTTTCATCAAGTTGGAGTTATTCAAGTAATTTTATATTGGTATAAACATACCCCATGGCAATTCCGTATAGGGAAATGATAAACATATTTTTCACTTTTCGATCGAGTGTGTGGTTGGCAAAAGTGGGTTGTAATAATGAGGACGAAACAAGTATTCGACAACAAATCAACATTTTTGCTCGTCGACATATAGATTTCCTTCAGTAAGTTCATTATCATCGTTTGAAATATGAATTTGATCACAATTATTGGTATAACTAGATGTTTATGTTGTGAATTAAAAATTTGTTCAATTACAATTTGTAATCAGCACCATGCACTTAATCGTACAATGGAATAAAGTATTGTTGCTGGCTGGTTCTATCATAATATTGTTAGGTCTCATTTGTTTACTATATTATGTAAGGTTACATCATAATATAAGACTATGAATATATTTTCGTAATTATCCTCTTAATATAAAATATTGAATTCTCTAAATATTTTCTGTACATTTACAGATGACTCTGAACCATACGGATTTCAAAAACAGCATGTTTGTGGGTGGCTTGATAGTATACTGCTTACTATCGTTGTTTCTGTTATGCACTGCAGGGGAAAAAGTAAAGACAAAAGCAGACAACCTGGCTTTATCTTGGTGACTTTCACATTAGTATAAGAGCCTAAAAACTAACGTCTAATTTTCATATCAAAATTATATCAATTTTTTTAGTTCGTCCTGTAATTGGGTAACTTTTCCTGTGGATGCAAAAACGTGTTTACTTCTTATACAGCAGAAGTCTAATCTTTCAATCGAATTTGGTGCCCATGGTTTAGTAACACTTTCGCATGTCACGTTTCTACAAGTACTTTTGATAATTATTTCCAATCAATCAACAACATTGAAAACATTTTACAAATTAAAATTATAATTTTTCAAATTATCACATTTGTCGACAGATAACTAAAGCAGCATTTTCCTACGTCACTGTTCTACGACAGATGCGACAATGAAAAAAAACGGAACACTCAAAATAATCACAGTTACATTTATAGTGGTTAAACATAAATAGTTGATTGTTATTTGACCTGCGTTTGTACTTGAAACTTATCTTTCTTGATTTGTACATTTTTATATTTTTCATATTTTGATGACATTAAAGGATAGCTATTACACTATTTCTATCGTTTCTGTATTTTAAAGGACCGAAAAACTTTTTAAAAAATTTTTAATTGTTGTTTTTCTTCAATATTTTTTTCTTGTGGTTGAGACAAGATTCTCAGAAGACAGCATCGAACGTCACAGTGAATGTCACACAATCGTTTTTGTAATTCAACAAAGTTTATAGTTCAATGGAAAGTATATTTTTTGTTGTAAAAAATATTGTACCCAACGTTTTGCATATTGTTGAATGTCACTTAACTGGTTGTGACGTATAACCACAGATTGCATTTAGTAAAAAACTTAAAATAAAATTTGAAACAGATATAAAATACGTACCTGGTGATAAATTGACAAATTGCTAACTAGTTTGATTCTACGATCAAGTAAAACATTAGAACTGTACTGAAAATAAACAATGGCGTAGAGAATTTGAGAATTTTTCAGAATTTCTACGTTGACTCTGATGTGTTATTGGTTAGCAGGTGACAGCTCTTCTTTCTTAGTATTGCTCAGGATTTTGTTTAAAATGTCAAAAACCGTGACTAAAATTGACCAAAGAACTAACCGTTACAACTATGAGAACAAGCACAATCAAATATGTTTACAAGTAAAATTGGAACACTTTTGCAGGTGCTCCGGACCTTTTTGGTCGCGAAGGCGAAGAAAGTGTGTCTGATGTGCAAATTCAATTCAAACTGCTACCCCATTTTTGAAATTGTCTTTTATTGAGATAAAGACCTGTTATAGAATATTTTATTATTCAACACGATAAAAAAAAAACTCGAGACGTGCATAAAATGATTAGGGCTCCAATTATGTAATTGCACCCTTTGAATAAAAACGCAATAATACCTTTATGAACTTATTGATTTGCAGCGCGCAAATGCATTTTCTTCCTCCGCGTCAGTTTCCTTTCGTCTTTTCAGTCGTTAACATTTCGACGATGTTTTACTGCTTAGAAACTGTCTGATGCAAACTGTTAATACTACTTGTCTATTTGATTAAATCAAAAAGTCTTTCAACATCAAGTGCAGTGACTAAAGATTGCCATCATGAAATCAAAAAAATTGTTTCCGAAATTAGAAATCGAAAAATGGAAGCGAAATGGATATGAAAATACGGGGATACCATTTGACAACATCTTTGAGCATGATTTATTTTTATACCACAAATTAGTGGGTATTTTCGTTGGCTGGTGGCCGTACAGCAAATCGACTTTTTTGCACAAGTTGCCAAGGTTCTTACTGCCAACATCAACTCCCTTGATGCTCCCATGTCAGGTATGATAAATTAAAAGAATGATAATTGTCTTGTTCATAATTGTAACTAAAAAACAATTTTATTTCCGAAACGGTAATTAGTTAAAATATTACTATGGAAAACTTTTAGAAGAGAATTATGACGATATTTTAGTTAATCTTTTTTGGCTGATTATACATGTATTTGTTTTAATCGTATGGATTAACATTATTTTCCACCAGAAGCTGGTATTTAGTGTGAATACTATGATTCGATGTCTGTTCTGAGCTTAATTGAACTTGAACTTAAAATTCTTTACAGACTAAAAAAATTCATGACCACATTAAACAAAATTGGAGTCTTATCAGTTCTCCCAAAGAACGTCAGTATTTTATTAAATATACAGTTGTTGGATTTAAGTTGATGCAATCGATAGGTCATCACAGTTTTTTGACGAAAATTTCGATAAAGGTTTTGGGATAAATAAGCAATGATGAACATCTCAAAACAATCCCATCAACGATTACTTTCATATAATTTAACAAATGAATTTTTAATTTTAGGTTTTTATTTTATATTAATTGGTGTAGTAACTATGTTGATTCCCTGGATAGGATTTTACGAATTTAAACATTATGGCAGAAAGGAAAAACTACTTGCCTATTTGCTAGTGAAATTTCAAGTCGTTGGAATGGAAGAGGCATACACAGTGAAATATTTTTTGTGTTATTATTTTCTTTACTGTCATGGTTTTCCTGGTATGTTTGGTCACTTAATGTTTACTTTCACCAATCTTATTACAACGTTTTTTTATATCTTCATCAAGTTGGAGTTACTATGGTAATTTCATTTCATAATTGAAATATCCAAAAGAAATTTTTAAAAAAATGTCGAAACTGCTTCCCTTTTTTGTATAGTTATTGGTTGGCAAATATTGGCTATGACAATAACAATCCAGAACAAATCCGAGAAAAAATTAAACTGTTTGCTCGTCGGCATGTCGATTCCCTTAAGTAAGTTGATTAAAACATTATAATAATACATACTTATTGAATAACATCTATTATATTTTTATAAAAATCACTATGATGATATACCCAGCACCATACAATTAATTGGGAGGTGGAATACCTTAGTGATCCTGTATGGTATCAACATCATATTTATTGGTGTCGTTACTTTGGCATACTATGTAAGAAGATCAAAAAAATTGTATTAAAATGTTTCGTTATTTCTTATGGAATTTTTAATTTTTTTCGCGCAATTCTAGTTGACACTAAAACACGTTGATTTGCAAAGCGGCATATTCGCTGTTGGTTTGATACTGTACTGTTTAACATTAACATTTTTGTTTTGCACTGCTGGCGAACATGTGACAACGAAAGCTGACAAACTAGCAGTCGCATGGTGAATTTTCATCCACATGTGCCTTACGGTCGTTTCAAAAACATAACTGTTTAAACTCTGAGACTATTTTTTCAGTTTTTCTTGTAAATGGATAAATTTTCCTGCAGAGGCAAAAACAAGTATTCTTATAATTCAACAAATAACCAATAAATCTTTCGCATTTGATATCTTAGGAATGGCGACACTTTCACACGTCGGTTTCGTTATGGTAATATTTCCATTTGTTTTACTTGTTATTTGAATCTGTTATCTTTTTCAATCTCTAAAAGAAATTTTTTTAGATGATAAAAGCAATTTTCTCCACTCTTACTCTTCTACGACAAGTTCGAGAATGACAAAAGAAGAAACTGAAAAAACTTGTTATTGTAACAATTGTGTAGTCAAATTCAAATATTTTTCTCCGATTCAAATAAATGATATTTTTCGATATTAGAAAATGATGTAAATGTGTGGCTTCTTAGTTAATTGTGCCTTTTTTGTAAAACAGTGATAAGTAGATTAAAAGTACTTCGAGGTACGAAAATTTTCATTGAAATATTAAATGAGCAATATTTAGCTTTGAGGTGGGTCATAAAAAATGTCGATCGACAGCAGTCGCAAGCATCTCAAATTTCTTAGCTCGAACGTGCTTTCGTGAAGTATTGCGCTCAACAGAAAAGAAACTGGTACTACACGGAAGAAACAAGGAAGATGGCAGAAACGAAGAAAACATTTAAATGTGAATGTCGGATCGCATAACAGTTTATTCATGCCCGCGGAGGTTCGCAGGCGTACTTTTCATTTGATCGATAACCAGCATTTGAGACGCTCCAAGTAGCTGTCTCTCGTTCCGCACTTAAACCTAAATTCCGAGCAAAAAGCGGCTTTTGTAACGCGCTCGCGAAAATAAGAACGTTAATAAAATTATACCATCTATGAAACGAAAAAAAATCCTTTCTCTTCTTTTTGAAAGGAAACATTTTAATCTCAATGTTTCTTTTCTCAATGAACAAATATAATTTTGAATGCAAAAGGTAAAATTGTATTTTGTTTAAAGATTTCACCACATCAGTCTTGTTAATGGTTTCTATCGCTTGATTGTTTCAGAATCGTGGAAAATCCTGCAACTGAAATCAAGCGAGTGATGTAAGTAATAATTGTTTTTCCTTCGCCCTAAGACGTTACGTCAGACCGTCAAGTTTCTGTACACTTTTAGAGTTTAAACGTGCGGTTTCTTCGGTCGCGCAGGATCAACATGAAAAACTCGTGTTTGAACTGAAAGAAAACAGAGTGCATGCAAGAATGCATTTGGGTTTGTAATTTTAAGTTTTATGGCGTTGCAGGCGTCGGATTTCGTCTTGCATTATTTCAACGCCGTCTCAATAGTGCACAGTTTCAACTTGGAACAATCCAAGCTTTTGAATTCAACGAAAACCTCCACTCTGCTGAACAATCGATGTTTGATTTTTAACTTCAAAATACGCGCTGCACAAAACTGAAACTCGATCGAACGTTAAACTGTTGCAAAATATTCGTCACGTTGGCGTTGATCGAGAAATATGTGATTCAATAATTTTTTTGAAACCCGACGACAGGACGGCTTTCTTGAAAAAGTAATAAAAAGCGTGTTTTCGATGTCATTTACATTCTTGCGGTTTCAATTGTCGATTTCTTCACGTCATTTTTCGCCCCTACGTTTCATATTAAATCTCATCTTGACAATGAAAAGGGAATAAATGGAAGCTGAAAACGGGGGATTGATATCTATTGATAATAATGAAATGCAGGTATCAATCATTTGTTGAATCCCAACTGGCTGCACAAAGCAAGGAGTAGACAAGCGTGTAGCGTCATACTAATTCCTGATTCTGCAGCGGGAGACGGATTATATAATCGGATTTCCGTGGTATCCCGTTCGGAACCGCATTTGATCTTCGAATTCTCGTTCGTTATCCCTCAAATCTCTGATCGGATTCTTCGAGTGAAAATCAGTAAGATTGTGATGCCGAAAAATACGGATCGCTGGGAAAAATGAAAAGATGCGAGGGATATTGATAAAACGGAAAGCGAGCGTGCAAAAAATTGAGAGACAATCGTGCGAATAACGCGCCAGGGAATACGTCAGTGGGTGACATTTGAATATAAAAATATGGAGGAATTGAAAATAGCCGAGTCTTCATATTCAATAATGCATGAGCCTCATGGTTACCTAATATTTTTTTTTAAGAAAAATACTAAACAATTTTTTCTTTTGAAATTCGATACTGAGATTGTTAAAAATATAGCTTCGAAATTCATCGTAACGTAAAGTCGCTGAATCGTTATGCAAATTTGGGGAAAAATGATAAAAAGAAGTGAACTGCAGCTCTACTTTGAGTTATTTCGAAAGTTCAAAAGTTATTTGAACTCCATTTTTCATGAAGGATTCAAAGCGAGTGATTTATAAAAGAATGTTTTTCTTACTAAGAGGTTGTGTCCGATAGAGTATACAGCAATTAAGAAAAAAAAGGTTCGATTGTTTGAAGAAGGCATAATGAAAGACTCGCGGCCATTGAATTGAAATTGCAAAATTGCTTACGATTTATGAGACTGAATTATAAGTGGTGTAAAATTGTAAATGCCCGCCGGAAGTATTCGGTTACTGTCTATAAAAGTACGTTTTCATTTTTTTTCACTCTGTGGTTTGAAATTGCACTTTCCGATAAAAACTATTTCTACTCTTCTTAATTAATTCTCTACTCCGCGAGAAAATTGTAAGATTTTTTCATTTTTTCTTTGTCTTTTTTCTTGTTTCTCTTGTCTTGTAGATATTTGTCATGAATTTGGAGGGCAAATTTCAATATCCAACCGAGAGAGGCATAAATTCGGCAAATAAGATGTGAAATAAACATGCAGAAAAAGCCCGATAAAGAACACAAATTGGTATCGGGCAAAATGCGGTTGTAACTCGTGTCCGCGCCGGCTGGCGAGTTTCTTCTTTCTCTAATAAAGACGCCTCGTCTGAAACTATAGCCAAGTTTCGTTTGAGACCGACGTAAAAAAAACGACTGAGGGGGAATGAAACAGAGGTGAAAGAAATTTCTTTGACGCTCAATTCCATTGAGTCGATAAACGAAATTGCAAAACTATAGTAGCCGAAGTAAGTCGTAATCGGGTTTATATTTGTATGCCATCAAAATCTCCGATCAAAGTCGAACCTCAATTCTTGCGATTACCTCTTAAAAATGTTCTTCCTTTGTTTTTAACGATCCCTCAGATGAAATTCGTCTGACAATCAAATAAACTCGTTCCTAATTTTCATCGTCATCGTGTTCTTTGCTTTCTACAATTTTATTCTTTTGCGATTTCAGTTTGTTTTGAAGTTGATAATAGCAAACCGAATATTTTTAAAACGCAAAGTCCCGCGATACTGCGACGTTTGATAAAGGGTTGAACAGAGGTTTGAAAGATCGAGGTCATTGATTATGAGATAAAAAAGAAGTCGCAGTTTGCAGGCGCCAAAAGCGTGTTCGGATCTCGAGCATCCTCCGTGCGCGAACAATGGCCTTACACGTGTGAAATCGTCACTCATGAATGGACCTTTATGCTCGTCTTCCAAAACACTTCTCGGATCGATGCCGGGCAAATTTTTCAGCCTCGCCCATTGTGCGACGAATTTTCCGTCAAATTAAATTGCTCCTGGACACTTTACCGCAGCTGTTGATGTTGTCGAAAAAAAAAATCATGTAGCACGTCAGCGCGAGGTCGCTATAATAGAGCTGGGCACCTTTACAAAAACCTTTGTGAATTACTTCCCTCGTTATATTGTCGCTCCACAAGACGATTATATACTTTGGCTTGTCAAAAGATTCAGCCCTTTTCGGGCACTGCCGCGAAATTCGACGCTTTTCGAGCTAAAATGTCGCACCTTCCCATGTAGCCATTATGAATATAAACTTACCTGTGCACGTTTATTAAATCGCACTGCGGGATCTGCGTTGTATCGAGTTACCCCTTGCAAAAGATACTACCTCGCGGCACTCTCGCTGCGCCATCTGCGCCGATGCTTAATCACTTGGCAATTTTTTCATTATTGTTTTAATTTATGTCTGGGCTCTAAAGGGGTCGTTTGAATGCTCGCACAATTCTTTATTCCCTTCATGAATAATCCGAGCCGAGAAAAACAGCGACTTTACAAATTTCACTGAATCGCAGAGTTTGCATTGCAAAACTTGTTTCTTTTTCGACTATCACAATCAAAACTATTGTTACGAATCGGAGAACAGCAGTAAAACGTCGAGTTATTTGAGACTGCGTTGTAAAAGTTTATTTTCCTACCAATGAGCGACGAGACATTATTTATTCACTTTATGCAAGAGTCGGACAGTCTCATTTGTTTGACAATAACAACATTTTTATAGTTTCTTCGGGGACATCAATGAATCCCAATGAACACGATCGAGTGACTTTGAAAAAACAATAAAAGTGAAGGTGGATGATTCTTTGTTCGCTCTCGTTTGGCTGTTTCAAAAAGTTAGGTGGCACCGATCGTATTGTGACGTCGAGGTCGAGTCATTCGGGAAACCCGCAGGGGTCCAGCGTCGGCTCGTAACTTTGCTGATAATGGGTTCAGAAAAAGTCGCTCCGATCAGCCGATTTTCGTGGAGTCACAACACCAGTCAATCACAACCGGGTCACATCAATATTTATGTTGACATAAAGACCCCGGATAACTTTTACGATTCAACTGAAAATCATCTTTCTGCCATTGAATCGATATTTTTTGTACGAACTCCGAACCTCCGTTTCCGACCTAAGACAAGTTTTTTCATAGTTTTACGATCACGAAACAGTGCCTGCGAACGAGATAGACACGTTTGGTAAACAGTTTTACGAGCTCGGATTTTGGGAAAAAATTTAATATCCGGTCATTGGGTATGCAAATGAACGATTCAGTGAAAAATTTGCGCGTATGCAAATTGATACGCTACCGAGAGTTCGTCAAAGTTTCATTCTTATTGAGCAGAGCCCTAATAATGGCTGGAGATTGCTCGAGCGCGAACAATTTTACTTTCACGAGCGAGCACATTGTTACGCCCCTGCTTCTTTCGCGAAACTCGAACGAGCCTCGTGAGATTTCGAAGTCGATACCAAGAACACAGCCCGAGAGGACTGAGTGGGTATGGTTTAACGAGCCACAAATTTTGATTTGGACACTGATAAAATCAACAAACTTTTGTCTCGAATAAAGTCCCATTGTGCCTAATTAGTTACCTTTGAGTGCAGGATAAACAATGTTCTTCTATTTTTAGTCAGCGTTGAGCCACGATGATAACGACATTTTGTAGTACCAAACGGTTTCCTCAATGTAAATTTAGCCAAAATGGCTGGACAGTCGTTCACAAACCAAAGAGATTTTTCGGTGTTTGCACAAGTTGAACGAGTGAAATAAGTTCATGATTTATGGTGTTTGGTCAAGGTAAAGTCAACAGAAACCGAAATCATAATTCAAGATTAAAAATCAACATAAATATTTATACATTGTTTTTAATCCTACGCCATAATCCTTATCAGTTTGAGATTTTAGAATCGAGATAAAAAAATTATTGCCTCGTGAATCTGATTATTGAATTGTAAATTTGATAATTTTAAGAAAAAAAAAATAAAGATGAGCTGAAGTTTACGACTTTTTCCGGAACCCGATTTGAGAACGTTTACTAGTTCCGGAAGTATAGCACGATTTTTGATTCGGATTAGTTTTGATTTTTAGAGCTTCGTGGTATAAAACTAATTCTATTATGAACTACCAAAGCATTTCGAGAAGAAAAAATAGAATCAAATATCAAAAGCAAATTCCGATAATTGAGTTGTTCTCCAATTTGTGGAATGTAACCCGATGTTTTTATCACTGGCCGTTTTGTCAAAAAAGTTTTTTTTGTCGTCTTCTCATTCATCTTCATCAATCACTGATGTCCATAACGTCGCTGTACACCCCAGAAACTTGTTCAAGATATTAACTTCAAGATTACAAAAAAACCAACTTTCATACGCAGCTTGTGACATCTCATTAATACAATCCAGTGTTTTTTTATCATTTTTTGTCACTTTTAATTAATTTCATATGGGTTATTAGATTGATCGTTACTATCTAATTAATTGCAAAATTAATTATTTCCTTTTTTTGAAGAAAAAGAGGCAGAGAAAAAAGTCCCATCACGTACTAATTGAGCGTGAAAATAAATATTGACATTACAAATTCAGACACACGCAAAACGGTCTGGGCAAAGTTTATACACTTAAACAAGCATGACTAAACGACTTTCGCGGTTAATTTTTCGCGTCTCGAAAGATCAGAACGTAGAGAAGGCGAGCACAAGTTGGTGCCTCGTTTAACTTTTTACTTCGCCTGTGGCTTCATCGACCGTCGCTCTTAGCCGAAATCGCGCTTGACATTCGGGTACACCTTGACTCGAGGTCAAAAGACTTGAGTCCAACACAAAGATCCGTGCATTCTTGAGCCTCTTCCCGTTCACAAGTAGGAACTGCTTTGGAAATCCCAAAAGCAGTGTAGCTATATTATATTTGGCGAACGGATTTAACGACCAGACATTCCATTAGACGTTTTATTTGATCTCGCAAAAGTTCTGCAATTTATTTAATTTTCACAACTTTTTATAACCTTGTTCAATGCCCTTTTTAATCCGTAGAAAAACTCACTTCCAACTGTACACTGATTATGGAGAATTTTAATTTTGTAAAAATGTTGTCACCGAGAAATTATTATTCCAGCCGGTATAAAAAGTGAAATTTATGCTTTCCACATCATCCGAAACTGCCGCCAGCTTCTCATCGCGGTTTTACACCATCCATCTTAATAGTTTTGAATTTTTCACGCCCTCGTCTTGATTCCAGTCGGATCTTTCGCCGCGCACTTTCATTCTTATTCTTAATCTTCATATTCTAATCTCAGTCTGCCACCCTCAATTTTGAGTCCAAACATATATATGCCTCTAAAATGATGAAGAATTTGTCGCACACTCATCAAAAGACAATTTCCGTTTGTGGACACAATCTTAAACATGCATGTTAATTCAGACAGATGCCATCCTGCTGATTAATGCACCATTTCGCCAAGATATCATTTCTTTTTGTCCTGACATGCATTCCGTTCCAATTCCTCTGCTCTTTCATTCAAATCCAATGCAAAAGATCAGGGCCGAGTTCTCTCTTTTGTTTCTTAAATCATATTCATTTCTCTGTTTCGGAGTGCTTTGAAAAAAAAAATAACCAGAATTAATTGTTTTTGATCGTCACTGACATTCAATTATGGGCCACATATAGTTCAACGTCAAGCTCGTCACTTGCTGATGCTATATTTGTAACTCATCGCTATACCTACACTGCGCGTTTAGATGCTGCCCCGTCTGTCATGTAAATCAAACGTCGGCACAGCAACAACTCAACTGAATTAGTAGAAAATCAATACTTGATGTATTTCAAAATGACATCGAATGTCTCTTGCATCTGTTTTTTACACTAAAACATGATGCTAGAGAAAAAACAAACTGAACGTGTTTGTACCAACTGTTGCCAGACACATTCCACCACTCAATTTTTTTTTCAAAAACTTTTTAGAATACTTTTTTTTGAATTTTCATCTCAATAACGTAACGAAGTTTTTAGAAAATTTGCTTATCATTTTTGGAAGTTCGTCATCGTCGTTGTTTGAGACTAAAAAAAATCAATTATTTTGAAATAAATGGCTGAAAGGATGCTTGACGATCAGCACGAACTTTGGCCATTTGTATCGGTGCCGATTATCGTGTGTCTTTCTTTTTTTTTGTTCATTCCGACTTATCGTATTGTTCGACGCGGCTTCGGTGGTTTTTATTCGTTGAATTCAATTCTCATCGTGAATTACGCTTGCCGAGACGAAAACTCGAGAGAAACTTTTCGCAGAATAATTACACAAGGGGTCGCGCGAAGTTACGCCCTATTTTTCGCCCCGGCCGCAATCGCTCCTTCGACTCTATCCATCGTGCGCCTTTCTCCGTCGGGCGCGCAACGATTTTTCTCCCGATCGCTCTTCGTTGACTCGCCGCGACGTTTACAACGCTCCAGATAAATCGACTACGTTCACTCTAATCGATACGAATGAACAACATTTGTCTGTCTTACGGATTCCTTTTTTTCTCTGCTTTAAAATAAGATTTTTTCACATTCTTCTTACTATTTTCAGCTTTTTGTGAATACTTTTTCTTTCTCTTTCCCTTCATATTTTGTTTGCTATTAAAATCGTCCTAGTATATTACTATATTTTTGAAAACAAATTTTTTTCAAACTTATTCAAAATTATAATTTTCAATAATCACTATTTGAAATTTCAAACCAGTTTGTTTTTTCTCTGTCACTGTAGTAACAGTAATTACATACTATCTAATTTTTTTAGATAACCATGTAATGACATTCAAAGTAGAAGTTTATCTAAACATAAAATACTGCTTAGTGAATTTATTTACAAAGTGTCATTTTTAACAAAAGAAATTTTGTTTTTATTTGTTCATCCTTGGGAATAAAAAGAATTATCTCGTTTGAAAAATTGGAGATTATGAATTACCAATTTAAATAAGAAGATTAGCGAATTGTCAGTGAGTGGACTACTAAAACATCTTTCACATCGTCAGAGTTCACACCGAAAAAAATAACACCCAAGAAGTTGGAGCAAAAAATGTCTTTTCTGTTAATCGTTCCTTTAAAAAGAGATTAGAGATTTTCCATTATGACGAACTGTTTCATTCGTTCGGCTCTAATTTATGTCAATAAAATTATCTCCAAGAGGAAATGTGTGTCTTTAGAGAATGAAACGATGAGGCGTATAATAGAAAACGGGTGAACGCTCGAATTATCATGTCTGACGAACAAATTTCTATCTAAACACATTCCAATAGATACCTATTAATAACCCAAAGTTCAATTGATAAATACAATATTCATCAATTTCAAAGCAATTTTCAAAGAGAAAAAAATTTCCAAACTAAGTAATTGAAATTGAGCCGAAAATAGCAATTGGGATTGAAAAATACCTCTTTCCATTCAACTGACGTTTCCGTAAGGAAATATCGTGCTAAAAATCAGAGCGTCATTATATTTTAATTTGGCCATTTGTTCACGGCACATCGAACGGAATCATGCGCCTGCCGAGCCATTCGTCAGACAAAGTTCTTGGCACAGAAAAAGCACGCGGCACCCCTCGATTATTTCAGTGTCGAACCGGGAAACATCGACGTGAGGGCTCGAGTTTCCATGGTGAAGGGGCGCCAGTCCACGAGAATCTCGGGCGTGACCCCAGTTGTCGCGAGGGAAACAGCTAACAGAGACAGAGCATCTTTCGCATTCGTAACGCAATCGCTCGGCGATCGTCTCGCTAGCGAAACCGGTCGCCACAAAATGTACACGACACATTATTTATGCCCCAGAGAGCTACCTACGAATTTGCACCGACTGCACAAGCCGGTGCAAACAAAAAAGTCCAAAATCTTTCAGGTGTCTCGATTCGCACTGTGTTTTGTAGTTCGATTTAGATGACATCGCTACGGACAAAAATAACGATCTCAATTTCTTTGTTTGGTCAGATCGAGTCATGTGTAATTTATTTACTCATCATTATTATTATAAAAGTATGAAATTTTTTTTAAAAAAATTATTCCTACAGGGAGTGTTAAATTTTGGATATGAAATTGCATGAGTTTTTACATATTAGCATAAACGTAAGGTTACGTAGAATTGTAAATCAGTTTTGAAAGGTGAAATTCGCGTGCAATGATACTCGAGTAAGCAGAAGGAACGGTGTGAAAAATGACACAACGAATAATACGGATGTTGTAAAGCGTGTGATGTACAAACATGATACATCGATGTCAAATTTTTTTTGCGAATTTTATATCGTATATTGTAAGGGGGATCATTTATCTGAAACATAATACATTCTGAGGTTGGAACTTTATTTTTTGTCATGTATACTTTTTATTCAACCACCCTCTCGGCTACCTTATTATAATTAATTTCGCTTCTGCAGTTACGTGTACATATTTTGTGTCATGAGCCGATTCTTATCAGCTGCGATATTCTCATTCGCTGTTTTTGCATTCCAAACAACAGAAATTTTCCATTAGTTCGCATCTAGCTGTGTTTTTTCAAAAGTTAAACTAATTTTTCAATGTAAATGTACGGATTGAAATTTCAAATTAACAGAAATACGATCCGATTTTCATCACAACCGATGTGCTTTAGTGGATCCGCAGAGTTGGTTCAGTTTATGGCTTAATAACGTACGAACAGCACGGATTGTAATTTATGATGCACATTATTACTGAAATAGAAACAACTTCATTCTGAAAACGACGCAGAATAAAAGGTGCGAAGGAAGTATCATGAAAAATTGAGATTACACGAACGTGATAGCAAGTAAAGCGCGGTTTGAAATTTCGTTGGGAAAGGACGCTCAACATATCAAAACAGTGCTAAAAGCGTCTATATATAATGTCGCAAGCTCAAAAAGTGTTTTTTTTTCTCAACTCCAAGTTGTTCGTCTGTAACGAACACTTGAGACGAAAAACGTAAACAAATATTGTGACTGGAGGTTTGGAGTTACGTTTGTTTTATCTGCCTGAAAATCAATTTTAAAGTCAAACGAAAAAAATGATATGTTGAGAAGGATAAAAAAGTGAATGAAACGGTTGAACAAAAAGCCAGTTCTGATATACCGTCGAGATTTATGGCGAAAGTCAAGAAGGTGTAGCGCGAGATAAAAAAAGAGGTATCTCGGTTGTTTAAAAGATGTCCCGACCCTGACACTCGGTCCCACGTTGGGCGCCAATCGTAATCATTAACGTATCGTGAACGGGGCCCCGTCACGATGCATCATCGTGTGGGAGTGAGTGGGAGAATGATCGCGATTATATGACCGAAATACAAACACGCAAGGGGTATCCCTAACGAGATACCCGTCCCGTGATCTTGACTCCTTGCCTCGACCTGCCTGCTAATTAGCGTCCAGCAGCGCGCATTATGCTCATCCGAATGTATGTCGAATTTAAATTTCAAAACACAAACGTTTCATTGCACTTGGCTGATCTGCAACTTTTTTTCTTCTCTCTGACACTTTCGTTTCTGATCATCATTTTCTGTTAATTAAAAGTATTGTTACTGTATCTCAACTAATCACAGTTCAATATTTGTTGAATATATTTTCAAATCAGATAATTTGTTTCTATATAATTTTGATGTAAATTTGTGTAAATAGAAGGAATCGATTGATGTAATCTTATAATTTTAGACGCAAACAAATTTCGTATCAAAAACCTATGACAACGACTCTGTTATTAAAGGTACATTTTCGTAAGTGTTTCCGTGTCTATAAATCATAGTACATTTAGATAAGCCTGCGAAAAAATTTCATACCAGGAAAATACGGAAGATGGGAAAAACAACTACTTTTTCGAATGCAGAAACAACTTCTGCAGTTAGGAATTTATTATTCAAGCAATTTTCTTGATTGGGAAAAAATCCCGATTGTGAATGTAATGTTCGACACAAACGTTTTATATGAGTGCACATGATTTATCAATATGGCAAACAGACATTTGCAGTGAAATAGAATAAAATTTGTGTCGAGAAAATCGTCATTCGGAGTGAAATCAGCAATTCAAATATCTCGGTACGATGACAATAAGTTCGAAACAACTATTCGAGCATAAAAATGGGCAAATCGTCGTTTCATCAAGCGCGCCGCGATTTCCATGATAAATACATACAATAAGCGTCATTGTTTCGCCCACAGAAATGTTAATGCGCGACATTCAGTACAGCACGTTCGCGGCAACCGGACGTGGACTTTTATTCGTCTTTTTCGCGTCGTCCTACTCGACCGGAGTATCGGCTCGAAACGCCAGCGAGAGGCTTCTCAGAAACCTCGTTTATCTCGAGTATCGTGTCGACCGATAACCCACCCGGTCCATTAATTATTCCGCGACTTTTTTCATATCCGAATTATGCAATCGGCCGCGAAGTAATCATTTCACGTAGGCGACGAAACAGCACTCGGTACAAATTCGTGTCTCGATAGCGGAGCAATCCAATTTGCTGTTTCTTTTCGTCCCTCACAAAAATAGAGGTTTCACACATTCTTACAATGCGTTACATTTCCTGTCGGAATTTTTCGAAACGGCTATTTTCGGGTTGCCCGCGCTAGCACGCCCGGGAATAAATCAGCGATGCGACGAAAACAGCCTTCAAGACACATTTATTCGTTTTTAATCTACGCCGTGAATCAAACTTGGCGCTCAATATTTCGCTTTTTATCGTCTGTTTGTGTCCGAAGCGAGACTTGCAGTTTGTCAACTTTGACGACGATGCGATATTCGGCGAGGCAAAAAAAGGCGCCTTTTTCTCGCTCCAGACCGAGGGGATTACGCGCGGATTAAAGCCCGAATAAGTGAGACTGGCACCAAGATCCTGCGGGACTTAACCGGGATTAGCATATGGAACGCAGATGACTAATTTTCCAAGCGTCAATATTTAGCTTTAATGGTGACGAGTTTTGTATCGCGTGCCAGATCTAATCCTCAACCCGAAAACCGCACTTTTTACCCTACTTACCATACTGATTATCACACATTTCATAGAACATTCAATATTGAGATCCGGCGAAAAAAAAATTCTAAAAAAGTGAGACCGAAAATTGAATTTCTTAATCGCACCATTTTCCCATTCAGTTTTTTTGTCAAGTAGACAAGCATCAACCATCGGTTTTTTTGCAGCGTACTCCAACGAGTGTATTTAATTTATGCGTACAGTTTATATTCAATTAACGTTATGTCGATTTGAGTAATCTGTTCTCGCTGGCAAAGCAACTAGAAATCTCGAAAGAATTTCGCGACGAAAGCGATTTATGTAGGATATTCAAATGATTTATGATTATAAGTCAATTTGTCCGTTTGATATGGTCGCGCAAAAAATAATCCCCGGTTAACTATACTTGCTCACTTACCACCGGTTATGAGTTTGTAAACCAGTAATTCAACTTGAGTAATTAAGGATTTCGTTTTTTTTCTTTTTTTTTTTCGTCAACTTATTTTAATCGGAAGGAAAAGAGTTAATCGCACCTTTTCAATATTAATCAGCGATAATGTTTCGACGGACAATATCAAGTCCGAGTGATGTTGATTTGTAAATTTAATATAGTTGGCGCGATGGGCAGATCGCAAATGTCGATCGCACTCGCATGTATAAATAAACTGCGATCAGCTGGACGGATTACACGGATTGTTGCACTGTGCAAAACAAATGCTCATTTCAATTTATCTTTTCTGCCCGCTGAACGTTTCGTTTAATTTAATTGACATAATACAAGTCGTACGAATTTAATCATGTTCATTTATCAGATCCCTTAACCCCTTCCCGCGTGTTTGGAAGCAAAACAAAAAGTTCGGAACGAGCATGGCAAACTTTAGCTCCCGAGATTGGACAAACGAAAGCCAAGCACACAAAGATCGTCAATTGTTTTAATTAAACACAATTTAAATAAATATTCAAAACCGATTGTGTGATTCGTGTACGCAACATTTGCATAATTCATTCATGCCTAAGGAGGTCAATGTTGTCCCACAGATCCACACCGGGCTTTATTTTGAATTTTCAATTGATTCAACAAAATTCAACTTCAATCAAATAATCACATTTTTTTCGTGCTAAAATTTTCGATCATTTTTCTTCCTCTGTGATAAACATGCGAAAAATATCGTACTTATAAAATTCAACCAATTTTTACAAGATAACTTAGCAGATCTAAAATGGTCACACAAAAAACCACAAAAATGGTCTCAAAAATGGCCACAAGAATTTAAAAATTTTAAAAACTATTTGAAAAACTATTAGAAAAAAATCAGGATGTAAAGGGTTAAAAGTTGATAACACTTTAAAAGTACCCATCTATGTCGAAATAAAAAAAAACAATATCATTACGTTAAAACAAAATCCCAATAAATATTTTCAATGATAGTTTTATTTTGTTTTCAAATATGAGAAAACGCGAAATCGAAATTTCGATTTCAATTGATCGATGAAAATGATCAGCGTTGGGACACAATGCGGGGCTATCGCAAGTGAATATTGGGACAGGGTAAAAAGAGAGGAGAGAAAAAAAAGAAGCAATGCGCCCGGGAGGTGTAAGTGCATAAAAGGTCAGTGCGAGATCGCAGCTGGCTGATAGTCGCGCGAGTCACGAAGGGCCATAACTAACGATCCGATTTTGCGAAGGACCTACACTACGACTGTGTCAGCGAGGGGGTGAGGGGCAGTGTAAAGTCCCCACCACTCGAGTCGCGACGCCCCTCCGTCGGCTGCGCGCTTCGGCTCGGCTCTTTCTCTCCAGTGCGAGTCTGTTTGCTGTCAGCGAAGGTGGTCTCGCGGTTCGTCGCAGCGCACGTGCGTCGGTCCGAAAAAAAATTTGGCCCTACAAAATGTTGTTGCGGGTGTGTTCGCGTACGTTCTCGTGTACTTGTGAATGAACTGTTGCATTGTTCAGTTTAACGACACTGTGCCCAGTGAATATGGATTAAGACGTTGCCGGGGAACGCAGCACGCGAGATAAGGAGGTGAGAGAACGTGCTGCGTTAACGACCGCGATTTTATTCAAACTTACCAGTCGAGCTCCAGCTACAAAGCTTACAAACGTTTTTATCGAAGCAAAACTTTGAAATAATACTTGACTCCAAAAATTTTCATCTTCGGTTTAGTGTTTCAGTTTTTGAAATTTATGTTTTTTCGGTCAGATTGTAATTTTGCATTGTCAAAGATGAGGAAATGTTGGGACATGGAGAATTTCGAATACAGAGAATGTTGAGTTGTAAAAAGAACAAAAAACATCTTGACAGTTAAAAGTGCGGTTGGAGAGAAAATCGTAAAATGATCCTTGACTCCGCGACGCTACCGTGCATACAAAATCGTTGACAATCGTAAAAAGCAACAGCCGCTAAGAGACGCACGCAAAATAGTATTAGAGAGTTGAGAGACGATTTGTGCGACAGGACCATTTTTCTGAAAATTGGAAGCGTTTGATGTGAAAGCTCGGCGGGGCTTTGACAGAACGTTCTGTCGCACGGAAATGCGCTTGCATTATCATACTAAACTGAACCGTCATTTAGGGGGATAAAATATGTTCGGGTCGCGATGTTTATGCCTGTTGGCGTACGATTATACGCGATCATATATAAAGTTTCTTTACGATCGAATTGTACTGCGGTTTCGCTCGCTCTATACCAATAAAAACCTTCGCGCGAGATATTAAAAATTTCGGAATAACAGTCTAAGAAAATTGATCGTCCATTTCAATATGCAAATCGTACCACTTTATTAGTCCGCGTTTCAGACTATTTTTTACGACCCAGTGTTTCGAAAAGGTTTGCTGCATTTACAGACTCTGCATTTTATCTCGTTTTAATTTTGTTTCCAAGTCTTTGAGCTGTTTTTACTCTCTTTTTGTTTTCTAGTCGATTCATGGGGTTTCCTTTTTATGAGTGTAATTCACGTTTACGTTTTTGTTTGACAGTAAAATTGAGTGATTTTCAAAGAACAATAAAGATTTGAGTTTTATTTTTCTCATCCGTCATTGAGGCTGTAAATTTTGAACTAAAATAAAGAATACCTTCGGTGCATTGAATTTTAGCTCTGTCAGTTTCAACCAGTACGTAAACATGGTTTGAAAGCATAATAAACTTATTACAAAAGTATTTGTGTTTACGTTTTACAGATGCATAAAACTAAATTTAAAAAAATTCTTAAACTTCTAAATAGTTGTGATTAGTTTACGTATATTTCGAAATTTGATTTTTAAAAAATAATATTTAGTTCTTAAAATGAAAAAATTTGCAAAATTCGGAATATGGCCATCTTATGAATCAAAAGGTCCAAATTGACATCGAACGAACGGAAGTTGCAAAGACAAAATTTATTAGCCGTCGCTTTCCACTGGGTGTTAAATTATAACCTGATGTCAGGGATATGCGAAACTTGTTATTTATCTCCACTCGTCATGACTGCATACGAGTTTCCGATGTCTGTGAAATTTAATAACCGACGTATTAAGTCAAACGAAAAGTTAATCAAAATGTTTGATCTAAAGGCAATCCTTTTTTATTATTATCTTTTTATCCGTTCATTCATCGCATCCTACTTACTAATCAACTGATTGACCGTTTTTATATCTTGTCACAGCTTCGAATTACTACCATAAAAAACCCCATACACATTTCTTCAAAGCATTTCAAAAATGAAAAAAAAAAATCCTTTTTACCAACTGTACATTTTTATTACACCAGATCAAACGTCAGTCATTACTTCTTGTTGATCTTTTTTTCCTCAAACAAAAACAAAGATTACAAATTGGACCGCGAATATTTCTCATCAAAGTAATACACACACATTGCAGAGATAAGCTTGGTATCGAAATGAAAAAGAAAAAGTGGATATTACGTGATGAATTGATTGGTACATGTCGACGGTATAAAAATTGGATATCAGATGGAAATACGGTTTGTGGACCGAAAATCAACATCGGGCCCTCTGGCTGCGCCACACACGCCGCGCTCGATCTGTTCCGGGTTGCATTCGCTACGCTGCAAACGAGCATCACGTCTCGCCGGGGAAACACGTGCGCCATCTAGACTCGAGTCGACGCGCTCGCTGCATTCGTATTCCGAATAAACGAATGACCCTTACTCTGTTTCCGCCGAACGGCCCCTTCTTTTCTACTTGGGTTACACAGTATATTTGAGACTGGCTTTGTGCCGGCGAGTAAATCGCGAACCAAAGACATTAAGCAGAATTTAAGATGATAAAAATCTTTTCTAGTTTCTCTCGTGATGTGTTCATTTCAGACGAAATGTTATCGATTTTTGTCTCCTTTTCATTTTGTACTTTTATGGCCTCGCCTGGTATTTCGTTTTGGTTTCTTTATGACAATTGCGAGTGCCAAATATTTGCCCGTAACGAGATTCATTTGTTAAGAGAACGAGCAGAAGAGAACTTGACAAATTGGCCGCATGCACGCGCGAGCTGCAATAATCTCTTAATTTGCGCCATCTCGGAAAACTCTTACGTTGGAATTGCCCCGTTTTTGTCTATTTTGCAGTTTTTCGCGCTATAAACGATCCTGCGTCGTTGACTTTAATTACGCCACTTAATTAATCGCTCTCGCGAAGAATCTTAGGAATCATAAATACGATTATAGAAGACGATACGCAAATTCATGAACCTTAATTTTGAAATATTTTACTGCGAATGAACTGTTTTATCTACACTAATTATTTATTTTCTGATTTTCTCGTCACTAGACATAAAATATTGAAATACAATGTTGGTAAACTCGAAAGATTGTATTGGAGATGCTTAAATCGTATTTGTTTGGTTGAATTTTTTTATCAGCTTGAAATCGCACATAGTAATAATAATTTAACGCCATATCGCAGGATACTGTCATTAAGTACAATTAGGTATAATTAATTACAATTATAACAGTGATGCTAAACACGTAATAATACTTAATTATACTAAGAATATATATATGCGTACATGATGATATGATGAACGAGTAGAAAATAATCAGCCAATTATGGCGCTCGTTGAAGTAACTTGGAAACGAATCCAAAAGCCCATTTTCGTCCTGCAATTGCTTTCGAAGACGCAATTTAAGTAAAAGGAAGTTAAACCAAAGAAAAAACGTTTCCACCGAATTAAGAAATAAATAATGCTCGGTTCGTAATTAAAGTTGAGTTGTGTTTGCAGAAGAGAGAAATATAGGTTCGTATAATAACAGTAATGAAGACGTAAATGTGGCACAAGTGCATGTAATCTTTTGTTTATTCAACGAAGTGAAGAGTTTTGACTGTCGTCGATATTTATTACCAGCACTATAACGATCCGTGCAATAATAATAATTGCAATTGAGTCGAGTGATTCGTTCACTCGAATCAAGTGGCTCCAATTTGCTCCGCCCGGAAATCAAACAAATAACAATAATATTTAGGCGGGCGTGGGCTCAGGCATTGTTTTTGCGAGTAATCAAAATCGCATAAAAATATCGAGCCTCGCCGAGCGATTCTTTTACACCCTTTTGTAGATTCTTTGATTACAATTGGTACATCTTGATAGGCGACATGAATATGTAATTTCTTTTCGAACGTCAATGTCGATCAAAATGAAAATGTATTCTTTTGTAATGTACTTTTCAGTCCAACTTTATATTACAAAAGGTTGCGATAAAAATTTAAAACGGTTTTTTTTTAATCATAAAAACTCGTCGGCAAAAAATGTTGCTGTGAATTTGTCAGTTTTTAATGAAAATATTTAATATGAATTTCGATAATATTGGTTACTTTTTTTTGTATGAGAAATACGAAACTGGAATAATATCGAACACAATTAATTGAATCCGGTGTGTCAGACTTTATCAGCACGACTGAACTTTGCACGATGGAATTCAACGAGGAGAGAAATGCAAAACGATGGTTGTTTATCTGCTGCGCTTAGGCTCGGATGGTTATAAAGAAGCTTCCTTCCTGTATACAGGTTATCATATTGCACGCACGCAGCCTGCATATCAACGGCCCAACAGTTGTGCGTCTCTCGTCGCGATAAGTTGGTGTTTGTGTTACACAAGAATCTATATTGAATATCTCTCTTAGGAGGTATTAATTATCAATTTCTGCAAAGTTGTTCGGCGCTTGAAATCCGCTGTTACGATAAGACGGCTTTCAGTCTGCCTTCAAGAACGCTTATGCCAATATTCGTAATTCGTCTTAAGTACTTAACCCATCACTTGTGTACATATGTCGATCTTGAACTCAGCTTCAGCTTAATTATTATCATGTACCCATGAGATGCCGGAAAATAGCAATTATTATCTGAAAAATAAAAACAACATACTTTTCAAAGAATTGAAATATTCGTAACTGTTGTTTAAATCGGTTTAAGGTGATGGCTTCATAACCTCAAAAATAGACTTTTTGAACAGTGATAATTTGCAACTAATTCAAATAGCTCGTTTTCTCCAATTGCGAAAGATTATCTCATGCGAAATTATTTAATACGATAGTTTATAATTTTTTAATACAAAGATTTTTTTATTTTGTAAAGTACTGCGTTTAAGCTTATATTTAATTTGATGTAAAACAATTTTTACATTTCTTTGATCTTTTTATGTTGCAATTTCGATTTAAAATTTACTATAATTTCAGAATATACATTTTTAAATACTTTTTATTTGTCTGTAAAGGCCCGAACACTTGTTTTATTAGATTATTTATTTTCTTATCACTGTAGAAATACAATATAACATATCATAAAGGAAATATAAAAACTTGATTAAAACTTATGCACTCTGAATCAAAACGTTTTATAACCGATCGTCGAACTAAACCGCACACTATACGTGTATACGATACTCATCCATAAACATGGTCCGGAGAAAAATAAATTGTCTCCGTTACGTCTAAGAATCTGGGAGCAAAGAAAGAATGAGGCGAGAGGTTTGTCCGGGTAACAGTTATCTGGAATGACTATTTTCTGCGTAATCTGCCGGGGTGTCGCGTTGTATCATAACTTCGCAGTAGAGATAAAATTGAAGCGTAGCGTTTTTTTGTACGCCGTCCGAGGAGGAATAAAAAAAAATTGGCCAACAATTTTCAGCGGAGTATAATCTTTTAATTAAACTGGAATTATCGCTACCGAGGTTTTTATCGACAAAAAAGATCAATCGAGCCCTGACGACGGATTTACGATGCTGCGAGCAAGACGCATGAAATTAAGTATTACACAGTTCTAGAAACGAGATAACATAATCGTGCCTAACGTGCGATTAAAGCTTAATTATCTAAACCGAGCGTTTAGCCGTAAATCAGTCGTTAATATGCGTACAAGCAGAAATAGTTTACAAACTTCATACGTGAGCGATTATCGTACTTTTTCTTCTGCGAAACAAAACTGAGAAAACACAAACAACTTTTTATCAGAAAAATGAACAGAGCAAACAATCAAATCACCATTATTCGTGATTAAAACTCAAGTTAAACGGCTAAAAAGAACAAGTCGAAATGAACTGCCAAGTTCATCGACCATGGCGAACCAAAAATAGAAGCAAATAAATGTCTCTTTGAGTAAAAATTTTCTTACTAAGAGGAGTAATTGAAACGAATTATTATGCAACCGTGGAGACATCTTTGAAATCGTGCAATTTCGTTCGCATTTTCGGCTCAATTGCGATAATCAAGAAGCAAATTACACGCCATTCAGACACAAGTAATTTAATATCCGCGAAGGGCGTTTTCGCAGAAGTATAGAAACGAAATTCGCCACCAGTGCGAAGTTACATGATTTTTGGCGAAAGTGAAACGAGCACTGATGAGAGGCTCATCAAACGGGCCATTTGCATATTGTAGTAAACGCTGTACGATGTGCAAGGATGTCTTGGCGACTGAACGACGTGTTAAGTAACTGAGTCATCAATTAGGAGGGCAGTGGTGGCGCGAGGCGTTGAAAACTGTTGTATCAACATGAAAAAAAGTTCGAACAACGTCGATCTTGTGATGTTAAATTTGGAACCAGCGTCAGCACGTCGTTATGGAAACCGAAAGAACGAGGCCTCGTCGCGCATTAGCGTGTCGTAATAGCGCTGATTTTCCGACTGGTGTAACACCCGCCGGAAATTGAAGGATGGGTTTATTTTTGTACCGGTAAATGACTAATTAGACTGATCAAAATACTTTTACAAATGTATACTCGTACGAGATTTTCGACTTTCGAATTATCGTTATTTCAATTATTTCAAATTTACGTATTTATTTTGAACTGTCAAATTTGCAAATAAATATTTGTTTATTGTTTTTTAATGATCAAACGATTTTCAAACGATCAAACTGTTGAAAAAGTAAAAAAACGGAAAATTTGTTAATAAAATAGGAACATCGATTGAATTTCAAAAATAAACTTCTATTTCGTCGTCCAAAGATCGTGTATGCAACTTTATGATGCAAAACTGTTTAAACCCGTGAGACGCGCGACTTTTATGCGATCGTGAAAACAACATACGAGTCCATAAAAAATCGAAAATTATTACCAATCAGAATCAAATGAAATATAAAAAAAACGCATCATAAAAAGTTTACACACGCCAACGTGCGAATCACTTTTTATCACTTGTTTCAAACGCGCGACTCGAATTCATTTTTAGATCTTTCCAGTCGCACTAAAAGAATCCAATCGTGTTGAATTCGCGATTTTTTATTACAAAACAAAAAAAACTAGAGAAATAAGAAAAAAAATCGGTTTGAATAAAGACGAAAATAACGTAATAATTGATGGAGCTACACAGAAACAGTAAAACACAGTGTTGTAGGCAAGACGTTTTATTTGTGGAGCGTGAACGAGACTCGACGGCAGATGGTACCCGACAATGCAAACGAAAATCAGCTTTTTTTCTGCGCCGCGACAATGGCGCGCGCGAGCCAAGAAAAGCCTCGACGACGATCAAGCAGACAATGCCTCGTCACTTTGCTTGGGCGAATCAAAGCTGCGTTGTCAGCGTCGATTCAACGGCGACGCAACTTATTTATTGCGTTAATTATAACGTGGCTGCTCGTTACCAGAAGCGGCGAGTGTGTACGCCGCTGAATGGCGTGTCGGACGCTGCCGGCGTCACAGTCGGCATTGTGGCTAAATGAATTATTTTTTAACGAGGCGCCATTATGCGCCCGGGCACAATGTCGCTTTTATCCGGCAAAACGTAGAAAAGCCGTTTTTGCCCCCCCCCTCCCCCGCGATCTGTACCCTTTTTTGCGGACACGCGAAAAGACGTCGCGTTTTTCCGACGAACAAATCTCGTCGGACCATTGTGATCACTTGTTTCCCGTCTGCAAAATATCGGTTGACTGGAATTGACTGGAGGAGTGCAAAACCGACCGTTCGACAGCTGTTTAATGTAAACGGAACAGGTTTCGGCCAGCGGATATAATCGCTCGGTCTCAATCCCAAACACCCTTTTCGACCCTTGTAACTTGCGGGAAACACGCCGGTGGTGCCATCTGGAGGCGGAAATACAACTAGCGACTGTTGTGCCATCTGGTTTTGAATTAGTGCGAAACTAATTTTTGAGTTGGATTTAAGTTTGGAGTTGTGTCAGGAGCATGTGTACGAGAATTTCCCAGAGGAGATTTGGTCGTCTGGTATAATTCTGGCGGTTGTTATTCGACAGATCCGAAGGACCCGACGGATAGTTTGCGACACAATTTTATTGCTATCGTTTGTAGATGAAGGCTATAACCGGACAGCTTTCGCGTATCACTGACACGACGAGCTGCGGGGGGTCGTTACTGTAGCAAAGGACGAGCAAGACGGATATTCCGCTGGGGGAACCGAGTAAGAGGGCTTTCCACGAGAACCTGCGATATAGTGGTTAGTTTTATCGACCGGAGCTGTCTTCTGATGCTCAACCCATGCGAGACTCTTTGGCTTGAAATTGTCTTTCTCAATTTCAACCCCGTGAATTTTCCAACTCAGCTTACCCGACGTCGGTTTTTTTTAATTATTTCTTTTGAATTTAATTTTATTTTAATTTATTCGTTGATCTTTGAATTTTGTTTATAGTTGTTTTTTTTATTAATTTCTTTTGAATTTATTTTTATTTTAATTTATTTGTTGATCTTTGAATGTTGGTTTTTTTTAGTTGTTGATTAAATGATGACAGATAAGTGATTAGGAAAGTTTTGCCTGGGAAACACCGAGGGAATTTTAATTTCCACGCAGTTTGTTTTTGCAAAAGTGTTTGATAACAAGAGCGAGATCAAGTTTATGTTTATGTTCCACGGGGGCATAAAGGGATTTAGTGAACTGTTTAAAGTCACGGTTAACTGGATAATTTCTCGAATTCACGGTAGCATGTATCTGCGTTAAATCTCAATTTCGTGCCCAGTGCGTGCTTGCAACAAAAAAGCGCTTTCGTTATGAAGCACTTTAACAATGTTTATTTTAACAGTCTGGCAGTCTCGGCTGAAAAGTGTAATTGCAATTCACGGACATGCTAAATAGAAAGTTTTTTCGCTCTTTTTTTTCATTCGAAGATTATTTCACTCGATTTATCAATTTGCAAATTTGCGAAAAAGGTTAAAGAAATATTGACAAAATATACTATATTTTTAAAGTTGAATTTGATTGAAAAAATATGATTGAAATGAAAACAAGAAATATTTTGTTCCTTTAAAAAGAATTCACGAAACGAAAGTCGTACAAGAGATTCGGTTTTATTTCCCATCCGAAAGATCGATCATGTTTTTTCAGAGCCGAATTCATAACGAAAGGACCGATGACTTGCAGATGCTATTTTCAACGTATGCTAAGCTTGATTGACACGCAAGGCTCGAAAATAAAAGACCGATTAACAATAATAAGACTTTCGAGTGCGTTTCGTAAAGCATTCCACGGGTGGAAAAATTTTTTTTTCAACGCTATTCGATTGTTGGTACAAAAACTCAAATCAAAATATGGCACAAAAAAATAATAATAAAATCAAACAGACGCGATAAGACAAAAATGGCCCGTGTCAGTGCGAAGGCTGGGCGCGTTTATTGGCGCAAAATTTATTGCGACTCGCCCCCCTCGTAGGCTTTTCGTGGGCATATATAGAAACTCGCAAGTGTTACACGTGCGTTTATTCGCGCGCGGCGAAAAAAATGAAGGCACGCGCCAAACGAGTCAGCATCGTTTATCCGAAATTACAGAGAAAGGCGCGAGGACGTCGAACAAGCTCTTGGGTCAATCTGCGCGAGCCAATTTTAGACAACTCCGACGCTGCACATGTGAGATTTTTGCGCAACTCTAACATGTGCCGGCGTTTAATGGATGAATTAATCGAGAAAAAATCTTGTTTCTTCCAAATCTAATCCTGACTTTCACTGATTAACACTGCTTTTGTTTGTTTGTTTTTGTTTTATTTAAAAACAATTGCATTCAACAAACGTTACGTTTTTTTATTTGTAGATGACAAGTAGAATTTTTGAATGGAAAACATTTCGAGTGAACGAAACAGTAAATGTAGAATCGCAGTAGAGTGAGAAATTTAGTAGGAAATCTCGAATTTGCGCAAGCTTTATGTACCAATATAGTACCAAGAATAGTTTTTTTTCGTTCTTTTATTTTTCCATCGGAAGAAACAGGTTTCGCTATTTTCGGGAACAATTCATTCCAATTTTTATTGCCGTTCCGATAAAAGCTGTAAAACTGTTTTCCTCTACATTTTCGAGCGGATTTTCGTCACGTAAATACAATGAAACTGGGCGAGATTATTAAAGCAGTTTGCTTAACAAGGACAATGCCAACGATTTTGGTTGCGATTAAACCTTCGTCGGCAAACTTGAAACGTTGAAAGAAAATTCGTCAGAACTGTATAACAAAAACCATTTCACTTTTTTTTTATCAAAAACTTAATTCAGTTCAGTAAACAAAAACACTTTTATGGGGCATTTAATGTTGAGACAGTGATAAGAATTCGATACGTAATTCCGTGTATGAGATGTATCTCGCGATGGTTTTCTGTGAAAAGCAATTTCACAGATCACATTCACGGCCAGATCTGAAACGTCGTAAAACTAATCTGGAAGCAAAAAAGTCCGGGCTTCCTGGCGAGTTAATGTTTCCTGTTCTAACGCGAAACACGTGAAATGAGGCCTGTAATAACGTTTAGGTCTAGGGAACAAAGGACCGTCAGATGCAAATCGTGCTCGACTACGTGTCACCGCTGGGACTTGCAAAATCAGACACAGCTGCTTCGCCAAACATTATTGGAATCTTGTAATGACTAAACTGTCTGTGAAGAAAAAAGTAAATACAATAATGCGAATCGACTCGGTTGGCTTTTAGTACACCTTCGAGTCATTTTTTTTTCTAGCCACTAGGGAGCCGGAGTAACGGGTGCAAGGATGATGAGATACAACGACTCGTTACCTCGGTGCTTGTTTACTTTACACGGCGAACCTGTAGGCCCGGCATTATTGCCTCTGTCCTTGTCGGTGGAAGCTGTCTCGCTCGCTCGTTGGAGCATACGAGCATCTTTACCGCAAATGCCCCGGACGCCCCGTCCAACAAACCGGTACTCCGGAGTCTTGAAGATGGCGGCGGGAGAAAGGGCGCCACTTGCAGGACCGTAAATCATGACCCCACTACGCTCGAGAAAATGACGTGTCCGAAGTCGAAACGAGCAAAACACCACCCGATAGGAATAAGGCGTTGTAGGTATTACACGGAAACAGCTCCGCTCGGCCGCATTCAACGGTATTCGCAACATTTTAGTTCGCCACTTTTTCCCTCGCCACCTCAATGGAGATGTTTCAACAATAAAACCATTTTCTAACAACTTTAGAAATTGCGATCCTCACTTTTTCAACTTGCTTTATTTTCTTCTACTTTTTGACTGTTTTTTTTGCGAACTTGATTTTTTGCCGTTTTTTCTCGATTAACGTTTGGAAGAAAACGAAAATTGACGATGAAATTTTTATCATTTATTTTTTGTATAAAAAAACTAGGAGTGATGTAACGGTGATGTTACCTGGTAATAAGATGCTCGTTAGACTTTGAAGTATAGTTGCGGAATGGTTGAAAAGTTTGGACGACTAAACTTACTGCACAGAACCGAGCGATTAATTTTGATCTTAAAACTAGCGTCGTTCGACACCTGCGCCAAGGTATTCCGAAATCATTTCTCGTATGGTTTAGAATCGGCATCTCTTTCAACTCCTATTCGAATCCTCATTTATTTAATCGATTACATCGTGCTTTCGTTCTCGTAAAGTTTCTCTCCCGACGTAACAAAACCAAAAAGGAAACAAAAAATTCGCCAAAGTTGGAGAGGCCCTTGAGGAATACTTGAATCCTTTTTTTCATTCTCCATGGTAGATATTTTTTCAAAAACAAAAACTTTCTTTGCTAGCTGATGAACAAATGGTTGTCTAGTGAACCTTGAAAATAATTTGGGATTAAGAATGGATGAACAAATAAATCGGGAATTACGATTGAATGAATGTTACGAAAGGGTATTTATAAACTATCGCATGGTGAAAATGAGCATTTATGGACGAATATAAATATTTTTAAACATGAAATAACAAAAATAACAAAAATAACAACAACAAAAATTACAACGATATTATTGAAAATAGCAAAAATAAGCAACAATTAGGGCACGTTAATTTTTGTTATTTTTGTTATTTTTAAGGACAATAACAACAATAAAAAACATAATAAAAATAAGTATGTCCTTATTGTTGTTATTGTCTTAATTTTTGTTATTTTTTGATTTTTTTTGAATTGCATTATTTGTTTATTAACATTCTTTGTTTATTAATCTTTGCTTGTTCATGAATGCTTCGATAAAATTAATTATAAAATGTGATAGTATATAGATACTCTTGTAAAATTCATTCGTAATTATTATCTGGTCGATTTTGCATGAAAATTAAACTTAGAATTAAATTCAGAATAAATGGACGAGCTAAGTGATGAATGAATGTAAATGAAATCAAAACCCTTTATATTTAGATTCCTGTTAGCCCATCGCAATTGTTTGTTTTCGACATCTGCTTCCTGATATCCTGTATTTTTTCGAGTCCCATCCTGTCAACCTTCAAAGCCGACGTTGTGGGTTGAACCGTTCGTGCAATTAAAAATAATAATAATAATTAATTCCCATAACCATTTTAAAATAAAACTTATAATTGCCAATAAATAAAATTCAGAATTTCTGCAAGGACAAGTTAATAAATCTTTTCGGGTTGATTCGGAGAATCCGAAACAGTTACATATACCTACCGGTGCAACCTTTCGCAAAAAATATTTTTTTGACTAAATTGGGATGAATTTACAAATTGCATTTCATTAACTTAAGCTTGTTTTATCCGGACGACTCGTTACCGGAATAATAATGACTCATTACATGGAAATTATAAATTACACGAGTTTTATGTTGGACGCTATAAAATTACATAATGGCGCGTATAGTTGGATCACAAAATACCAAACGTCGCTATTAAAATAGTATATTGCTCGTTTCAACCGAGTTAGCATTTTTTGATTGTCATTTAGTTGACACCACTTAATCCTAACGATAGATACAATTGTTCCCAACTTATAAATAGGAATTACAATCAACTAAAATACGATGTCATAACTTTGTTTAACAATTCTAAATTTAATCACTACTATCTATTTGTGTTTCGCATAAACAAATTTATAACCAACCGAAAAAAAATACAAATCAATATGCAATCAATCATTTCATGTCAATAACTTTAGCAGATCCATAAATAAATATGGAATGTAAATAATTTGAAATCTGAACCTCGCATTGCAAATAATCTGCACGATCACTTTCCGCACAGCATTTTTGGTGTGAAGGAGATATTTCATCGTAGAACTCTTCGCTGCAATGAATCTATGTCAAGCCAATACACACATATCTCGAATCAGAATTCTATTGGGTAGAAGAAAAAAAAACGTGTCGAAGCGTGACTCGTTTGGCCTGAGCGATTAGTTGAACCGGCGCTAAATCAGTCGCGCTGCACTGAGCACAGAGGCGTTGTTTCGAGCGCAAGCATTCCATCAGAGATAACCGAATTATTTCAAGTTGTCTCGGAGCATTATCGTGGTTGACTGAAAGTGGCTTGGATATCGGCAGTGTCTCAGAGTAGGTTTTTGGTGCCGCCGGCCATCGAATATCAATGCGCGCGAAGCTTATTAGCGTATCAGCGCCGCAACATCAATATTACGAAGGGCGGCTCAATTATGAGCCAACACACCTACTCGCTCAGTGTCGCTGCGACAGCTAATGAGCCAGTATAAACAGCGCAATTAATCAAGCGGGCTCGCGCAATCAATATTTTTGCATTACGCCAGCTGGGTCCTAAGAATAGATCGTCTTCCCGAGCCATTCATAATAATAATTAATTATTCATATCTGGACGTAACATAAATTGTCTGTGCCTCCTTACTTTCCCTGCCTCGCATGCATTGCAGCCGCCAGTAACGAGCAAATATTTATGAAGAGGTTCCCTTGTTTCGATCGTCTTCTTATCGCTCCGCCGACTCCTCCCCGGCACTGCTATTACAAATTGTATATTAGCTTTCTGATAGTAATCACACAGCGAGAGTTTGTTATGACTTTGATGATAAATTCGCACTCCACGAGACAAAATCTTTGGGCAGTTTTTTTTTCATTTCCAGAGACAAATAGATTTTAACTCAAAAATTAACCTCGATTCATCTTTAATTACTCACTTGTCACTGACGTCACAAATTATTTTTTATACTCATTTTTTCCTTGTACTAAATTAGTGATAATATTTGTTGAACTATCTCATCATAAAGTTCATTGCTAACAATTAAAAACTCTTTCTTATATTTATTTGTAATTAAAAAAAATATTCTATTAAATATGAAATTTGAAAATGTTTGTTTTGTTTTGATTGTTGATTTGATGTTTGATAAAAACCATCTGTTTACCTGGCAAATCATCATCGCACCGGCAGAATGATTTGTCGGTCACGCAATAAATTGCGGATAATCATTTTCCTACACGACAAACTCGGTGTGACATTAACGAAAACACAGACAACGGCTTAGTCTGTCATTGTCGAGCACGAGCCGGATTTGCGACGGCGGTACAAAGGTTTGGACGCGTATCAACTATTTTCACGAGCAAACGCTCAGCAGACCAATTTCTGGCTGGAACAATAATAACAATGCATTAAACTCGATCGGGTTTATTGTGCCGGCGCGTTAACTAGGACTAAATTGAAATCCCTCGATTTGACTTGCGACGCGAGCTCCAAGAAATTTGACTGCTTTGTTCGGCTTTAAAGGCCTCAACTATTTCTGTCGTTTATTTAGCCAAGCAGCCAGCAGCGAACATTACAGCGAGCGTTTACCTAACGGAAACACGCGCCGAATAGGCGAGCACACGCAACCTCGTTCGAAGCTGAAACAGAAGACGAAAAATCGAGACTCTGAATTTTTTTAACGAATAAATTTAGTTCTGAAAGTCGCAGTAGCAATGGATGATTTTGATTGTTTTGTGTGAGATCAAAAGATGGCTATCGTGAAAGTAAAGAGGAAAATAGAAAATACTCATTCACAGGAGGATAAAGAGCGGTAGCGACAAACGAGGGGGTTCGACGTTGCGTTTGAAATTCCGCGCGAGGATCAGGATGCGACGGCAAAATTGAATCAGCGGATAAAAACGCCACCTTATCCGTTTGTATCGCGCGAGAGGCCTATTTGCATACAACAAGACTGTACATCATAAAACCAAACAACGTGACCTACGTACTCCTGCCAGGCGGGGCTTTTAAACTGATTCATTGCAAGCGACCCCTCGAGTAATGGCAAGTTATTGCACAATCACGGTGCGTACAGCCGTGTCAATACAACCTTTTTTTTCGCTTCCTTTTTTTATCCCCGACTATACCATATCTAGAATCCATAGTCTGAAAAAAAAAGACTCGAACAGTTTGTACGTAATTTGTAGGCTGTTGAATTTAGTTGACAGGAATCGAACTAAAACTAGCGATTAGACAGTAGTTAATTTGTGAACAGCGGAGCAATTTTTCGCCTGCGTCCTGCAACTCGTGAATATTCACGAGGCAGAGAGCGTGTCTTGGCGAACGTGTCGATCAACGATTGCCAGCCACACACGTAGCCGGTTGCACTCGGCTGCAACACCCAAGGCTTATAAATAGCTTCGTAGGGAGCTCGCTTTCTACAATAACATTTTGCACTGGTCACGTTTGTTTTTCGACTATTCTCAGATTACCTTTCAACTTTACGAGTAATTGTCTCAGACAAACTAAAGTCAGTCGAACAAAAAAAAAAGGGTTAGTTCGCCAAAGGAAATTCAAATCTTTTTGACTCGAAACTCTGATGGAATGTTGCAATTGATTTTTGGAAGCAGAATTTTTTAAATCTGAAATTGAAATTGAAACGTATGATTGACTCGTCAAACCTTTCTTAATCCTTGTTCAATTTAAACGAGACTGACGAGCAAGTTCAAAAGATGGTGAAAACAAATACACATACCCTGAAGCAACGTTGCAATCGATACACACAAGTGCGTTCGAGAAAACGTGCATTGCCTCTCGTGCAATATCCGTATATGAACAAATACAATTTTTGAAAATAAAACAGAGTTCAAGTTGGAACGACCAGGCAGAATAACCGATGAAAAATGTTTTTCTGTTTACAAAAAAACCTGATTCCTTTGATGCAATCTTCGTAAATGAAAAATAAAATTAAAATTAAAAAAATATTTAAATGAAATAAAATAACAAAATGATTAATGAAAAATTGTCTTCTATGTTTCAGGTCACGGAGATGCAATTAACAAAAGTGTAAACCAGTCAACTGATCATGAAGCTCGTCAAAGATTCGATCATGTCTCGGAATCGACGGACGACAGCGACGCTGTTCTTTATAGTGACGCTATCAGCGACAGCGACGATCTCAGAATCAGCAATCGGGCCGGTGACAACCGGGGGACAGGCGCCCCCAGGAGCGTTGCCGCCGTCTTCTTCATCCTCAGCCGCGTCCTCCTCTGCCGCCTCGTCTCCAAGCATAGTAGCAACCGGAGGCGCAGGTTCAAATCCCGGTTCCATCAGCGGTATCATGGGACCGAGCAACCCGTCGCCCATCGGTGGCTCGTCCTCAACCGGTTCGAGCAGTTACGGCAGCAACGGGCGTTGCGAAGAAATCACAATCCCAATGTGTCTAGGCATCGGTTACAACCTCACAGCCATGCCCAACGAGCTGAACCACGACACCCAAGAAGAGGCCGGACTGGAGGCGCACCAGTTCTGGCCCCTCGTCGAGATCAAGTGCTCGCCGGATCTCAAGTTTTACCTCTGCTCAATGTACGCTCCAATTTGTATTCCCGAGTACGCCAAACCACTGCCAGTTTGTCGGAGCGTGTGCGAAAGAGCGCGAGCCGGTTGCGAGCCGGTGATGCAAAACTACGGCTTCTCCTGGCCCGAGAGGATGTCCTGCGAGAGACTGCCCCAGCAGAGCGACTCGGACAACCTGTGCATGGAGCCGGACAACCGCACCAGCTCCGGGGCAGCGACTGTGCCGCCAGCAGCGGCGCCACCCAGGCCCACCCGGCCGCCCAAGACGACGCAGCCCCAAAAGTGCAAACCAGGAAAGAACCAGAAGAACTGTACGCCCACGCCTGGCGACCGGGGCAGGTCCGACTGTGCCTGTCGCTGCAGAGCGCCTCTGGTGTCCCTGGCGTCGACAGCCAACGGACCCAGTTTACACGGCATGGTGCCACTGCCACCCGGCCTGCTCCCAGCCAGGACCAACGATATCGCAGGTATCTCAGACTGCGCACTGCCTTGTCAGGGAGCCTTCCTGAGCTCCGAGGAGCGCAGTTTCGCCGCCATCTGGTTGACGCTCTGGAGTGGACTGTGTGCTGCCAGCACCCTCACCACTGTCACGACCTTCCTCATCGACACCCAACGCTTCAAGTACCCCGAACGACCGATCGTCTTTCTGTCTGCGTGCTACTTTGTTGTCGCTCTTGCCTACCTGGCTAGAACCGTCGTCGGCTACGAAGAGATAGCCTGCGACGGTCCAGCGTTGCGGTCAGGAGCCCAGGGCCCGGGACCTTGTGTGACAGTCTTCCTCATGATCTACTTCTTCGGCATGGCGTCGTCGGTCTGGTGGGTGATCCTCGCCTTCACCTGGTTCTTAGCGGCTGGACTCAAGTGGGGCAACGAGGCCATCGCCAGTTACTCGCAGTACTTCCACCTCGCAGCCTGGCTGGCCCCAACTGCCCAAACAGTCTGGGCCCTCCTGCATGGAGGAATCGCCGGGGACCCCGTGGCGGGAGTATGCACAGTCGCTCCAGAAGGTGTTCGCACGTTCATCCTGGCGCCTCTGCTAGCCTACCTTCTCTTAGGCACGAGTTTCCTGCTCGCAGGATTCGTCAGTCTGTTCCGCATCCGGTCGGTGATCAAACGGCAACCGGGCGCCAAGGCTGACAAGCTGGAGAAACTGATGATCCGGATCGGCGTGTTCTCTGTACTCTACACAGTGCCGGCTAGTGCGGTGCTGGCGTGTCACCTGTACGAGTCGACCCTGAGGGACGAGTGGCTGCAGTCGCTGGCCTGTCCCTGCATACCCCGCTCCAGGCCTCTGTACTCCGTCCTCATGCTCAAATACTTCATGGCTCTCGCCGTCGGGATCACCTCAGGGGTCTGGATCTGGAGCGGCAAGACCCTCGACTCCTGGCGCAGACTCTGGCACAGACTCTTCGGAGGCAATCTACCCGGTGGAACCAGCAGTGTCACCGCGTTCACCGGCCTGGGCAACATGAAAGGCACGGTGAGTCGCGCGGGGCCTCAGTACCCACAACCACCGGGACCAGGAAGTGCACTTCTGCCCCCGGGAAGTGTGGCGAGTGCCTCGCAACATCACCTCCATCACCATGTTCTCAAACAACCGCCACTGTCGCACGTATGACGTCATCAGTCCGCGGGCGGTGACATGAGCACCGCTGGCTGCGAGTCGACGCACCAGGAGAGACCCTCGGCGCTCAGCAACTACGGGCCCATTTAGCCCTTCGCCTCAGCCTCCCGTAGGCACACTCCGCACACCGCGCCTCACACCGCACCACACACTCCGCATTCCGTCGCCACACTCTATTCTAGGAGGTCGCTAGCTTCCACCACGGGACCCCTCACGCCGGCTCACACCCTGGCGCCGTCGTACACACAGGCTACTGAAGTTTGAAACTTACAGTTCTACCTGACCCATCTCCCGATCACGCTGGACCCGCCTCAAAGTGTGGCGCAATCAGAGAACATTATGTGAAATAGAACAGTTTTTGTATTTGATCCACCCCCCCCCCTCTCCTTCCCTCACTGCCATAGCCATAGCAGTTTTTTATACCAAGTGCAATATCGATTGGTCATCATGTGTGACTTTTTATTTTTTTTTGTTTTTTTAGTATTTGTATTTGTAAAAAGGGAACCGACTGCACGTGAATAACACGCGACTTATATGGAAGGCCAACTTTTGTAGAAGTTTATAGAATTTGTACAAACGGTTATTCTGACGAATTTTTTTACAGTTCAATTGACGTATTTATTTGTCTGTAACGATTTTTGTTTGTCGAAATGTATATCAACCCGTTGGTGGTGTTCCGTCGGTGATAGATAGTAGTGATGCCACTTCGAAAGCCCAGATGAAAAAGAAAAATTGAAACAAAAATGTTCAGAGTATTACGTGTGCCATTTACTTCGTCATTGCAAAAGTGTTCGCGATTGGCAACAAAAAAAACGACCAGCTTTGACGCGAATCGTCCAATTTCCTTCCCCTATACAATATAAATATATAGTTATATACAATGTAGAATTTCTGGGATGCGGTCCACATCGTCCGTGATGATGCGAGTACGGTCACACGCCCATCGAATAATCATACACCCATACAGTTTACAGAAAAACGAAGGATGAGAAACGTCGCGAATTCATTCATACAAATAATTCTTCTCTCTATCTCTAAATTTGTCTAACAAATTTGTATCGTCTGTGTTTATATGTCCTTTGAATATTTATTTATTTCGTACACTTATCGTTTGTAAGAGAAAAAAGAAAAAAAAGTAAACGTATATAATCGATGCTGTAAATTTATAACGAGCCGTACAACGAACGAGAAAACAAACTTGTACGCGTTTGATGTATGATTTCGTTTTGTTATGTATTATTTTTTAAGGTTTCGACCGTGATGCGAGGAGATTGTAGGATACAAGAAACAAGAATGACATGTAAATACCGCACATTCAATAAATAGCGTTAGGAAATGCGTTGTAAATAAATTATTTGTGATCGAAAGCGAAAATATGTCGGACAAGTTGTAGATTCTGTAGATTATGCGAGTACCAAGCGAGCCTGGCGAAATCACCGACTGTCAATTCATAATTATTCAAACAAAAACTTTAACGCGCAATCCTCGGGCCAAATTCAAGTGATTTCGTCAGAATCGCAGGCGCGCTCGACAGGAATGTATAAAAGAAACAACAAAATACAAAGTATAAGCGTCGTGAATATAACAAACTAAAATTACCATATGCAAGATATATATCATTACCATTTATTAATTATTATCCATCGAATCTTTTTTACTGCGTAGGTGTATAAGAGTGTCGTCGTTTCGTCGTTATACTTTAGAATCGACTGTAGTTGTCATTAAAACTATGGGCAATATGTCTGATACGTAAACGCAATGATATTTGTAACCTCACTGTATCTCTTTTTGTTCCTTTGCCAATTATTTGTGCCGTCTTCACTGCCGGCTCCTCCTTTCAAGCGACCAAAATCAATCGACGAACCCAAAATGTTGACCCGAGAAGGAAAAAAAGAATTCAGATCAGAGCCACGGACGCGTTTTCACAACCTGAACAAAGTTCGCTTCGAGCTTTACTTGTTCATTTTTTAACGAAAGCTGAAAGAGAGAAAAAACGGACGTGGAAAATTTGTCTAAGTCTACGGGTTCTTTTTTTTTTGCGAGTTTTCTTTCGCACGAACTTTGCGGCTCGCCAAGTTGAAAGGAAAGTTTATGTTCCCGACAAAAGAGCTGACAATCGTCGTTGATTTCGTAACTATCGTGTCGCGATAAGAGCCGTTGTTTCTTATCTGTTAGCTGTGCCATAAGAATATCTAACGGTGAAAAACTGTATGACGACGGAGAAATAAGCCCGACGAGCAACTTGGTCTTGCGATTTCATTCGAGAATCAATTTCAATTCAGCAGACAAAGATTTGATAACAGTATACAAACGTATTATACACTTAAAGGGGATCATGTACCCCGGCATTTGAGCGCGTTATTTGTGATTCAATCACACCCCCATCCTCCACCCCCCAACTCTTCAAACTAGTCGACGTATAAAAGTTTAAATGAAAAACTTGTTCGATTGATTTTTTTGTTTTGTAACTGAAAGATTAATGAACAAGGAACGTAGGTACACCAGCAGAGAATATAAATGTGAAAACGACTTTAACTTTGCCAAACAGTCGTGCGCGCGTAAAATTTAAGGTACGTAGAGCAGTTTTAAATTTTAGTATCACATATCATGACTCGGCTCTTTTTTATGAAGAGCGATCGAGGTTTCGTGTGCCCAGTTGCGAATCTCAGCAAATAAAATTGTACGCGAGGAAAAAACGAGGGGTCTGTTTTTTACCACTTTATAGAAAGCGAACAAATTAATTTTTACCACCGTCAGAGAGACTTTTATTTCATCCTACTTTGTACGAAATTTATAGCTTAAAACAGCATGCATAATTGAGGTTCGAAAAAAGAGCAACGAAAAACGAAACAGAAAAACATGTTTTAGTTCCTTTTTTTGTTCTATGTGTTAATAAATCTGAACCGAATTTGACTCCCCTCGGTTTTCCTTCCTCTATTGTACAATAATGAAATGAATGAAGAAAATGTGTAGCGAGAATCGCACGATTCTACTTGATTCCAAATCCGGTCGTCCCTCATTGTCTTTTGTGTATAATTTATGTTGCCATAGAATTAACGAGAGTGATTGTTCTTCGACCACGTTCGAGAATCAAAATTGTATACGAATTTTTAATACACTTTATTATTATTTAAACAGCATTTGCGTTCGATTTCTGTGCAGCTCACCTCTTTTCCCCAAAAGTGTTCCTGACCTTGTGCGCGAGCCACTCCCGCCAGCAGGGGCTTCATAGTTTTGACATTTTGAATACGTCATATATTATTTCAATTTATCGAATTGCATTAATCATTTTCGTAGTCAGAGAAGAAGGAGTGGAGAGCAAGAGAACAAAAACAACGAACGCTGCGACGCACAATTTATGATCCTGACAAGAAAACTATATATATACCGTCACCATAAACAAACTGTACATAAAGCCCCAGCCTACACGGCCACGGGGTGCATAAATACCGTGCATGTGTGCGTCACACGTATGTGCTATCTTGTAAGATCGACAAAACGATAGGAATTTCGCAGTCAACCGCTCGTTAAGCTAACTAGCTAGACGATTCGGCAACTTCTGTAATTATGACTACATCTCTGAATCGTAAACTCAACTGGCAAACATGACGTTTCGATGAAACTTACAAACACATGAACCTTTTTCGGCTTTACAAACAAAAACAATCATTTTATCAATAAAATCACAGATCAAATAATTGTTCACTGAAAACAAAAAAAAACACTAAAATTTTAGTGATCCTGTGTAATCTTAGTTAACAATGTAAAATTAAAGAATTTACAAACTTGTTTGGTCTTGCAATTTTAGAATGAAAAAATTGTTGTTGAAAGGAAGATAGAATGGAAGATGCATTTCATTAAGCATTCTTCATTAGAGATCTTTGCGACCAATACACGGCTTGTCAGTTGAAACAAAAGCCCGACGTATCGCATGTGTGACGCCTTTCGTATTTTCACATTAGAAACAATTTTTTCCTTTCATTTTTATTCTCTCCACTTGTCCGCAGACGACAGCTCGTAGCAAAAGTTGATTCATGAAGGATTTGAGACGTGTGAATTGTCGGAGAGGCTGCGAGAGCTGCGAATGGAGATGAAGTTAGAAAAAAAAATGCTGCGAGAGAATAAATAAGGTCCACTCTGAAGAGGCTCTCGTGGAAGTTGTGTATTTTTTAAATATCCATCGCGCGGCTCCGCGTGTTTGCTTTGGCAACGCAGAACTGACCGCGTTTATGAATGCTAATTAGATGCACTGCGGTCTCTCTCTCGCGACGCTCAAATTGCGCGCCAATTCCTCATCCTTTTTGTCTTGTCTTTTTAATTATCATTTTTATTCTTTTCGCAGCGTTGTTAGCCAAATTGTTCGCGTGAAATCTGAAAAATACATAACTCTCCAATTAGTTTCAATCAAGATGTTTGCCAAATGCGAGCGCAATTAAAACTTGTTGCGCCTGATCATATTTTAATTCGCCTCGCAGAATCAACTTTTGCACAAATTGTAACAAACTTTGTGTTAATTGAGGAACCAACTTTCTCTCTTACCTTGTTCTCCACTCTGGATACACTTTTTTACACGAATTTGATAGCTCAAATGGTCCTTTGAGCGAATATTTTGCTTTCTCTTCTAGTCATCTGCAGATAAAGTTTTGGAATGAAAAGATAATAACGAATGGCATCGGCTCGGTTTCATGGAACAACTTTGGTTACCGTGATATTGGAATACGTACACCTTTTTATCCTAAAGTGCACTGTGGAGTTTATTCTATTACAGCTGGTACGATGGAGGGTGCAATAAAACGATGCTGGCAGAAGGCTGCACGTGATTGGATCACGCTCTGATGTTTATGGATTTATCGATTCTGTCTCCGTTCTGATATTTACGCGACGCAAACCTTCGAGAAAACGCGTCAAACGACGAACATCATCATTGGGATTTCAGTTTGATAAGATTAGTTTCAACCATCAACATCCAACCATACTTTAGTCTTCTTTTTTACTCCAGAACAGAAGTCTTCGATTTGAGTATTGTTTTCGTTGATTCTGATGCGCCTTATCCGCCCTTAGTAACAGGAAAAGATGTCACAAAATCTGACAAGTTTTTTTTATAGATGAAACCTGAAAGAAAAATAATAATGTAGGACTTTGATTTTGCAAAACTTTAAATGGAACAATGCTGTGTGAGGTATGTAGAAAGCTGGATTGATTATTCTATTATTAGACGGAAAAGATGGTTTCATTGAAAATAAATGAAAATTAGCTCAGCTATAAATGGTAAGTGCACTTTTTCTGTATGTTCACAGAGTTTTACCATTATGCCAGTTATGGGTTTAGGAGTGAATGAGAAATTTTAAGGAAGTAACATTTTTCTGTCAACTGAATCATTTTTAAGAAAGCACCGGATAATGTTAATAATGTTTAATAATAATAATGTTTAATGTTAAACAAACGTCTTTTTAGTAAATAATTTGTCATCATTTTGGAGTAAGATTTTCTCGTTTTTTGTTTTTTATATTATATGTTGTATCAATAGAAGACTAACTTTCAATTCCTTTTTATGATTTTCGAGTCTTCCGGATAAGTATTGCTTGAATTTTGAAAAATATTCGAAAAAAGGATGAAAATGAGGTAAAATAAAGTATTTTTATATCAGAAAGTTATTTTTGTATCGCAAATTATAATAAATAAAAGTTTCTTTATGCAAAGATAGAAATATACAACGAGCGACTTATGACATTTATATAGGTGTTGAAAAATTATGAGCTAAGAGAAATGCTTGGATGCAAATGTAATGAAGCTCGACGCGACGAAAATATTAACGCCAACATTGATGGTTTAGTAGCGCTGATGGCGAAAGAAATCTAAAATTACCCGTCACCAGTTGTGAAAGTCGTGAATGTGAACAATTTTTCTAATCGTCGTAGGAAATAATTTGTTCACGCGACAAAAACGATATTTCTTATGTACAATTAACATTCTGTAACACAAAATTTCGCACGATTTTACAATATTAAGAATTATTTAAATGAATCTCATCTCATCTCACCTAAGATCAACTTTTTCACCTTTCAAAATTTCAAATTCTAGAATAATAAAACTTAAATTTTTTTGCAAAAGTTAAGAAAAACGAAATAAAGTGGAAAACAAATATTTTTTTTAAATCCGAAAGTCAATTGTTTCTTACTAACAAACAATAATTTACCGACTGACGGTCAAAACAGAAAATTACCAGTTGTTGTTCATAAACACGATAACATAAAAAGGCGATCTGCCAAATAAAAATGTCCATAAACAAGCTAAAAATTTTTTTTGTCTCAAAAATCTCCATAAAAACAGACAAAATGTTGACTCGTTGGCGTTCAGCCGATGACGTAACTAGTGACTTTTCGATTTGGGTGTGCAGCTTCTAGTAAGGCTAGTAACTACGTCGTTGACTAACCTGACTTAGTGCATTAACAGGACGTCAGACTTGTTGAATCCGAAATGGCTGTCGGTTAAAGCCTACAAGTATCGTCGCTTGTCGTATCAAAACAATAACATAAACAATACGAGCTATTAGTGAATCAAGGGCAAAGCGACATAGCCCAATTGTTGGAATAATTTTTGACAAGTGAATCATCATCGGAGTCGACGCTGCAGTGTTTTTGTGCCTTTTTTGGAAACCTGAGCTAGAACGAAACACTACGATGGACAGCATATTTCACGAGAAAGTAATTGCCGCTGGAAAAGATCTTTCCATAACAATATAATCATATTCAATTTGTCTGGTCGTTTGGCCACAATTTTGCGATTTTTGGTCTCGCAAATGGTACGACAAATCATTGTAATGTCTAACCAAATTAGTCATTCAATACTATAATTGGGCTCCTATTAATAAATACGGATGCAATAAAGTGCATTCAGATTAAAAACTACTCAAAAGCTGCAAATGTTCGAGAATGTCGTTGTACATTTGTTTGTTATTGTAACGTATAATGTCTGCATGCTATTAATTTCAAACACAAAAACTTAACCAAAGATCAAAAATGTAAATAAAAATAAACACAGAATTGATGTGTCTATTTATATAGTTTCAAGTCACATCTTATTTGTGAGTTAAAATGATCTCACGTTTGTTTACTTTACCGCTCGCATTGTCATAAATGTCAGAGGATTTGGAATGATGAGAAACATCATAAAAATACATTTCTGCAATGTTGATGCAATATACATAGGAAAAGTGGACGAAAATATTAATGCTTTTATTTGTTTACAGCAAGAAGGATACCTGTGTGCCCAGCATTGTCTGAATGCGTTATTACAGGGAGCATACTATAATGCAGTCGATCTGGCAGATCTAGCCCACGAGATGGACGAGCAAGAACGTATTAGAATGGCAGAATCAGGAGTCGACAGCGAAGATTATCGACATTTTTTAGAAGTATGACGTCTGTTCAATCGCGATTATTTCAAGTATCGATCCTGTTCATTCAATTTAGAATAGATGACATTTCTAGATAGAAAGTCAGGTAATGAAGGACAGTATTTAACGAACGTGTTTATTTTTGGTTACAGCAACCGTCAGGAAATGTAGATGACAGTGGATACTTCTCAGTACAAGTGATAAGCAGTGCTTTGAAAGTTTGGAACCTAGAATTAATACCATATAATAGTTCAGAAGCAACTGCACTGCTAACACAAAAAGATCCATCGTGAGTTTTAGATCAAATTATTATTTTATATTTCATACTTTATCAATATCGTTTTTTTGCAAAAATTATTGTTTGATGTTGTTTATACGAATTTAAATTCACAAATTATGAAACTGTTTCTTAGAAATAATTTTAATTGACAAAATATTTGCAGAAAACAAAAGAAAGTTTCTTTTGAACAAGTTTGTTGTAATTTTTTAAAGTTTTAAACAAGTTTTCATCGGTTTTAACGTTGAAGTATTTAATTTTAAAAATAATTACTTTTTAGTTTGTTTTATTTGTTAGTATTGCAAAAATATTGTATAATTTTGTAAATTTCAGGCAAGCCAAGGCGTATATATGTAATTACAAAGGACACTGGTTTACAATTAGGAAAATCGGTTTCAAATGGTTCAACCTGAATTCGATGTTGTCAGGACCACAGTTGATATCAGACACGTATTTAGCCATGTTTCTTGCACAATTGATACAGGAAGGTGGGTAAAACGATGAATAATGGTGAAAGTTGATTAAACCTAGAGTTTGCTGTCTGTTTAAAAATTTCAACAGTCAGTGAAGTGTGTTTGCATTTCTCTTAACTTTGAATACGGATTTCTTTTCGGTTTTGTGTACAAAGCAAACAAAATAACCCACAAAAATTATAAAAGCTGAGAAAATCAAACCGACATTTTTGGCGTTTCTTAACACTTGTACGGTTTTTAATCAGCTATCTCATATTTCAAGCTAATGCTTATTTGTCTGATTCCACCAAACGGTTAAAAAAGTTAAATAAACTGTCTAATTATGCTATCAAGCTATGTAACATGACAAAAAAGAACTAGCATTAAAACAATTATCATTCCAGGTTATTCAATATTTATTGTGACGGGCACCTTGCCACCATCACCAGCGGACGAAATTCTTTCGAAAGCCACAAGTTCCTCGCTGGGCGCAATTCCAAAACAGTACATACCAGCGAAAGCGTGATACAGACACCTACGCAACTAAATTGAAGTTAACCAAGCCCGCCACACAGAATCGAATCCAAGCTGAAAAAGCAGACTCGGTCAACGATGAGGAAGAAGATGAAGATGTCCAATTACACAGAGCGTTACAGCTTAGCTTGCAAGATTTTAATGTAGATCAAGAGGATGGAGCCATCGCCGGACCCTCCAGTAGAGAGCACATAATACCGATTACACTTGAAGAGGACGACGAGGAAGCTGAGCTGCAAAAGGCACTGCGGCTCAGTCTTGAATGTGTAACCACACCACCTACCCCCGAACAGGATGAGATCTTTTGGCCACGTTTAAATGTACTAAACTCACGAACACCTAGTAGTGAATCATCCGCGAAACTGAATACTTAACACATCGGTAAACATCATAATGTTATTGTTCATACAACTGTAATCGGCGTTATTACTGAATGCAGACGATCAATGATGATTTGAACGTCGAAGCAAATGTGTGATTCAGTGAACGACCTCCTGAATGTTTTACGTGTCGCTAATAAGAGAGAGATTACCAGCCATTTTTGTAATATTACTTTAAAAAACATGGAAAGAATTATATTTACATAGAGAGGATAGAAGACAAAATTGAAGGTGTATATTACTCGTTTATTACGGTTCGAAATTAACCGCAGATTCGCGACAGCGGTTAAAAAGTAATGAACAGTGTTTAGCATTCTGGTTATTTGGCATAGCAATAGGTATTGTATACGACAAAGAAAACCATGCCCGAATTGATGATTTTGATTTGAGTTAAAGTGTACTTCATGTTTTGTTACGGCCACATTTCTAGGGATAAGATAAGACTATATAAAAGTGGATGTTTGGGAGGTCTAAGTGCACTTTACTAACGCTAACTATCTATTAATACTGAGAGAAGTACAGAGATATATTAAATATATATTATTCTCGCGAATATAAATTATCATGCGTTATTTTATTCTAGTCATTATGGCGCACACTAATAAGAGGTGTTTATCAACGTTGTTTACCATAACTTATCCATCTCTGCAATCAAACGCATAGGTATATTTTGTCGTTATCAATCATTTTCAGCTTTTATTATTTACAAATCATTATGATAATCTTTCGACAATAAAAATTTCTCATAAAAATACCTAAACAAAGTGTAATCGTATTTTAAACCTGGTCTGAACCATTTAACAACAAAATAAAATGAAATTGTTTTAAAAATAATAAGTAGAAAAATAAATTCACATCCCATAAAAGTGTCACGAGAGTTAAACAGCTATTCGAACAATTTTTTAAAACTGATTTTTAAATCATAAAATAATACAACGTTAATTGGTAATGATAATAGTAATGTTTTATAGAAAATTAATAGGTATAAATTAATTTATTTGTACGTTTTGCTCATTTCTTAGTCAACCTGATTTTTCCAGTTTTCATGAATTACTATATAGAGGAAAACATAATTTATAGAAAATGAATCACGAATAATTGTGAAATATATTGTAAATAATATGTATTCCATATTATGCAATTCAATCAATAATAAATTCATCGGTACTTGGACTAATCAAGTATTACAACACGTAAAAACACTTTTTTTCATAGCATCTTTTTCTCAATTCCATAATCTGTTCAATTTTTTAACCATTTCAAACATTCTAATTTGAGACTGTTCTCGACTGTTTTCTTGACTCAGAAAACTGTTTCTGATTCCAGTATTAATTATAATAATAAAAAAAGAAGGAAAATAATTGTGCATTCTTCGATTCGTGTTATGCAAATGTAAGAATCCGTGTATAATTTTTAGATTTTTTCCCCTAAACTAATGCTAAGTAGGAAAAAAAAGTGCGATCGTTTGACTAATTTTCGCATTCAAAATGCAAAATGTCGTCGAGCCCCCACTAAAGCAATTATTTATCGAAGGACGAGCCTTCAATGAATAAAGGTGTGCGCGGAAATGAACGCAGGAGAATGGCTAGATTTTGCGCACATGGTGACGTTCACGTGATAATAGAGTGATCCCGCGTGAACGAACGGTTATCATCTCAATCATCGAATACATTAATTCCTAATTAGCTACTTACAATTGACGTACTTTTGTCAGTCGACGTTTTTGTTGTCGTTCAATTTTTCCTTATTATAAAAATATACATGAAAATTGCATAAATTTTCGTCTGAAAATATGTTAAAAGTTGGATTTCTACCGATGAAAAAATTCTAATGATAGTAGAAAATTTTTAAATTCCCATAGCCCGCGCGCCAATTCAGTTCCGTCACACGATTTCAGTTTCCATAAACTTTATGGATTTTAATTTTTTTGACCGGTAATGTATTTGACAGATTTTTTTTGCATAAAGTGAACATAATTATGTGATAACATTGTATGTTTGAGGAAAGAATTTTTTTGCACACTTTTGTATGGACTTTTTTTGAATCTTAAAAAAGTTTCCTAATTAGTAAGACGGTAATTTCAAGTTTAATTAAAATTAAAAATTGAAATTAAAAATTAAAAATTAAAATTAGAACGTGGATCTGAACGACAAAGAGATTTGTTTTCTTGTCAAGCTAGTAATTAAACTTTAATTGCAAGAGTGATAATTTTTTTTAATAATAATGTGCAATAACGAATCATCAGTTACGAAAAATCGTAATCAAATTTGCAGAAGATCGAAAATAGGTTTTGACGTCTTTTAGATAGTAGGATTGGTAGGTCAAAAGAAATGTTAAGTCTTTCAGTTAATCATGAGTATAATAAACTTTTTTTAACAATATAATAAACTAATATTTTCCATTACGACTAAGAATATGGAAAATTATTTCATCAAAGAGAATCATCATGTTCTATAAACAGTTTGTACATTTTAAATATTTTGAACTTAGTCCTCTATTCAACAATTCAACAATCAATAAAATTTGGAAAATATTTCATCACTTGGTTGTATCTGGTACAGATATGTTTTTTATTATTTTATTTTTGAATTTTAATTATGACAATTATTTGCAGTCTGATAATGGATTAAAAAGGCGATTTCTTCTACGATTTCAGATTAAGATACCTATCTCATGTGAAGCAAAACTTTATGCAAAATGAGAGTTATGCAAGCCGCTTATCACGAAATTTAATTAATTAAAATAAAAAATTGAAGTAATTGAGCAGATGCTTGAACTAAATGACAATGTTTTGTTTGGAAGAAACACTCTGATCTGATTAGTTTACAAAAGTAAAGTCAGAACATCAGGAATAGTTTATATTCTGGATCATCATGTTAATATTTTTTAACCAAAATTTTTTTTTCAGAAAATTAACTTAGAAATTGTAAAAACTGTTTTTTTATAAACCACTGAAGATTGTTTTTGAACAGAAAGTGAGTTTAGGAGTTTATAAAATATGAATTATTATTTTGGAATAAGGTTTACTGATTTCAGTGCCGGGATAGTCATAATTCAAGCGTGTGTTAAGGATAATAGAATAAAAACAACTCAAGTGAATCTTTATTTATTCAAAAAATACATTAGAAAAGAATCCAGAGATTTAATTATATGCTGAGTCAAACGTGCCATGGCACACTGGTCAGTTACTATTTCCCCTCTCTTATCGAAAGATCCATTTTTCAAAAAGACTAATTATGATGTTGTGATTAGTTTGTAAACTGCGTTATTTCATTTATTCATGCAGGTTTTTCATTTAAAAATATTTATAAATTTAAAAAAAAGTTACAATTACATCTCATACGAGATAAAATGAAAAAGAAAAGTTTTTATTACTTTTTTAATCAACAGTGACAATGATTCAATGACATTTCATAATGTAACATTATTCAAAAAATTGCCGTATTTAAAATAAAGATACAAAACTTTCCACTTGGAATATTCGCGCAGAGTAAAAATTTGCATCAAGTTAGAGTTCATATTTTAATTGCACATTTTTAAGGCTACGTGATTCCAATATTTTGAATAATCATAACGTGATATTTGTCTTTATACGTTCAAAATGCAATAAATATGCGTTCTGCAAAAATGCCTCTTCCAATACCACCTGATAATAAATTTTTTGATACTAATCATTCTCACCTACTGGAAAACATCCATAATTTTATTTATAAACCAAGAATGTATAAATATCGCACAAGAAACGTTTTCAAATGTTTCAATTAATATGAAAGAGATAAAAAACACAATCTGTATGGAAATGATTTTCGTTACTTGAGCTAAGCTTCCCCACTGTTGATGATTTATTAACATAAATACGTTTTTGCAATTGAAACATCATCAGTTTTATTGTTTCTGATATTATTAAAATTACTACTTAATCTAAACATTTGTTTTTCATAGTCAATAAACCTTTGAACTTGTTAATATTTTGTTAAGTATTCAGAAAGTTGTCATCATAGTTTGGTAAATAACCAGTCGAAAGTAATTTTTACATTTCTTTATCCCATATTCGAAAGTAATTTAGGTGACTGCAAATAACACACTCACAGTTTGAGAACCAGTATTTTATCAAAATGAATCAGTCGAATTTGTATGCAATATTGTTATCGCATGCAAATCGCAGTGACTTTATTTTGGTAATTTTTAATTTAATATTTATTATGCATACTTGCGTATTTTGTGCAATTAACACGTGTAATGTGTTTCACTCAAACACATCCTTCTGAATGGATAGAGAATCATTCCCCCTACTTCGGATAGCTGGACGAGGGGCTCGTATAGTCAAGAATTTTCTGGATTCGTTGCTTGTAAAGTCCTCCAACAAAACCTGACGATAAATTGTTATTACCATTTGTATTACGTAGAGCGGTGTCACATTCGTTCTTATAAAAATATTCTTACGTTTAGACCACACCTCCAAGACAAGGTTAAGCATTTTTATCCTGTCTTCATCATTTCAATCAGAAGAGTATCTTTGCCCTATAAAAAAAACTCGCTGATTTGATTTGCCGGAAATTTCCAATTAACATTAAGGTGCGACATTTTCCTGGATCTTTACTCACAATACGAGCAAACTTTTTAAAAATTTGTTGATGACTTATATTGCTGAGAAATATTGACGTGTCTTATTATTTTAGATATTCAAAAATCCATTGATGTCATGTGAAGTTGTTTTTCTCAGACTTTTCTTGAAAAATTTTTTCCTTCGTTATTCATCAATTAATTGTCATTTTATAAACTTGTGATTAATTCAATCAAATTTAACTAGGCTTCAAAAAGTGATTTTTTTCGCAAAATAATTTAATGTGGTAAAAACGAGTTTCTGAAACCATAAAAATCTAGTTTAACCCTTACGACGAGGCCAGCACTTGAGGTTTAAAAGCTGCGGAAATGGTCTGCCCACGTGACTGGCAACTTGATGTTGGATTATGAAAAAGGGTTTCCACTACAATAACTGAGCTTAACGATTGTAGCTCAAAAATGGACGGTCATTTATAACCATAAAGAGTGTCGCTTTTGATAAATATTTTGTTTTTATTACCGATTAACTAGAAATATTGGATTTTATTCACTATCTTAAGATAAAATTTTACTTTTTTGTATTGATAAATGTCAGTTATGTGACATTTTTGTAATTTCACATTGGTGGGTACTTAATGTGGGATTTCGTACAATGTCATTAAACAAGAAAAAACGCGCGAAATTCAAATGAATGAAAAAGAGGTTAGATTAAAGCACTAAATGAGTCAGAAAAATCTTTTTCTGTCGCGATCTTGCTAATGATATTCATCAAGTAATATTGAATGAATGATGAAAAAGCGCTCTTGTGCATATCTATTATGTGTCCGATTATATTTACAATGCTAATTAGATTGCCACAATATCACGTGCCGGAGGCCTGCCACTGTGATGACCAATCGGAGGCATTCTCTTAATAAATGGAAATAAAAGTTATGCTTATCATCGCAAAAACCATAAAACTGCACATGAGCCAGAATTGGCGATGAAAGAAAAACGAATTAATCATATTCATGAAATTAGATTAACGATCCTTTTTTTTCTGCACTTTTATTTTATTTTTGGCATTTTACTCTGAATATTCAATTTCATTGAAATTTTTTTTCATTTCATTCGATTGTACAAGTTTTTGCAATAATGAATTTAAAATTATTGTCATAAAAATTAAAATTCACAATTTCTTTTGTCTCAAAAATGTTAATTTAATCTAATCAATTTTTTGAATCAATTTTTTTGAATTTAACTGAGATAGTACGATTCGTCAAATTTCGCTTATGAATGATGGAACAATTGACATTTCCGTCCCCTTATATGGTACACTTTTCTCTCCCATTCTTTTCTTTTATCTTAAAAGCCGAGCTTTATCTTATAAATCAAGAATAAGAGGATTTCCTTCTGAAAGTGATTTAACATCGGAATCCTAGCAGAATTTAATTTCTGTTCTCATACTTTATAATTTTCGTACTTGCAATCTAATTAAGTGAATAATCATGGCAATTAAGATTTAAAATCATTTATCGAATTATTTTACTTCAATAATGCAACTTAGAGAATTTGTTTTGAAGGCGAAACTTTTTTTTTTATCAGTCCGACTGACATTTGACGGAGAGCAAGTTATGCACTTGATTGAAGAATTTAACAGTCAAAGTCTCGGTCGTTGTCAAGAATTTCACAACGACGCAATGTTCTTTATCGAAATCAAGGGGAACCACATCCTGTTTAATTGCATACATAATAACCAACTAATACTTGTAATTTTTATGTTCAAATTAAACGATATTTTTTATAATAAGTTTGTTAGCTTTATAACTGTGACGAAAGTTCTTGCATATTAAATAATAAGAGTTGATTTATATCTATGAGTCTATTAGTGGGTAATTTCAATAAATCGTTATGTATTTCACAGATGCAGTCGAACGCGTGAATACTGATCACATTTCGGTCGATTAGAGCCTAATTCACAACTATTCAAAGTCGTGTCAATTAAAAAAAAAAACTTTTAATTTTAGAACGTGTATATTTAGTGCCGATGATTACGATCGGATAAACAAATTTTTTTCACGCTTATCCTCTTTCGCGAAGCTCAAAAAAATAGCAACAAGTGAGATAAAAAACGGACGAGGAAAATCGATCGTACATCGTTCATCGAAACCAGTTTAGTATGAATGATTTTTTGTGATAGCAAACTTGATGAATGAACAATGCTGCTGATAATTTTTTACTCGAAATTGTGATTTTCCTGCAGTTTGTTTATTTTATATTACAATAACAATCGTGAATTGCATGAAAAGTGCAGGTGTGCCAAACGTACAGACAGGACTATTTGAATGTTCAGCATGCATCGATGTTACATGGACGAGTTTTTTAATCCTGAAAAAAAAAGTTCGTAAAAAAGTGCAACGATCATTATGTCACGCGAATGACAACCACAAATTGAACTGATAATTGTTAAGGATGTTTGCAAAAAGTTCTTTCTTTTTCACGAGATACGACTAGTGAAAAAAACGAATTGACGAATTGTTAATCTGAATTAGAATTTTGTTGATTGTTCGTTAAAAAACAATACAAATGGTATGACGTAAAGTGTTAGAACGAAACGTTCTCGAGTTTTCTCCAACGAAATCAAAACGACTGATATTGATTGTGCATAATCTCAGAACGTTAGGAATGTCAGGTAGAATTAAAAAAAATACATCAAAAGCGATACATATTTTCGTTGTTGCATTTCTTTCGCGTTTATCATAAGTGATTTTACGCGCTTTTTCTAGCCGACAAAAACAATGTTGTGCAACATTTCACTTACTATTTTCAATAACAAAATAGAAACTTATCAGCGGAATAATGGGTTTTGATTTTCATGCAATGGAAAATCAACATTTTCTGGCGCCTGTGTAGTAAAAAAGTTGGGAATGCGGCGAACCAAATGGAAAAAAAACTTTCGAATGATAACCGACATTGTTCCTGGACTGATTTAAGTTTGCACTTTTATTGCAAGCCATTATGAAATGTTCATTCATTGAAATAATCTTAACTTCTCAGAATCATCATAAAAACGCAATCTAAATCTGAATCAAATCACCGAACAATCGCGAATCCACAATCGTTGTATTTTGTTTAGCTAATTGTCGAACGATGTTAATTTGGAATTAATTATTAATCAGTTGATTGTACACTATTTTTTCGTTTGTAACTGACAAGTGGCAATTTATTGAGAGACGTCTTACCGTGTATGCATAATCATTTGTTTGTACCGAGTTGGAATGAGGATTAAAAATTGTTTTGAGGAACTGTCGACGATGATTGCGGTTTTTCGAGTCCGAATGTACGGTACCAATGATACGCCTGTAAACAGGTATACACATTACCATCCAGAGCAGAATGAATCCCGAGAAGGTAATAAGAATTTTTATCCGCTGTCATGTATACGTGCAAGATTTCATAACCTTTCGCGTTGCCAATCAAGGTCGCTCGTTAATCACTTCATTGTTCTTTGCTCCATTTTTCTGATTGTTTCACTAATCGTCTTCCTCTTCCGCGACTTGTTCTGTCTGATTTATCGTCGCCAAATTGTCGCCTTCCCAAACAATCATTTTTGTTCGACTGCGAATTTGTCATTGCAATAATCCGTGCAATTTGTTGTCAATCTGAAATGATATCTCGTTTGATTCCTACTAAGGAAACTGAAAATAATTATCATTGTCCCAAAAAACAAATCAATCAAAAATCATTATTTTTAATACATAATGGACCAAATTTGGAAGATTAGAAATTATGATTTTGTATTAATTTGAGAGATATTTTTTATGTTTCAGAAAAATATGTACCCTTGAATTGAAGCTAACCCTCGGTTCGGACGTTTCTTCAGTCAGAGACCTATAAAACTAGATAAGTTGATCTGTTAATCTGATTAACTTGAACTACTTTAATGATAAAGGAACATCGATATGGAAGTATCAGATTCCCTAGACGATGGAATAATCTATACCGTTGTCATTGAAGAGCATATTGTTTCACCGACCCGTACACTTGCGCGGTGAAGAATTGATGCATCCAAAGTAGTAGATATCAAAGTACGAGTGTACCAAGACTGGACGCTTTTGCACAATATGTTCTTATCAACTGACAATGGAAATTTCTTTTGCAACTTACCATAAACAATTAACTCACTTCTTCAGAACCTTCAATTTTCTCATAAATTTCTGGCAACAAAAATTTTTAATTCTGACTCAAGTTATTAGCTTAAATTCATACTTTTAGGTGTAATTAATTCAAATTTTTTAGTCATGTTTCAAGTAATGTTGCTCTTGAAATTTTAAAATTGCAAAATGGAATAATTCAAAAGCAGCTGACTGTGTTTTTGTAAATCGATATAAAAAAATTGTAAAACTACTTTTTGTACAACGTACTTTTCTTCTGATATTTAAATTGATATTAAATTATTTATAAACAAAAGAAGAGTTGTTGTTTCTTTCCTTGTTGAAAATCCGAAGTCTTATCACTTTTTTATCCTTTTTTTTATTTCTTCTCAACGTGGTACATCTACTATGTTCGTCGTCACCATCATGTTCTATTGAATTAAACATAAAATCTGATCTTCGTGTTCATATGCATGCTAATCTGTGAATATGATCGCTATAATGTCACTGTTACTTCATTATCTTGCCCTTGCATTACAACAATCTTTTTTTTTCCTTCAATTATTCTTTATTGTCACCGTGTGAGTCTACTTTGTAATAAGCAGAATAATAACGAATCATTATCAAATTATCGTCGTCTCATTTGGTCGGTGAAATCTCTTACCTTTTCTTTCATCTGTTCCCTTCGGTTGAAAAAAAAGCCGAACAATTATTTATAGCTTTTATTGCGGATTTAATTGATGGTGACTGATTGAGGCTCATCATTCTTTGTTCATGATTAACGAGATGTTTAATTGCAACTCGTCCGGACTAATGTAAATTTTTTTTTCATATTAGATTATGTAATTTTTATATCAGTGTGATAATGGGTCGTAAAATTTGAATTGTAAACTCTATTGAGTAGTCGTTACAGTATTGGCTTTTTAACTCCGAGAATCCAATTTACGATTACAAAATCTGACGTTTATCCTTTACATTTTTGAGATGGCTAATCTAGCAATTACTTTTATGCGTGTGAATGAATTAAAATCACCATAATTATCGTAGCAGGTGTTTGCAAAAAAAAAAAAAAAAAAAACAGAAAACAGGATAAAAATCGATTCGGGTTTTCCCATAAGTAATCCAAGAATCTGCACCCAACCGATATACATTTGATAGCTGCGTAACTGGTGATGATAATCTATTGAAGGCCAATAAAACAAATACGCGGTTATTATATACTTATCCTCGGTATATCATTTAACTATTCATTAAAAGCATTTGGAATTTAGTATTTTCCATTGTGCGGATAAACCTTTGGTGCATACGTGACTCCAGCTTCAAATATAATTCTGCAGCAAGGTCGATTCGAACTCAAGGCTGTAACGAACTTTCAAAAATCCCGCTAGACATTTGATGGAAATTATAACAAACTTGAAACATCTTAAATTCATTCAAATCAATTACCATTGAACCCAACTCGAAAAAAAGGGATCCACTTTTTGTTTCAATTTTTTTCGTTGCGCGAATGTTGAAATTCATTTCTCATCTTTATGCTAATGTTATTGGTTTGTTTTACAAGCAATGTCTGTTAATTAATTAATTAATAATAATAATTTGTCACGTAGCCGGTGCTACTGTGTTTATTTATGATTTTTTCGTATTTTTCAAACCTACGTATTTACACCCAGAGACCTTGGAATGTCACACTTTCTGTCAACCGGGTCAACCGTAATAGCGTTCCGCCGGTAGACATGTTCATTATAACTACACGCGATTAATTGGCTGAACTAACACGCCGATTTGTTTTGAATTAGAGGTTAATAAATAATTCGTACTCGCGGAGTATTTTGTTGCAATATTTTTTTTTTGTTCATTCCAAGTTGAGTCTTTCTTTTCTGGTTTCTTTTCGCGTGTGCATGCACCAGCGAGCAGGTACAATTGCCGATCGAAACTCCTAGAACATCGAACATTTGAAAACCGGTTGTTCTCGTTTAAACTCTAATGTCAATGTCTCTAGCATAAAAGTTCCGCAAAATTGATAAATACCACCTACAGGGTCAGTATCAGATGAAAGAGAAATCCCAACACGCGTAACCAGTTTGATCTAGTAACTTCAACGAGTGGATTAATTTTTTTTTGCATAATCAATCTAATATCGAGTTTAGAAAAATCAAGTCCGGTAGTCGATTCCTGCAAACTCGATCATGGCCAAAAAGAGTCATTCAGTTTGCACATAATGGTGTAACCTTTTTTATAGTCATTGTTTTTTGTTTTCATTATCGAAAGTTTTTTTATTTTTTGATTGAAGAAAGTCAGGAATAAAGTGAAAGAAATGAAGAGAAATGATTGAGTGACCAATTGTCTGTACTTTTAAGTGTGCATTAAAAAATGATTAAATGGTGTGTATTCGTTTTTAATGTGAATGTCAATTAATTTTATTATTTCTACTATTAAATTATGCATTACTAGAACATTTTTGCCTTTAACCAAGCGCAACAAGGACGATGGACACACGCTGCACGCGTGGCTTATTATGTCATACACGCTTTTGCGACAATTCTATCATAATTCTATCACTTCTACAGTCTAATAACTACGTAGTTTGATGGGATTTTTTCTGAAAAATTAATTTATCTCAATGTTTTTATCGCATAGAAAAATCACAATTCTTGAAATCATATGTTTTTTTTTTCACTTGGCATGAATAATTTACTATTTTCTTGTGTTGAACCTCATTGAAAAGTAAAAAATGATCGCCAAACGTTTTCGTTTTTTTTTGTATTAGATTAGCACATTCAATATCAGTTTGGGCAAAAGAAAAATTGACCGATGGTAAAAAACCGCACAGACAGTTCTTCCGGCGAATAATTAAGGCAACCGTGAACTTGTCATTGGTTTATGAAAAATCTCTCGAAATTACATCAGCAAGCTGTGAATGCGAGTTTCACCTTCCGAGCATGGCTAAAAAGTGTTATGAATGCTGTGGGAACAAGAGAGTGAAACTAAAAGTTGGCTCTGTTTGTTTAGATGATTTGAGATTGCGCGAACAAGTCCATAATAGATTCTGCTTTTAGGTCAACTAAATATTAAGATACACTTTTTCTTCAACTAACAAAGAATCTTTACGAATTAAATTTTTTACATTCGAATTATACGCTTAATTTGAATTGACTTTCCAGTTGTCTAAACAGATCTAAAAAATTGTTTAGAAATTTTGAATAAAGTGCGGAGCAGTCCAAGTTAGTAACTGGTTTTAATTGATTTGTGTACTGATGAATAGTAATCAGGGTGTCAATACTTTATGTATCGTTAGAATGACAGCTACTATGTATGATTGTACAGTTTCACACACATTTACAAAGTTATTTCGGTTTCGATCACATTAATTCCAGCTCCAGGCATTTACTACTGTGGACATGAGAATGTCCTCGCGAGACGTTCGCCTTCCTTCAAACAGTAGAACACAAGCTGAAAACGTAGTACTTCATTTCACAACAAAAACACTTCATGTCCACTCTTCGAATACGTTTTTTGAAAACTCTATTATCACTTGAAGTTGAACCAAAAAATACAATAAAATTGCAAAAATATTAATCATCACTTTTTAAAAGCAGTGATTATGAGGTTGCAAAAAAAATCAAAAAGCAATAACATTTTTATGCTTGTTTATAAACTGTACATAATTATGAACCAATCATTCAAATTGCGATAATGCGGTGACGAAAAAAAATATTATGTAAACGAAAAATTGCAGTTTTGATAACGAGAACGTCAAATGAGAAACTCATTGCATGCAAGTTTGGCTCGTTCAAATTGTCAAAGTTGTTTCATTCAATAGTTAATAGAAGTTATAAAATTCCTTTTTGAATTGAGTATACAAAGTCATTGACTGACCAAGTTTGCAAAAAAAAAAAAAAAAACAAGAATCAAAGAATTATTATTTTTTAAGGCTGACAGATTAATTGAATAATAAATATTTTTACCATGTTTAACTTAAGTGTAATCAAGTTTGAAAATCGTACTAAATTGGATTAAGATATTATTTGTAATTATACACTCAAGTCTGCTTCCTGTAATTCCTGAAACTTACCTGTCAACACTGATTATATGAGTCGATGGTCAACGAAAGAATATCTATAACACCTGGATGATACTTGGGTGCACTCAAGCGTTGCGACATTGACCCATATTTTTTCATTGTCATCATTTGAAATGTAAACAAAAAACACAAACGTAGTCTTCCGCATCATACTGAGAATTATAAATGTTATAAAAAAATAATTGGACAAATTATGGAGTGATATAATTTTTAAGCCTGTATTTATTGACATTTTTTACCATACATTACTATTTAAGCGCAAATTGTATTACGATAACGTAACTGCAACAAAAATCATTTCTCGCATTTGCGAATGATCCACTTATCTTAACAATTCCTGTTGCATCTTGCAGTAATGTCATGATTTATATGCACTCGTTATGCAAATCACAAAAAAAGTATCTATAATCGTACAAAACAATGCCAAAAATAAAAATTTTTGAAATTGATTTGAATGAAAAAATAATTTAACTAGAATTCATTAGAAAAATGAATAACGAGAATTTTTGATTGAAGTTGAAAAGAATCATGAATTGAAATAAAGGATTTCATTGCAGTGATATGAATAAACAATTGTAACTTCATAACATGTGTAAACGCCGATTAAATAATGATGTATGTTAATAATATTGTAAATGATCTGTTTACGATAATAAATACATGGACGGTTAAAGTGGATGAAATGTAAGTGACTCCCTTAACGCAACTTGACATCTTCCGATACAGTACCAAAGTAATTTGATTCATCACCAAGACGTTGGAAATTTTTCATCTTATATACAAGTTTTCAATTAAATAGTCTCTTTTCTTTTCAACATCAAACTTTTGCGAGTTTAAAAAATGAATTTAATTTTTTTTAATTTTAAAAAACATGTTTATATGAAGGCAAAAACAGTGAAGCAAATAGAAATGATACAAACATAGACAAGGTTATTTCACAACATCATAAATTTTATAAGAAAGACAAAAGTTTTAATTGGTACAGCTGAACGATGCAGAGAAGAACAATAACCTATAGGTGGATGTTTGCTTGGATAATATATTCATGTACGTGCGAGATAATGTATGAGTAAACCGATATTAATTTAAGCATCTCCGGTCGATTACGAGCGCTGCTTCTCATTTTTAATAAAATCCTCTTCGTATGATGACAGAGTGTCCTCATGCCAATGACACACCATTGTCTGGCATCCGTCAATCTGCAAGTACGCGCCGCACTCGCGTCTGCGTCGCAAATCGTTAGCTCATTTTTCAATCGCAATACACAATCATTGAAAAAATAAACACACCAAATAAAAAACATACGATTGTGAAATCACAACCGGTCACACTGGATACAAACAATTTTCTTCGAAGTGCATCTGTCGGGGAAAAAGAAAAACATTTCGTGTGAAAACCGTGCAAAAGTGAGTGCGAAGAAAAACTGAAAAAGTAATTCGCGCTCATAACTTAACATAAATTACAGACTTTGTGTTCTATGACGCAGACTTCATTGCAAAACTATTGCAATCTTTGGTGCAATATACCTAAACTTTGTTTGAAGTTCTGCTTGTCAGATTAATTATTGGAGATAACTATTTTCGAGTTACAAATTTGATGATGAACTTATTAGAACTCCGCTGGGTCGTAAAGAGCTACTAAATTGTCACAGCGAATTGACAATTTTGTAGTTTTTCATGGTCTATTTGATGAATCTGGTTCACAAAGAAAATTGTATGAAAAACAAGTGCAAATTTATGACGAAGTACAAAACGACGATTTGAATAGTTTCATTGTTCTTGGTGAATGATAAACAAAAGTGTCTTGTAATTTTTATACAATTGTAGTTTTTTTGATGTTGCATAGCCGTTAGCAAAACATAATAGTTATAACACGTTGGCAGACACGAGGATCAGTGATTGGACGCCGCTGTCGGTCCTTGATTTAGTTCTGGACGAGGACAAATTGCTTTCTGATTATGTCGTTCGGCACTTGAACCCGCGTCTAGTCTTAATCTAGATAAGGGTAATTAAAAAGAAAAATCTGGCATAAATTCACTGACGTTGCACAAAAATTGCATGTTCTATCATAACCTAATGCAATGCCCATTTCTTATAGAGTTTGTTAAGAACAACACGAGAGGCTGAAAATTTTTTTTTTTGTTATTACTGTCGAATGAGTTAATAAAAAAATATGGAAAATTCTAGATGACAAGTAATGGAGTATTTTGTACATCGATAGTTATTCCATCAGAGACCTTATTTCAAGTTAATATGAAATTTGTTTCATTAAACTTCCATCCTCCCGTTGTTGAATTAATTGAAAAGAGTAGAAAATGTGATTAAACGTTTCGTCTTTCAAGTCTAAATGAGAGGCCTTGTCATAATGAGAGAACAATCATTCTTTCACAATTTTTCGTAAAATGTAGAGCGCTAACACAAAATCATTGAATAAATACAATGCTTGAATGTCAAATGATTGAGGAAAAAAGAACCTTCTGCAGAAGAAAGTTATGGTTTATATGAATATTGTTTGATTGTGATGCTTTTTACTTTTTGTTCATATTTTTTCCAAAATTCAATGTTACTCCTTTCAATAATACCCATACAATTAAATTCCACAAAATAAACACTTTATTTTTATAAAAAATAGAAAAAAAAATAATTCCCGGATCCGAACCCTGATTTAATTTTCATCACAATTTTATCTTCACTTAATACAAGTTTGGAAAAACAACATTCATTAATAAGTCAACATTGTTACATTTTTAAATGCTCCGCGTCAAAATATTCCACCCTGAAAAATATCCCTGCAAAGAAATATTCCATCTTAGAATATTCCGCGTCATCATATCTCACAAATAGCACGAAATTTCAAGTTAATGATTAGTGCTATAAATTCAATCGTGCAGCGACTGTTGAACAGCGATACCCGAAGTCTTTTTTGTTATTCGTTAGAGGAGGGGGCTTGGCCCTCCCCCCATTCTATCATTCATAAGATAATTCAATTTTATTCCGCTTGCACTGAACACGTGATATTGTGTTGTGAATCACTAAATTGTGTGATTTTTGACACGGAATATTTTGAAATCAAATTAAAAATAAAATTTCGCGGAATGTTCTCGGGGTGGAATACTTGAAAATGGAAATTATTTTTTGAGGGACCGGGTTTTTTAAATAGAGAAATGGCTATAATCTTGGTTTCGCAATCCTTTTTTTCTATGGCTACAAAGTGAAAAAAAATTCAATCTAAGTGGATGTTAATTCCGGATTTGCTCATATCCATTAAACTCTCTTTATCCTTTATTGATAAGCAATATAGGAAAATTTATTGACAAAAAGTCATTGCATGGATTTATTGACGGCCTATTATTTTATAATGAGCAATGTTTATTATTCAGATTTTTAATTTAGCATCACTTTTTTATTCCTTTCGTTTCCTCTAGAATTAAGGGTGTATCTTCTTAAAATTGATAGATAAATAAATAAATGAATAAACGCATTAAAAAACAAATAAAAATCGTTTGTTTTGAAATGTTAAAGGAAACAGATAATTTAATGAAAATATATGTATGCAAAATGTAGAATAAATTAAATGATACTTTTATATTTGCAGCCGACCGTACTTGAAATGACTTGTTTGGCTATTGCACTGCCTGTAGCAACGATTGATGATGCCAACGACCGGCTACATTTTTGATAGCTCCAGTGCAATAATGCGCAAGATTATATTTAAAATGGAATACCTGTTATCGTTTGAGTCATCATATTATAAATTCGATTATAATTGTTACACGAAACGGAATAACGCGATTCTTATCTTTTATTGCAAGTTTTGTGACAATTTGTAGCAACTCTAATAGAATATTTATTTCGATGTATAGGAAAAATTGTATCAAGCATTGTGAAAATGAAGATCTCTGTAAAATCATATGCAAAACGAAATGACTATAAATAAACTTTATTAGCAAGGTGTAAACATGTTTAATTATGTGTTATCCCCATGACTTCCTCGGGAAATCCCAAGATTATGGCTTTAGGATTCTTCCAACGCAGCTAATGCAGTTGAACGACTTTCTGTTTATTATTCCAAAAGAACAAAAATGGCGACTGGTTCATCTGGTTTATTCATAGCTAAAATTGAAAATATTTTGTATAATAGAAAACCCATCTAAAGATAGTACTACTTGTTTCATTAATATCATTTTTTATAAAAAATGCGAAAAGTAAAAAAAGCTAGTTACGTATTTTACCTTTATTTTTATGAAAAGATTTCATAAATAATAGAATAATAAGATTTGTACATCAATTCGAAAGGTCTCCTCGAAAAGCCATTGAATTTTAAATAAATAAACAGCGACAAACATTAAATTGCAAGCGACGATACGACGGTCGAAAAATTGTCATATATTATAGAAATATGTCAATCAGAAAAAGAATTCAATGTCACATTAGGCTTTGATACTGATAAAACGGTTGAACCAAAAAAATTGCCTTTAGAGTCGAACTGTGAATAAATTTTCCATCAAATTGATTTCTGAACACAGCCATCACGTATATTATATAGTAAAAAAAATTACACAGTAATTAAGTTTTGGTTCGACAAGTATTTTTTAATAGATTTTTTTGGTAATACTTATGAACAGAGTTTATTTAAAAATTACGTTTAACTTAAAACTAATGATAAATCGATAATCTAATTATTCAATTATCAATTTAATCAAATTATCCAATAATAAAACTGATATTACTAAAATTACGTTCGAGAATACTTTCTTGTAATATTCATGGAGTTTCTTGAAACAATAATAATTGGTGACTTCCTGCTCATAAATATGTAGGTGTAAAATTTTATGACCAGAAATCATAAAATCAGGAATAAAAAAATTATCTATAACTAATTGTTTGAATGTTTGTAGCAACAAAGAATGAAATTTTGTTTTTGTTGAGCTTGTAAATTGCATAATTAAGGTTTTCGATAAGTTTAAAAAATCGGACATGATACACACAAAATAAATTCAATTAATGTCAAGAAGTTTGCATTCTCAGGAAACGATCATTGGTATGACGTCTGCGGGGTTTTCAGGATTAGAACCTGTTTACAGATATTTACCAAATTCATGATACTATACCATGGAGACTAACTGTACTCAATATATCGTGACCAAAATATGTTTTTTACTTCAGAAAATCATTTCTATAACTCTTCTTCTAACTTTCTATAATTGAATACTTTAAATTTTTGTTATGAATTTATCAATTTTGAAATTCTTTTTGAACGATAAATAATGTAATAAAAGATCTAATCCATCAGTGCACAAAAATCATTTAAAAAATTAACACAGTCATTGAATTTATTTTAAATCAGCAGAGAGAAGTTGATCGAAAATTTGATGGAAAAAATGTGTCATTAGGTTTTGTAACGAATTGATAAAACATAGGTTTAACATTTTTTCTTCCATGGAAGATTAATCTGGCGGGAAAATGATGAGCGTTTTGCTGATTTCAACATGCATTGTTTTACATCTATTTATCAATCAGGAGAAAATTAAATTATGTAGTTTGGTGTCCTCACGGTTCATCTCATTATACGCGTTTTTACATCATTCCAATTGAAAAAATAATGATTCTGTTTTAGAGAATGATCTCGCATATTTTTTGCTTGCAAAAGTTTACATAATAATTACATTATTTAAATCATTTTTGAACGGTCTCGATTAAAAAATTTCATTTTTGGCAATTAATATAATTCTTCGCACTTTTTGCTGATTAATCATTCTAATTACTGTTTAAAAAACAACGACATGAACGCACGTCACAAAGGTGAACTAACGTTTTTCCTTTTGCACTTAACCCATTCATGTATTTATTCTTAGCTAATTGTTAAGACAAAAGTGATTAGTAAAATTGAATTGATAGGTACAAATAAATATTTTCCTTAAACTTTTGCAGTTTTTCTCAATTAAACGAGATTTAACTTCATTAATTACATTTTTTTATTTATGAATTTAAAGAAGAGCCTCCATCATTCTTAAGGCACTCAAAAAATAAAAGAACCTGAAAGAAAAACATTTTAGATATGTTATAAAATTAAACTACTTTTTGCCAAACATAAAAGTAAAAATAACTGAAAAGTACTGATTTCATTTATCTGGAATTGTTTTTACCGTTCGACGTATAAAAAATTAGCATTGAAAACACCTACGACTGAACTAAGACGAAAACCATCCTTTTACCTGAACACTTCAAAGTATACACGAATGAAATTTAAAATCTAATTTTATCTACATTTGTGTTTTTGATGAATCAATTTATTTTTTGTTTTCACCTTCTTGTCTGCTAGAAAAAGATTTGACCATTTCTTTTAGAGTCACGCCACTGTACGAGAAATTATAATAGGATTGATAGCTTATTTATTGAAATTAAATCATTGCGACAGATTTCAGAAAAAAATTAGCGGTATTCTTTCATTGTGGCACTTTTTATGATTTTCATCTACTTTAAATGAACATCAAAATCATTCCCATGGTTATTAAGTCATAAAAACTTTTTATAAAACTCGAACATTAAATTTTTTGAGTTTAAGTTAAATTTGTATTGACATACGAAGAAAAAAGCATGGCTTTCAAGGTTTTGCCAAGTTGTATACAATTTTACGAGTACATTAATTCTCTTTTACTATTGATACGAGGAAAAATGAACTTCAATCATTTTCGTTAATTAACATAATCAAAAACAATATTAAAAAATAGGACAAATAATTCAAAACCTATAAATTTTTTGTCACCATTACAAAGTAAACAATTCGACTCAAAATTCGACTCAAAATTCGACTCGAAATTCAAAAGAATTTAGGAATTCCGACAGACAAATTAAATTATAAAAGATAAAATAAAAATTGACATTAGAGTCAATTATTGTTTGGAATTCGAAGCCGATGAATGAAACAAAATCATTTTCCATTCATCCCATGAGAAATTTCATGAGAAAAATGCTTGTAGCAATTGAACGATTGTGAAAAAAATGAAGATAAAATGAAACAAAAAATGGTTTGCATAAGGGTGAATTGGCAAGGTGATGAAATGTTTACGAATGATAATGCGATCAGCTTGATTGTTTGTGAGTCATGAACTACGTCGGCGAGGCATCGGAATCCCAGTCGGATGCATTTGCCTTGTCTCTTACGTAGACAGACCGGGGGCACGTGTGACGCGCGTACCGTACGGTAGAACCCCGGCGCGTGACTTCTAGCGTGGCTCGAAGACGCGTTTGTCGCGGACCATCCGAAACGCCGACAAGGTGGGGACACCCCTGACCCCGGCTGGGTATCGATGGTGAAGGGAGGCTACATTTATAACGCGCAAGCAAACCGCCCTAGAGACGCATTCGCTCGTTCGCTTTGCCCGAAGCAGACTCGCGGAGGAGCCTGATTAGGAGAAGCATCCCAAAACTATCCAATCAAAACAATCAACAGCAACGCGGCAGACGGACTTGATCAAATCACTCTGATTGATATATTTTTGTGTATACATAGATATATACAATCACTTCAGTTTTTTTGGCGTCCCGTGGTCGCGAATTCGATTTTATTTTGCTTCAGTGCGGACAAATTATCGCCTCTTCTTTTCGGCTTTCATTTTTCAAGCTAACAGAACAGAGGTCATGATGGCAGTCGCTGCAGCTCAGAAAAACCGCGAAATGTTCGCCATTAAGAAGTCTTACAGTATTGAGGTAAGTCTCAAAAACAAAAGAATTTTTTTTTCAGACTTGACAGAAAATTTTATGAACAAAGTTAGATTCACAGTCTGTTGTTGAGTGACAACAAATCTTTTAGAACGAATAAAAAATATTTAATGTCTATTATCCAGTAAAAAATTATGAAATAATTGAGCGTGACAGAATTTGACACTGGATTGAGAAATGAAGTCTTATTGTTCTGAATGTGGAACGAAAATTGACTGAATGTCCAAAGTCAGTTGATAGCTCATTGATTATTGTTTATAATCGGTCAAAAAATTGTCAAACTAATTCATTTAATTAAATTATAGTTCTGTCAGTAGTCCAGATCATTCAATCATTGAACCGAATATTCTGTTTTTGATTTTTGCATTGTAGAAGAATTGCAAAGTTCAGCACTTTGAATTTGTTCAGAAACAATAAATAGATATTTTAAGAAACCAATTCGATTTACATTTTGATAAAATTCATACTATTTTAATTTTTTAAATTTCTTTCAAATAGATTTAATGTATCATTTAGTAGAAAAGTAAATTTATATTTCACTCGAAAAAAAAAAAATATTTTCATTAAAAAAATTGTCAAATTAAAAATATTAACTAACAATGTACAATAACGTCCAGTTTATATTCGTTCAAAATTTAGATATGTGTACTAGAATTTGGAGTACCAAAATATTAATTTTTTCGAGTTTCCATCAAGTTGCAAAAAAATTGAAACTTTTCTTGAGATTATAATAATTACCAAAATGAATACCAAATGTTGATTTTGTTAGCAATTTTTTTCAATGTGCCAAATTCGTCATACATTTGAACGGATTGCTCTATTAAACTTGAATTTATATAACAAACATTTTAGCGCTGGAAAAAAACTAACCAGAGATCGAGTACAAATTACTTAAACATGAATAAAGTTAAAAAGTAAAAGTAAACTATTGAAAGTACAAATACACGTATCGCACCTGAACGTCGCAATAAACAAGAAAATATCTATTTTACGTAAATTGCTGCAGGCGTTCCATATTATAATTGAAAAACTGATCTACATCGATGAATAACAATTTATTTATTATAGCAACTCACATTCCCCGGTACATTTGTAAATGTTTGCAATTAATTATTTTTCACTCATTCAAGTAACCCCTCCCCCAATTTGACTTTTTGCCACAGTTTCTTTTTCAGTTTTTTCGCATAATTTAAAAACAATAATTTTTACAAGTCCAATACAAACGATGTAACAAGGAAGAAGAAGAATATTTTTTGTACACACAAACCCACGCGGTAGAACAAAGTTAAATTTCATAACGTGTTCAAAGTGAGTCGTGATTGACATCGGCGTTATAGTGAAATTCTCATATTGACTCGCTCGAATATGGCAGATCCGCAGAGAAAGTGACAAAGGCTAAATTTAAAAACAAACAATATTACGCAAATTTGCGGCCCTCGTTACTTAGGTCGTCGGTGATTTTTTGGAAGGTTGACATTAAAAAACAGCTATTAAAATCCGGTATAAAAAGTCTGTTAATAAAGAAAGAAGAGAACAAAAAAGGCTCAAATTATCTCGCTGAATAGTCGCTAGTCACCTTGGGTCAAACCTGTCCTTTCGCGAGTCGAGTCAAATTAGCATCGGGATTTCATAACCGTTCCGGCTGCGAGGAAATGCGGCTCGAAATTCGATCAAAGTCAAGGCCCGCGCGGCAAGAGCGAAATACCGCGAGTAAGATTTCGTAAGGTCGAGATTTACCGAAAACATTCTCATCACGTTTGCCTCTTCACTTTCTCCTCGGCGAAGATTTTTTTTCTCAGTTTAAAGACTAAAAGACGAGTGTTTATCCACGGCCCGGAAATGCAAACTCTTCCCCCACCAGTTTTTCGTCTCGCTTCAACCCTTTCTCGCTTTTTGGGCTCCGAAAGAAAGAAATTCAAATTAACTTTCACACGTGTTGGGAAACGATTGGGGAGGGGGGAGCCGCGAAGCTTCTAAAAGCTTTTTGCGAGTGCGCAATTCACGCTTGGCTCAACGCAAGATTCGTAAACCGTGTCACGATTAAGACGAACAAAAAATGCCCTTAAAGAAGAAATAATAATCAGGACGATAAATTTTTCTCGAACGATTTTTCCCACACAGAAACGCTATTTTATGTGGAAGCAATCAGTACGTGACTATTGCTATCGGATTGAGAAATCAATCGTCCTTGCAGCTAACATGATAATTATGAATATGTTATAAATACGAGAGTGCGAGTGATTGTACCTCGCGCGCGGCGGTCCCCTTGAACGCTCGCACAAGGTTGCGTACCAGAGATTCGCCCATGTCACTGGCCGCTACTACGAACGAAATCTGTCCCAAATAATTTGAGTGCTTTCTTCCTTCTTTTTCCAGTTTTTTTTTCTCTCGCCTTGATCACTGTGTGGTTTTCAATAACGAACAGCGCCAAGGCAGACGGCTCAATGAAAAGTCCCCCATTATTTATTTACGATTTCCCTCGAAAGGATAATTAATGTCCAAATTCAAGAGCTTCTTTTGTCAAACCAATGTCAAATTCGGCTCAAATCGTTTCAATTTTCGATCGTCTTTTTGAATAGAACAAAAGTAATCTTAATCAGGGACACGGTGTAAAAACAAGAAACCAATTGTAGATTTGTGATTCGCGTTTTGAAAAATAATCTGAGGAAAAAATGGCGAAAAAAGGAAAAACCTTCTCCCGGATACTAGAGGAATCGTCAATGCTGTTTACATTATTCAATCAGCGATATCTCTTTTGCGCTAAATTAATGAACATTATGAACGACACCACTTTATAATTAAGTACACGCTGTCCTTCGGCGCTCTTGCAACTACGCGATTTGCTTAATTGCCGTCATAATTGTCGAATCGTCATTAATTCCAAGAAAATGAGTATCAACCACTTTTGTCGAAAAACGCGCGATGATCGATCTAACATTGGGCCAGACCGGTTTGATGCAATGCGAGTACTTGGCCCCGTTAATACGGCTGTTAAACCGATTCTAATCCGTGCTAATCGCTGTACCCTCGACCGTGTTCAACTGGCCCATGATAGATCGTAAATAATTAATCGTTCGACGAGTGAGTGGTGCGGCGTAAAAAATGGAACGCGTGTACGTGCACAACTTAATGCAACGTAAATACATGGCGCTCAGCTGACAGACCGGTTTTGACCACGTTCCCTGGATTTAAATGGTTCATTTTTTTTGCACGCCATTTTTTTGCACCTTGCCTTTTGTTAAACAATCAACTTTTCCTTTCATGCTGGGTGAGATATGAATGGACCAGCGGGCCGTGAACCCGAGCAATTTCCTCGCTCATTTCCGTACTTGTCCCGTTAAATTGATCGGAAGCCTTTGACGACTCTCAAGACTCTTTGACCCGACGGAAATGACTGTTACGTCTTGGTCCAACTTACGAAATTGCGTTGAATGATGTAATTGAGTAATTGCTTACTTTCTGTTTCAGAATGGGTACCCAGCGAGACGTCGATCGCTTGTTGACGATGCACGCTTCGAAACTTTAGTGGTCAAGCAAACCAAGCAAAGTGTTCTGGAAGAGGCTCGTGCTCGTGCCAATGGTGAGTTTTTTTCGGAACCTAATTGCCTGAACAGATTGAAACGTACATTTTAGCGATTTTTGAATATACGTAGTTTCTTTATTTGCTGTCATTGTAAAAATTCAAACAATTTTTTATAACTTTTTTACTTTGCATACAGTCCTTGCCAAGCATGTACATAAATCTTAATGTTGTTATCTTGATAAAAAAGTCATTGAAAAAATGATTTTGATTTCATTGATGTTTTCTGTTTGTAAAATGATTTGCATGTTTTGTGTTGTGACCTCTGAATAGATTCCACATCTGATTCCGCCCTCATAATTGGTCAGGACGAAACCAACATCGACGTTTTTTCAAACAACGAGGATGAGATTGAGTCGCTGACTTGCGCAGCTAAAGAGGATGGTACGTTTCAAGATTTGAATGTTACAGAGTGTTACAGTTCTTAGTGCACGTGCATGATTTTTATTGTATTCGTTATTGTAGAAGCAAAGGCGGAGGCGTCTTCGGCATCATCCGACACGGAAGAGAAGACCGACGACGAAGAAGACGGTAAGAGCATTCAATTTTCTCAAGTGTTGACTTTAATGGACTCTCAGCTACTTATTTCAAATTGTCCCATTAATTTTTTCTCCACGTAGTTCAAAAACTAACACATCTCCATTTTTCATTCTCAATTTTATATTACCAATTTGCAGATTCTGGCTTGACAGAGGAGGAAGTAGTTTTGGCTCGGACGATCGCCGAGTCACCAGAGAGTGACCAGGTGGTGCAGAAAGCTGCCCTGGTACTTAGACTTAGGGATGGCATCAGCTCTCTCTCGCGCATTCTCAAGACCATCGAGAATTTCAAGGGAACTGTCACTCACGTCGAGTCCCGGCCCTCAAAGAAGGAAGGTTCCCGGTTTGACATCCTTGTCAAGGTGGACATGACCCGACAAAGTTTGCTCCAACTGATCAAGAACTTACGGCAAAGCGCATCTCTTGGTGGCGTCACCCTATTGGCAGAGAACAACACTGTTAGCATCAAAGATCCCTGGTTCCCAAGACACGCTTCTGATTTGGACAACTGTAACCATCTGATGACTAAATACGAACCAGACTTAGACATGAACCATCCAGGGTTCGCTGATAAGGAGTACCGAGCCAGACGCAAGGTCATTGCTGAAATCGCGTTCGCTTACAAGTACGGCGATCCGATCCCTAACATCCCGTACACTGAGACCGAAAATGCCACTTGGAAGCGAGTGTTTGACACCGTTGTTGATCTGGTACCAAAACACGCTTGCATCGAGTACCAGCATGTATTTAAGAAACTTATGGATGAAGGAATCTTCGTGCCGCATAGAATTCCCCAACTGCAGGAAGTCAGCGACTTCCTTAATAAAAACACTGGATTCTCTTTGAGACCGGCTGCTGGACTCCTCACGGCCAGAGATTTTCTTTCCAGTTTGGCTTTTAGAGTTTTCCAGAGCACCCAGTATGTCCGCCATATCAACAGCCCGTACCACACACCTGAACCGTAAGTCTTAAATTTGTTGATAAACTGTTAAGTATTGTCTAAAATTTTTGTCAATTGACTGGACAAAAGTAATGAAAGTTTATAAAGTTTGTCCCTCGAACAATGTTGAAGAAAAAAAGATGAATCGCGGAACAATCGATATTGCATTAGTCCTGGGTGCAAGGTCCTGGGCACAGAGGATGATACAGTAACTAAATTAGCGCGCCGTTGCTGCTTGTAATGGAGCTCTAATTGGCTTTTAACGACGCGATGGCGCTGATAATTCACTTCGTCAGTTTTGAACTCGCATCATCTGCTGCGATGTTCTAACTTTTCACTTACTCTTTACTAGCAAGCAATTCAGCAACCTTCAAGATTGTTCATCGGGACAAAATTTTAATGACGTTTTATGATGTTCAAACAAGCAACGATAATTCTCAACGATCATCTTTTAATCATCTTATCTCTACTGCAATTAATTCTATAAAAATTTCGAATTTTAAATTAAAGATCATTTTCGAAACAATTTTTTAATTTTTGATCAATCGGACTGATGATAAAATAAAAACATTTGTTACTTTCAGTGATTGCATCCACGAACTTTTGGGACACATCCCACTCTTGGCCGATCCAAATTTCGCACAGTTCTCTCAAGAACTGGGACTGGCATCGCTCGGAGCTTCTGACGAAGAGATTGAAAAATTGTCAACGATATACTGGTTTACAGTAGAATTCGGCCTCTGCAAAGAAGGTAAAGAAGTCAAGGCTTACGGCGCCGGGCTCTTGTCTGCCTACGGCGAGCTGTTGCACGCTTTGAGCGACAAGTGCGAGCACAGACCCTTCGACCCAACGACGACCGCTGTTCAGCCCTACCAAGACCAGGAATACCAACCAATCTACTACGTCGCAGAGAGCTTCAATGACGCAAAGGAGAAATTCCGACGATGGGTGTCCACCATGAGCCGTCCCTTCGAAGTGAGGTTTAACCCGCACACGCAACGCGTCGAAGTACTCGACAGTGTCGATGGACTGGACAACCTCGTGGCACAGCTCAACACAGAAATGATGCACCTCATGAACGCGCTCAACAAGATCAAGAACTCCTTTGCGTAAGATCTGATAGGTGAATGAAACTGGCAAATATTTCAAGCAGGTGTCGATCGCGACGAGCGCAACCACCATGAGTATCTTATATTAAGACGCACCTGCGCAAACTCATCGGCTCGAGCTTATTTATTCTTCGACGTTTAATTGTTTTTTTTTTAATGTTAGAAGATTTCACACATACATTCTCACCCACGATGGTCAGCGATTCTGGCCGGTGCTTTCGTTGTACTCTCTTCTGTAAGACAAAAAATCTTCCTTCATCATTATTTTGTTGCAACGGGGACTCCGCGTGTCGCTCTGTCATCGGAACTGCCGTGAATCCTATCGGCAACAGCTAAGAGCGGTGTCGCGCGCCCTTGTACTTGTTTCGGGCCTGGAAAAGAGAACGAGTGATGGAATGCGCAATGCATTTCTGACCAATGATGAATGACTGATTCCCTCTCCTCCCTTCTTCACACTTTTAGTCTCTTCTTTGTTTTTATTTTTACTTTCATTATCCTTATTCGTTTGTTTACACCTTGAGAAAAAACATGCACAATTATTTAGTTAATGGCACTGTAATTTATCAGACGACCCAAGGATCTCGGCGATTTCGACGCCAGAGATTATGTCACGACGCGCGCTTAGTCGAGCTAACTTTTGTGGCTAATTCAATGGGTTAATTCTAATTGAAAGCTCTTGGAAATGGCCGAGAACTGGGACGTCGATTTGCGAAGTACTTACTAACGAATTATCTTTTTACCTTTTTTTTTCGACGGTTATGAAAATAAGGTTGTTATACCAATTGACGACAATCTCGACGGCAAGGCCAGTGAGACCGTTGTTGAACAATTTGAAAGTTTTTGAATTTGTTGTAAAATTATCATCAATGTTATTGTAAAAAATTGCAAGTAGGCAATGTTAGTGATGTATATATACAAAATTATATATGTATCTGTTGTATTTTAATGTAATATATTTAAAGGCTTCGGCTTATACTTTGTTTGATCTATATAATAAAGAAGCGTGAAAGTAGAAAACAAAACGTCTTTTTATTATTTCCAAAATTAGTGTAAGAAGTATGTTATTTCCACTCAAATGAATTTCACCTTTTGTTAATAACACATAGAATTAATTCGTATTATAAGTAATTCTCAAAAGCTGTTACAGTAATATCTTGGCTATATTGCATTTACTTTGGTAAAACTACTTGAGTTATTTTAGAGACCATTTCTTGAAATCAACTATCAACCTCTGTAGTGAGAATTGAATCTTCAAACATCAAGTTTGAGTTGCAAAAAAAAGAACTTCTCTAAATTAATAGTTTAAAATACCAAACTGTGTAGCATACACTGTGCAATAAAATCGATACACAGGATTCATGTCTTCTCCAAACGTATTCCTACTAATTAAAAATTCAAGTTTGTCTGGGTAAGTAAACTGCCATTATTTATTTTCAATTTTTACTCAATTCACCATTACAGTATAACTTATCAAATTTATTTTTCAAACTTAACTATAGATAATATTATATTTCAACTGAATTTTGATAATGGGGCTTGCAGAAAGGTTATTACCAAAAGAAAACAAGATAATTTTCATTAGGAATAGTAAATGAACATGCAAAAGATGAACCTATTAATTTTTAATGCAAAAATCATTTTTTTGACGTTTAAAAAGTATAAGGCTAAACAATCTACTAATGCAAGACATAATGATAGCAATTAAACAAGGAAAAACACCAAATTTGATTTGTTTAGTTAGCTGTGTTTTGTTATCAGAGCAGTTTTTATAATGTTGTTTGAGGAACGAAGAATTATAATTTGAAAAGTGTTCTGTAACGACTTATTTGAAAGAGAGCATTGAAATTCATTTCGTATTTTGTTATTTTAGTTGTTGTTTCGTGCTTTCAATTCTTGCAAAACTTAAAAAACAAATCATTTGAAGAAGCGCTACTTTAACATACCACTGAAAATTAAACAAATTATAGTCGGCAGATACATTTTCTTATCAACGAAACTCACAGAAATGAGTGTACTCGTCCTAGATAAAGGAGATCGCAGATTACCCAAAGAGTGATTTTCCATTTCGAACTGAGTGATGCAACTCGACAGAAAATTAACGGTCCAACGACCGGTAAGGTCACGAAATAGTGAGCCTTCAGGTGGTGGGAGCAAAGATGTATTTCATACGCTTCAACTGAGAGTGTGTGTGTGTGCTCATTTAAAAAATGCTAGTATGTCAACTGTCATTATTACGTCCAACCGCCAGTAAGTTATCGAAAGCCAGTTTACCGACATTGGTCTGTAGATATTATGAATATTTTTATCGGTATCTCACTGGTATAAAAGTTACTAATGAAACTTATTCAAACGTGAACTCTAAAAAACAATCAAATAGAAGTATCTTAAAGATTCAAAAACTTCAACTTATATTAAATCAGTCATTTGTTTTTAACTTTGACATATTTGTCTAATTAACCTTTTATATTTAATACCGTATCAGTCGTGAAAAAAATATTACGACACAAAGTTTAAATTCATTTATTTCGTTTGATTAAATAAATTTTCTAACAAAAATATAAAATTATTTCAAGTGCGGATGTTGCATCGAAATCTTTTAACGTATAAGAAATGACAATAATAAACAATTGATTTCGAAAGGACGCAGCTTTATTGATGTGACAAGGAAAATCTAAAGTTCGTGTACCTTTACAATACTATGGAGCGTCGTATTAAAGATAGTTCGATGGGTGGTCACATCTCACCAGACCTGCTAAGTTGTGAGTCTTATTGTTATATCGAGTGCATGGTGCCAGCTGTAACTTCTTAATTGAGATCGCTTGAATTATTGTCTTGAATTGCACAATAATCCGATTCTGAAAATACGAAATTAAATTTTTGAAAATTATGAGGTACTCGTGATCGGAAATTTTTTGACGTGCTTTTTGATAGCAATCACAATTGACAAGCTTACAAATTTATTTGTTGAAAACGAATGAAAGCATAAAACATGAAAAGTAGTTAAAAATGAATAATAAAAATGGAAATGGAAATAAAACATCCAATAGAAAAATGAATCTGAAAAGAATGAACACAAACAAACAACGTGAATTATTTTTTGTACTTTTGTAAAAGAATTATGTACAAATGATTTGAAACAACAAATTAGATTTTTTTTCTCAATAGATTTCATCGCCAATTTAGCTTTATCGTTACGAATGTCGTTAAGATTAAAGCGGCACACTTTAACTTTGAATAAAAAAACGAAAAGATAAAACGAAAACGCCGCTGAAACAGAAACGTTTGCGAATTATATATCGTAACTGAAACGAGGGATCTTTTTATTGAAGACGATAAACACTTTTATAGATCCCGTGTGGATGACTAGTTTTTTTGCTACGACTCTTTTTTATTCTTTTTGACTCATCTACAACACTGTAGAAAATGCATCACAAAAAGAGATAACATTTAGCTTTCATATACTTCTGCAACGCATTTAAAACGAAAAAAAAAGAAAAAGGGAAATAAAAGTATTGCTTTTCAACGCTAAACGCTTTGTACGAGAAGGATAAAAATCTTTTAGAAAAATATTATGATAATGAATTAAACGCGAGCGATCTCTTCAGTGAATTGTCATTTCCGTGGGTTTCAGACTCGAATAAGATGTCAGGGATATAGTGTCAGCCTTTAAAAGAAGACAAGCAGAGAAAGGGTTCATGACAAGAATCAGACTGTTTGAAGGAGTGGTTTGTTTGCTGAACGTAGTGAATCAGGCAAGTCTCATCCCGACTTCGAACCAATTTCTACAATTTTCTTAATGCAAGCTTTCGTTAGTTTTGTTTTGTTTTCTGTTTAATGAGCAAGCGCGATAATTAATTTTCAAAATGGAAAACAATTTCTCAAGCAAAATAAGCAAACCAAAAGTGAATTTTATAAATTATGAAATATTGTTCATTAGGCTTGTGAGTTGTATGAAAGTAGACAATTTTGTTTACACAGTTAATATAAAGAGATTAATTAGAATCTTATCTAATTGAGGGGTCCTGTAAGTGCATGTAAGACGTCCGCTCGATGGAGCGCGATTACAATGTCGTGGTTGAATTTGCGTTTAAAATTTGCATACAAACCATACCTGCAGATCCAGTAAGAGTAATTAGGCAGCTGCGATCTAGATTTTCATTCTAACGTTGCATGAGTTTTGTCGCCGCAAATCTGAACTGTCGTTGTCAGTTGAGTGCCCGGAGGATTAAAATTGAAGTAATGGCAAATGAACACGGATTTCAAATTCAATCAGAATTTATGTTCGTCATTCTGTGATTTCTCTTTTTGCAATTAAACTTTATTTGATTGCAAGTTTTTTTGTCGCAAAACAGTGAAACAAAAAATATCAAGCATGGAATCGTTAGCGGCGTCAAAAATGTTAGTCCATTGAGAGGTACCAATTTCACGTTCGGCGCTGCATTAAATAGCTGAACAATGTGCAAAATGCCGTACAATGTTGGGATATGAAAAGCAAAAGCGGCTGTGGGATTCGCGTGATATAGAACACTGTGCATCAGCCTATTGTGGCAACCTATAAACTTGGCTTGCAATTCTCGTTCAAGTAGAACGGAAAGGAAAGGATTTCTGCAGGCTGTGTATGCTTCCATCAATCATAGTATTTACGCGTCAGTATAGTTACGAGCGTGGCTACACAATGTGATTCATCAGAAGTGTAAGAAAAAAAAAACGCCATGCAAGCTGCGAAAATGACACTCAACATACTTGCACCTAACAAAGACCGTTACCTGGCTGGCGCTAACTTTAGGACAATCGTGTCGAAAGCTGTGTATGACATTTTTTGCAACCCTATGTAATCTATAATAAACCTGATGTGTTTGGAATTCAACAATCATGATGCTGTAGCTAAGATAATAAAAATTGTGTATCTCTTTCATTTATATAAAAGTCCTGTACACATTTAACAAATGAAAATAATGTGAAATAATTTTCAGAAAATATTATTTGTACTAATTGCATACCAAAGCAATTTTACGGAAATATTTACTGTCAATAAAAAAGCAACGAACGATTACACGTTGAAATTCTACAATAAAAATTAAAGTTCTAATTAAATTAAAACATTGATTAAACCTGGTTGTTTGATTCAATTAAAATCGAACGATTCACGTGATTTCTCAGAGTTTGCTTTTGTAAATCAATTTTACGAAACGGTAAATTTAAATTATTAAATAACGTTGAAAACATCATTCATCAATAATCGCGCCAATTCGAAAAAATCCAATTTCAGAAGTTCGCAAAGCAAATTAATCCTATCAAATGATTGATTTATACTTTTCGTATCAGAGGCCATGACATTTTCGCAGGCGTATTGAACTTATCCTACCCCTTGGTTCGGATTTGTCGGCCAAAGTTCGCAATCAAAGCAGTCTCTCAACACTCACAAAACGATTTTTTTTGAGCAAAGTAAAAGTTTCTTGAGCGATGGAGTTATTGGCTGCGATATCTAATTTCGAAACTACTTTTTTGGGCAAGAAATATCATGTATTTATGAGATATTTTTTTGATTTTTTTACTTCTTATTTTTCGGAACATTCAATGATGAGAAAAAAAATCGACGTGTATGAATTAAAACAATAATATAGTATGTTACGCTACAAGGGAGAGAAACAAGCGTTTATTCCGCGGGTGAAGTGACCGCACGAGACTTCGACTGTAGTCGAGTGCTGGTCACTTCTCCCGAGGTTTAAACGCTTGTATCTCCCATGTGGCATATATATCTTTTCATAACAAGTTCATCAAAGACGGCTAACCTCTCCGATTTGTCGGGACGGAAACACTGTTTTATTCCCAAAGTGCGGTTTATTCCCTGTTATTATGGTTGTTACCATGGTAACAGGGAATGAACCGCGTCTTGGGAATAAAACAGTGTTTCTCTCCCGACAAATCAGGGAGAAGTTGGCCGTTTTTGATGCACGTGTTATGAAAAAGCTATTTTTTTACATCGTACATAGCAGTTCAAACAGTTGTGAAGAACATTTTTTTACATAGCTACGGACTGGATGGAAGCTAGTGTGTTTTTTTTCGCGTTTTGTGTGTTTCGTTACGCGCTGTTTCGCGGATTCTCAGTCGCCAACTAAATGTGCGGGAAACTTGGATTTAATTTGAAACATTTCAAAATATAGTAATAAAAAATAATGATATTTTATACCTTTTAATGAAAAAAAGATTAATATTACTAATGACAAATTTTCAAAAATAATAATAATAATAATAATAATAATAAAATGAACATAATGTATAAGACATTCCAAAACAAAACACGTTAGACGCGTGGCGTCACCGAGTGCGCATGGCGGTCGTACGCATCCCTATTGGAAATCGTGGCGGATGAATTAGAATTCGGAGCGCGCATGCGCAGTTTGACGTTTGACACCTCCCAGTGCGCATGAGCAGTCGATCTCGTGCTGCCATCGCGTGCCCGGGCACGGTCGAACGCGTGGCACCATCGGGTGCGCAGGCGCATTCGGACACGTGGTGGCACCGCGTGCGCATGAGCAGTCGATCGCGTGCTGCCATTAGGTGCGCAGGTGTAGTTGAAATCGTTGTGCCACCGCGTGCGCAGGTGCAGCGCGTGACGCCATCCCGTGCGCAGGCGCAGTTGAACACGTGCTGCCATTGATTGCACAGGCTCAGTCGGACGCGTAGTGCCATCGAGTACGCAAGGCTGTCGTACGCATGGCATTACCGAATGCGCAGGTGCAGTTGAAGGCATAGTAGCTTCCGGGTGCACTAGTACACGTGCCAACAACAAAGTGGATAACTAGAATCCGTATCATCAACGTCTGAAAAAGGTAGGATCATTTTTTAATAATCATGATAATTTTTTTCAATTTTCCAATATTTTTTTTAATTTTTGCTCACGCTTGAAAGCATCATAGGAATCCGAAAAATAATCTCATAAGAACAAAGATATTGCTAGCGTTTTTTTTACACATTATTATACATTTTTTTTTACTCTATTGTAAGATTATTATTGAAAGGGCCTATGCGTATTTTGAATAAATACACTTATTTAAGAAAGCCCCTCGAAGATTAGAGGACATTTACCAACGTTTGATATGCAAGTATTGTTTTGTTCAGTTGCTGAAATATAATTTTTCAAAGTAACTTTTTAACCTATCTAATCGTTCTTGAACCAAAATCCATACGACCGGTGCTTAAATATCTCATCGGTTCTGATCGTGATGAGTAATGTTTAAAAAGTTTTATAAAAGTTTATTTTTGTAACAGTTGTTTGGACTTCCATCAACATTTACGCTACAGAGTGCAGTCAGTTGACTATCAACTGCCCGTCAGACACTCCAAGGGGGTACTTGGGAAGTCTTAACAAGTGTCGGCGTGATAACATATTAAATATTGATGGTAATTCATATTATTCCTTATTTAATTTTTTTTCTAATGTGTTTCGAATAGTACTCAGTATTTGCAAATTGAACGATGATGAAAGTTTGCCCAAATTTTGGCTGTATAGAAATCTCTGTAATTGAAATTTTAATACCGTAAAAAGTAATCAATTTGTCTTTGCATTATGAAACTCAAGTCATATCATGTATCTGTTAGGATTCAACAAAAATAATTATAAATATTTTAATATTTTTTAATTTAATATGTAAATCTATTATTTTTAATATTTAAAGTAGTTTTTCAGTTTGCTGGTGACTTAAAGTATTATTAGATTGATTAATTTTTGAACTTCACTTAAATTTCAGTCAGACGCGTGCAGCCATCGGATGCGCAGGTGTAGTCAAACGCGTGCTGCCAGCGGTCGCGCAGGCTCAGTCAAATGCGTGGCGCCATTGAGTGCGCATGGCAATCGTACGCATAACGTCACTGAGTGCGCATGCGCAGTTGATCGCATGCTGCCATCGGGTGCGCATGGGCACTTGGTCGCGTAGCGCCATCGAGTGCTCATGGGCAGTTTGATACGTAGTGCAAGTGGCTTTCGAGTGCAGTGGGACACGTGCTCTAAGTGACATTGTGATGCAGGAGGATCCCTTATCATCAACGTTTGAAAAGGTAAGATTATTTTTTAATTTTCGTTTTAATTTTCATTTTTTTTGACACTAGTAAAAGCATCATAGGAATTAGGTATTTAATCCATTAAGAACAAAGATTTTTGCTAACCTTTTTTTTATTATCATAATATATTTTTCATTTTTGTACTTCATTAGTATTGAAAGGCTTTCGAAGCGCGAGTAACAATAGGCGATATTCATCAACGTTTGATATGCAGACATCCTTTTGCAGTATTGTTTATTTGCTAAAATATATTATTTTTAAATTTTTACTTTTGACTTGTATAATCGTTTTTGAACTAAAATTCATACGACCGATGCTAATAAATTTTATTTACTTTAATTATTGTGATTCATGGTTAAAGAGTTCTTTAAAAGTGCATTGTTTGTAACAGTTGTTTGGGCTTCCATCAACATTTACGCTACAGATTGCAGTCAGTTGACTATCAACTGTCCGTCAGACACTCCAAGGGGGTACTTGGGAAGTCTAAACAAGTGTCGGGGTAATAATATCTGTAATATTGATAGTAGTTAATATCAATATTTAATTGATTTCTTTTGAATAGAACTAAGTATTTGTAAATCAAACGATGGTGAACATTTGCCCAAGTTTTGGCCGTTTAAAAATTTTTGTAATCAAAATTTCACGACAAAATTTCACGATACATATCATGTATCCTTCAGAATTTAACAAATAGTAATTACACATTTTTTCCTTAATCACTCAGCGAAAACTTAATTCAGAGAAGTTCAAGCGAACTTCTGGATAAATTTAATATTAAAATTTACTATTTTCAATATAAACAAGTAATGCAGTCCCCCAGTGACTTCGACTTGATTATTAGTTTTAAACTTCAATTATAACAATCATTAATCAATCAATTAGTATAAGGGAAATGTTTAAATTCCATATTTTAACAAAGAGACTTCTATGGTGTTTTTACTCAGGTGTTTTTACTGAAAAAAAATCTATTTCAGTACTTCAATTGCATGAAAACTATCTTTCTTATTCCAAATTTTAATTATCTTCAAATTTTTTTAAGAAAACTTAAAACGTTTTCTTCAAACGTCTTATCAAATAATTTTAAGATTAAATTAACCATTGATGCCGAATAACTATGAATAAAAAGCTTACTGCAAAAGCGCATCACGTCAAATTTCGTGGGAAAATAATATGCGATGCCGCCCCCGAATCAGCGGGTCACGGTTTTATGAGTGCGCACACACCTAACTCGTATTATGTGACAATTTCGTTACGCCTGCGGCAGCGTATATTGTCAATTTAACAGGCCGGCACCTGTAATAGCTATTATAACATAATTATATACATACACGCTGTAAGGTGCAGTCACACAGCGTTGCAAAAGTGTGCGACTCTTGCCTGGCGTTATGGCTTGTGCGCGCAATGTCAGAATCAGTAGTCAGGAAGGGGATCGTCTGTGTACAGGCACGGGGTGGCGTGTGCGTATCTCCAAAAGTCAGTATGCCTGTGGCTTTCATTCGCATCGCACCTGAACTGTTCGCCTCCGAGTTTTGACACATGTGATTTCTGCGACCCAACTTCCGCTCGGATAATTGTTCACGTCTCGCCGGCAAGGTGCCAAAAAGCGACAAAAAAGTGCGGTCTCGTTCACTTTGAAACTGCAAGTGTCAACGTTGCTTCTGTCAGGTTTACAGTTTCGGCAAAACGACAGAAAAAGGTGACAGTTAAAACGTTCGACAATGAAGTGTATCGACATTAAAGTTCAATTCCGAGTGCGAGTAATGAATAATGCATGAGCGCTGTACCCATTGAAAAGCGACAGACTGAGTAATTGACAGTTTGCAAAATTGAAACGACCGGGAGTGTCTGGTTAACAATAAAACAACAGTCCTCAAGGAACGGGCACGTTTTTGAATCGCGAGTCCTTTTTTTTTCGTCGGCAAAATAAGGTCGTTAGGTGAAGGGCTTTTAGACGTGAATAATAATGCGAATTGTAGATCGAGAAAGCGGCAATTAAAGAACGCCGGGGGATGAAATGTAAGAAGTCATTTCGCTTGGCGAATGGCACCGGATCTGCACTCAAATGGATTCCAAATCACATCCGGCGATTCGATATTTATGGCCGTGGAACGGCAGGGAGGCAACCCGTCATCAGTCGTCGCTAAACGACGAGATGGTAATTGATGATACTCGTGTCAACAACAAATACGTGTGCACATTCTGTCGCGAGAATCGTGCAGCGAAGCGTAAAAACATTCGCTGAAACTGACCCAAACAAGTTTTTTTTTCACACTTTATCTCTTTAGTTACAGTATTGTTTTTTGTCAATCATGTATCATATTTATTCGCTTTTTCATGTAACTGATTTAGGAGAAAATGTGAAAATTATTTTACATTTTTATTTTGTCATGAACAATGTCACAATCAAACAAGTATGAAAACAAGTGATACAAGAGGGGTTTTGTCAGACAGAACGTGAAATGGGAATTGTAGATTTATAATTTAGAATCTTATTGGTGGAGTTACTTTGTACACTCATGGATTAATAATCACCTATCGTATGTTGATTTTCATATAATTATGTTTAAATATCGGTTACACGTGAATTCAATTTGACGTCGACTTCACATTAACAGCGCTGGGCATCGACGTAACGGTTAATGCACTGCTTAAGTAACCTTTAAATCTAGTTTGTATAGCAGAATTCGATTAGGAATTTTCATTAAAAAAATGATAAATACAATTTGCATGAAGTGAAGAAATTCCATTTCAAAGAAAACAGTGTATAAACATGATAAATAATAATAACGCCGAGTAATTCAATTAGAATTTTAATGACCTGGCTTTCAAATCCAATAAAGATTGGCTTTTCGAATAAATCATAGTCCTGAGCTGCAATTTTTTTTAACTCAAGTAGTTTTCAACGATGTAAATTCGTTTTTTTCTCGCGTTCCCATAGACACGATTTCCTCAGAATTTTCTTTAGGGTTTCTCGAGTTGCTGGTAATTAAAAGTTCAATTCGACCGCAACTCACGCGTGGAAGAACTAATAACTACAACTTTTCTATATTTTCTTTTCGCTTCTTGTTTGTTGAATTCGAACAGTTAGAGGGCTTTTTTTGTGGAAAAATAAAATCACCTTCAATTCAGCTCTGAACTTGTCCGGTAGAGTGGTTTCATATTAAATTACATTTCTCGAATTACATTCAGGATCCATCGGGTTGTTTAAGAAGTTGTTGAAAAGTTAATAATGTTCAATACATAAATGAAGAAATGTTATAAGATTCGGTTTCGTAGCAAAATATTTGAATTCAATTTCATCAGTGTATCCGAAGGATTATGTCGGTTGCAAAGGTACGTTCATAGTTTGTTGAACGAACAAACAAAAAGTCATTTAAGCGGTCGGTGGCGCAAAAAATAAACATATCAGCAACACGACATGCGGCGAATGTTTACATTCCGTAAAACAAATTATTTGCTATGAAATAGAAATAAACGAACGTAGCGCGAAACGCGGAAACGAGCTTTCGGGGTCGCGTTCGATTTCGGCGGTTGCAAATAAACTACGGCCGGTTTTTATGGTCCAATTATTTGGACCAAAGTGCGATATTAAAAAGTATCGCCAAGGCCTTTAATCGAGCGTATTGACGCCAAAATGCGCGACATTTTATTCTGCAACGTTTTCATTCAGTGACACGAAATTTGAATGCAATCTTCATTCGCGGGAGAATGTATTTATGTTGGCGCCCATAACGGCGTTGCGAACCCGTTGAATTTTGTATTGACACATGTTTTGAAATTCTCGCCATTGATCGCGAATGCGAAAATATCACGGAATTTACGATGCATTTGAAAACGAATAAGTAAAACTGGACGGTGAATAATCTATAACAATTTTGTATTATTGCTGTCGGTTCAACGGCAAATTCTCGAGTGCAAACATAACTTGGATGTTTACAAATGTACTTCAATCCCAAAGTTGTAACTCGCGTCAAATGCAACGAAGAAAAATCAATCGCGCAGCCCAACGTCGTTGAAATCGATTCCGCAATTGTTGGCCCGCTCGATCAGTAACAAAAGTCCTCTCGGTTACAAAATGTGTTATTTACCCGACTGGCCATCACTTTGTCATTCGTTAATTTCAATTTTCAACAAAACGAAAAAAAACAGATTGATCCAAAAAGTATTCATTCGCGGTTACCACGTTGATTAATCTCTTGTTTAATTCAGTTTTGATTGTTCCGAATTTCATTTACTATTTTGTGTTTCTGCGTTCGCGCGTCGATACGTTTGTAATTGAACATGCGAAGGATGGTTTTTAATATTGAAACGCGTATTTCTATCTATTTTGTCAAATAAAAAGCCTTTCATTTGATTGCGAGTTGCAAAATTTTTCAAATTAATGTCGGATGGACGAAAAAATACCCGCGAAAAAAAAGGTTTCCTCTTTTACTCGTCGCTGAAATGGTTGAACAAGTGTTTTTTACGATCAAGTACATATGTATTTTTGAAAATCGCGTATAACAAAGGGTTATTGGTATATCGCGTAGCATATTCGGTATCGCTTTCGAAAGCGATCAATACACAAACGTGTTAATTCAGATGTTAATTTACAAAATTTTGTTTCACAGCGACACACGCCCAGCGTCGTTTCATTCTGATGGATAAAAATTGTTTCAATTGTCTGAGTGCGCACACGAGTGGATGGTTATTAAAACGAATCGGTGGGATCTCGTAAAAGTACGCGTTTTTATGAAACTATCATCCCTCTTACTGCGATTTCACAGAATCATACTCACCATCGAGCTTTCAAAAAGACAAAAAAAATTCGAATCAAAAATAACAAAGAAAGAACCAACAAAACTGCAACAAAAAAGTTTTTTACAATTTGCGGAATCATTCTTTTTTTTGTTCAAACCTCAAAAAAAAACCTTTTCTAAATTGTTCTAACTGTAACAGAGTGACTGTGACATTTTTCATCCTGGCATAAATGTGTACTTATCTTTCACTCAGAACCATTTTTTTGCCGCGGCTTATTTTAAGCAGTATTTATTGTGGTCTATAAAATTGTAATAAAGTTCAATTTTGCAGCTTACTATCTCGGCTCGTTAGATAATAAAGTTTGCGAGGATAAAAAACGATGCGCAACCTGGCGACTGCGGAATTAGAACTTATGTGACGTATACGTGGCTGGATGAAAAAAAAGGGGTCAAATTTTTACCGGCAGCCTGTCTCAATTGGGATGCAAAAACAGAAGGATGTGTTTTAACGGAGTTGAATAGTTTAACGCGAAGATGTGTTGTTCCGGCAGTAACGGCGGCTCGAGAATGACCCGCTGCGGGGTCGTGTGCGGTTTGGCAGCGCTCGCCGCGCTCTCGGCAGCGCTTTTGGGCCCGGCTTGGCTGCAAACGGAAGAGAAACTGTCAGTGCAATACGTGACGCCCGGTCGTCACGTAGTTAGTGTTCAATTTAAACTTGGTCTGTTCAAAGTCTGTCCCAAGATCGTGAAGCCAGCTAATTATACGACTCGTAAGTACTTGAATCAATTTATTGCAACGGCAAATACAATTTGCCCACCCCAGTGATTTCGAATGTTTCATTTACATGCATACGTCTTTCTAGATTGAAAATTTTCATTTGCCTCCTGCTGAGGAATTTTTAGTGCCATTTGTATGCGTTTAATATGGTAGCATAACTGTGTGATTAACTGTAATGCGAAATCCAACGCTGTGGAAACACGAAACTTGTACGCACAGACTTAATAAATAACGCGACGATATCTATCGTGCGTTGTAATCCAAATTGAATTTTGAATTTTCTTGCAACGATACGGCATTATCAAATGTAATTCAATCGTAAAACGCGGCATTAATTGAAACGATAACATCTCGATGTTTATTCAGTGCGATTAATTTTGCGTGGTATTATCTACTTGGCGATTTCATCGTCCCGAACGATGTGCGGTGAGAGCGTCCATCTGATAGAATTTTCGCCCGATTCATCAACATTTCTTTTCTACAGGATTTACGATCAATGTGCAATCATATTTTTTGTGTATCATTTGATTACTCGCAAATTAGACTGAAAACATTCATGCATGCGGAGCGTATATTGGATCGAGTGTGCTTTTGATTTCGAATTTCCCGATAAAAGTAATTACAGGATTGCGCGTGACGTTCATTAATGAGTTATATGATTACGCAGCCAATTAGATCGAATCCAAATGGAAATACGAACGCCAAAAAGTCAAAGACATAATCAAAGTGCGGATAAATATTTGTGCGCCGTTCAATAGGCTTGCGTTTCAACTCACAATTATTTCGCTGACGCGAAAAATAAGCGACTTGCTTAACGGCCGACTCTGAACGTAATGGCCTGAAAGCAAAGAAAATAACCGCAAGATCGCTTGCACGTCTGACAATCCTTAAGGAATATCCCTGGCCTTGTCTCGACGCAGCAAACCGAGCTGGAAAGTTCGCCCTCGTGTTTGCTGTTGACCCTTTTCTTTTGTACTTGAAAGAGGAGGAAGAAGTCCCCTCGTTTTGATGTCAAGACAGACAAGGGAGAACGACGGAAACAGCAAAAGATAACCAGCAAGAATTTGTGAACTTTGCAAACTGAATTGCTGACCGGTCGATAGAACGTCAGGTATAACGTTATCAGAATTTTAGGCTGGATATGCGAGCTGATGTACAATTATTTATTTGACACGTTCTCTCGTTCTATCTCTCTCTCGTGCTCTCTTTCTCGTTGCTGTCTCTCTCGTAACGTTGATTAGCATATGGAAAGAGTTATCGGAGTGTGTGCACGCAAAATTATACGTAATGGAAGTTGAGAGCATAATTGAAACATAAATTCGAGAACTTTCTTATCGAGAACTGAATTACGAGATTTAAATGTCTCTGTGGAAATTACACAGTCACTGTCATACCGTAGAATAATGTTTTTCAAAGCATTATGTTTTGATTTTGGATGATGCTTTGAACGACCGATTGAGGTGGGGGTTTATCGAATTGTTGGGACGAGTAGTGTACAGAAAATCGATTATCGTGAAATTCGCGAAACCGAAAAATGAAACAATCCTGATGAAATTCTTCGCGTCGGGGATATACTATAGAAAATATTGAAATTCCTTAAACTTTCAATAAAATTGGCGCGCATGTGGTGGTCAATGAATAATGCATATAATGCATGTCAATAAACCGACTCCATAATTTAAAACGTAATTTCCATCGCTGGACGACGTCATAAAAGTAAACAATGATAAGTAGAACAAGTAATTCACAGCACAATGAACATTCTGTGAGCAAATGATAAAAGCATCTGATCTGGAAAACACGTTAGAAAACGGAAGTTAACGATAAAAGTGTTTTCGTAGGAAGTGAATTTGCAGGCGCGAACGTTAAATCTAAACGGTTTCTTGGATACAAATAATTGTCGAACGAAATGAACGGAATAAGCGGATCGTCAAAAAGCAATATATCGCAGAGAGGTTGGGATTTGATAACGCGCGTACCGAATTCGCGGCCGATGAGGATCAAATTCCTATATCGGCAACCGCCAATGAGCGGTGGCAATACAGATAACACAGAAACCAACGGCGTTTTGTAATGAAAACCAATTTCCTTCGGCAAGGCATTTTAGGTCAAGACAAACCTCTTGCTTTGTTTTCGTAAATTGAACACAATCGCCTGATTAAAACGACTGTCAAGCAAAGATTCAACCTAAAAGGTATATTAAATACGCGGAAAGCCAATTATCGAAAAGTAAAACTAAAATACAAACCTCTGAATGAATCTTGAAATGTGTCGAGGTTAACTTTCATAATTCAGTTGTAATTAAAAAAAATGAGATAATCATTTTTTAATTGTGCTGGTATAGAATTTAAATGAGTTTTTGTAATGTTTAGACCATAATTTAAAAAACACTTTCTAATATCTTACTGAAAGGTCGAGTACAAGATTGAAATTTAATCTTAACTGTCAGAAACAAAACTGTGTTTCAGTTTCAGTTTATAAATACTTGTTTTTGTTTTTTAGAAAATATATCGATGTTGATGTATGTGAATCATCGGGTTTCCCAAAAACAGAGTTAGAATGCATACGTGCATTATTCATGATATCTACTTATCGGTGTCATTTACATTATAATACAGTGTTATATCTGGCGAGCAATTTTTCATCCCGCGGTTAGCCAAAGTAAGGGAGTGAAAAAAGTATCGACACTCTCTATCATATCTAATCCCATTTATCAAGTATTTTATAATCTCATTGCATCGTTTGTCAATTTTTTCGGCAACATTCATTGTGTGATTGTGACTTATCTATACTGCTCACCGCGCAAGCAATTTGTCCCATACGAGCGAGGGGTTGGGGTAAACAACCACCCTTTTTTCGGACATATTGCACTCATTATAGGCAATTAAGAATTAGTAGAAAAATGGGGATAAGTTTGATGAACCGCGCGTGATGTACAATTTAATGAGCACATTTTTCAATAAAAATAGCAGCAAGCTTTCAGGCAATGTAGATCGTTGGCTCGATGAAACTTGAGCGTTACAATGGAACTGTTTTCCTCATTATAAACAAATAAGTTTCGTCGGAACAATACATTATTATAATTTTAAATAAAAACTTGTTGGTACAAGATGAATTTAACATGACGGAAAACTTTAAATTAAAGAAAATTGAATACAAATATAATAAATGATAATAAAATATAATAAATTCAGCACGGAATTCTAGACAACAAATGAGTTTTCCAATTTGCGTAAACTCAACGATTTGAAGAATCAAAATTGAACTTGAAACTTGTATATAAATGAACAAATTAAATAAAACTTAATTTACTTTTAATTCACTAATTAAACATAATTTAATTTTAATTTAGTTTATCTCCACCAGTTGTGGAATCATAACCGTACAAATATGATCCTAAAATTCGTTATTCTCTATAATTGGAATGTTATAGTTAGTAAGGATTTGGTGTCTAAGTATTCAAAAAAAATGAAGCTGAATAGAAAGCTCGAAAATTGTACAATAGAGGTATAAAGGTTGACAAAGCTTTGAGATAAAGATGATAGTTCGTAAAGTTTTGCGAGCGTTGAGAGGTCTTGCGAGTTATGAACAAAAATGAGGGGAGGAAACAACGGGAAAACACTTTCAAGTGTGAGAGGAGAGCGATCGTGCGGCTTCGTTTTTTCTCTTCCGATACTTATTCCATTGTTTTTCAACGGTTGCAGGTAGTTTAAGAGCGTAGCGACCGCTGGGACGAAAGCCACTCCGTCGATGTTATCACCCTTATCTTTTTGCTTTCCTCGACCTCGACACACGGCCGCAAACCTGGATAGCTGCCAGAGGCACGGCACAAAAAAGCCAGATTTTTTTTGACCGCGCTTTTTGAAACATTTTTATTACTCGTATTTACTGGGACGCAAGAAAAGAAAGAATTTTCGTTGTAAAACCAAAAACGTATGCACAGGATAAATCATCCCATGTTAACGTATAATTTTTCGCTTTTTTCTATGTATCAAAAGATGCTAATATGAAAATAATTCAAGTTAAAATAACTTCAATTGAAAGTTTTCGGTTTTTTAGATATATGTAGATATTTTTTGATAATTTATGTGGAGCTGAAAGATAGATGACATTTACACATCAATGAATGCTCGAATTGTCACAAAATAATTTTCATCCAATTAATAAATACTCTATGACAGTTATAAATTACACTACGAAATTCGGAAATTCACATTATGGTAGTTAGACAAGACATAGCGTAATGTGGTTCGATGCTACACGGTCCATTGCCTTACGAGTTCAATGAAACACAAACCCGCAGGGACACTTTTCTATGGCATAAATCATTTGGATGGAATGATTTCTGTTCCTGTTGTAATTTCTAATAAAAAATGTCCTTTTCATACATCAATGATTTATCGGACGAATTTTTGTCGAAAAATGTCGATAACCGCAAATAAATTTAAAAGCTTCAAAAATTTTATTCGTTTTTTGTAAAAGAAATGTTGGATATTTCAAAAAAAACAAGAATATTGTTACTATACTTTGACAAGATCGGCTGCAGCGACCGCGAACAGGCTGGATGATTGCTGTCGCAATAATTTAACATGCGAAAAGCGGTTTGTCAACATTCACATGAGAAAAATGAACAAACATGTGTCTGGATGAAAACTTATTGACAGTAGCGTATCATATATATGTCTTTCAACGAAATGTACGGTATACTGACATTTCCAGAACGTAACGTTTTTATCACAATGTACGTATAATTGAATTACGTTTGAACTCGAATCGACAGGCTACAGCGCTTAGTCAATAATGGATTAATAATATTTTAGGTGAAGTTAATTTACGCTTAGTACGCAGCAGTCGAATGCAAACACTAAATTCACCTTGTTATATGGGATTAATGTTGAATTATCGTCAACCAGCACAAGCCATAGTATGCTTCAAATTTTGACCAATTATTCAAAAACTGATTCAATCAGGTGTGAATGGTCATGGTACTTTGATATTACGATCCATACATGTCAATCATTCGAATGAAATATAACAAATTGAGAAAAGTGAATTTTAAATTGTTGAAATAGAACATGGTTGACAAAAAGATAGAGTAAAATAACTTATCGCGGTCATTAATTCAAAATAGTTAGATTCTTAACGAGCTTGAATTTTAATTTAAATAATGGACAAATTAACTGCGATCTTCTCAAGGCGTAATTCAACAAAGATAAACTGAAGAATAGTTGAAAGAAGGAATTGAAATCTACATAGAAAATAGATATATTTCAGATTTCTCTCTGCTGACGAAGTGTTACTTTCCTTATCTAATTTTTCAGGTTTTAAATTTAAATTTGATTTCAACAGTAATATAAAATTGATTATTCACAATTATTAAACTTTGTTGTTTGTTTTTGTCCGTTCCAGTACACATAGTTATTGATGCACTAGTCATAGGATGGTTGTCTCAAGTAGTCTATCAGAATTAGATTTGATTGCTGTCGAATAATGGCTGTAATAATAATCTGATACTAGTGATGGTTGAAATAACGTTGGTGTTTGGAATGTATTCGAAACAAATGGCTCCCATCACTTCCAGTTAGTTAACCTCAACACAAGAGTTAAAGTCAGTTGCAATCTTCCCTTCCAGATCGTGATACGCGATGAGAATGCAAGGTATCTTTGACAGCAAAACTTTTCTCAATTTTTCCAACTTCGTGAAATACATTTTTCATAAATCAGCCGTTCAGTAGATAACCGTTCTTGGAATCTCGAAATATTTCTTGGCGATAAGAATGTTCTATTAATTCGAAAAAAATCGCTAAAAATGTTTGAAATGTTGTCTGATCCAATACAGGTTACTTCTACTTGCAAATTTTAGCTCGGCTTTTTAGAAATACACACACTATGCTCGTGTCTCGAAATTACATTTTGAAATTTTTGAAAAATCAAAATTACAATATTAGTTATAAAATTATACAAAAATAACATTTTTGATTTTAGTTTGACTGAATAATATTGTAGTCGTTTTGTAGGTATACATGAGACTCTAATTTGAATTCAAAAGTAACACCGTCATTCAGCGTCAGTTGAGATGTTAGAAACTTTAGTTTCTGCAAGGTTTCTGATGTCAACCGTCAGCTTTGATGGCGGATTGTTTTAACTGGAAAGGACTAAAGACGGGTGATAAAAGGATTTTGAAAACAGGATTTGAATACTTTCTGAAAAAGCTAACTCTGCATTATTCTGATACGACGTGATTGAATTTGATAGATTTTCCATATTTTTTAATGTTAAAAATCGTACTAGGCAAAAAGGAAAAATGTTTCCGTAATTTTTTGTCGTTTGTTAATTTTATAGCCAATGTTGCATTAGTGCGATTCAATATCAGCCACATAACCTCATGATGATGGCGTATAATACAGTCCTAATGAGAAAATATTATTTTGGTCATTCGAGATCTACGATCGAATATCATAGATTTTGCATCACATTGTTGGTTGCAGGAAACCTGAATATAATAACCGTTTGACATTCTAAATTATTTCGTGAACAGGCAAAATACAAACAAAGCTTGGAGCGAAATTACAGGGCTTTTATTTTTCCTTCACAGCATTTTTTTCATGACGTATACGTCACTTACAGGATACAAATTGATCGAACGAGTATGTGCAACCAATCTTTGTGAAAATGTCCGAGCTATTCATTTTGTAATTGAAAATTTGCATGGACCGATTGAAATTTGCATGGGATTTGGTTGCTTTTTTCACGTCGTAATACTGTTCCAAATGTTTTACATTTTATATTGAACGGATGACCCGATAAACGAGAGGTGTGTTTTGAAAATCGTTTTTCGCAAAAATCAAATTCGAAGGTAGCCGAGATATTCAATTGATAAAAAAAAAAACGGACAAAAAAATTTGGTACTACCAATGAAATACCGATTTCGTGAAGTCGTTTTCTCGTTTCGCCCTCTGCGAACACTGGAGGAATAATTACGTTTCGCTTGATTGCGAGCCCCTTTTAACTTGTCGTTGCCCGTTTCGAGCATGCAAGATTCACATTGAGCGAGACACGTTGAAAGCTTTCATCCCGCAGCTTGCTCTTTACTATACTTTATAGAATCGTGTGGCTTTCACTTTTTCGTCTCTATTTTTTAGAGTTCCACTCTGATCTTCACGAGAGAATTTATGAGAAAGCTCCCATATCGAGAAAGCATTAGGAAATGTTCGCGGATCACTTTCCTTGTTCCAAAGGATTATTGTAGATCAAAACGTTGTTACGAATGTTATGCAAAAAATGTTTCCGAAATCGGCTCATAATCCGATTATAACCCACTTAATTTCTTTCCCCAATTTGTTTGTGCACTTGCTCTTTTGTGTCGAGCCTTTTTGAGGACTAAAAAAAACATGACCGGGGCGTGGCTTTTTGTGCAAATTTTAATCAAGCCCACTTACCCGACTAAAATTGAATAAGCCTATTTAACCCGATGACAAAAGGGGGCTATTTTCCAGTAAATTGAAATTCGCCATAAATCTGTATCTGTTGATAAAATGACACCCAAAATGTTTCATCCGAAAAGAAACGGGTGCTCTCAATTGTTTTATTGTTTGCAATTGAAAGGCATTTTCAGTCGCGATTGTTCGCGGTTTTTTGATGAAAAAAACCGAGGTGACAAAAGATTTGCCGCTCGTGAATAGAGATTCAGTTCAATATGACGACGCTGGTGCCACGCTGACCGCGAAAATAGATGGAAGGAGCAAAAATGTGGAAAATCTCACAGCTCATGTTTTTGTCATCTTTGCATAACCCCTTTATCTAAGATTTTTTTTAATGAGACGCAAAAAATGCCTCTTTTCTTCTCGGTTCGACATTTTTGTTGGACCGAATGTTTGCGAGGTGTAATTCGGAATAGGATAGGTGTATAGCGGGAACGAAAATCGGACGGCTGTAATTTGCGCCGGCAAGAATGAATGAGGAGAACTGACGTTAGCAAGTGCACACGTTGGAGGAGACAAAAACTTGGTCAGAAACGCGCTTACGTGTGCTGGTTGTAACACCCCCGGTGACACGGGCCGAATGAATTGTTTGCTAATTTTTGCTCTTCATACGTATTACACAGTTCGATGCAATGTGTTACGTGGATAAATCACGCTGATCCCTGATTTATAGCACTTGATTGCGATGTTTTCTGGTGAACTCATGTGTGCTTTAATTCATACGCTTGGGGTGTCACATTTTATAACCGCATAAAAGTCGAATCAACAAACGGCACGGGAAATTCCGTTCAAAAAATCATCATCTCCGCGAGAGGATATTCCTCCGATGCGAAATCAAAAGAAGTTGCTGCGTTGCAGCGGTCGTATATTTTTCGACTTTAATGTTTCGACAACAAATCATGCCGCGAACTGAGTAAGTCCGCTTACGCGTGTACATTCAGTTTTATGCGAAACGAGCCAAGACACCACACGTATACTCGGGATGATCATAATACCGAAAGGATTTTTGCGATAAACGTCGACAATAAATTTGCCTCGCTGCTTCGAGTCTGTTATTTCTTATTTAGCATGACCTTTTTGTTTCGCTGACGCGCTCCAAAGTCTCAAATATTTTTTGCTCGCACCTCGGAAGAGGTAATTTCAATTTTACCAGTTTTCTCCGACTGACTTTTACGAGCACAGTTGATGCACGGCCCATTAAAATTATGTTAACTTTGTGTGTGAAAACCTTTTTTTTCGCGTGTGACTACAATAACCATTTGGTACTATCGATTGTGTATAACAGTATCGTTTCAAGTGAAAGGCATCCGACCCTAGACGTTAATTTGTTATTCATTTTATGACTTTAATGCCTGCTGTTTGCTGCAAAGTGCAAATGATGCAATAAAACTTGCCCGACGGTTGGTAAAAATTGAGCAAAAAAGTGTAGCCAGTGTAGATTTGTGAAAAACTGATTAATCTGTTGCACTCACATAACATTTGAATTATTTTTTGGAGTTTGTTGTTTCGTGTAATGTCACGCTATTTATTTCTGATCACGTGTACCAATAAATTGTTGACGCTATAGAATTGCGGTAAAAAAAAGAAGGTTTACATTGTTTGCAGACGTGAAATAAGTGAACTGCGTAGTGGGACACAAATGCGGGATTTCATTGTGAGTGTTCCATTATTGAAGTAAATATGGTAGCCAATAATGTGGCCGCGTATATCTCCAATAATCCTTGCCGCTTCAGAAACACTGTAGACCGGCTTTCTTATCAATGAATGTATTCATACGTTCAGAAATATACAATAGCGCGAACTCTTTTTCAATACAGGTAAACTCGTCTCACGCTGCTTTCAAATTCCATAAAACATTCGTGAAAAACTATCGGAAAATTCACCTATGGACGATTTCCAAACGGAAGTTCCCACTGGATCGCCATGTGCTAATAAAAAATTATGACCGCCGAAAAAATTCCCGGTAGTTGATATAACCTTTATCGCCAAGTTTGAATCGCAAATCCAATTTCATTTTCGCAATGAAACGTCAAAAATATTGCAACCTTTTGAATGCCGCTGTATTTATCTGCGCAGGGTCGAATCATTTGAACCGAAAAAAAATCGAATGAAAGTTGTCCGGCGACTTTTTGCAAAGTAAACTGTGGCGGTGGAAAAAAATGTCACTTGAATAGCTCTATATCGGCAACATTTTCACACCCTTCCGAACATACGTTGGGACAGAACGTACGTCATCGCACTAACGAATGGCCCTTGGAAAAGAATTTCCGATGTCGAATGGTCAAAGTTCTTACGCCCCTCGAGAAAGCCAAAATATTTTCTTATTGGGATAACGTTCCAAGATTTCTCTTAAATCTTTTAAGACGATTTTAATGTCCATCGAAAGAAGGCTGTTCGGCAAGGTAAAGCTCGCTTTTTGCTCCCGAAATAGCTTACTTGTTACAGATAACGTTCAATCGTTCTTCCTTTTTCTTAATTTGATCAAAAAAGAGCTAATTCAAGAGCACTCTTTTTCACAACCGGTTCATGTCACAAACAGTTTATCTTCAACTTGTGTATTCGACTTCGAACATTACGTTGTAAAAATTGGCCTAACAAAAGTTGATTTTATGACTTGTCTGATTCAAAGTTTGCGATGAAATGTTTGCGTAATTGAAAGTTTTGCAATATCGAGTACATTCTTTGTAATTCAATCTTCAATATTTTTTGCCTGTTGTTTGGAATGTTTGATTAAACGTGGAAATTAATTAAAACGCTCGAGATTTATACGAAGGAAAGGCGCAATAATAAACAGGAATCTAAAGCGGGACTTTGAAGCGAAAATCGACCGTGGAAGCATGCACCGGTTGTAGAGCAAAGGTAACTTCGGTCAAGCCGATCATATAACATCGCAGCAACCATTACCGGCCTCGTTACTTCCGCGGCCTGATCAGCATCCATTCGTGAAACTTCGGCAGCAGGTCGTAAGTTCATAAACTAAGACCGCGCAGAAATTGTAACGGAACCGCGAATCATTAAACTATGGTCGGGATATTGATTTCAAATTTCACAACCAACGACCATTCAATCGGAGAATCTGTTAGTATTTTACGTAACCAGAACCTGCCAATTACACATCCTTATATTAATTAAACTTTCGTCGTGGCTCATTAAATCCGTTTTTTTTCATAGACTCTTCTCTTGGTCTCATTCCGACATGTTTAATTACCTATCATAATTATTCGAGTTTGATTCTTTGTGAATAATCAGAATTTGGACAACCCATTGGTGCCAAAATAATTGATTCTGTTTTACGTCGTTGCAAATTAATTATGTAATGGACGTTAACTCTTAGTGTTAATCCTGAATTGTAATCATAAGGATTATATAGACTCGGAAACGTGCAATGGGAGGAATCAAATAATGCTTTACAATCCCATAATTCTCCCCGTGAAACACTCAGACATGTGTCGAGTGGTCATCAGAGGACAGTTAATAGCGTAATCCAATCACAGCCTACTGCTCGCTCAAGTGCACAAAACTTCTTGCGATGCAATTGCTGGACCAATGACTTGGAAACTTTGAGTGCCCGCTATTACAATTAATTGTTTCTATAACAAACATTTTTGCAGCTTCCCAACATTGGTTTGAACTTTTAAAGTCCCATTGAAAAAGTTTTTTTTTTAAATTTCGCATTTGTTTCAACAATTTTCGTTTTGTTCAGTTTATACGAATCGTTATTGTTTCCGTTGTTCTTCTATCTTCTACGAGATTGTTGAAAAGTCAGAATTTTTTTCCAACTGGAATGTCTTTTCAATACAGTTCCTTGGATACGATAGTAAACACCTGAGGCATTTCAATTGCATGCTCTGGAGCGCGAGATTAAAAAAATCCATCAATCAATTGGGAACGATTCGTTTCCAATAGTGTAATTTTATTATTTACAAAGGTGTGCTCGGGCTTTTTTGGGCAAGATTTCGAGGCAACGTTTCCAACATAATAAATGTTTTGGTTGATTTAAAAAAGTGCGAAAAAACGATTGGAACGGCGGTAATTTTGCACCGGCATTAAACAGTTACGTGTTTAACGAAGTAAAAAGCTTCAATTGCCACTTTTCTTAGTTTCTGCATCTTCTGGTGGATGTTCAAAAAGTTGCTTTTCACGTATTGCGAGGACATTTGCTCGTTAATGGTGTGCTTCAAGATTCCTTTTACGGAACCTCATTTTCACCCCTTGCTTTTTACACTTTTTTTCTTCTTTGTACCAACTCCTTAGTCGGAAACTTTACTAGCAGAAAAGATTCGCCGATGAAGACAGAAAATGGCTTGTCATAGTTCAAATATAAAACACGCAAAAAAATGTCTCCAAGAGGGATAGAAGAATAATAAAATTGACAACGTCGCGAAGTTCGCCAGCTGAATTCGTTACGTGTTTAACAAAGCGTGTATTGAAAACGACGCTCATAACAAATTGTTCAAAGTTACCAGCTTGGACGAGTAAGCATTAAAAATAAATCCCAATTAAGTTTGCAAAAAGGACGTTGACTTGTACGTTGTCAATGTGTGCAATCAAACAAGTGAATAATTCAGTTCAAAATGCGTTGTTTTTACTATCACGTTCAAGCAAATGAGTGAACATAAAGAAAATCGTGGTCGAAAGAAAAAAATTGATTTGTAATCATGTAGAAAGATGTGACTCGGATGGTTGAATCTGATCTCTTTTACCATTTATTTTACGTTTTGTTCCGTTTGATTTGAAACGATTTAAATTGTCGAGTTAAATAATAACGAAGAGCTTACAGCGTCCATTGTGAGGACAAGTTGAATCCCCGACGACGTGGAATAAGATGAATGAATGCGTGTATGAGAAACCGAGTAGGGGGTAACTAAGCATGATATAAGATAAACGAGCTTGTTTCACGGAATTCAACCAATCGTATGTGGCTTTGCATAAAGCATACCACTGCAATCACAAAACAATTTTGTTTTGACAGATACTCGGCAATAAATTAAAACAACATTAGAAGTTCACGTTTCTTGTATTCGCGACTCGAAAATGCACCCGAACTTGTACAGCTTGCGACAAAAGTTTGCGTTTAGTTGAATTACAAGTGATCGTGGTCAATGTTCGGTCAGACTGATTGTTGTCTATTTAAATAGCTGAAAAGTTTAGAAATTCCAACGAGTTGGATCAAGATTTACTTGTGATGTGACGCATTGTTCTCTTATACTGATTCATATTCGGAGATTCGGCGAGGGTTTGTAATACCAAGTTTTTCGTATGAATAATGGTTAATGAGTTTAAACGCCCGGAGATCTTCCGGGTGTACGCGTCGTTGAACCAGGCAGGACCCTTGTCGAATTGGCACGAGATGCAAGAGCGAGGCTGTAATCCGACGAACCGGAAGGCACGATAAGGGTTGTTCAACGATAACGTTGTTCGGAAAATTGTTTGAACATGGAAAAAAAGTTATCGCGCACTTTCAATCGGATCGTGACCGTTACAATGACTATTTTTGTACATTGTATTTCAGTTCACACGTAATCAAGGGATGAGTAATTTCTAACATAAATTTAATGGCTGTGCTGATAATGCTGAAAACGATTTATTTTTTCCCTCGAATTCTCTTTCGTAAATACGCTGTTTAAAAATTCGTTCGTATCTAAAAAAAAAATATTTATGATGGAAAAACGTCGTCACAGAAGTTGAGTATGAGAAAGTAAAATTTCCGAGGGTGATAAAATGACTTCAAAAATGAGCGAGGAGAATAATGCTTATGACGCTTGGAAATTAAAATAATTGTTCTTTTCCCGTTTGCGCACCTGTTATTCCGTCTCTTTAATGTCTTTGTAGCCTGAAAAGTGAGTCAAATATTCAGGTTATGCACAAGAAAAATGTGCTCGAGTTCACAAAAATATGAAAATGTCGGCGTTTTAGAATACCTTCAATTTGTGACGTTTGTTAAACAAAAAAAAAGTACATCAAATGTGGGTTAAGTGTGCTGACTTTAATGCATCTTTAAGTACACCGGCAACGTGACCGGAAGAGTGTAAATTATGTGTCAAGACCTTGCATATTTATGCCGTAAAGGTATTTCAAAGCTTGCGGCACTTGAGTCGCTTTCAAAATTTTAAATTGTACTTAAACTTTAATTTACGTTATTGCGTGGTTTCATCATTATAAATCATGCCAGTGGGTTGAAGAATCGTTGTTTTAAAATCTGACATTTATCATTAACGTTGTGGCTGAAACTAAAGAGAAAGACAATGTGTGAAACGCGAAATCTAGACATAGCCGAGGGGCTGATTCTGTGAAATGAGCTTTCTCGTTTTGAAATCACGTTGAGGTATTATAGAGAACGAAACTTGAAGCTTTCAATGAGCATTCTCTCGTTCGGTGAATTCTCGTTAATCCGTGAAAAATGTTTACATTCGTGTTATCAGCTACTCTCACATTTTGCAGACGAAAAATGCGAAACAAATTTAAACAAATAGGTCATGACTAACGCCGTCATACTCGAAATAATGTTTCACATGACAAAAATTCGAATCCAATTTGAATATAAAGCTCCAAAAATTTTCTCGTCAACAATGGCAGTGAAGAAGGTACACGAAAACGAAAAAACGACGCGTATTGTGAAAAATGGTTTTGGATTTTCACCTTTCCCTCAACACACCCTTGGGGCTTGAAAAAAGTTTCAAGTTTCTCCGTCTTTTTATCATATGTTAGTATCTTTCTACAAGAATATGCAAAAAACTTTTGCACACAATACAGTCGCTCAGAAGAAAGTTGCATGGAAGGATGTCATTGATTTGAAAATGTCCTACATTACAGGACACATAAATCAAACTTAACTTCTTTTTTCAGAATAAATAATCAATCCTTTCGAAATACTATTTTTTCAATGATCAAAAACCAACCAATCCGACTTGAGTTTCAAAATCGTAAAGTTAGTCGTAAATCAGCTATCGAAATTCATGTTAAGTTAACGGCAAATTGTGTTGAATAAAAAAGTTAATCAAAGTACAAAAACGAATTGAAATAAAAGGAGAAAAGTGGTTTCTGTCGGTTGGAGGCTGAAGGTTCGCCGTAAATTGGAACATTATTGAACGCAAAAGTTCGAAGTAACAAGCTGGCGAAATCCGTCTTTCTTTTTACTGACTTAAATCCTTGCAAACCGCTAGTCTGCGAAGCCAGCAGGTTGTCTCGCTCTTTTTAGTCCTGTCTTGTCGCGCGACATCGATGTTTCAACGCGAGAAGCGCCAACCGGCTGTGTACTACTAGCCAGAGGGAATATTGGGATTCGGGCGTAAATTAGGAAAAAGTGGAGTTGCACGGAAAGTTTCGGAAATGTGCTTCTGTTCGCTGATATTGCTTCCCATTTACACCCTCGAATACTTTTACTAGTTGCACGGGTACATGTGCGCTTTGCTTCTATACGCCATTGCAAAAGAGTTACGTTTCTGATATCAATTCTCGTGTGCACCAACGTTCCACACCTTTGTAGACAAAAATTCGCCGATTTCTTGCGAAATGGACTTGACAAGTTGGATAGTGCCTCCTTTTTTATTACACCAAAAAGCGATCCCGAAAGTGGATTACGACAAGAAAAAAAATTGTTCATTCGAAAATTTCCCCAACGCCGAAGAGTTTGCGACACAAATTTGACTTAAACTTCATACGCTTCGCGCGGTGTTTTCACAGTTATGTAAAATTGGGGCCGATCCAATTCTCAAGGTCGAGTGAATCTCCTGAAAAGTTCTGTGAAGATCATCATCCGAAGACTTTTTTTTTTAGACGAAAGCATTTTCCCGAGTCGTTGATGTGGCAGTTCGCCCGGAGCGGATGTCGTCTTTCAGAAACTCTCTTTACTCTACTCAAAAGAGCGCAGTCCCAAAAGCAAAATACAATCGTTGAATGAATTCATGAAACACTTCAAGAGATGCACTTTTCATATCACCAATTAGAGGTCCAAATCCACACTCAACTTCGGGACAAGCTTTTTTTACGATGCTTTTTTCGAAAGACAAAAGTAAGTTTCAGAATTGCTAAACGTTTTGAAACCATTTATAACCATATGTCGGGTAAGCATCTGTACCGGAAAATGCTTTCATTTCATAGTTGGCAGAATCAAGTCGTCGGAAATGCGCAGTTTTGAACAAAATAAACACGATTGAACGGACAAAGAATCGATGCACACAAATCAAGAGAAGTCACTGTACCGAGAGACAAGTAGTTGTTGAGGATTAAGTGACGAAGCTTAAGAAGAAGCTTGCAGTCAGGTATCGTCACTTGTGCGAAACTGTCGCAGTAGTTATTTTGGCTTTAACACCGTTGTAAGACCTGCGGCTTCTTCTGGCTAATGCGTAGTTGAACCTGCTTTATGCATAAGTTATTTCCACACATCAGAGGGTATCTTTTGACTTTGTGATGCTTCTAAGTATTTTATCTCATAAACCTTGTCTAAAATGGATTAAGTTTACTTGAAAAAAAAAACGTCAAACTCGACGACTAAATTTAACCGTCGTAGATAAATGAGCATATTTCAGTTCAAAGGACTCTGTCCTTTGAATGAACTGTTTTGTAATTTCTTGTTTCGACTACAATGTAATTTGATTTTCTAGCACATTGTTTGAAAAACAGGGCGCCTTTTTGTCAGGGTTTTAGTATCAGGTTAAGCATGTTTAGAATAATCTCGTTTCATCCCAGCGTGATATTCGGTGTCTTGAATAGTCAGCAAAAAGTGATTAATGGTGTAATCAGGAATCGAATCTGCTGGATAAACTTATCCCCTGTGGTGAATCAAATTTTTGCAAAAGCTGGGATTTGCCGGCATACAAATAATTAGAGCAGGTTCCATGCGGTCAGTTCAATCGATTAAAGTCAAACGAGAATCTATGTAGGCGATGGCTGCTGGTCGTTGGCGTAATTGCCTTGGAACATAAATTCTTAAGGGTGGTACTAGGCGATTCCCATTCGCAAAGCCATATTAATTTTAGGACCGTTTTATGTTTCGTACGTGAATCGGTGTACTACTACACGTACGTACAAATCTAACGAGTTTTTCCCCCTTGGCTTTTAAATCACACACGTGAATGTACAACTTTCGAAAATTATTGAACAAACTTGACCGTTCCGAATCGTTTCACCGCAATTATTAAATCAAGAAAAAATAAACTTTTAACTTTATGATGATTTTTTTAATCAAGCATGTTTGATCGTTTGTGTACGACGAAACATTACCTGAGAAATTAATTAACTTTACTTTTTGCATGTATGTGTACACCTTTGGTGATCTTAATCGAAAAATAATTCATATGTAAACTGTCTACAGAAATAAAAAACTTACAAAGAAATTCCATTACATCATAAGCGACAGTTTATTTTACAAATTCAAAATATTTTTTATTTTAATTATTTTTTCTACAATAAATGTAAAACGTGACAAAAGTATTAAGAAGGTTAGAAATAATTCAATATTTTAAAATATTTGGATTTGATTCGATTTAGAGGGCTTTTTAAATAATGTAATAACTAATGTGCTATTTTTACGTAATCGATCTTTATGAAAATCTTATGTTGTGACTTCATTCATATCTTCCATTCATTTATAGAAATGTGGAATTGCAATACAGAAAGTTATATTTATCATAATTTGAATTGAGTATAAAATAAACAGAGCATTAAACACAGCTTTATAAGCAGTACAACGTAGTGTTTACCATAACTGTTATTGAAATGAAACAGGCATATGCAAACTAGAACTCTCCCCTGTCCTTGTTTGTTTAGTTTTCATATGCGATAGTAAATAGTTGTTAGGTATGTTACTTAATTAAAATAGACGAACTCTATTACACAAAAACATATTTTGTTCAATGTTCATAGTTTTATCGTTTCAAACTTCAGGCATTTCTGCTTCAATCTCCTATTACACATTTTATAAAACCCGTAAAACTGTTATAGAATTCTTTGAAATCTTCTTTTGGTGCCTAAAAATACTATTTTTTTTTCGATATGTGAACTCTATACAAAAATACAAATTGAACGGTCATATTTTTTTCGGCTATATTTCACGTTTCGAAGCACTGCAGACAGATTCAAAAGCTCGGTTTTAAATATTTGAATGACATTCGTTGCAATCTGTAAAACCGTACCTGTAGAATGCTAGCTTTATCGATGTGCTGTAATCGGTTTGTGGGAAAAAACTTGAATTTTATTTTCTTTATTGTTGTTATTTTAATAAGTAATAAACTATTTTTACGAAAGAGCATTCTTTGGCTTCCTTCAGACGTAATTATTTGAACAAAAATATTTTTGATGATGAAGAAACAGTATTTCGAATTGGTAATGAATTTAACGAGGCATAGAAATTGTTTGCTATCGAGCGCAAAGATTCCGAGGTACAAGTCGATTACAAGTGTATCTCTGCTGAATGTGCATGCAAAACAATAAACTAGCGTGGGAAGCTGTGATGGCTGACGCCCTAGTCTAATGGCACCACTCAAGATGCAATATCGTTGCATGAATATTATATAGCATCTTCCCCGGATGGCTAGGGCGTCTTTATAGCTCGAAAGCAGGAGACGGATACGCGCGAGAATGTTTTGGAGCATCGCACTTACAAGCCGCCTATGATTATTTCAAAGTGCACTCACAAAAATTGCCTGCCAAGTTGTGAGTCTTTTACTCTGTTCACCTACCTAAAGTCTATTTAAAAGCTTTGGTTAAAGTGATATTCAAAGGAATCCATTTAATTGTAATTTGCTATTCAAATTATGAGACCCTACAGGGGCAATAGCTTACTCAGTTTCCAAGTTATGGACCTTTCACCAACCTCCAAGTCCAAATCTAGTTAAAGCATTTTTTGAATGCTTATTTCTACGACCTGCAATTTGCCTGAAATGATATTTAAATTTTGAACATTCATTCTGATAAGATAATCTAATAAGGCGAGTGCAAAATTAAGTATTTGCAAAACACTGAGGGTTTCAGAAATTTTCAGTGATAGAGAAGAAAACTGCTAGTTACAGGAATTGTACATGCAATTTCTAGTTCAAAGTGCATAGCTGAAGTCTGCATGATGCAAACTCAGTTTATCTGATATTCCCAGGCGTCTGTTCTCGCCTCATTAACTACGGATCAGCGAACATAATACTCTGGATAAAAAAGAAGAACGGAAAGGCTCGGAGAGAAAACTGATAGAGAAGAGAAGCAAAGCAGAGAAGAAGGATTGCAAGCTTGGAGGGATGAATGAAGAGCAAGATTGTAAAATCGATGAGACCCGTTTGCTCTGGGTGCATGGGATTCGCCGGTTACGGAATACCTTTTTTGAAACCTCTCCATCCTATGAAATTACGAACGACTTGATTTATTGTGTTTCACGAAACAAAGATCGAACCCCCTTTTTATCAACTATAAATATACAGATGAGAAAAAAATTAGCGCAAACTGATTAATTTGATATGCCACAGAAATGAAAAGATAATATGTAAATTAACATATTCCATTAAAAATGTATATTAATGCGGATGGCCGTCTAGAGCAGATAATTCCCGTGAAAATCCAAGGAAATGAAAGATGGAATATCTTCTAATTAAAATTTCGTAATAGCTACCATCCAAAATTATTCAGTTTCATTTGTGTAATATTTTTGTATCAAGATATTATGAATTGGTTTAAAGTCACTAGCAATTTTGATTTCATTAAAATTGATAATGATGTAATTCAAATTGACATATTATTGAAATCATTGAAATCTGATATTTAAAACGTTTAAAACATAATTAATTTCACGCAATTGCGTTTTCTCCTCCTTGGTTTTCACATTTGCACTCTATATATTTAAAAAGCGGAGATAGAACGAGTATTAATTTAAAAAATGTGCACATTATTGCATTTCTTTACAAACACTCAGCACATCCTCTTTGATGAATGGATACTATACTAGCGAAATTATTTTCTATAATATTCTGTTGCGGAATGGAAAATCAAAAGGCATCTAGAAATGAAAATTGCATTTACATTACAGTGCTTTTCGATAAACATATTCTATTCATTCGAATTCAAACTAGTCTGTCATTAACGGATGAAAAGTTACACTATAATTATTTGCGAATATATTTCACCGAAACATGTTGTCGCCAATCATATTTGAATATATTGATCCGTTCGTTGAAAAGTTTGTTATGAAACCAGGCACAATGTTGACAATTAAATTTTTTTAATAAACTGTTTATTTGTTTGTTTTAAAGTTTCAATATCGTTCGTTAAAAATACACGAATGATCACGAAACATCAGAGAGTAAGTGTGTTTCCTAGAACTAGACGTTCAATAATTCTAAACAAAGCGATATTGGTTGGGATGAGTGGAATTCCAACAACTTTGACAAATACTATACTATTGCAGCTTCGAATGTCTCCTCCATTCCAGAAATTCTGTCATTTTTTCTGAACTAATTTCGAACGTATGTAGCATTTTTGAACTAACTTGCAAAGTTAGCCAAATAGATATTAGTTTGAAAGCCAAATTAATAGGTTTCCCATTAAACATTCGAAAACACTATGAAATAAAAAAAATTGTTCGTTCATTTCATTCACATTTGTGTTTTATCTGTGTTTTAGACAAACATGACCTACCATGCAGGTACATCAGATATGACAGTCTGGATGATATTAAACCTCAGGAGCTTGGATTTGACCAGTTGGAATTCACTCCCACTGTTATCTCAAAAATGAGGTAAGTTTTTAAATTAAATAAAAAATGGAACAACTGCTTCCAAGAAATTATTCTTCATAACTTTTCGTTTAGTTTCTTTTCACTAGTTTTGATAGATGAACTGAAAATAAGTAATGATGTTAAAATTCGTTTTCGCGCAGAAATATAATTGAACTTGGAATGTGTTACATTATTATATTGAAAAAGTAATCTTGACGTTTAGACAAGCAATATGTCCTCAAAACGCAACTTTATTGGTAGAATTTCACTCGTAAGTGTTTTCCTCTTTTCTGAGAGATGAAAAAGAAAAACCCAATATAAATGTACACATTGTTAGTTTGCTTCACTATTTCTCATGAAAGCAAAAGAAAGAGCATGAATATAAGTTCAAAAGACTGTGATTTCTTGTTTCTTTTCTTGTTCGGGATTTCTTTCGACTTTTTGGAAGTTATATCAATCCGACGATGCAAAATACAGCGATGAATTGCGGTATCGTACCACTCGAGCTATTGTTTTTTGTTATATCTAAAACATGTTTATTTTATTTCACAACAAGCAAATTGATTTACACGTGCCTAGAATTGTGTATGCAATCAAATGTTCGTTGTTAAAAAGTTATCTGTGTCTGGAATTGTTTATACAATCAAATGTTACAACGCTTTTGGACTTCGAACGGCTGCATTGAAATTACAAAAAAATACCACTCACAAAGTGTTTTGCGATCGTTCATAGAATATTTACTTCAATTTTAACAGTTTCATATAAACGTTGAAAGTTTTATTGCACGTGTGTCTATTCATATATAGTGATATTCCCTGGTTATTTTATATTTGTATTTTATATTTTATCATATTTCAGTCTGAAATTTTTTCAAAAAAACAAAAACCAAATCCAAAATTCTTTGAACGCTTCATGAAATCTATTTATATCTTTGCAGCAGAAAAATATGTTACAAAAGTTACAATACACCTGAACTAAATTTTTTGATAACGTAGAAAAAGTATCGTAAGCTCATAAACTAGAAACAAGCGTTATTAAACAGCAGACTAATCCTTGTTTCTTTTACGTATCCTTGTTTTTTTCGTAATACGTATAGATTCTTTCACCACCACAAAACTCTAAATAACGTCTAATCGGTTGCACTTGAATTTAAAGCTCAATGATGTAAAATAAATCTAAACGTCACTGTGCAAAAATTAGTTGCAACGTGGATTTAATGAACGAGTAGAACTTTTTTTTTCAACAGTGTACCAATGCTGAGTAGATGAAATGAAGTTCTGAGCCTTTCTTGAACATTACGCTGAAAGAAGTTAATCACTTAAAATATCTTGTCTTGACACCGTGATTGTGTGTTCAATTACCCTTTTTCCAATTCGAAAAGATCATAAATTTGAGCGAGAAATAAAAATAAGTCGCGAAATTGTCGCAAGTATAAGAACATTCCGGAGATAAAAGACAGAGAATTACGGTATTTCAAGAGTCCATTCTTTACCCCTGCGCTCTCTTCTCAAAAGGTATACCATCCTCTTTTAAAAGGTCCTTGCCATATCTCTTTTGGTGGAAACGATGGTGTGTTATCGGGGGGTGTAGTCTCGAATCTTTTGGAAAGAGAGAGAGAAGTACTGGTCTTAAAGGATGAAAGGATTTGGATTCGACGTATTTTGCCTGTAATCCTTGCTGCCCCACCTTTACCTCAGACCAAACGCTGCTTCCAAGAAAAGTTTACGAAAGAAGTTGCAAAGTTTCATTGGTTCGCTGGGTTATGTTAAGTATTACAGTGGTTTAGATGGATTCTGCACGATCAGACAAACGAAGATTAGAAGTGCACTACTTGGCATTTCGCGTTGCTACTTTCTTCATCAAAACTTGCAGCCCAAGTAACTCAAGTGGAAACACAATTATGTAGCAAAAGCTTTGGTATCACTTGTTAATTGCTAATTAAAATCATTAACATTATTAAATGCACTTTCGAAAGTATTCAACTTAAAAGTTCCGTTTCACTTATAACGAGTTTGATGAAATTTTTCAGTCTCCTCTCCGTAGCGAATATTCTTGAGATGTACTTCGTGGAACAGCATGTGCGAACGAGATATATTATCTTATAACCGATCAGACGACGTTTCTTCCCTGATTTGAAGTTTTAATATTGGTTTGAAATTTAAATCTGATATAACTCCTTGCAAAACTAGTTCCATTCGGAGGAAAATTTATTTTATCAGGTCGTATAAATCAACATTCAGATCAGATGTGAAATTTAAATTTAATTTTAACCCTCATAACCTTTCGGCAGATGAATTCTAGAGAAACACCGTATGTGTACAAATTTCTCAATTGTTTTTTTCAAAATAATTATAAATAAAGTTATAATTTTTGAAGATAAATTGTAATATTTTGTACTTGTCAGCTGATACTGATGAATTAAAAGTTATTGTGTACGAATGACGTTGAAAAATGACGCTAACTGACGACTGTACTCAAATTTTTTTCTGTCGTGATACCGGAGCAATACATCAGCTTCACGCTTGCTCTAAGAAAACGAAATGTTAACGTTTTTTCTCATGAAAATGGATTACAATCTTTGTAATAACTTTTCCATCGTCCTATCTCTGGATCTATTTGATAGACGAAAAACCCGCATTTCGTGATATATATTTTCCAATTTGAAATGCTATCTTATACGAGCGCTCCGAATTATATTCGGATTTCACGGAAATCGAATCAATCTGTATTTCATGCGATAAATAAATAAGTAAGGATCACATCAATATGACGGTAGAATTATTTCCAATGAAAAATGTAATGATAAAAAATTTACTGCAACAACAAAAAAGTTTTAACGATCGCAACTTCTGTGTTCTCGGGTCATCAAATTTTTAAGTGCTAGTTGAATCTCGTCAGCCATTTGATCGTCTGAAAACGTGAATACGTCAGCGTGAAAGAAAGCGAGATAAAGCTATCACTTTTTGTCAGCTACATTTCGTTCAACCAAAGATCACCATCAGACACATCAATTATTCAACAATATAAGTAAAAAATGACCACTCAAATATTGAAAAGAAATCACTCGTAATAAAATGAACAATGAAATACCAAACGAAAAGTAATTTTAAACCAACGAGAAAATTCGTAATTACAATCACAAAATTTAATCAACCACAATAATGAATTCAGAGTACAATGAATGTAAATCCGCATGTGAAAGTGTTTTTAATCCCAATAACTATGAAAAACAGCATTTATGAGTCCACATCTTGCCAGCGGAAATTAGAACTTGGACCGTTACTTTGTTAAAATGTGAGCTTCTAAGAGATAAGTGTGTCCCAACAGGCAAACTTTTTCTCCAGCGCAGAAATATACCGAACAAATATGAGCTCCCGTTATAAGCCATGCGTTTTTATTATTATTTCTCACGTTCCAACCGTACTGAATGTTGAGAACCAAAACAAGCAAAACTTTTGTCGCAAACAAAAGGCAATTTATTTCAAATTCCCCGAGACGTATTCGCGGATCGGAAAATAAAGCTGACTTAATCGAAATATCAGGACGGGCTTCTGGAAGAACACTCATGTGAGTCCCAAGTCGCAGAGTCACAGTATATATTGGCGTTATGGTGGCGTATTTTATCCAGTCTCCGCGACGTCACGAATCATCGAGAGGTGAGCGAGGGTTTAGCCTCGCATCTTTGGTGTACGTCTTTGTAACGGCCAGTCGCATATTTCACAGTCTGCTCGCGTTCATACTCTCTTTCCACAGCCTAGCTATTTTTCCTGAATTTTAATCAAAATATACGACACGTTCGTGAAATCTTTCTTGGAACATCCCACTGTACACGTTGGGCGTATAAATGATTGAAATGTATAACAACCACGTCGTCACTAAAAAAACCTTTGTTTAAACGTTCGAATCAAAATCACCTCGAATTATCTCGTTTAATTGATGAAATTTGTCAACCACTTTTGGAATAAAGTTTCGATGACGTTTTCTTTCGCTTTCAATCGACGGAGTTTCTATTGGAACGTTGTTGGTTCAAGAAATTCGTTTGACCAATTAATTGGTTACAAACGAACTGTCCCGAAGTTTGCGATAAAAATACAAGTTGGGTACTTTAGGGGCCATGTCAAGACAAATGTTGAACTTTGGATATAGGTTTCAAATAAGCTACAGCATTTCGCACTACACTGCGAAGGATTGAAATTGATGAGGATAGAACGCCGATAACATTCTACTTACTGACAGAGCAAACTAATCGTCATACTGTTTTATGTGGCAGTGCTTCCGCGTCAAATGCAGATGGTCACGTATTATGTCGTGATTTTATCAAACTGCGATACGCTGACAATTTTGCGACATCTACCTGTTGCACTGTCGACTAGATGCGTTTCGCGGTTAAGTCATTAAAATAACTTCATACGCATCTATACGTGCAAGCAGCGTGTGTGTTTTTGATATTTCACGTCAGGGCTCTCCTCGCGGACCCAGGACAATTTATTATCTTGAAAATTGAGTGGACGAATTTGCGCGAATTTAAGCGAACGAAATAAAATATGCCTCATTACTCGGTCTCTGTTCTCGAATTATATTTCAATTCGCTGAGCGGTTTGACATCGTTGTTAAAAAGATGTACTATCGCATAATCTTCCGGAGAAACATATTTTTCTTACTTTGAGAAGCTCATTGGGCTGGTAATAAAGAAGTATCTCGTTGTATAAAAAACGCATTAAGATAATAGCCCACCGCGATAAGAGCATTAAGCTGCTCAATAAGCGATTTGCTTGAATTTATAGTTAAGGCAGTACAAAAGGATGAGCGCAACTCACGTGATATACGTAAACTTTGAGGCCGAAAAAAGGTACGCGAGCTAATATTGATTTTCGTCGGAGTGTTTAGCATAATATGTATATTACAAAATGTAAAATGCTGAAATAATGCGACGACGTCGACTGCGGTGGAACATTTTTCGTTACTTTATACTGTGCAGTTCAGAGGATGGAGATATCTAAGAATAACTTTTTTTTTAAAACAAAGAAAGTAAATTTTTTCAATTTTTCGAGTTCAGAGTAACGAAATGTTTATGATTGGAACTAATAACCAATTATTTATCTTTTAAAATATTGAATTAGGGAATTTAGGGTGGAGGGATGAATATTTGAAATTAGCTAACCCTGAGGTGAAGTGTAATCTCAGAACCATTAAGTACGTCTATAAGATGGCTGATTACTAGTCGTGACTTATCTGGGTATAAAACATCTGATAAGATATCATGACAGAATCGGTCGAGTTAATTAACATGCGTGATCACACTCGGGTGACGTAATATGAGAAATAGAGTTTACAGAACGTTAATCATCCGAATGAATAATTGATCCACAATTCAATTATGAAAAATATTTGCAATTATTTTCGAATGAATTAAGAAAGGTCGAGTAAGTTATAAAAAACTTTTAAAACGTTTATAACTTGTTTAGGAGAAGAGGTTAAATTTAGAATGGTATTTTCTGCTAATTACAAAATCCTTATGCTTGTTTGGTGTACTGATGAGTTTGAGTCGGATTGATCAGGTTTAAATATGCTTATCGTTAGGTCTTTATTGATCAAGCTTTGATTGATCGGAATAAATTGGATTAGATTTAGAGCTACACCAATTGGGAAGATGAAGGAAGTTCAATCGTGATTATACTGGAATAACATCGTTAAATCTGTACCTCTAACGATCTGCAAATCACGTGTGCGGTTGAAAATACAAATGACACACTACAATTACTTATAACAGCTTTAATTCAAGTTCTTATTTTATGAAATTTTTTCATAAATTCCAATCATCAAGATGAAAATTAATCTCATAAGAAATGAAACTCAACCTCATAAAATTATCTTACCAGCGACAATTATTCGACTTTGATCGACAGAGTTTACGCGCAAAAACCTCCGATCGATCCGTGACAAAGCAAAATGTTTGCAAAGCCCGCTTTGCTTCTAGTTTGACTTGGCAATTTTTGAAGTATTAAGCCGAGACTAGTTGCAACCTTTATATCACAGATCCGAGTAAATCCGTCTTAACTGAATCAGATTTTGATCATTTAAGATGAAAATTCACTGCCAAACAAAACTCGAATGTTTTTCTCCGCCGTTTTTTCCGCGCACATGTATAAATTTTATCTTTTGTATACCCAATATCTTTCTCTCCGTTAGTATACGATTCGTACTAACAAATACAATGAGATCTTGACAATTTCATTTCAAACATTTTCATTCGCACAGAACAACCTTTTGTATTCCATCAAATTGTTTTCCCGGGTAAAAATGCTTTTGATCGCGATACACACATTCAAGTCATTGATGAGCGTTGAAGTAGGCTAGAACGAGAAGTAGGCAATCGAGATGTGATGAAGCGGCAATGGGTTTATTTCAACTGTCTATATAAAATCGCAAGCCGTTTTTAACGCTCGGCAAAAAACTAACTCATTTACTCTTCATTTGTTTCCAACGATAATTAAAATCCAGTGGTAATTTATAATGAATACCGTAACAATAATTGCGAACTTTGTTAATTACCGTCTAGTCAAAGCAATCTAATTAAAAGTTAAAGGGTTCCGAAAGATCAGAAAAATGCTTCCATCCGCCCGTTGTGTTTTTTGTGTTTGCACTTTGGAATGTTAAACAGAATTTTACCTGGTTGGGGCAGTATCATAGAGGTGGTGTATGATGCAATTTGTTTGCGGTCGTCAAATAACCAAGGAAGTGTGCTTGCATTGTGCTGTTACACTCTGAAGTTAGGTCTGAAGCGATTGTGAATATCTCGACTCTTGTTGTCTACGTTACTTGAGCTTCTAAATTATGTAATACTGCAGTTAATGTTTCAGAGCTTTAATAATATGGACAAATGAATGGTTACCCTCTTGATTTAAATTAACTCCTCTTAATCATTATTTAATTATCACTTTTAATTTATCAAAGACAAACTAAAGAGTTCCAAATTATTATTTGCATATACAAAAATGAAGTACTGAATATATGTTGTTTTTATATGTGTTCAACATTTAAGTTGCCATTTTAATATCGACAGTAAATTATTTTACAGTACAGAAATAGTAAAAAAAAAGATGATCCCTTGACGTAGGTTTAATCTCCTTTGTGCTATTAATTGTTCGATTATTATATAATCTGGGAAATGAATCTCGTGAGATTGACTCGAAGGAAATAATAGAAGCGAAACGACGGTTCAATATAATTCCCTGCTCGTGGTGAATGTGCACGATTTCCGGCGCTTGGCCTTCCGACGTCGGAACTCGGCAGAACGGCAGCGCCGAGATGAGCGCTGAATATGATGACGCCGGAGACGACGTTCGGATCACCGGATCGATCTTCAGAGGGTGTATATGGCGAGCGCGTATTTTTCATCTTCGCCCCTTTTTCGTCCGCTCGCTTGTTTAAAGCTCTCCGCAAAGTATTGGCAGGGAGGCAGGGAGGGGGGGAGCTTCCCCCTGCACCACCCCCGTTCGTTTCACGTCAAATGACAGGCAATTTTTATTCCGGTGATTGCATTTGCAATTCCGATGCGGAACGCGTACGATCTCGTTTGCACGCGCACACCTTTTCCATTCATTCTTCGTTCGCGATGTTGCCGCGGCCGATGACAAGAGTTACCGCGCGTCAGGGGAAACTTCTTTAAGCGAAGACGCGACTCGACGCCTCGTGACTATAATACGAGAGTTGCCCGGTCTCTCTCAATTCCGTGAGACTCATTTCAGAGCGTATCATACATATATTTGTATCGGCATGAGAAATGTCCCTGACGTGGTTGAATTTGTAATCGTCCGTCGTTTGTTTCAACGCGCCTGAAAAACCGGATGATAATTCGCGCGCGCCCCTAACTGAATTTTTTTTACACGCAGAAAGCCGCCGCGCCGAAGCCGATATTTCTTGTCAACACTCCATCGTTTCATCCGACTCTTCGTTTATTCTTTTGGCCCGAGTGCGATTGCCATAAGTTACGACGCCGAGTGAAAATAAAAAGTTGCTCGGGGTGGAAAACTTTTTAACGGTTAGCTATTCGTTCAATCAGTGTAGAAGCATCATCGTCGGCTGACTTGAATCATAGATCCGGATGCGTTGTCGTAAAGCACCGCAGCCAACTTTCAAAAACATGATTTTGGTTTCTTAAGAAGCAATTAATTCTATCCCCTGCGGAACTATAAAATTGGATAGGGGGAACGGTCCAAGTCGGCGGCAGCTAGACATTCAAATTAAGTGGCTTGCTTCGAAATTGGATCAACGAAAATGGGCACGTTTCTGGTTGCCTCTTCGTCTTGCGAATATCCAACGTCGCCTTAATGCTTATGAAACTTGTACAATAATTTTCACCTGCAAAACCGTCCCAACGTCTCGTATTCAAAACCATCGTTTAAACAACAAAGTCAAATAAAACCGTCCTTAAATCTTAATAAGGTCGGCAAAGTAGCCTCATTAATTTGTGTTCCTTTTTATTTCACTTGTTGGAAACTTTTCGTCTCTCTTTTCATATTCATTAAGACGATCATCCGAAATGATTCGATTCGACGTCAAGTTTAAAAACAAATTGAATAAACAAAGAATTTGATCCGAGAGATTTTAAAGCGATTGAACATTTTGATCGATGAAAAGAGTCCTACAATTCGATGTAGTTGTCAATTTGACAAATGGGATTTCACAATTATTTTTCAAAACTTTCCAACTCGAGATTCGATCGGGTTTCGAAAATAAGATAAAGCGTTTGTCTTAGTTAACAGATTTATGGAAGAAAAAAAGGATTAACGTGAAAAATTTGATCTTGATTCACAGTGATATTTGCGGGTCAGACGATTTTTTGTCGCACAAAACTATCGCAGCGGATGAAATTTCGTATGACGCGTACGGCATCGACCGCGTCTGTATCGACTGCCGTTCCGCCAATAACTAAGTTATAGGATAGAGGTTTCTGACTTGCACAGCCCTCGCTCTTTCGTCAACAAAGATGAAAATTGTTTTTTCTCATATACGAACGTCGCTACATCTCCGTCGCAAGTTTCGTCGACTTTATTCAATTAAACCTGCATGGACATAATTTCGAAGACAATTTTGACTTGAAACTTTTTTTTTTGCTGCGGCATAAAGTGGCGCGCAGTGTTTATCGATTAAACTTTTTTGCCCTCGTGCGGATTTTTATGACACGGATTAGGAAGATTTTTGTTGTGTTTTTTTTTGTTGCGCGCACCATGAAGTCGTTTCGCCGGGCTTCTGTAATCCGCGATGAAGAAACGCGATGTTCCGCAATTATTTTGCATAGAGCTTCGGATGGCAGACAAAAGCAAATATTTCGATACTTCGGATGCAATATCACGACTTGTCCATGTTGCAGATTTTCGGCTATATTAAAGCCCGTGTTTCGTCTGCCAAATGTTTCGTCTCCCTAAAACATATCAAATAACTGATATTTATGATTTATCGAACAAGTCAAAGGGTTGAACTTTCGAATAAACTATTTTTTTTTGAAAATATTTCTTCTCAATTGTGTACGAATAGTTTTTTCTACAAATTTTAAATGAAACACTAAACCTTAATAATCTCAAATGAGCCTTGTTGTTCACCGACAAAATTATTCACAAGTATGGTTTCGCCAAACACTGTGACCATCAGGTATTTGCGATCAGTTGAACAGACTGAAATCTGGTAGTCGGATGAGATCATCAAAATCGGTTTTGTGCGGTAATTTGTACATCACGTGCAAATTAAATTGTCGGCGGCTTTCGATCTAATTAGGGTTATGCGCCGGCGACGGGAAGGGGTTAATATGGTGGGTGTAATTGAAAAGCACTGCCGGAGAATGAGTTACGGGATCGCCGTGAAATAACGCGTCAAATATCAGATGCCAAATTTTCTGAGTTTTTAATTAAAGATGATCCCCGTCGACGTCCCTGGCAAGTAATAATTCATCGAGCCGTCGCGAAATGAAGAAGTGGTAATTACAACGTCTTACCATGATTATTACGGTATTGATACTATTGACGGTTCGATAATTCTTTTTACGGTTATTATTATTATTTTATTATTATTACAGATGTGTGATTAAATTACAGATATCGTATTGATGTAATTCAAAAAAGAAATTTATGAGTTTTGCTGGATTGTATATCGACTGGGAATGATGTAAGGATCAATACTTATCATACATCAGCATGATATTCAATTTGAGAGGTGAATGACAGAAATGTATGAAAAATTGCTCGGAAAAGTGTATTTGTGAAACACGTCTAAGAAAACGAATGGCGTTTGTAAAACATCGTGTATTTGAACAAGCAAAACATTTATTCAAAGAAAGCAAATTGAGGCGAGGTTTCATTAGATTATATAACAACGGTATCAATCTCAAGTATGAACAATAGCCAATTATAAAATGAAATTTGTCCTGCCTGTACACTGTTGTTGTCGAATTATAATACATACCCTGATGCTGATAATAAATTGCATTTAAAAGGAGAACATTCAAAAGCACAAATTAACATTGAGAAATAAATGTTTTTATCATGAATTTAATTCTCTTTCACGTTTCTGCTAATTAAATCGTAGCTTGGGGAGGAATCTTGCTCGATTGATGAAAGCAAAATCTGGAGTGTAGATTACCTGTCGGGCTAATGACGAAATTTCATAATCATAATCATAATAATACCAATTATTTCATGTTAATCTATTTGAGACTTGATGCCAAATGGTTTGACGAACTTTCGTATCATTTTCTGACAATTTTAATCATTTATTTTCACATAAATTTTTCATAAATTCTTTCATTTTTGAAAGAATTTGTACTAAGATAATTCGTAATTTGTGATAAAACGAATCGGACTTAAAGATACATTTTGTGCTGGAAATAGAGCGGGATTTTATTTGTAAGATAAGGTTGCAATTCTTGAAGCATCAGAGTCCCATATGCTGGTCTTGGTTTTTCAGCCCAGTTGTTTTCCAAGAGCCACTCTTGGCTTCAGTCTTCGTTCTCTCTTTTAGTGCGACCCTCCTAGCAATTCTGGTCTCGCAGACCTCGAGTCATCGACGTGAGGGTGTTCTGAAATTTTGCACCCGACGAGAACACTCTTAACCGTCTCCCGTCGCTCCGCCATCTTTCGAGAGTGTAAATACATTAAGTGCCCCCGAGATGCATGGCTGCATTACGAAAGATGATATTGTTTCACGCAACGTGTAACGTGTATGGTGTCACGCTAAAGTACAGTGCGAAGCACTCACAATTTATGACGCTTATCAATAAAATAACTTATTTCTTGTGACATCAATTTAACCTGGCTGGACGATTATGAACATTTTCTTCGCGCAATATTGAGATAAGGGAGGGAGCAAATGTTATCGTCCTTTCTTGATCTAAATAATAAATTTATGTTTGACGAGAAATCAGACGAGTAGGCAAGACATTCTTCGGGCAACAAATTTTCCACTTATCAAAGCAATTATTTTATTCGCTAAAAAAAAGATACCGCTCGACTGCTGCGAGTGAAAGAAATATGATTTCATCATGATAATAAATCTTGTTTTTCTTTATTATGCTCGATCTTGTCAGAAAGTATGACTTTATTTATAAGTTCTTCTCTGAGTACTTACAAAACTTGGATATTTGTTGTAAGAATATTTGTATTTAATATTGCAAGTTTATTTTGAGTGAAAAAACAGCTTCAAGATTACATCTCGACGTTATTTCATCTATTTGAAATGACGTATCTTTTGAAATTGAGATCAAAACGTTATTTGCCTAAGGGTCGAGTATCACGTCCAGCTCAAGCAGAGTGTTATTAATAACAATACAGCAGTCTCTGTTGAAAAAACAAAAAAAAAAGAATAAAAAACACAAAAAAGGACTTTTTTACCAGAGAAATAGAGGAATAACAGCGCGAGTCGTATGAACGCGAATAAATAAAAAGCCGACGCTCAAATTAGTGCATCCTGGCAAAACCAGAAACTGCATTAATTTCCATGCCGGGGAGCTGGATACATATTTTTTTGGACAATACGAAGCAACGAAAATAAAAATATCATTATGGTCTTTGATCCATACAATAGGGTGTGACAAACAAATATTCAAATTCTATTGTTGGAGTGAAAATAAACTGTATCAATTAGAATGAGACGTAAATTAAACAAAATTTTGAAATTTAAATCATTCGTTCAAGCTGCAAGTGAATTAGTCATACGTAGTATAGATATTTCGTTGTCTAGGATACCTTCATTGACGTTACACAACTTGAAAGACACATCTGAAGCTGACAAAATTATTACTAGGACTAGGATCTTCATTACTTTGATAGACACATCAAAGCTTTGATAAGAATGAATTCATCAACGCATCAACGTGTATCCAATAATCTTTGATGAAACCGTGCAATATACACCATATTCATTTTTGATGGAATTTCGTTCTCGTAAAGTCCTTCTATATTTACTCGTTTTACCAAAAAGCTAATAGAAAACAAACTGTAGATTAAAAAAAAATAAAAATACATTTCAATCCGTGACTCATACGTCTGAACATTAATTATAAATCTTTTGATTGTATTTTGTTTGTTTATGTGCGTTTACACACTAAATTTCAATCGTCAGAAAAATAAAATATCTCGTTTTTTGAAGGGTAAAAGGTCTCATTTTTCAGTTTTCAAAATGATAAAAGGTAAAAAAATACTCTTTCATCACGTCTGTGCGTTTTTTCAACTATCCATCGTATTTTTCACCATTAATCGCGGATCCGGTAAAAGGCAATTAGAGCACATTGAAAAAAGTATAAAATAATTCACGTAGCCTTTGCCACGCCAGCACAGGCATTCGAGGTCTCGCGAGAAAAATTTTAGCCCTTGAAATTATCTACTGGCAGTAAAAATGTGCTCGAAAAACGTGATAAAATATTTGGAGTGGACATCAGTCGTAAAGTACGTTGCGAGGTATTACTCTTCCGTTTTATTTGTGTTGAACTGCAAAATAAATGTGAAATTCATTTAAATTTCATTAGGTCTTGATATAGATATATAGTGTTTTTTTCATTAGGCACTATTTCATGCTTTATTTCCGAGTTATTGAGCGAGATGAATTGTGACAGAATAGAATGAGAAATATTCACGATGAAGAGTTTTTTTATTGACAATGAAAAACTGATTAATGGCGGACATAAAGTATCCCAGATAGATCTAAGTTAAAATGATTAATAAGAAATAAATTCGAAATAAAGAAGATTGATAGCAACTTAAATTTGTATGTTTTATTTACAGACGCTAAATAAAATTCGGATATTCAATCATTCTAATGACTGCAGTTTTATTGCCTGTGGAACAGCGCGGCGATTTAAAATTATCTCCCGCTTTTGTACGAAAATTTGCATGAATCGAGAGAGGTGAAACTTATATTAGACGTTCGATGAAACTGCGTTTTTTTTACTGCGATTCAATTTATTCCGCGTTGGGGTATTAATTTCTTCCCTCAAACTTATTTCAACTTTTCCACTTTGACGGCGCGGAGTTAAAAATTTTTCACTGCACAATCTTATGAGACTGAGTTTATAATCACGGTTTAGTTCGACGTTATCAGGCCATCGTTGTCGTGCCTTTCTCTCAAATTCCGGCACAGGACGGATATTCGGGGAAACGTTTCATTTTGCAACTTTGCTAAACCGGAAATAACACTGTTGGGGTTACGAATACCCGTACTGCGGAGTTAAGTAGCCGATAGAAATGCATGGCGGTGTTGTTGGTGTGTACAAACTCGGGGTAACTTGCAACTTTGAGTAGCTTCGCGTTACCTGCAGTATGTACGCCGAGCATGTAGCTGGGCAAATACAAACTACGCCCCGACGTCCCCGTAAGATGCTGTATTGTCTTACAATCCACACGGGCTTATAATCATCGATGTCAAAATGCTCTTAAACATATGAATTATTCATGGCCTCGACATTTTTATGTCGATCGTGATTAAGCACGCGCAACTTTCTTGAAACTTTCTGACAGCCAATTTTTCAGTGCCCGAGCATAGAGCGCTATTATTTGCAACGAGCAACGCCCGAAAATGTGTGTACACAACTCTCGTATGAAATAGTTTAATATTGATTCAGTTATTTGAATAAAAAGTTCCTCGCGGATTTGAATATTTATTGAATATTCAAGTGATTTTCTTTCGGGTGCTTTTTTTTGGCTCTTGCTGAATAGTCGAATAATTTTCTTGAGTACAGGTTTTTTTCGACCTTTGTTGGCATGAATAATCTGTATATTTTTACGTTTCCCCCCCCCCCCCGCGGACAGGTGGGGGAGTAATACAATATGGAGTCTGCTGAAAGTACCGAGCTAGAATCATCCGCGTACGGCTGTGACTTCGATTACCGGAATATAATCACGGTCGAATTTTTATGCAATGTACGATACACCATTACCGGGTCGTTTCGTATGCATTGTGCAGAATGATGAGATGGGGCTTTTAGCAATTGTAAATTTTAATTTGGGAGATTGTAAAAGGATGTTCATTTGTGCCTGTGTTCGGTGCATCCGACCTATTCATTAGTCACGAACTTATGAATCGACGTGCACTTTGAAAGGGCACGGAAAATAGTACCGCTTGGCGTACACTGAAAACCGCGACCCAGACCGCCGATAACATTCACTAATTTCGTGAGCCACTTTCTGAGTAGACTGACCCAGCTGCTCAGCGGCCTTAAATTGAATTATCTACGAAACACCGTACGGCAAACCAAAATTAATAGTTTTGGCTGACAAGGCAAAGCCGGCTAGGGTCACCGTGGATATTAGGCAACGAGTTGGCAGGCCCCACGGCCGTATATCAAATTCTGTCGAGTAGTAGTAGAGCCGCTTTGGTCAGCCCACTTCATATTGACAAAACAGCTTTTTGTACTCCATTCGCTAGGCGAAACATTTTTCCTGATTATCCATTATCAGACTTTTTGATTCGACTTGAGCATCAAAAGTGCAACCTCCCTTTCCTCTTCACTATTTTTTAACAACATTCAAATTGCTGTACAATTCTTATAAGCATGGCACTCGGCAAGAGGATAATGAAAATGTAAAGAATGAAAATTTCTTCCAACGTAATTGCAGAAATAATATATTTTTGCCGTAAATCTCAACGGAGAGACGTACTTATTTCAATCTCTTCCTTTTTTATTCTATGTCAAGTTATTTTACACAAGTATTACATCGGAAAATGAGCAAACACATTTACCATCGCAGAATTTCCTTCGCCTCGCTCTCTACCTTCGAAGTATTATTAAGTCTAAAAGAAAGTACCGAACGTTTCACTATAACCTGCTCCATCTTCTTTAGCAAACGTCATTTTTCATATTTCCGTCTTAATTATTCTCAGTTTCAGAGACGTGGATTATTATACGTAATACGTGCGTACTCGTTGAAACATGCTTTTGAAACTTTGTTACATAAAATTTATTTTGAATTGTTATAGTTCCGCAATGATGACGTTTAAAATTAAATTATTCGACACTTGCTAAGATTCATGTTTAAAAAAATGTGTAACGAACATTCGTTTCTTGTAATTTTTCGATAACGACCTTACAGATATGTTCCATTTAGTCTAGTGCAAGTAGAAGCATTGAGAATTTGCCATGTTCCGCAGTGGATATGGTCGTGGAATCAAATTCCGTTAAAGCAGATGAATCGGTTGCACCCGTACACCTTGTGTTTATAGCCAGATTAGCAATTCTATTGCTGATATTCTTTCGTGCTGTGAGAAAGAATCTAATGGAAAAGATTGTTTTCCCGTCCAAGAGGCACGCTTGAAATTGAAACTTCGATTTCCAGAGCTATTTCATTGGCAAAAAGTCCCTGTTCGCATTCAAGATTATTCAAAGATTACAAAACGAAAAAAACACGCGATAAGTGGAAAAAATCGTCTAATTAAATCAAAGTTATCCCATTAAAAAGAATAGAGTTACGTACTACTGAAGCATCAAAAACTCTCAATTTCAATGCTGTGATAATAAGCTTAGTTTAGGAACAATGATTGAAATACAAAAAAGAGTTTAATACTTTGTTTTTTGATTTCATTGTCACTCTGATTCGGGACGAAAGTGATATTTTTGCGCTCGACTTTCATGCTATTTAGTCTTTTGATTTCTAACGCCAGGAAGTTCTGGCGTCTCACAATTTCTCAATTGAGGATTAATTCTAAAGAGAAACCTCTTGACGATATTTCAATGCAACTAATCCGACTGGTAGTTGTTGCTGAAAAACATTTGTTTTGTATTCCAACCAACTGGAATAAACTCTTTAGAGATGTTTTTTTTACGTGGACAGACTTAACTCAGTCGAAACACGTTTTTATTTGCAAAAATAATAAATCCGTTCCGTGAATCACTGATGAAAGAATGAATAATTTGATGCTTGAAAATGTACTAAAATCCATGAAAATTTATACAAAGAGTAACGAGAAAGAAATTTTGTAATGGAATCCACGAAAATTCTTGAATAGTTAGAGGGAATCAATTTGCCTGACGTCAGTAGACGATTTTGAGTAGAAGAGCCAGCCGATTGGTCAGCCATAGATAGAGAGCTCATTGCTGCGCGTAATGCGGCATAACCGTTCTGCATTACACACGCTCATACATAGGCATTCGAGCGTTGTCGGAGGAGGAGTGTGGTCCTCACAACGCGTATTCCATGGGATGAATAGCTGCGCCGGTATGTTCTTGGCAGCTTGCCAGAACCGGTAACTACCGGCACTACCACATTAATGGAGTTTTATTGTTATTTACTGTGACAACGCCTACTGCGCGTACGCGTTATTAACGTGAATACTCGCTGCTACCTGCTTTCAAAATGACAGAAACGCTGGACACTTCTTTTAGTAACACCCGGATGAAATGTGCGGCTTAGATTTGAGGCGTCCCTTTGTTATGCAAAACCAAATACTGTCAATTTATTTATTCATCAAAAAATGTATTCATCCGGCACAGCTTCAATTTTAAACGCTGATGAAAAACATAGGCAAGAAGAAGAAGAAGAAGAAAATAAAGCTGCGCTGCGGATTAAAATCTCGCGTCTGATAATTATTTCATCAACGTGGATGTAAATCCGTGTGAACGCATACACATACAAAATTATTACTTAGAGAGTGAAGCCAAGCTTTGTTCAGCGACTGCGTTTACAATTATAGCTGTGGACAAACATTGACTTAACGTTCTATACACAAAACAAACTCGCTTCTCCTCTCAATTCAATTAATTAATTCTGAGTCGTTTTCAATTACTTGTTACTCCGTTACTCGGTTTTGTTTCGTATTTATTGTTAATTTCAACTACGTTTGTTGAACATGAGAGATAAAAATGGTTGTTGCTTTTTTTTTCTCGTCAGGTCAACTTTTCCTTTGACATTGTCGCATATTTCAACACAACGACTCCCGCGTGTATCAAAAATTGTGCATAATCAAAAAATCCCAGGAGAAAGCGTGTACAGTTCTGATACACAGCAAACGCGGCTCGCTGTGAATCAAAAATTGTTTTGTCTCTTGGGAAGTTATGTTGCATACAGACGTCAATTTATCGTTTCATTTTAATAACTGAGACATTCCATGTCAAATTGGACACAAATTTTCAACCTCACTCCGATTTGGGTCAACCTTTTGAGACACCGCAATCGAAAAGAGGTCGAAAATTTTTGTCCTGAATTAACAAGTACAACTTTAACAAGATAGAAAGAAAATGGAAAATTCGCGAAATGTGTCGTAATATCGGAAAAGGCAGTGGAGGGTAAATTGAGAAAATATAATCTAGCAGCTGTTGAAGATATGAAGGGATGATAAAAATAGAGCGCATAACGCAAATAGGATATTTAAACATGCCGATGACAGCAATTTCATGCGCATTGATAAGCAGCTGCGCGAGCTCTGGAGCATTGCATAAACGCAGCTGAATCCATCGTCGTCGAACAGCGTGTGCCGAACACTTCAATATTTACGACGCGCATATTACAGTTTTGGTGTTACCCCCTTCTGAACACCAGTGTCAATCCCTTTTACGTAGGTGAGTTAGATGCTACCCACTGTTGTACACTGCAATGCAATCATAACTTTCACTGTATTTGAAAGCGCGTTATTTGAAACCAAGAAAATTGCTTTCAAGTTTCAATTACGATAGCACAAAGTTAGACTTCAATTCAATTTTAGCCGCACGTCTATAATTATTCGCGAACTTTACGAAAATGCAGATCCACCCTTGTATTAACCTAAAATTATATCAAAATTCTGCTGTTACATGACGAATTTGTTAATTTTAAATACCACGGCGTTTCGCTTAATTAAAATGTTCCAAATAGTAGACTCCATTGGCCGCGTTTTACACAATTTCACGTCATACAAATTTGTATTATTACCACGGGTAATATTCTGTAACCATAACAATGAATGGAATAAAAAACACTGCGTTAAATTATAAGGTTTATATAGTTAACTTTTTGTTTGTTTTATTTATTCATTCTAAGTCGCTGGAAATATATTATTTTGATATAAATATGTAATAACAAAAGGTAATAGGAGCATGCATGCTGTACGAATAAATAACCCCGCTTATGCATTTATTCTTCGCGGAAATACCGCGGAACATGAATAAAAAATCCTTTTTTATGATGGCACAAAAATACTTCAAAGTATGAGAAAATTTTTCTCAATCATGAAAGTGAATGTGAAATGCAAAATCTCCAAGAATTTTATTATCCACTAAGTCGCGTTTTATGCTAATTACTAAAACATTAAAATTCAAATCAAATATTTGCGAAAAAATGCCAAGAATCTAAAAAACAAAAATTTCAGTGGATTTTCTTTGCGAGATATTACATTTTTGTTACATTTTGTTAAATTTCGTTGTAAAAATTTCGTTTCAGCACTTTGAATATGTAAAGGAAAACCTTGTTCCAACGTTGTATTATGATAACGAGAATAAACAAATTGTCGAGAAGAATTCATTGTTTATGCGATGTCCAAACGTTTATTCTCTAACAAATATCAAAAAAAATGATGAAGTAATCCGTGAAACTCGTTCGACAAATAAACAAAGTATAAGGTTTAAGTTTTCCATGATGCACCAAACTTTTTGATCGTTGATGTTTTTCGAACGAAAGTTGCGCCGCACTTTAAGGATACATAAAATGTATAAAATATTCTTCGTTGCTATATTTTTTTGGAGTCATATAAAAATCATACGCTCCGATTCTAATAGCAGGGAAACGGGCAAAATTTATGTCGCATCGATGCACTCCAGGGTCGCGCCGAGGCATCACCGCTGCGAAAATTTACAAGTTGGAACTCACGGCAGATCAATCACAATTTTATAAGCGACACGGTTCGCTTTTACATCTTGATTCATTTTCCATGTATTTTTTTCATTTACTCTCTCCCGATCACCATAAAAAGTGTCTATCAGAACCGAAGAAAAAATCTCCTAATTTAACTCACTTCTTTCTGGATATTTATAAAGTGGAAAAAAATCAAACGGTGTACTTTGCTTGAAAGTAGTGTTTAGAAAAAAATCATTGAAAAATGAATCTCGCTTCAATTTGTTTGGATTATTTGAGAAAAACAAAAGGTGTGATTTCGAATACTTAATAACTCGATTGATTATATCAATACATTAGCAAATGGGAACATAAAACATTTACTTTGCTCATCAAAGTGAATTTCCTCTTTTTCAGAATATCTGCGCCATTTCAGCTGATGGCGGTACTATTGATACTAGCAGGCACGATTTCGGCTTTGATTGGTCACTGTTACTCTGATCATAGGACAATTGTTGCCTGTGGTTTGTTCCTTTTGGGAGGTGAGTGTTTTTCATTCGATATCCTAGTTTCATCACGTTCAGCTTTTCAGATTACATAATCAAATGTATGCAAATCAGTTGAAATTGCGAGCGAAAATCTTTCGAAATTTCGCAATTCTACGAACGTTCATTATTAGTACAGCTTTCAGTCGTGAAATCGGGAAAACGTCAATAGCGACTAATAATATAATTAGAAGGTTAAGTTTAATCACCAGCTTCAACACGTAATTAAGTCTGCAATGCTACTAGATATTCAAATACACTCAACAGCGCCCAACAATATACAAACAAGGGTATCAAAAAACATGAATCACACTGTTGCCTGACACGCTTGTTTATTTGTCCTGCGTGGCAAAATGATTATTCAGCCGGTCATTTGAATAATAACAATTTGAATCAAGTGCATTGTATAGATGTTGGAACAACATGACAGTGACGAAAAAATGATGAAAATTGAAAAAAAAAATAATCAAGAGCACGGTGGTGTTAAAAATGTTGGTGCTAAGTATAGTGGAAGTTTAGAGTAATCAAACTTGTATCTCGTTTGATTGGGAGACAAAAATTATTAAAAGTTGAAAAAGTTTGCAACCCGCCTTGGGAATTTATTTGCCATCGTCATAGTATTCTTTTGACAGCTAATTACAGATTAATGCTCAACGGGCAATGTCAATATAAACTAGACCGAACTTTTCGCTAGCAAATAAAGTCGAAGAAAATCTTTTGTATCATCGTCTCTTATAGTTTTGTCTTCAACTTTCATTTTAGTTTTATTCTGCAAAAACACTCAAGCAAGTCGGCAATCGTTTTCTCAAGTGTTTAATCAAACAGAGTATACATTTCAAGTTTTATCACCAATAAAACAAAGAAATTTGTTTGAATTAAAAATGAATTTCAAAAATGTTAAGGATAATAAAGAGCAAAAATTTTGTGTAATTAAGATACACACGTTCGAGCAAATCGATCTGTAACGGCTTGGTAATCGAGCTAATAATTTTCCGGGAGGAAATAATGGCAGGGGTGGAAAAATTGGCGTGGCAAAATGCGAAGGTTAACGTCGACTTTGTAACGAACTTGCGCGAATGTACGAGGCAAAAGAGTACTAGGTTCGAAATTGCTTTACGATCAATGTACAAGGGCTGACGTGAATTCTCGCATTTGGAGCATCTCCAGAATTCGGATGCATCGCACGAAATAGCGAAGCTGAAGAGAATATGGTAGGCGGCGTTTAAGCGATTACTATGAAAATCACTACGATCTAATGGATATCTGGCCGCGCGGGATCTGGATTCGCAAAGATTTTCCGGTCAAGTAATCAGCCAAACGCTCGACGCAATTAGCGATTGAGGATAGTCGGGGCTGCGGATCGATTTGGGTCTTTCACAAATCTTCCGATCCGTTGAGCCCGCAAGCACTTTGCGCCTGAGAATCATTCTATTGCGTGCAGTTCAGTGCTCTTTGTATATAATACGCCGTGTCTATATACGTCTCGCGAGAAATTGCGGGAGACCGAATATAATCGGTTCACTTTCTTTTAGAAGCCACGCTAGACGATCGATTGTTAAGGAACTCTCATCCCTTGTCCATACTTTTATCATTTCATCAGCTCACGTAGTGTGAAAATCGCGCTAAACGCTATTTGAAATCATGAAATCTCAATTGCTCGAGCGTCTCGCGATATTTTTAAATCACTTCCAGCCGATCAGAATTGGACAATCATTGTCGAGATATGTTCATTTTATGAATGCAGTTAGCTCGAGATAAAATCTAAACTGTCCATGTTTACAGAGGCAGTAACTAAAATTACTGTCAGCATGGATGCTTTACCGTTCGAAATATTTGCAATTCGTTATGCTAGCTATTATTCCAGTGATGTAGACTTATAAACAGTCAGACCAAAAATAAGAGGAAAAAATGATAGCTTGAAGAATATAACAAGAAATTCTTCGAGCGTTTTGAGAATGTGCCAAGTAAGTTTCAAGTGCTATAAATTGTGGAACTTGTTTAGAATCGAATATTATACTACAGAAATAATGTAATCTATCATCTTTTTATCTTCTCTCTCCTTATCATACTCAATTAATGTTCAATTGTATAACAATACAAAAGAGTACTTTTTCTGTCACTTGGATTGTGATTTATATTTGAAATTAAAAACAACGTTGAATTGTTTTGCAAAAAATTCTGAATTCAAATTTCTACTCTTTTGTGCAGATATAAAAATGGTACAAAATGAATGAACAAAAAAATCTCATCTCCTGTTTCAATTTGTTACAAAACCTGATGTTCAAAAGAGGAATTTCATTTAATTTTTCACTCAACGTTCTTGTATCATTAGTCGAATCATTTTTAACTTACAGCTGAAAAAATGGCGCTCTCTAATCAAACGTTGTATTTGTCTCAAATTAGAGTGTATATTCGCATTTCCCATCAGGGTTCCTCGACGCACGTATTCGCGAATTAAGGAACTCTGTTACGCCGACTTCGTTCGCAGAACAAACGAGGGAAATTATCTGCAGCGGCTGAAGTAATAACATTTAAGCAAAGAGAGGCGCGCGAGGGAGAGGAAGACAAAATTATAAATTGTTGGAGCATAGTTTCAATTGTTCCAGGCCTTGTCAGAAACAGAAAATGGTTTGTTAAAATGTCTGTTTTTCGTTGCGAATTTGCGCCAGCCATCCACTCGTGCTTTTTTTTCCCTCCTTCCTCGCGATAACATTTTACACTGTTTGTCTTTTCAATAAAATAACAATTACTTTTGCATCTTTTCGCCCATTTCGCTTCGTATGAAAACTTCCGTCCTCTGTAACGACAATATTTGGAAAGCACCATGTAAACTAATTATTTATAAGTTGATACCAACTAAAAAAAAGAAAAATTGAAAGTACCATTATGAACTTTTCACTTAAACACTGTCGTTCATGGAAAGCCGCTAAAAATACATACACGCAGAAATGTTGAATTTGATGAGCAAAGTCACATGATTATATTCACGTGCAACATTATTAATATTTATAACAAACCATTGATGTTCGTGAATTACGACGACCTATTATTATTGGACGTTTCATCAATAACGTATTACACGTCGTTCATTTTGTTTTAAAAATATGGATATCGATGTTTCCCTCACGCATCGATTATCATTTTCATTTTCTGATATTAACCAGATTTAATGAATATCTGGGTCATTTACTTCCATGATAATTATCGACACTTCAGTGTGCATCAAGTTCAAGGTTTGACGTTCCGCCGATTGATTGTATAATTTTATTAAAATTAACCTTCGAATAAAAAAAAAAGAACGAGAATCGGAGCTTTTGGAAGGCAAATTTTTTGCTATCTGAATTTCATCGCACGTGTTCGCCGATATAGCGATGTTTGAAATTGGTTTTTTTTATGTGAATAGCTCTGTCATCTGCATATCCCGTGCTAGCTTTTTGTTATTCAGCCGAGTTACAAGTTCGTCCACGAGCGGCGATAACACTATCCCTTATGAGCGTGTTCCAAAGAAGGTTCCCTTGACAATTTTACCCGACCATTCAGTGCGAACTATTTTATTCAGGGATTTCATTAACCATTTAGTTATGCTCTCAGGTTTACCGTGACAGACTACACTGGTCTTGCGAACAGCTCCTCTTGAGGTACCATTAAAAGCACTCTCCTGATATCAGCGAGAGCCCACGTTACAATAGCCTTTTTCTTGCTCGTTGAATGAAATTCATTATCAAAGCTTCAATAGTCTCAACTTATAACTCACAATAAAATAAATACAGAGCACTTAAATAAAAAAGACTAGATCCATTGTTAAATTGCACTTGACTTATTTTTCGAAATTACGAATAAATTGATGTTTTGCGATTGTTAAAGTAGATTAAGTTCATTAGCAGAAAAAGTTACGGCGAATAATTTGTGTTTGATGGAACAAAATGGAATCAAACATTTAAGCGTTCAATTACGTCCGAGCTAACGAATCTATTAGTTGTGTCTGAGTATCGCGACGGGTCACCAGAGTGCACTGCTACTTTTGCTCCACGTTCTGTCAATGTTGTTCCAAGTGATTTCAACTTTATTAAGTGAACAATATTGTTTTTAAGTATGATGAAACTGGGGTAATTAATTAAGTCAATCCTGATAGTACTCAATGATGGACTATAATTAAATGCCCTCTAGATTTCTAGCCCGCAAGAGTGGTGTGTTGGTTGAAAAAGCAATTAAACAATTTGCACCGTGGCAAACAACAAATCGTAAACCACCGAGAAATTTAATTATGTGATTTTAAGTTACCTCAATATAAATACTCACTTTAAGTGCGTTCCAACCGAAATGTTAACTAAGATGCACTCAAACTGAGCTTTCGATTTTATTGTCACCGGAATTGCGGTACACTCAGGATTTATCAATCAGCTTTTTTTGATGACAATTTCTTTTAAGTCTTATCGATTTATTATTTATTCATTGAATTCACAAATTTGAAATTATTCAAATCACACAACCAATCTGGAGAGGATTAAATTTTTCAACACGTTTTAATTTCAGCGGGGGACAAAAATTGTCAATCGGTTGGGTCTGAATAATTCGTCGATATTGCATTACTGAACTGCTTTTACGAGTGATAGAATAGGTCGATCTAGCGTAGAAGAGCTTCTGCTTTCAGCCTCTGACAGATGAGTTAAATGTCCGCTCCCGAACTCGGTCTATTGTGGGCCGTGTGTTCAGGCGAACGTGTGGATGTAAATTTTCATCTTTCAGAAACGCTAGTGAGCTCCAAGTTAATGCACCTCGTAGCATATTAGTGTAAGTGCTTGGTACTTACACTGTGCAAACATTCAGGCACAATCAAGCGAGACTAATAATGCTCCGAGAAATCATAAAGTCATTTCCCTATAGCTCTTTGTCTGAAATCCTTCAATAAGAAATCAGTGTCAAATATTTGACTTCAAAATATGGGAACTTGGTATTCGTCATATTTCTTCCAACTAAATAATTCGAACAAATTTTTGATCCTACAAATCTGTGTTTAAACGTATCAGTGAAATGAACATCTGTTTACATAAAATTTTTGCAATAAAATATTGAAAACACTATTTTAAAACCGTGCTAAAAATTGTAGATTACAACAGATCGATGTGTTTCAAATCAAATGTAATTGTTGATGTAATATATTTTGAGTAACATGTACTTTTAGACTATCTATTAATTTTTTATAGTTGGCTCGTACTCATTCACAAATACCGATAATTAGCTGATAACGTCGAATAAATAATTCACCTCGATGGATTAAATCTGACAGAGGAAACCAGCACAGAGCATAATTTTGATCGTCCAATTTTTGTCACGTCGGTCTAATTTTTAACTTTTCGCGACCCGCCACCATAACAATGTCTCGTGGATATTAATCAACCAACGAGAAATTGAAAGAATTTAATATGGAGCGCGGCGGAAAGTGCCGAGCAATGTTGTGGATCGTGAGAAAATGACATAAGTGCATCTTCGCGTACGGCTTTCGAGTCGACCTATACGCCTCGTATTTTTTTAACCAAAAACATTTCACGAGAGGGCGCTGAGGTCACTTTTCCAAGAATTCTTTTCAGCGTGCAGAAACCTCGACATGTCTCGCAACTTTATCCTCAGAACCGACTTATTATAGAAATATCACGTAACGCCTTATTTCTTAGATGCTTTCTAGAGAAAAAAAAAGTGTCCAACCGCAACATCAACACGGCATTGAATTTTGATTATGTTTATCACTCTGGCCACGTTTTCCACTCTATTTTTTTCTTCAGAGATCTGAAAAGTATGCGATAGACCTTACGTGCATCAGAAATAGAAAACATTTGCGAATCAATTTTGCAGCTCGTGTTTAATTACTCTTTAAGCGATTTGTGCGGAGGATGTTTTTCGTCGCGATCCGTTTCTGGTGTAATATTCAATCAATGGGGATGACGTCCAGCAGCGAAAAGTATTGGCTAAAGCATTAGCAATCCCAACAGATTTCGTGCAAAATCTCTCCGAAGCTCATTTTACACAATTCCGTTTTTATCTGTTCTTTCTCTGTGCTCGGGCAAAATGAGGCCCCTTTCGGTTGGCTGCGCATTTCTTTTAGCAATCGCATCCTCCCCTTTCACGGCGGAGGACGAGCAACTGCTTCGTTTTACATTTTTCCGTTTCATTCGACTATCTTCCGCCGCTCGTATCGGAGCCTCGAAGGAACACTCGATCTTCGGCTCGCATTCTCTCGAAAGTAATGATGATTTTTTTCTTCTCGCTTTTTCTCCGAATCACTTCGTCACAAAAGTAACTATCTCGCTGATGCACAGGCGCATCCAGTTGTAACTAATACGTTTCATTCATTACCCGCCGACCGATTACTTTCAAAATAATGAATTCCAATTATTTCATTATTCCAACAATCGCTTCTAGATTATTTACCGATACTCGTTTGGACGGAAATTTTTGTTAATACAACTCGAGAGAGTCGACTGTATTGACTATTTGCAGTTACTAAAGGTAAATACGATTTTCTCTTGTTAGCAAATGGTCGCCCTTGTAGACGAGCACTCACTCACTAACAAATTGAAAAAAAGACGATGGAAAAGCTTTTTTCACAAATCGTCAAAATTTTCAGTTGGAAAAAAAACGTAGTTTGAAATTCATTTCACAATCCTTGTTCATCCCAATAACAAGACACAAAAGAATAAATATATTTACAAAAATTGAGACCGAAGGAGATTGTTCAATTCATCTTTGTTCTTTCCATTTTTTCTTTGAAACATCTCCATTCCTCTGAGCTTTTTTTCGAGTTGAAAATTTATCAGCATTTTCACATTTCTATTCTAAAATTTTTGTTTATAACACATTTGTGATCGCGAATTGGACATTGATTTTCGTGAGCTGGAAGTGAACAGTTTTTCGTTGTTGGAGATATCTTATTTTGATAATTTGTCGTGCAATTTCGTTGGAATGCGCGCGTATCCGCGGGACCATCTACATTTTTGCATTCGTTCTACCGTCATACTTTAAGCACAGCTGCCCTCTCGACCAATCCGAGTCGCGCTTGTCGGAAAGAATGTTCAATTATGCAAAAGTGTGCCTAAACTTTTGCTGCATACGTGAAGCTCGGTCATGCGAACCACAGCTGCCACGCTTCTGGCAACTTTAAATTAATATTCCTGGCCAAACGTTGTAAATCAACAGTCCGCAGGTATCACGGCGTCTATCTTTCTTTTTGTCTTTTTCATTTCTCGTTTCCAATACACATTTCAAAGACAAATCATTTCCTATGCTTGATCTGCGTTTTTTCTAAATTTTTCGCCAATCTTCATTCGTTACATAAAAATTGATAAATTGGATGATCAATTTAAAAATGTTCAAATATTAATCTCAGTTTCCAAGCCAAAAATAATTTGTTATTTGTCTGATTGAAAATAAAATAATAAAGTTCCGGCGAGACAAAATTGAGACATCGAGTTTTTGCACTGATTGAAAGAACCGGAATCGCGCGACGAAATTTATAGCGGCAGTTTAATACGCCAAGAAAATTGATTTCGAACTCGATGTATTAATAATCACCCGTCGTTTAGGGGTTTTGCTGTCGTGAACGAGGGAAGAAACGGTCGTCTGGAACCCCGAAAATCTACCTTCCACTTTGGATCTCGCGTGTTACACAAGGCAAAAATGTAGAGTCAAGGCGTGCTACTACACAAACTGTATGGACGCATTAGCTGAAATTCTCCTCTCGGCGAAACGAGTTGCTCTCGCTGAAACGATCTTCCTATGCTAAAACCTCGTGCTTTTTACACAGAGTCTAGATCGACACTGCGTCATACGATAAATGGCGTCACATTAAATTTCCTCTTGGCACACAGAAGGAATTATATATAATTGATATTTGTACGTACTACACGCCGTATAACGGCAGCGACAAATTTCATCAACGAAGCGAAATTTCGTCGTTTGATAAAGACAATTTCGCTGCGGTATTAGATTAATAGTTAGTTCATTGTCGATAATAATTTCTGTATTATTTTTTAAGCGTCTTACAGTATGAGTTTTGTAAGAGATTTAAAAAGGTTGTTGCAATAAAGGCGATTAATTATCTCGTCTAAGCTCGAATTTAATTGACAACTGCACTTTGAAGAGTCAATAAATTTTCAAAAACAATGGTCGGCTCGATAAATAACCGGCTTGTATCCCATACATCTAAAACTCATTTTATCTTTAATATCAGAAGACAAGTGATCTTACTCTTTGGTACGAAATTCAGCTTGTCAGCTTGTCTCTAGTAATTTAGCTTGACTGCAGTTTTACAGGGGAGTATTTTGAAATAGTCTTAACTTAATTTTATTGATCAACATCAGTTCTAATTTGACAAATGGAGGGTACAATTTTTTAATACACTGACGTTGAATTTTAGTGACAAACAGAGTAAATACAATTAGTTAAATTTGTGTACAGCAGTGATAAACGTCACAGATTTTCCTCTGGTAATCCATTGCTGCTGGGATAAATCAGGATCTCAGTACATTCATTTCAAATTTAATACCCTGTATACTAACGTTTGCAGATAGTTTGTTTGAATTAATCTTAAGTAAAACGCATGAACGATCACAAAACTTCCTCGCAAACTTCAAATATGATGTTTTACAAAAGCGCTTATGATCTGCCTCGCTCTATTATCAACAAACTAAGGCAATTAATATTCTCTTACAGCAAAAAGTTATAAAAGTGAAAAAAAAATATCCAATCAACAAAATTTACAAGTGAAAGGAACAATAATTTAGAATGTTAATTATCTCAACAATGTCGTCCATGAGAGATAATAACAGTTTTTTTCTGGAAAAAACATCAGAAAAAATTGATGCAATTTCCTTTGTTATTTTTATTTACAAATGAATGAAATTTTAAACTGTAGCAAACAATTCTTTTTAAATACTTTTTAAAAAGAATAAGATGGGTGAATATTGTCTGTTAAAACTGTAAGTTATTTACTATCAAAGCCTTCAAACCATTTGTTTGCGAAAAAATCTTGTTTTAATTTGCGCAAAAATAGCATTATGGACGATAGATCATCGTTTTTACTAAGGCTAATTCGCGTGCAACTGGTTTAACTTCAAATTGCAGTTTTGTTGGCAAACATTATGATAAGACGTGAAAGTTAACGTAGAGTGGAGAGGGGGAGAAGGGCGCAAACGTGTTGGTCAGCAAATAATTCAGAAATTTGCGATTACAAGTTGGCCTGATCAGTAAGGCGTGTTCGAGTTTGAAAGAGAATTTTGAAATACGAGGTCGTCGTTTAGAGGCTGACACTTTATTTTTGCGCCGCTTGCCAAGAACTTGGCCGACGTCTTTTTTCCGGAGCGATTCATTCGGTGGAAAGCGATACGGCACAAAAGCAGACGAGGATAAACGAGGAGCAAGCCAGATGGATCGACCGAGCATAATATATGACGAGGACATGATGAGCTGAAAAACGAGGAAGAGACCCGCTGAAACTGTTTGAACAAGCTTTGAGTTACCGAGGGCGAAGTTTCCCGGGCAATCATAACTCGCGTTATATTGCACGTCATACGCGAGGGAGTGTCAAGGGGGTGCGTAATATCGAGAACTATACCGCACCTTATCACTTCATTAGCAACTCATCTTAAAGTACTTTGCCAGACAATTTTCTCAAACGCCCGTCAAGCTTTTGTTGCCCTGTCTATAAACGCAATCCGACCATTTCACACTCGATAATTATTCGCAAAGACTAATTAACGTTCATCGCCACTTGGCAATAGTGGAAAAGATCGTAACTTTTGAAAAGTAATTTTTCAAATTTTTTTTGACGGTGGAATTTCGTTTCGTCCGTCCTGTTTCATCTCAAAGATAATACGGTCTATAAAGACGTGATTTTCAGTGCGACGGCTCTTGGAGTGTTCTTTTATATATTATTAAATGAAGAAGTTAGAGTAGGTTCATATACAAGTTTGAGAAGCGGAAAACCATTCTCATCGTTTCGTTATAACAATTTCAAAGTATTAGATTACAATTTAGAACTCCGGAAGTGCACTGTAAATTGGAATGGGGAAATTACTCGCTTGGAGTTATACCAAGAAGCGAGTCCTGTTGTGGCGGTCTGAGTGAATCGTAAATAGATCAGCGGGCAAAAAATTGCAAAAACATTTCATTGTCCTCGGATACGAGTAAAAAAATAGTCCACGTAAAATCACGATTCGCATTACTCCAGCCATGAAATCTATCCATGTGGGTCAGCAATTTTTTTTAGCGAACAAACAAAAAAAAAGGAAAAAGCTCTGTGAAACAATTTTTCGAATGTCAGTTGACAGTTTGGACTAACGTTCAAAATTAACTGCGCCATTCAGAATGGCACGAGATAATTTTCGGAACTTGAGTTCTGTGTGAGGCGCGCGCTTGCACTTTATATATTCATTTTGAATTACAAACTCTAGTTAAATGAAAATGCCATAAAGGAAGATAAACTTACAGACAGGACAAACAACTTAAGTTTAATAATGAATAATATTCATTACTATGAACACCATTATAAGGGCGTGGTATTTATGTCCAAATTTCGTTGTTAAATTAGTTTGTTATCATGCTGTCAAATAACCATTATTTAGGTACCCTTTATGCTGTATAATCTCAGTTCGCAGAAGCAGAAACCATCAAAAACAAAAGAATCGACTGAAACGCTCAACATACGAAAGTTTCACCGAGTCGAATTGTGGACCAAATATTTAATCAGAGCACGGTGAATTCTTGATTTACGAATGTTAATGAATCAAAGTTCGAAAGCGAGTTTATTCAATTGATAAAATTACATTCCAATGAGGTCAAACATTCATGATCAAACTAATCGGCTTATTATTATTGCAAGGCCGTTGTTATAATCTGTTACAATGTTTATCAATCGGATCAAATATTTGTTTTGCCAAATTGATACTGCAAAAAGCCAAGCAAACTGAAACGGTGCCCCTGAGTGGCGGGGTAAACGCTATTATTCAAAGTACGCGAGTAGCTTTAAAATTTACTGCTCATTCAAAAACCAACATTTTAAGTTCGAGGCGTGCTCTCAAGCGAGACAGAAGCTCTTGACGAAATTTCAGTGCAAGCTGAGGGCAAAAGTTGCATTGTTTGTTGGTCACAATACCAGGTTGGAATCGTGCTCAGTCTTTTCATGGCGACGTAATATGTCGGCTGTCAATTTCAGAAAATAAATACGAGGCTGCAAGCGAGTTTTCGAAAGACTTTTTCCTCGTATCCGTTCGACCTCTTTCGGCTGTCAATGCGTCAGAAACTTGAAACAGGAAGTTGATAACCATCGTAAGCTCCAGACGCTCCACCACTGTCGCACGTTCGCATTCAATTTGAATAGCGAGCGTTCCTCTCGCTGCCATTCTTTTGAACTTTATTCAAATGGAGCTTTCACATTCTTTTACGCGGCAGCATCTTCAACTACTACGGACTTCAAAACAAGCGCCGCGTTTTAGCTTTCTTTTTTTTTTTGAATGCCGACTTTGATATGTGCATTAGGCCATTTGTTTAATTTCATCACTCTGTATCTCGTCTCCACCTTACTCACCCAGTTCCCTCGATTTTCTATGCATGAAACTTTTCCACCTCATAAGCTCCACGATTTTTCAATGATGGCTCAAAAATCGTTCTATTCTTTCATTCTATAATGGAGCAGTCAACTTGGTTTATGATTTATTGAATTCTAATTTAATTTTAATTTGGCTCCTGGAGTTTAACTAATGACTGATCTTGTTATAATGATATGAATATAGCAACACGTCTTTGTAGCACATGTTAGGAGCAAGTTGGTTTCCACAAAGTACTTGTGGAGCTTTTTCATGGCATCTTGGTATTTAAGCACGCCTAAGTCAACCACCTTGGAGTCATCCCTACCTTAATCTGATAGTCATTTCTAATCTCAAAGCGAAGTCTCTTTTCATATCTGAACGTCATTAACCGCTTTTGCTAAACCTGCTTAACTACTAAAAAGCACCAAGTTTTCAATATTACTTTACTCAAACTTCAAATATTATCGTTAGACACGTGCATGAGGTTCAAGAATCCAAAAGTACAAACGATCTTGGAAACCATTTCCAATTTCATGAAACAATTTATTTATAATAATTAATTATCAAAAAAAACCATGGTTATGTTTATTGGTTATAGAACTTTAATTGGTTGGATAAAAAGAAATCCATTTAGAGTTTGGAAATAATTCGCAGTTCATAAACAAAGAGACGCTGTGGCAACCGATGAAATTCGTCCTGGGATATTGTTAACACAATATCCAATATTCGTTCAAATAATATTGCATGTTTTGCATACTTTATTAACTCGCAATTCTCCTCTTGACAAAATACGTATCTCTTCGTTGAAACCTCTGTCCTGGAAATACGACGAAATTTCTATTAGAAAAAGTTTGAATTGGATAAAATTGTTTGAGTAATATTATTTGCATGTGTTGTGCAGTTTCTAAAAACATTCGAACATTAGGTTCAAACAAAGATGCATTGGTGCAGTGAACAATGCATGCGAATGCTTTCTATTTTCAACAAGTTTCAGCACAAAGGAAAACCACAAAGATCCCTTTTAGTTCAAATAGCTCTTTGTTTACATGCAAATCCTACCAACCATTAGTCCCAGAAATTGCAACAGTCAGACTTTCCACCATAACGTGCGAGGTGTCAAGCTCGAAAGCGGTTAACTGCCTTTCTCAAAATCGTCACTATGATATATACCAGGTCCTGAGTTACAACGGATAATTCATCGCTGACTTCATATTTGATAGCGCATTTCTGCAAAACTCACGTATGTAGAGTCCGATCGATGAGCGGATACAAAACGAACGGTTGGATCCAAGTTTGGAGAGCGTTTCAAAATAAACATCGAAGCGGCCAAAGTGGCCCAATAATTGGATTAGAATCGACTGAATTATTCAAACGAGCGACAAAGTGACGAAAAAACGTGAAACAAAAGAAAGGCCAAAAAGTTTAATTTCGAATCGAATTAATTTAATTGCACTTAGCGTCAGGTCCGGGTAGTTATATGTGTGGCGAAATTGCTCAACTTAATTTCGGCAAACGGAAGATAAATACGAGACTTCTGACAATGTAAATTTTTCGCGAATTCTGTCTACGCCATCAGTGTGCTTATTATGTATGAATATATTCATAAAGCAAGTTGCAATTATAATTAATACAGTGTCGTCTGCCAAGAGAATAGACTCACGCTCGAAGAAACCTACTCTTCCATGCGGCAAGCGTGTCCGCGTAACAACATGCGTTGCTAATTAATGCGATACAACTATGCAAAGTTAAAAGGCACAAACATTTTTTCATCCAAACATCTATTTCAAATTGAAACAAACGTACTCGATTGGAAACTTTTTCAAAAATAAAAATCCGCGGACTGAAATTTGAGTTTTTTTGAAATTGATTCGGGGAGAGTTTCAGTTGTCGTTATTTATGTGAATTTTTTTTCGTCCAATAAACGAGCGATGTTAATACCGCGAATCATCGTTCGCAAATGTTTAATTTCGTAATGCTACATGCCGTTTCAGCGGGATCTGGTTATAAACAGAGTTGCACTCATGAATTTTTGATTAGCGCACAATGTCAAGGAAGCTGAAGTGAAATATTTCATTAATTCGCGCTCAAGACTGCAAAAGTGACGTGAAAACGAGACGTTGAACTGAAATCAATTAGACTGAAGTTGGATAGCACCACGTGCAGATGAAAACACGCCATAAAATGAACGGGGAACAGCGTCAACCGCACGCAATAAATTGTTAGCCGGCCATTTACAACGAAGCCGAGGGGAAAAAGTGGGATATTCGGCCCAGCATCGACAGGACAAAATGAAATCAATGAAATTCACAATCCAAACGCAAAATACTAGGTTCCGTGGCAGGTCTTGCGTATAATGGTAGTCGTTCAACGCCGGAGCCAGCGATGAATCCACAAATAGTCACTAAATCTATCTAAAGCTCTTGATAACTTCGATTCAGTAGTGTAATTATTAATACGATCAGACACACCAAAAGTCCAGTTCTATCACTCAAGAACTTATCACTTTTTTAATAGTTAAAGCAGTAAATTGGACGTAAAATAATGGTTTATTCTTTGTTTCAATAATAATGACATTCATTAATGCAAAAATTACAACCACAAGCGAGTGACCGAAATTCGGGTGATACTAAATAATTTGGTTAAATATGCTAACAACATTAGATGTTTTCCCTTCAAATCGTGAAATCGGATTATTTTCCACAGGAATTAACGAGAAATCCTGCCCGGGCATGAATACAAATAATGAAATGGTTGATTCGGCAAATCACGGAAGTGCTGATTTTATCCTGATTTCGTTCACAGTGACACGAATTCGGAAGTCGCGGCAAATGTTGTATGAGGAAGATAATCCGAAATATAGTCTCTAGTATACCTGTTCTGTAAGTTTCAAAAAATGATTAATTGTTCAATTCTTGAAATAAACTTTTCATCCAGATTTGTGTAGAATTCCTACTACTAGAAAATTATGTTCCAAAAATCATGTTTTTTTATTTAACTTGAAATTCAAGTAACTGACGCTGAAATTTTATAAATTCTATTAGAAATTTGAAAAATATTGGAACAAAAACATAAATGATGCATACATAGGGTTTGACCTGGACGCTAAACAATCGTGCAAGAACACAGACCATCGCATACGAGTATGACGCTTGCTGAACGTTTGATATGTTGCCAGTAGGTCAAGTTATTTAATCCTTTCGACATAAACCATTGGGGAACACAGGAAATTTATGCTTAGCCTGTTCATGCCAAAACAGTGCTTTGAGAAGAGGAAAACAGGAAACAATTGATTTCTCAATCCGCTTACTGAATATTCAAATCTTTAGAATTAACGACAAACTACCATTTTTTTCAAGCTTTTTTTAAATTCCGCATATTTAGAACCGTTATTTATTCAACCTCTTTCACTCAAAATACGTGAAAGGAGTGCGCCGCTGTGTGCGAGTGTTTCAATAACCATGACCGGTGAAAAATCCGCGTATCAGCTCGGATGGAAAAGCAAAAAAAAGGAATTAATCGATATACTTGTTTTCTAAGCTTGTGTAAAAGTGGTTGTAAAATTCAACTATCGTAATGTCTGAAAGTCAATTTTTTTCCGATTCACAAACAAGTTTTGAATACTCCTCGTTGACAAAGCGGTGAAAAATGTCGAACAACGTCATATTTTGCAGAACATTTTTTTTATAAAATTCATTTTATTTGTTGCACGCTTTTGTATGTTTTAAAACATCAAAAGTGCATTTTCGTTTACGCGAAATTCGAATCGAAATACGAACGAATTTAAAATTTGTTCCCTTCAAATGCAGTATGATTTTTTAAACTTGTTATTTGAATTTTCTGTTCTCTGAATAAATTTGCAGAAGCCATCTTATATCAAATAACTCTACAGTCGAATCAGATTTCTTTTTTCTGAACATTGCTTTGGATATTTCCTCTCACCCGTGTACTTTCCATGCCTTAGATGAGAGAATCAAGTTTGTCAACTTTGATCCAAAGCACTTCTGCTGAACGTCACGGTCTCAAGCACAAAGTACATACATACGGCCTGGATTCCTGTGTGCGGAGAATGTGTTGCTACCACGGCGCTCCCCACGCCCATCCCACCATCTTGTTTAATCAAGATTACTAGTAATTAATTAGACAAAAGTGTCTTGCCGCAACAGCCCATAAAATCTGGATACATTTCGCGCTGATTCTTTTTCCGAAGACAAATTCCATTCATTTCCATTAGCAAGGAGTTCAACTTGGTCGCCTTTATTACTTTTAATGCCCGAAATTGAATTACCCTTGCCGTGCAACTTTCGGAATCAGATTATTTCGCCGGACTTTTATGAAATATTTCCCTCGTGCGATACATTAAAATTAATGACCACTAAATTGAACTCTCCACCTTTTCCTGAACTATCCGACTTTTTCATTTGCGTAAACACTTTTGCATGAATCGCATTGCGAAAATCATACTCACAATACAAGATCTAAACTTCGACTGTTATCATTTCCTTATGTTTTTTAACGTTCGTTCTCTGTGTGCAATAATTCTTGACAAATATTAACGAAATTTGATGGAGGATTGTTTCGCTTGGGAATAATTCCTGTCATCGTCTAATTGCAATAAATGGGTCAAAAATAGTGTTTGCTCGTCACGCTGGAGAAACATTTGGCGTAACGTAGCACCCTGGCAAATATTTGTCACAACGTTGGGCGGGAAAACACGTTAGGGGAGTCGCGGCCTGACAAATAAAACGGGAATATGCGGTACGTGAGGAGAAAATAAACGGCACGAAGGTAAAGGGAAAACCGGCGAGCGTCATAGAAGATCCGCATTCAATAAGACGAGCTCGTTCTGTTTTTGAGAAGGAATCCTCTTCTCAATCCTCGTCTCAAGACGAGGATATAAGTAAGCGAATATTGCTTGTCGGTTGAAGAATAAACGTAAGACGAAATAAAAGCGCTGTACAGACTGAAATCAGCAGCCAGGAGGGGGGGGGGCACGGGGGTTCAATGTAGTTTATGAAATATACGCACTTGTACTGTGGAAAACAAATATTAAATACACAAAAGGTTTGCATTGAAGTTTATAACGAACTTTGAAGAAAAGAGTGATCTTTTATGAGCAGTCAGTTTATGGTAACTGGTAACTAATTGTTCATTTATTTTCTTATTCAATTCATTCTAGAACAAGTTAAGTGAATAACAAGGTAATTTAATACTATATAGAGATAAATTTGTACTGATGCATACTCTTTTTACTAAGAAAATATAAGTTGTTTCTTTGCTGCAAAATTGAAAATATTTTTTATTCGCTTTCGAACAAAATTGTATGTAGCACGTTCAAAGATAGGTATTCGAATTTTTTAGAAATATTTTGAAATCTTTTGCAGGCAATAAATTTTTGAACGAAATTCTGAAGCATAAAAATCGTTTTTAAACTTTTCATATTAAAAACGATGCATTAAAAATGTTATTACAAAATGAAACTTGAGAGAGAGAGATATTATATTATATCATATTATGATTAAACTTTACTTTAAAGTTTAACAAATAACATTACGTGTATGAAAGAAGTTGAAATATTTTTCATACATATGCAATTCAATTGGATCTCAATGCAGATATTAATTAATACTTTGTAAAATTGTACATTGTATGCAAGCTTTTATTAGATATTAAAAAAAATTCATACACATCATAAAAATCCAGATGATAAAGACAATTTCAGCCACTGATAACACCGAAAAATTGATTCAGTGTTTCATCGACTTGCAATTGATCAATATTTTAATTTTTCATTACTATCACTATCCTATCCTATTACTACACCCGTTTCCATAGTTTTTTTGTTCCACCACAGAGCGTAATAAATTAGTCAAAGTTTTTAGAGTGAAATTGTGTTTACTCTTGAGATGAATGTGTATCACGAATAATATGCAATATTACCATAGTTCGTACGTATAATTGCAAACTGATACTATACATTTCATGGGAACGAAAAAGAGAATTATTACGATCTGTAATTTAAATCTTGTTTATGGTCAGATAACTATCTATTTCCGCAATCTCCGTCAAAGGATTGGGTATTGCCCATGATTATGTTTGGATACCGCGCTAGGTAATAACGATTGAAACATTATACTTCAACAATCTTTGACACGTTGCAATGATAACCGTTTTGAGTCGTAAATTTTCCTTCAAATCAAGTTTACGGTGAACGAGATTTGCATTTGCATACATTACAAAATCGGAAAAGCTTCTATTTTGATCATTACGATAACTTAATCGTTATTTTGAAATTTTATCGATAAATCTTCAAGTATCTCGTTGATTTTTTTCAGGTCTTTCACTTGGTGGTGGTTTAATAGTTCTTGCATCGGCACTTTCTGATGCTTCTCTGGAATTGCCCCGGAAATACAGTTTTCCTTCTACTATCAATCCGCAGTCTGAAGAAAACGGGCTGCCTCAGTATCACTATGGTTGGTGTCTTCAATTATCAGGATTGGCTCTCATCCTGGCCGAAGTAGCCGCCCTTTTAACTGTCTCGGGTTATATGGCCCGCTTTCCAACGGTCGAGGAAATGGTACAAATTTAAACGTTAATTTTTGTCCACTTTTTGCTCAAACAATTTACCCAGATGTGGGATAACATTAAGGTGAGACTAGCACAAAAATCATTTTCTTTAGAATTTCAAAGCTTTGAAAGAGATTTTTTTAAAACTTTACATTAACTCTATAATGGTGTAGGTAGAGAAATTGAAAAATAATTAAATGTTTAACATACATGCAAACTGATTGAATTTGAAAGAAAAATAAACATTAATCATTTTCGTTATTTCATACATTTGATGTAAACTATTGTCAGTGAATGTTTCAGTACCAAAACAAGATTTTATCTTAATTTTAAACAAATCTAAAGAAAATGATTTTTTACACTGATAAACGCGCTAGTACCACCGTAACAGAGGGTAGAAAAAAATTCCGAGAATTAAAATCCAGAGTAGAAAACGAGTAATAAAAGTAACAGAAAAACATCCCTGCGACTTCATTAGAAGGACTTTATATGGATTTATGCTGTAGTTAAGTTAATCCATGTAAAAGGTGAATTGACTTTCATTAATTTCAGGTAAGAGTTATGGTTCCTGGGGCGGACCGGAAATTACGCGAACAACGCGGTCTTAGTTCAGAATATCTCGTCAGAACTCATCAGAAGTCACCTGGGCCACCCCAAAGTCGAGGATTCGGTATCGCTGCAAAAAGTGGAGGTGAGGAATTATTTGATGATCATTGGTAAAGTCTACGTGATAAAACTAAATTTAAATTGACATGAATAATTCCAAAATCAAAAAAAATCGATTACTTTTCCCGGCTCAACTAGAATTAAATTTTTATCGAATAACTTGATATGCCAACTTACCAAACTACCTCAATGTGTATCTAGAAGGTATAATAAATAAAGCAATGCAAAATTGAAAAATGTTTTTATTATTACGATCTGTCATACGATCATGTAATTCATTAATCACAAAGTCAGATCATGAGTTTTCAAATAAAGAAGGCACAATCACAAGTATCATGAAAAATTGAAATCACGTCAAAGCCAATTCTAATAATTTATTACTTCAACGATAAAATTTTTATGAATCACAAGTTCGCTTTTATTCATAAAATATGTTAGGCGTAGACTGATTCATCCTACATTATTTTTTGCATTTTCATTCCCACACAGCAGGACCTCCGAGACTGGCTGAAGAGGGCACATCTCTCCTTTGCAAGTCAGCCCCAGATATTTGTGCCTCCAACCCGCAGTCGATAAGTTATGTCGATAAAGCGGATTTGTCGCAAATGCTACCCGTTTACTCGAACGCTAAACCAGGGGATCCCAGATTTACCATAGTCGAGAAGGTAGATCAGAACATTGTTGACTCACGCCTTAGTGGTTTTGTTGATAAGGAGGGTTTGATGGATTCAAGAATGTTATCCGAATCGAGGCAGAACATGATCGCCTTTACGGAATCCAAAGATCATCCTGTAGGACAAGCACCTGGACCCAAATACGTTTCAGAAATGCCTTGCAGGATTGAACAACAGGTAAACATAAAAAAGAAACTTTATTGAAAAGTTGAACATTTCATATTAAAAATCCTGTGTTGGAAATTTATTTTTAATATGGTGTAATTGATACATTCAATTCATTTCAGCAGATCATCGGAGAAGCTTGTTCAGTTGATACAGAAGATTACGTTGATAACAGATGTGGTTACACGAAGGACGAATCACTGTTGGACACTCCATACGGATACGACACTCGGTACAACAGTCTGGCTGGTCAAACAGTGCCGATAACATTGAAACACCACAATGCATCAACCGTGTCGGCTATACAACCCCCATACATTTATCAAAATTTTGGTACAATACATTCTGGAGTTCTACGAGTATCGGAAGCTAGCACAAGTACAAGCTCTAATTTGAGTCAAAGAAGCATGACACTACAAAATCCTAAACGAAAGTCGCAAATCGCTCAAAATACATTTAGTACGATGGAATGCGAAAAGCGGAAGCGCAATTCTGGATTAGCAAGTAAAGAAGCGTTCTACACCGGAAGTGCTGTATGACCGCCGCCACCGCCTCCGACTCCAATGTAACCTTATGAGACTTAAATTAAGCGCGCCAATAATTTCAGTAATTCAACTTTTAGTATAATCAAGCAATGAGCTGCAAAAACGTGAAATCGATTTTGAATTTTAAATTTGATTCAGGAAGGATAAGTTCCTAGATGGCTATTTCAGTTCATGTATTGATGCACGTGAACTTTTAATATCTTCTTATATGAAAACATTGTTTTTACATTTGTTAACTAATCACAAGATTTTTTACAAATTTATATCGAATTTCCGAAATTCATTTGATGGTTATACTTCGTTAATCAAGCGGAACCCTGATTTGTTTTTTTTTGCAAATTAAAACTATGATTAAATTATACGCACATTGTACTGTAAAATGATCGGAAATCAAGTATGAAGAAATAGTAAGACTCATTTGTTGGGAAGGCTGAAAACAACTGTCGATAGAATCATTCAAATCAGTAAACCCGATGGAAGAAGTAGATTGCAATCGAATTCATCTAGGATAAAAATCGAACGACTGAGAAACAGCCTCAAAAGGTACTTTTTTGACTTCTGATATTATCTGGTTTTTTGAATAATGTTTAATTTAGTGCTTTTATAATTTTAAACGTTCAAACATGATCGGTTAAACCAAATAAACAAATTGCGATTATGCCAAAACTAAAAAATTTTGATACATATGGATCATGAAAATAACGCAAAAATCATTTTAAACAAGAAAAAGTTTTTTGAAAAGTCGACTTTTTATGTACTTGAATTTGAAAAGATTAACTTCATAGTATTTTTAAAATTGATGAATGAAAAGTTAGTGTGATTTGTAGTATTGCGAATCATTTTGGTAAGGGATTCACAAGCAGTGATGGAATCTACAATTATTGCTTGTTTTCATCGAGTCTATAATAAACAAGAGACAATCGTCCGAGATATAAAGACTATAAGGTGGCTGCGTATGTGTGAGGCGGACACGTGGGAAACAAGAGCGCTTCTTGTACTTGCGCTTATCGCGCGATTATTTGGAAGAATTGATGTATGCATATATGTATAAAACTAATTCACAATTGCAATGTTTCATTGATACTAACGTTAACTGAATTGGAATGCAATTCATTTTGTAGCATCTTTGCGTATTTATAGTGATAGTGTGTGCGTGGTATAGCATCTGAGAGTGTTGAAATACAACAACAATTAACAACTGTGAATTGTTAAATTCATTTTACTCTGTATGTATACAATTTTATAAGAAATACAAATTACTAAAGTTGTTTTTGCAAAAATATTGTACTATAAGATTATGTTAACAGTGTATTTTAAATTAAAAAACTCTGGGAAAAAAATGCAACTATGTACATGATATAAATACTGAATCAATTTTTAGAGCATCAATTAAGCGGTTGTAAAAATTATTTGCACAGGGAAAATTACAAGCAAACTCAGTATCTCCGATAAACTGGTTGTCGAGACTTCTTGATTGAGAAATGAACATAATTTATGTTCAGAATTATTACAGGATTTGCATTACAAGAACGTTGACGGAAATGTTGAAAAATAAACATGAAATATTCCACACCAGCGGCACTAAAATGACTGAAAATGCACAGTATCTTGTATTTCATAGCGAAATTTTAAAAGGCTTTGAAAAAATGCTTCTGTCTGACGAAGTCAAACTTTTATTTCAATTCGTATGCCTAACTATTGAGAACACCATTTTTTAGAATGTTTATTGACTAATCAAAACAATCGACTAGATTAAAAGAATTGTCAAATAAAAAGTCGAAAATATAAATGATGTCTCAAAAAATACATCACCATAAATGTCAAAACAATTTTATTGTACGAGAGATTTATACTTCAGTGTCATAAAAAATTTATGACGTAGCCTACAATAAGTTTGTCAATCATGAACATATCATGACAATTATGTAGATAAATCTTTTAATTTCACTATAAGTGAATAAAGAAACATAGTAATGTGCTACTTCTAACGTTTTCGAATGAACAAGTGAACTAGTGTAAATAAGATGACAAATATTTCGAACAAGATGTAGACAATATACGATTATTACAATAATTACGAATGATTGAGAAGTGTTGATTTTGTAAGTTCCATTAGAAAGAAATGTATTATTAGTTTGATTTGAAATTGTGTTCTGTAGTAAAACTGGTGAGTATACTACAATCTACGTGTAATTACAAGTTATACGATGATTTTAAAATAAACAGCTGCCAAAAATTTTATACTCGCGTCCATCAAGCAAAAAAGTTCATGATAAAACTGTTGGACTCAATGATATTGTTACAAATAAATACATTGTATGTTATGATGTATTTCACTTAACTGAATGTAATAAAAATTTTTTGTATCAGTATTTTACTTATTCCCCAACCTTGAAAAGCTACTAAAATTATTATGAATATCTTTTAACTTTTAAGTTTAACAGACAATCAATATTTTTTCTTACTCGTTCAAACGATATGAATCACGAGCGCAAAAAGTTTTAAAAATTCGCGTTCCTTGACGTATCTCGTGCATCTTGTATTGTATAATTCCATATTCTAATTTCATCTTCTATACACACCCACAATCTCACACGTCGTTTATTTCTCTTTCCATCGTTTCTTCTTTCTCACATAATTCTACCATCCTCTTCTAATCCAATTAAAAACGTTGGGCTATCGCACGAAACAGCAGCGCATCGACTAGCAACTCAGGTCGCATCACACGAACGAATTTTAATTGATGTTTCAGCAGGCAAAAAACAGGCTATTGCACAAAATACAACACTTCGCTGTCAATTTCACCTAATTATGTCTCAATTTCGCAAATTATACTCTGTTTATTAAATTCTTACAATCGTATATTGAATCAACTAAAACTAGCATTTTGATTTTGACCCTTCAGTAAGTCACTACTCAGACTTGTTTTTACAGTATCGAAAAAATGTTTTTTTTTCTCCTGGTTCCAAGATTGTTAATAGCTAGCATATCAGAACGTAAACTTTTTTATTGTCATTTTATCTGAAAAATACATAGATGCACAAATCGGTGTTTCACCCTTGGCGTAATCAGCGGACACCTGCAATCACAGGTGTTGTTAAGCAAGCGAACTCTTATCTGGCTAAGGGAAACGTATTAGCGACCGGTATTAAATTATAGCCAGCCTGAGGCCCGGCAAAGCGTGATATCAGCGTAACAAGCAACATTTTGCGCCGTTTGCTGTGTCGCGTCATCCCTTTTCCGCAGCCTGCAACCCATCGCACTTTGCAAAATGAACCTCCTCGATTGTCCAGAGTTTCGAAGATAATTTCATTTGGCAGATGAGTCCGCACTCGAGAGCTCGTTGCCATTCGGACTTGCCCTCTGGCTGTGTATAGTCCATGACAGTGTCCTATCTGGAAAGCATTTTAGCAAAGCGATTTCTCCGGTTTCCCAAAGCTCCTTGATAATACCCCAGTGCTCTTTCATATCAACATTTTATATCAACCACATAAATTGCTATTTCATCTTCCAATAAAATCATTTAAATAGATTCTAGGCTTGGAAACATTTTTTTTCTATGAAATGAAATCTCCTCATCTAAACAAAAATTACTGGAGGTATAATTTTTTAAATGATACCAGAAAAGGTTAGTATAGAAAAATGAAAATTACATTTGAAAATAAAATAATAACGAAGTGAATTGCATGGATTTTTAAAATCATAAGTGGGAAAAAGTATATCTAGGAAATTGTAAAAATTGAAAGAAACTTCTTTAGAAGTAGAAACAGTGCGATGCTATTAAGTGGCAGCTTGACAACTGTTTTTGTGTGTTAAACAAAATTTTGTCAAGTTGTGAGAAATCTCTGTGACTGTTCTTTGCAGCTCAAAAAACAGCTTTCTTGTAAGAAGTTATGGGTTACGCCGTCGCAAGCAGTTGCTATGACGACAGGGGCGTCTAAATCCGCGAAGCTCCCTCCTTGTAGCAGAAAGCCTGGCAGGGTGTGCTAAGCCAAGAGATTTGCACGGACCACGCCGGTTGGTCGGTTCATTGTTTCAACGCGAGCTTCTTCGCAGAGCGATCGGTACGAATTACACCCGACTCTGACCTTTTCTGCTACTGCCAGCTTGAAACATGGTCTACCGTTTTTACTCCGGCCGAGAACTGCACTCCCAACTGTTAAAAAACCACCGACTCAACTTCGTCATCCTTTTATCAGACGAATCAAAAAGACTTGCATTACCTAATCTCTAACTCCTATCTGCTTCATCAATTGTCCCGAACTAAAAACAAGATTTGTATCTGAAATTTTTAGGAGACAAGTAACACGTTCAAGAAAACTTTGATTGATTTTCGTAAGTTGATAAAAATTGTTTGATGTTTTTGATACGTCCATTTATGACTTGTGACAATGATGAAGCTCATAAATATCGTGATTACCAAGCTCACTTATTAAATTCGCGCCTCACTCCATCAGGTCGACCTTCGCGAATCTTTTTTTCGCCGACGGTATAAACAACTTTTAGTTCTCTTTTGACCGTTTTTGCCCCTTCTTCGGAGCTTGAAATCCCTTCTCTTGTTGTAAGCAACACTGCCAATCTCAACAAGCGACTTCCTTTACGATCATCCGATGCTAATTTCACGGAGCTCGCGGTTGTATAGCAAGTCAGTCAGGGATCTCAGAGTTTAGGGCTCCCTTCGCGGCGGCTTCACTGACGATGACGAGATGATCGCTTAATTTGGCCAACATCTGCCACGTCGCCGATGGTTGTACATCTATGCGTTCGCGCTTTTTTTCTTCCTTTCCTTTCTTTTCTATTCGTCTTTGTCTTCATCTGGCTATTTTGTTGCTCCAAAGTTTCGCAGATGCAATTCAATAAGTTTTTTTTTGTTTCAAACGAACTTTGTTATTCGTTCTTCTTGATTTATTGGAACAAATAAATTGTGATTTTATTTAATTTCTTGTTTCATTTTATTGCCGAAAAATTGAATACCATTTAAGACATTTTTAGCGAGGTATAAATTCGGATAAAAAATTTTAATTATTTCTCACTTTCGACATTTATGACACGGATGAAAAAAAAACGGTCGAACAAAATCAAGCCATTTTAGTCGAACTAAAGTCTGATTAATGGTGAACCGTTACCAGATTAATATACCTAGTTAGGTGAAATGTTGTCAAACATGATTTTGCCAAAGTTTTACTATACTTTAGATTCGAAACGGAACATAAAAAAGCGTATTTCAAAAGTTCAACTTTTTGAATAGTTCTTCACTTCAAATGCTATTGCGATTTGAATGAAACTAAATTCGAAACTATTTCAAAATGAAAAAGATTGTAATTTTTGAATCACCCGTGAATGGAAAAAAAGAGGTACGAATCATAAATAATGCGCGGATCTTTCTATCCGAACTTAAAATTCATAATTTAAATTCAACAATCATTCAATTTCCAAGCGATTTCACTAATCCGGGTGAATGGAATTTAAAATGCATATTCTATTAAGCTGAAATGTCTAGGACCACGCGTCGCGGTTTTCGAATGAGCCTCTCCCGGTCGTGGCGAAAAAAAGGACCGAAGATCCACGAAAAGCAAAAAAACCGAAAATCCAAGCGATGGCGCGTTTTGCAAAGGGGCCCCGTTGGCGAGTCCGACTAAGGGAGTATAAGTGGAAAGAGGAAAGGTTGAAATGAGAAAGAGTGTAATAAATTGGCGGTGAGATTATTCTCGACGTGCATTAAGACGTCAAGCGGCGGCGAGTGCCTTGAAAAGTATTGCTCCTTGGCACCTTCTGCCGAGCGGTTTTCTCCCACTTCAAGTCGTGCCGTTATGCTGGTCTTCCACATCTTCGGTCTCTTTGCCATACATGATAAATAAGTGTTTATGCGTGCACTTAACGTACACTCGTTCGAACACGCTTATATGTGCTTGAGTATTTTTCTTCTTCGTCTATTTCTTCGACTTTGTTCAGCTCCGCTATCCTAGCAAGAAGTACAAGAACATAATCAGCCGAGGTGCGAACAGACCCATTTGAATGTATTCTGATTTTGTCAGTTCACACTTGGCTAACTATAGTTATTGTTATAACAATCGAGATTGCAAAAAAGTCTCTCGAGTGGATCGCAAAATCATACAAATTATTTCTGAAACGTTGATAACATGAATTTGCAATTGTAGAAAAGTGGAAATTGTTGCACGAGTAAATTGATAATCTGATCAACGAGGCTGAATGCGAATGATAATTTGATATCGAAAGACTATCATTTGGTCACATTAGGAACAGCTAATTACAGTTGTGACTACGTCCTGCAATTTATTTGTCTCGTAATCAAAAAGTTATTGCAAATTTGTTATAAAATATGCGCCAGACGAGGGTATAATTCCGATAAAAGACTGCGAGGTGCGTTTACCTCAGTTATGACAATTATCAGTGACACGTGAATGACAGCTCCTCATTTATAAACACGTCGGCGTGCGGTAAAAAACGCGAGACGCGCTTGCCAATGAATTCAGAAATTAAGCACGAACTCGTTACGACATCTAACGTGAGACGAGAGTCCAGTAGCTGATGTCTAAATAACCATCATTACCTAACAGAATTTGACGACTAAATAAACGTAATCACCAGTCGATAAGTCTCGCTGTGTATGCAAACGCGCAAAACTACCCATAAATTTAAATACGAATTTCGTATCACGCGTCTTCAATAATCACCTCTCTATTCGAGGAGTTTGTTTGCAAAAATTTGCACAACATGCTTTGCATCACACGCTTGAATTATTTTTATAACACGCGATCCTCAAACGCGCCCTTATTTGAATCGCCATTTTTACATTCAATTTTCAAGTTTTTTTGTTTTCCGAACACACCTATTCTCAAATTCACCATCTGTTCGTCAAACAATTTTTTTCCTATTTATTTTCTGACTTAAATGGCAAATTTTAATCGTAATCTATTTTTAGTCGTTCCTATTTTGTCGTGCATTATTTAAAATGCGTGTACAGAGTTAGTCGGTGTATTTTCTTTTTGGTTATTAAATTTCTGTTGGAATGATAAATGTCGAATTATATTAATAAAATATGACCACGTTGAAATGCTCGCTGATTCACATCTTTTTGGCGTTTATTCGCGTAGGCCCAGGTGTTGGCCACATAATATATTACTTAACACCCACCAAAAAACTTCACGTTCAACCGCAGGGGGCCGAAACGCAGATCCATCCGGTTGCGCCATCACCCTGCACTGATCGATCCGTCCTACCTCGTTTTCGCGCGACAAAAGTTATTATATGAAACACGACATACTTAGAGTCTCAAAAAAGTTGAGCTCAATTTGTATCCATTTATTTTAACCTCCGTCCAATTTATCACCTGCATTTTCGTTCGGAATATTGCGCTACGAAAGTTGTGTAGTTGAACAATTTTTTTCACCTCCCTTGAATACGTGTCGACGTAAAAATTTATGTTTCACAAATTGAAGCATTTTGTATGGTTTCAATCGATATGTAAAAACAATACATAACTAATTATTTCATGTACTATTTTACTAATTGAAAATATTTTTTTTCAAAGGAAATTCTATACCTAATGTGATTTTTTTTCATTCAATTTAAATTTCAACTATTTAAGAGCTTGAGAGACGTTGCAGTGTCTCCTGATTTTCCAAAACTGATTTTGGAAATTTATGTAACTGAAATTAGGACACTTTTTTTAAATTCGATCAAATTTTTATCTTTCAATCAGTTCAATACCGGTTCTCTCCTAAATATCAATTTGCAAAACGTATGTAAATGATAATTTTAATTGATTTCCAAACAGAGAGTCAGAACTGGCGCGCAATTATAATAATTGATAGGCATTAACATAAAATAATTCTCGTAAGTCGGGGAAACCGATGAACGGGTTTCGCGCTAATTGGAAGTAAATCGATAAATCAAATTCAAACGTTCCGCATTATGATTTCCAAAGGACCGACGTCGTCGTTTTTCGAGCTCAGCCAAAACTACAAAATTCCGACCTGAGTGTAAAATATTTCAAGGGTCGCAAAAAGTTTGCCGATCAAATTAGCATACAGACGTTTCGAATTTCTTTTTCCAAACTGGATTATTGATTTTGCACTATAACATTACCAGGGTGTAGAAAAAAGTGGCATATTAATTATGTCACAGCAAATAACATCCTCGGGAGGATGTGAAAAGAGCAAGACGGAATTTCATGTCCATAAAAATCCAAATTGATCTTATAATTTATGAATCGCAGCTAGAAATTATACTAAACGCCATTTTACTGTCGTCGATTCTCAGCTTCGAGGTTTCGCATTTTCATAATTCAGACATTAAAAGTCGATTACGCTTTCAGATTTCCATTCCCGTCTTCTTAGGATTTTATTTCATATGATAGCACCTTCTGGTTACAAGTGTTTACAATGTTTCGACGCTCGAACAACATCCTTGAAAAATTAAAAATCCAGAATTTTCAAAATCCAACTTAAAATATTTCATTAAGAACATTTAACAGTCATAATAAAAAAACTACACCTTGTTGTTTTTTCATTTCAATCAATTTGTATGAATCAAAATAATTTGCAAAGTGTATTATAAAAGTAGTGATAAGTCGTAATGGGGGTCGATTAATATGAACCGGAATGTGTATAGGAGGATTATCAATCAGGTGAAAAAATCCATTAGAAATTCATGTAATACATCAAACCAATCGCATTCTCTTCGGTTTCCAAGCTTTTTTTTTATTCGGCATTCGAAAAGCAGATGGTCCGAGCTCGCGAGCCTCGCGCGACCGTACAGGAGAGAGGCAGGTCGATGAAGACGTAAAACGAATGTGCGGTTTGTGTCTTGGTTCTCACACCTCGAAGACGAAGCGGCGCTCGGTCAAAGGCCCGCGGGGGGTAAGCCACTCGGACCGTGGGGCTAATTGATACGTAAGATTACGTTCTTTATCCGTCTCTCTCGTCCCTTTCTCGTCGCACTTTTTCGTTCCTTTGAGTCGCTCTTCGAGTACGGGATGATTGGTTGCCCGGCCGGCGAGTTCGAGCTCCAAATTCCTCGGCCCCTAGACTAGTCCATACCTGGATCCGCTGCTCGAAAAAAAATTCAACAAAAAAGCCAAAATAACAAGATAAATGAAAACCAAAAAACAAGTGACAAAAAAGAAACAAGTGAGCGAGGTAAATTGAAATCGAAAAGGTGATTTTTTTGAATTTTCGCACAAATTTATTGACGTCGCAAAATTTTTTCATTGCGTTGCCTGCAGATTCTGAGTTAGAGCTCTGTCCATATTTCATGCCGCGTTCCGCAGCTCGGTAATTATGTCGTTACGGGAGGATGAGAGGAAAAAAAAAGTATTTAAATAACGTTGTTTTTAATGCAATGCAATAAATAACAGCGCATAATTTCCCGAGATTTTAGTACACAATCTATTAAGAAATGGATGAATTATAACCAAATAATAACTTAGACACAAAAATCCGGACCAAATTTATTGAATAATCTTTCTCTTAAATGAAGTACGTTTTCATTTGTGCCAATTCAAATTTGCACTCTCCAAAGATGAACCAAACTGAAAAATTTCCGAAACAAAAAAAATCTTGTATAATTACAGACAAATCTCTCACGAAGTTTTGTTTCTCGTACGCATAATTAGTATTGTGCGGTGTGAATTGGCGAGGTGTTTGTCGCATTCCACAAGTGCTGATAATGTGGCACTGCAATCACGGATTATGCGGAGGAACTCCTGAAGAGTTCCGCAGGACTAGAGGGCACCAGAGGGCACGCGAGGGTTCGGGGCGTGGTCGACGTGTGATTTAGCGCCGAAGGTGCGTGTCTCTATAGCCAGGCTACAAAGGCAACACGACCAGCAACAGTTAAACAACAGACTCTTCGCGTTTTGGGGCGGCAGCTTTACGGCCGTTTAGTGTTTTACGGCCGTTTTATGAACGCCGCAATACCTTTCGTGTCGGAGAAACCCAAAGGAGGACGAGCGTACACGAATGTTCGCGCGATAAAAAAAGACGCGAGAGAAGATCCCCTGTATATTCCGAGTATCCGTGTCTCTTATGTCCATCGCCGAGTCAAAGAGCCCGGCCAAGAAGGACAAGCCTGCGCATGCACAATCAACGGAAACGCGAGTAGATCTCGCCCCGAGATTTATTATTATAGGCTTTTGTATTGGAGCATTATTAATCTTTTGCTGATCAATTATTTGATACCCGCATTTATTCAGTCCGGTTCGATTTGCCAGACTCGGTTTCAATTATCGATCTTCGATTTCAATTTCGGTTGCACGCACTCAACCTCTTTTTGAGAGACAGAACAATTTTGAAACCACCATTTATCCTTATTGTACGCGAGACAAAAAAAGGAAGTCATAATTCTTTTAGTAACAATGTTTTTGAGTGGAAAATGTGTTGTGAAATTCAAATTCTTAGCGTGGATGTTAATCCATTCGATCAGGCTTGTTTATCGATGAGAAAATTTTGTCTATCAATGATAGGCTTGAATTTAGGATGAGGCGAGAATTTCGATTAACGCGAGCACTTCTCGCGCTATCTCAGCAGACCCGCCTCCTACCAATGCGACTCCTCCTTATCCCTTCTACTTTGTCCTGCTCCCTCTACATTGCATTTATTTCATACACGACTTCGTCCTCCACAAACACCTTGTTAATAAGAGGGCTTTTTCAAATTAATTTGTCGAATAAAATGTTGAGCACCGGAACGTGGCGAAACTTTTCCGGCTCAGTTGTCAAAACTCGTATTCCAAATTAAATCACCAAAATGCTTTTCCAATCTAAATTTTTTTATTAGTGATCAATCATTTTACACATTTTTGACCTGTGATTTTTTTTTGAATCGTATTTTTCTTAATCAATTAAAAGGAATCTTGTACCTAATCAATTTGAAGAGCCGGGGATTTTGTTTTTAATCGTAACATTCAATTAGCCGTGCTGAAGTTGTTATTAAAAAGGACTGTTCTAGCGAGGGTCAGAGATATTAATTTCTATGCATTTTTCTTGCGTTAACTGTGAGCGATACACTGGTCACAGACTAATTTCTGCAGAAACACATTATTATTTCGTTTTTTTACCTGAGTTTTTATTCCGCATTTGACGGCGAAGGGTCGGCGGGGTAACGTAACAGCGGCACGAATCCACGCCTACCCATAACGATATTTTAATTAAACCGAGACGTGGGTATAAGGCCACGGAGAAATTCAATCTCAAGATAATAAATGATCGTGGTCCAACACCTTCCTGACTGTTGACGAGCCGACACAGCAAGCTTAAAGAGCTCACACCTTTCTACATAGCTCTCAACATTCGGCCATTCGATACTTCAAGCTAGCAACAATCCACCCAATTAATTCCTTGTAATATCTCTTCAGTGTGTGTTGGAGATGTGCCTCTCCACCGAACACCGATTAGGCACTGAAAAATGAAACGAATCGAAATTCAAAGCACACAAAAAATTGATATTTCATTCCTTTCAGCATCAAAAACCCGATCTCAATTTTGCAAAATCAAAACCAGTTTGCAAAATGAAAACAAACAGAAATTCAAACTTTTTGTTACAATCATTTTACAATCAGCGAGAAAATAAATTTGGTTAGGCGGAAATTTGAATATTGGTAACTGGTTGTATGTTGGGAATGAAAATCTGCGAAATTGAACTTGTGTAATAAAATCGTTACGTGGACTGTCGAAAAAGTCGTGACAGTAACTGGGTAAGCGTTAATTACTGTAATTGAAATGTCAGATGTCTTGTTATAATCCAAAAAAGTGTTGGGAGAAAGTGTCAAACTCCGCCCTCTTTTTCTAATTTCGTCTCCCTTGTTTTCGTTGCTGGGTGATTGCCATCTCGTAGCAACCCCGCGGAACTGAATTCCAAATTTGCATTAATTCGTTGGAACGTTGCGGGTACTATTAATAGTCCACTCAAACAATTTAGAACTATTTCAAGTCCTATTTCGAGCTTTAATCACATGAACAATAAAAAATTGCTAGCACGATACAAAAAAATTTATTCCAAAATGAAAAAAAAAATTAAAAAGAAATTTCTGATTCAAAATTGTAGCATGTTAATTAATAGTCATAATTGTCTGTTAACAATTCCGTTAATAAGGACAAATGATATTGCAGTAAATTTAGCATCGCTGAATAATGTATAAATAACATTACAGCGTGTCTTGTAGTTTTTCTTTCAGGGCATTTAAGTGCCGGCATTTTCTTCTTTCCGATCGAAATTAGCATAAATGTGCTGTTCTGAATATTCAGCAACGCCACTGAGTCACGCGATGGTATTTGAAATTTCAATGATGATTAAAAGCTGATGTTACTATTTTCATCGATGGAGAATGATTTTTGGAAATTGGTCGGTCAATAGTCGTTAAATGTTAAAGCCCATAACGTTTAGAACAATAATCGTCAGATGAAACAACATTGTAACTGATAATAATTGGGATAGCCCGGCAGTTACTTTTGATGTTTGAGGCCTGCTGAAAGTCAGCCATATCGCATCCGAGTAAGCGAGCAGCGGTAATGAGAGGCTAATTAGAACACCCCGCCGATAGAATTATCCCCGGATGAACGAAATTCGAACTGCCTGCCGTGAGCACGGCTCGTAATGTCTCAGAAGCACGCGAAATCTTTCTCAATGTGCCGTCTTCCTTTTTGTGAATCACAAATTTCGTTCTGTCTGTTTTACGTAAACATCAAAAAAAACATCAATTTCGTGTACACGAAAAAAGACAAACAAAGTTTTTGTTTCGAAAATTAGACGAATACAAAATTGAATTTTAATGAAGTAGATACGAAGTGGATGATTTGTTGTTAATTAAAAAACATTGGCTAACAAATTGATCCGTTATGTAAATTTGGATCGAACTTTTTGAAATCAATCGAATTCAATGAAACACCAATGCTGAACCACAACTTTTGAGAGTTTGATTAATAAGTATAATCCAATTCTTTATAGTTTGTTTTTTGAAGGGTTTTTTTTAATAGAAAAATGAAGTATGACAGGTATGGCTCGCGGTGCAGATAATTGGTCGAATTCTATTAAGCCTGACTTGAGGAAGTCGAGTTTCGACTGATTTACAGAGCAGCGGTGGCAAATTTACTAGAAGATAAAAAATAAAAGACTCAGTGGGGACTCTCATTCACTATCCGTCTTCTTCTTCTTCCCAAGGAAACCATTAATTCTTAAAGAACTATCAAACAAGAGATTCAAAATCATCATTTTCTAAAGCACGACATCATTCCAAATTGAAATATTATTTCGCACCTTGACGTGTATTAATAATCATCATTATTTTTCAGATAACTTTTTTTTTGTCATACCCGCATGAAATTATTTGTTTCGGCTAACAATTTGATCAATTAAAGTTGCATTGTTTGTTTCATTAAATTGATGGTTAATTAATTGAGAGGTACCGTGACTAAAATGAGTTGTCCGGATGACAAAGAGCGTGTACAACGAAACTCGATTTGTTGAGATTAAAACCGAGCGGACGCTGTTCATTGTCCGAAGAAAACCTACTATATATTATCAAACCTGTTATTATATTTAGGAGCGGATGTTTTTTAGGAGACCAAAAATTGGTTTTTAATATGAGGTTTGCAGCGCTTTCTTGTGATCGCAGGGAGCTCTACTTCGTAATAACTATATTATAGCTGCCTTCAACTATCCGTCCGGAATTCGTGCTGCTTTCATATTTTCATATTTCGATGATGCTTGAGGCTGTGCTCCCTGAGAGGTCCATCGATTAGTTTCTTATAAGCCAAAGAATAATTGACTCTTGACTCTACAATCATGGCACTTAAAAAGATTTCAACAGATCCAACAAATTGAAAACCCCCATCAATATAATTAAAACTTACATTTACACTGAATTCATAATAAAGGTGTTTGGCCCAAACATTTTGAAACAGCCCTGTTCACGGGCTTATTAATTTTTTTTCCTTCGACCAATCCTGCTAGCTCGAACAATTTGAATGTCACGATTCTTCCTTGAAAATCCAGCAAAATAGTAATTATTTCACACAATGGCTGAAAAGTTTGGATGACTATTCAAATTTTTCGAGACTGTACAATGGTTCACAAACGAGCGTGGAAACGTTTTGGAATTGGAAACACAAAGCCAAGGAGTGTTAGATTCGAATGAAGATGTTTGTAACCCAGAAAATCTATTCATAACCAAAAAAAACTCGTATTTTCCAATCAACTTGGGTCAACAAATTTTCACTTCAATTCCGAATAATTAATTTGTTGGGTGAAACACATTTGACACTTGGAATTCAAAACACTGAGTCATTCTCATGGTCGTTCAGCCCGTTCTAATCCATCAAAGACAAGATTGTCACTTCTCACCAACAATGCGTCAGGAAATTGAAAAAAAGATGATTTTCAGAATCATCCAAATTGGAGCATTCAAAATTCTCACCTAATAATAACTCTGAAAGTAAAAAATGTCTTTTATAAATTGATCAACAATTTTTGAACCATCAAATTGAAAATGATAATAGGTTGCATTAACAAGCCCCATAAATAAATTCGCAATCTTAAACAAATGATCTAGGGTGTAAAAAAATTGAATGGACAATTTGTCATGGCATAATCACGAATCATTATATGGTTGACGTTGCGAAAAATTAGTGCAAAACAATGTACAAGTTTGCCGTGCGGCCGGAACTTTGAAGATGATTCGTTTGGCTCCTCTGCATCGGTTCTTGAGAGGACGAGGCCAAGTGCGGCATCGGTTGTTCGGTGCAATTTATTATGAGAATTACGAATGCCCGACTCGGCTAACAGCCGTGCAAGTTATTCGTGCTGCCCCGTGAAACCGTGGGCTGTGCTCGAGGAGGCGCTAGTAAGAGGCGGTACTGCCTCGTAAACCTTAGATTTACTTCTGGCTGGCCGCCATCAAAGTGTATAGTAACCATGTGGCATGCAGCGCTGTGCGAATCGTACATCTTGCCGTAAGTCCGAGCACCGCGAGATCCTTATCAAAGTACGTTGCTCGGCGTCAGAAAACTTTGCACACTCGAGCCCGTATCCCAGCATCAATTTTCGGGCCTCCATGTTGACAGACTTTTATTCAATTATTTTCGTTACCGACACGCTTTTTCTGTCGATTATCCGCGTTGGCGATTTTATGAATTTGATAAAATTATCCGATCGAGACCGATAGCGTGCGATAAAATGGCGTCTGTAATAAAACAGCGCTGTTCACTTCAACATTTTATATCCAAGGTGGTAATTACGGTCTGATTAAATTGCGATCATTTCATTGATTTGGAAATTAATTTTTCTTCATTGTTTCTTCTCGCAAAAAAACATGCTCGAAGGTTGAATTGAATTGAAATTTGTCTTAACAAAGAACTCCTTTGTTTCAAATGGTTTGTTTGAAATTGCGAAAAATAAATCAATAGACAACAAAAAAAGCTCCGTGATAAAAACCTGAAGAAATGCAGATTTCGATCAGCGCTTTCAATAAGAGCAATTAAAATAAATTGCGCTTTTATTAATGTGGCCGAGTTTGAACATACATCAAAATTTGTTACACTTCGATCGAAAATCGATTAGGGAGATTGATTTCACGAGAGTCGCTTTTTTTTGTCTCGTGGTACCCTCCTATCGGGTTCAGACTGGGATGAAGGCTCAGAGTCACGAGCTATCGATGCAGTATCTTGGCTTGGAATAAAATTTGGTAATAAAATTTGTTCCTGCCAGTTAAGTCTGGTCGGGATCTTGCCAAAAGCAGCTATTAATTTTTTATCTTACATATCTTACCCCTCGCCGGCGGAAAGGTTTTCAATATCCAAGAGGCTCGTAAAATGCCGTCCTTTGGGCTCGCATGGTACGTCGACGCCATTACGTATGCAAGTAAATGAACGCGCGCGAGAATAAGTGAGAGCATATTTGCGCCGCCAGTCATGTGTACGATGTATCAAAGTCACTTGATATTGCTGCCACACTGTAACTCGCGAAATTGCGACAGTTAATAATTTTTATTGCTTCTAAGGGGACGTTACCGATACGCAATTTTTTGATTCTTTGACCCTCGCGACTGCAATTAATTATCCCATAAAGTGCTTTGTTATTATTGCAATAATGTCACGCTGAACTGTCGTAATTCGAATGATATATCTGTTGCTCTTAATTCTTGTGAATTTAAACTGTGGTTAAAGTAGTATGATCGTTTGACAAAAGTGATTACTAAATTAAAAACAATATATATTTTCTGATAGAGAATTTCACGATCTATCAGAAAATGCTAAGAAATACTATTCTTGCAGAACTAAATTTCGAGAAAATTAAGTTTGAAAATCGTCAAATTTAACATTGGTTCTTATGGAGGGTCATGTCTGCCGGAGACAACTTTGAATTTTAGTTAGAGATGTGAAGTTGCTAGAACAACAAAAAATTGTCTAAAGTAAAGTTAAGAATCTTAAGAATATTATTTTTAAAAAAAATATAGACGTTACCACACTAAATCAAAAGATAAATGCAATAAAAAAGTGAGTTTATACCGTTTTTGGAAATTATGGCTGCTAATTCTAACCTAACCTAATGGACTGAACTGGTCCATCAAATGAACTAATCAAATTGTACCTTATTTTACATAACAAAAATGTTTTCTTTAATTTTCTATGTGAAAAAATATCGCCAGAATTGTTTATAAATTATTTGACGATTTCTAAAAAACATTTTTTATATATTGTTGAAAAAATGTTTAGTCTTGATTCTGACTAGTGTGTAGACTACTTTAGTCGCAAGAAATGCGTCTTGTTTCCATGTGCAAATTACGTAATCGTTTTTATCACGATTTGAAACAAACTGGAACAAAATGCATAACTTTGTTCGTTGTCAAATAAATGTGTAACAATTTATAAATCGACTGTCAATAACTCGAATCCAATTTATAACTTTTGTCAATGAAAAAAAAAAACTGTGAAAACAAGATACACAGAGCTGTCAATACTGATATCAAACTTCCTGTACCGCTTTTAATGACTTGTAAATATACAATGTGGATAAAATAGTCGACGAAAAAATTGTACAACTTTTGTATTTTGCCGTTCGGGTTATAGATCATGGTTATAATTGATTAAGCGACGCGATGGAAGTTTAATTTCAAAGCACACTCCCCATGTAAACACTGCGACTGTGCTAATTAGTTGGAACGCCGCTGTCGGAGGCATCATCACTCAGTTTCGTGCGCATTGCAGTATTCTGAAAAGTCATAACAGATTCATCATATCTGTACGAATTGCGCGATCCCATCAATTTGCGCTCACGTCCGTCTCGCTTTATCGGCGAGCTATATTCGTATTCGTGGAAGCATTTTTGCGTCTGGCAATAACTAAGACTCGGCTGACAAAAATCGTCCGCGTGATAGACTATTATTAACAGTGACGTCGGACGATCTCATATTCATCGTGAATGAAAATTGAGCAATTGAAAATAACCGACTGCTTGGCATCCGCTTGCGATTGATTGACATAATCGAGCTGCTAAGTCGCGATAATGTCCATTCATAACGCAGGCCTCTAATCAATGAAACGGCAAACGTCTAATCGCAAACAATTGTGACTTTTTTTTTCGCGTCGGCAAAACGAGCCTGACTTCGCCATAATAAAGTTCATCATAATAGTCTTGCAAAAGGAGTTCAAGGGAAAGCCGAGCTGTCTGTTCAAATTATTGTTTTGTTGGCGTTAAATCTTTGTAATTATATTGCATTATATTATTATTTTGACAGTTATCGATAACGCAGCACTCGGATTGCGCTTAACGAAGGAGCCTCCGCGGAGCAGCTCGGGTCTAGATATTTAATCAGTCCGTGTGGGTGGGGTTCCGACGGAAAAGGAGTGAAGGAAAGAGATGAGCAGAAACGAAAAAAAAAACGAAAACAAAAAAACGAGCGAAAAGAGAGAAAGACCTATGCCAGATGAAGCGGGAAGATACAGCCGAAACCTTTGGGAAATATCAGTATCGATAGTTGATCGCGTCTAAATGGTTTATGCGAGCAGACGACCTTCGACCCCTTGTAATAACCGGTGAAGAAGCATCTGCCGCTTGATCTATTGGATCGAAATCGATCGGCTAACACCTTGCTTGCAAGCCCGACCGTACCTTCGCGCATACTTCATATATTACCGAGTTATTGCTACGAAGAAATATTGCGCCAATTGACACGCTATTAGTTACGATAGCAGTTTGGATAATACAATTAGCCGGAGTCAAAACCCGACCGATTGACAGTGGTAATTGGATTGTCAGTCGCGTTGCTCGAGTTCTATGTAATCAAACACTTTCTCGATGAATTATGCATGAGATCAAACGTTGTTTATGATACGTAATGTAAATTGGCGCTTTTTGTTCCAGCTCGTATCTTGGAGTGGTTAATCGGACGCCGATAACTGCACTGTAAAAACTAAACGCTAAACAACTGGCAATAACAATGTTGGGACAATTATCATGAAATTAATTTGATTATGAAAACCGAAAAGCAATCTCGAAACAGCAGCGTCGCATGTTGAGGCAAAAAAGTAACGACGAAAATCGTAAGAAACGAGTTTCATACCTTGTGTCACTTTATTTTGATGATAGAAATAAAATGAGCATTAACGTCGGCGCGGCGGACTTGAGAGTGGGCAGCTGAGGATTGGCTGGTAATTGAGTCCTCGAGAATGCCGAAGAAAGGCAACGTCGTGTTAACCACGACTTCTCATGAACAGCTTAATAATTACATTACTGCGGTTAGTCCAAGTACAATGGCTCTTTGTGGAGGCATCGCTTTGACGCATAAACTCATTCTCGAACACAGATTGCGAGCAATTGCAGCCACGTAGAAAGCTCTCTTCGACTTGCCATTGCGATTTGCGATTCATTGTTCGGTTGTGTTTTGCTTCCCCGCCGCTTCGTATTTTTGTTGCCGAGTGATTTAATACATTAGATTCGGTTGTTTCTATTCTTACTTTTTACGAAGCAATTTAAGTGATAATCGAAAAACTGTTTAGCAAAACAAAAGAACAACAGTTGAAAGTAGTATTAAACTGATAGGTATCATAACTTACTTTGTCCAATTTTTTTCCGTCTCATTTGTCGTTGAAATGATGTCGCAAAAAAGTACTGATGTACGATAAATAACCAGGGGAAAAGAAACTGAATGAAAAAAAGGTAATATGAAAAGAAAACGGATGAAAAATTGCTGATAAAAAGAGGTGAAACAAAAAAGAACCAAGTTGAGGGTGCAAAATTGATAACACAAGGAGTATGTTGAGAATAAATTAATATATATTTTTATATAATGAATATAAGGTAGGTACTTTCAAAAATCTATTCATCGTCCTTCAACATCTCACTTCGTTCCAGTCCTTGATGCATCGATGTTCGCGCAGCGCTTTCACCGTCGTCGCTTCTCAAACCGTACCCACTTCACGAGTCATATGTACACATCGTACCTCTATTGCTTGGAATATATCATGAATCGCGCATCTCGAACACTAGGTATCCGTAAACGTGACGTCGATTAAATTAACATCTTGCCTATTTACAACGAATATACATTACGTTACTCGCGTTCCTTATTGAATTGTCGAAACGAAACGGCGACCTTCATTTTCATTTCCATCTTTGGAAAACGAGTACACGATTTTGTCGGATATGTCTAAAACGATATACGCAGACAGTACCCTCAGCGAAAGGTAATTGCTTGCTTATGTTCACTACCGGTTCGATCTGCCCCGTCGTCCAACTGTCCCCGTTTGATATCACATGGTTGGGGTACAGATCACTAAGACGTGGATTGGCCAATCGTTGAATTTGGCGAAGTGATCGAAATGAAAGACTGGCTGTGGTGAAAACAATCAAGTGATCCGAGGGAGGAAAAAGGGCAGATGCGACGATAGGGCAGACAGGTGGATCAGCCGTCTTCTAGATCCGCGTTCGATGAGATCAGCACTACGTGGTGGACGGCGACGTGGAAAGCCGGCCGTTTGTCAAAGGTGGCGTGGAGATATCACGATTATCCCGCTGGGTTGCCGGCGAGCCAGACCTGTTATTTCCGAGGAGACTATCGATGGAAAACGGATTCAGTCTCTTCCTCTCCTCTCGACCTTTGACGGAAAGGTCGATGCTACTGCTCTGGACGTCGTCCTCGTTGGGCGAGCTGTTGCTGGAAGCCTGTCTGATGGCCGATTGGCTTAACGAGGCGAGTTTGCGCCTCCGTTCCAAGATACTCAGGCCCCAGTGGTGGATGCCCTGCTGGTTGAGTTCGAGGTTGAGCTGCAGGCCACCGGAGGCTGTCTGCGAGCTCGCCGAGCCGCGCCGAACCTCCGTGTGATGCTCCGCTGATAAGCCGGGGAAGCACTCGCCGTCGACCGAGCCGTCCGCCGCCGAGTCCACGCGCTCGCTGCCACTTTCGCTGCACGAGTCCAGGCCGCCGACCACGTCGATCTCCTCGTTGACGTCGTTGCCGGAACCGGAAACGCTGCTGCCTTCGTTGCCTAATCCTAGGAATGAGCCTGCTAGAGAACCGCCGCCGTTCGCCGCGGCCGATCGTGATTCCCACTCGGCCTGCAACGTGGACAGATCTACTGATATACCCTGCAATTATACAGACGCTCCAATTATTCATTGCCAGATGATTCCACCCGCTCAAACTAATTAGCACGCGACTAATGAGATATTCAGGCTGACGTAATTGGATCGCGATTCACTTCGCTCTCGCAGCGTAAACTTTCATGACAGTTGTACAGTTGACAGGCTTTTTTGTTGATCAAGATTTGAACGGTGCAAGATTGCTGATTTAGTTCACTTTGACCTACAGTTTGCTTTTTTTTATCCGATCATTTCTTGTTTATTCATTAATTTTTTGCAATTGAATAAATTTAATGTTTAGTAATGTTTTTGAAAGTTCAAGCCCGGTAATATGGAATTGTCATCGTGATGAATCAGTAATCCTTTTTTTTAAATTGTTTGCAATAACGGAACAACAAATTCTTGTGTTTTAACCAAATGATTTACTGACGAGTGCTAACCTGAAACTATTCAAACAATACTTTTGAGTATTCTTTGTAATTCTCTACCACTTTAAAAAATTTTAGATGCAAATGTTTGAACTTAGAATGCTTACTCATCACAAAATCCTAATTGGTTTAAAATTTATTCAACAAGTTTATTCGCACTTTTAAAAAGGATTGTGCTTCTATTTGCAAACAATTGAGAATTAGAATTGGAGATATTCAATTTTGAATTTGCCTAAAAATACGTGGATTGTACACCTGTATCTACGTAAATCAGCAATATGTAAATTGATTTTCCCTAGTCCCACAATAATTTCGAATTTTTTCATCTTAGAGAGAATAAGTAGAAGTTAGAATTGTAAACACTTTTTATTTATGGACACAATCATTTTAGATAACAATAAAACTAAACTAAGTTTAGTAAATTTTATAGTCGATTTTGAATAAGGAAACAATTTTTCTTCTTAAAATGCTAGTTCCATACTATCTTATGATTTTATATAAAAATGAAAGTAATAAGAAATATTCTCTTTTTTTATCTTATTTCTTCAACTAATGCAATTCTTGAACAAAAAATTTTGCCAGACAATTCAAACTATCTATTTGATGAGAGCACAATTTGCCAAATATTACAACTGCGAATTTGATTGTTAATTGCCAAAAATAACTAACACAGTAAAAAAATCCAATTGTCACGAGTCCACACAGTTAGCGCGGGAACAAATTTATGAATTGTACATGGAAATAAAAAACGTAAGCTCGAGTGTAACTCTTGATGATTGCCTTTTTTATCTGCAACTGACAACCGCCGGTACGAGAATGCTAAAAAAAAGGATTTATCGTAAGTTATATACTCGCGGCGAGAATTAAAACAGCGCGCAGCTATCATTCACTCTCGTCGACGAGGCTTTATCGCGGCACCGAAAAAAGAACCTCAGGAAAAAGCGGTTGCAACAAACCGTACTGTCAAAATAAATCTGAAACCTTTTTAGTATGATATACAAAATCAGTCTGATGTTTACCTTAGCTGCTAATTTTCGTTGTTGCCGCTCCAATGACTTCAATAATTTCTTCTGCTCTTTCTGACGTTCCTTTCGTTGAAGTTCTTCCGGTGGTATCGGTTCGCCGCTACAACTTTGTGGATGGGCGTTGTGGGCCGGCCTGCCTGGGCCTTTTTTCGTGTGCTCCTTTTTTCTCCACTTCGCCCGGCGATTTTGAAACCATACCTGCAACAATGTTACAGATCTTTACATATAAGCGTCAATGATCTTCTAACTGCCTCACTAATCTTAACTGCCATTTATGATCACAATTAACAAAAATTCCGTCTGGACACCCAAAAAAAATTATCATATTTTTCCACTTTCAATCTTTACTTTGTTGAAAACCTGAAATTAACAAGATTCAAATCCAACCCCAACTCAAAAGTGTTTTAACAAAATTCAACCGTTCAACATCGTACAAAGAAGCATTTCAAAATTCGTCCTGTAATTGGGTCATTTAAAAATCATTAAAGCAACGATGTCTACAAAATTCGGACAAAAAAGTGGACTGGAATTTTGCGCGAAGATAAATCTGAAAACGAGAGGACGAAAAATGTGCTGGTCCTTAATTGTGAGGGCAAAAAAGTTGAGTTGAAAGAGACGGAGCCGCCGCGTAAAAGGGATGAAGACATTAGTTGAAGGAGGTGGCCGCAAAAGTTAAGTGGCGCTGAGCTCTCACGCAATGCGAGGATCAATAGATCTATCTGCCCCTCACGTTTTGGTCACCCTCGGCCGGTTTCTTACGACGACGTAACCCCAGCTGATTATACGTGACCGAACACGCGAGTGTCCGAGCACATGGCCCTAAAAAAGCGTCATCAACGCGAAAACAGCGTGTCCCTCATTAGGCATTAATTGAGGCCTTTCCGCGGCGAGGACTTTGGTTGAAAGTCAGTTCAGTTCGAAAATGCCATTGATTAATGAGCTGCTTACGAAACACTGTCGTAACTTGATAAGCCTTATGAAATGACGCTTAAGTTAATCCAAACGAACACATTATTCTTGGCTAAATGGGTCTACATGACGTCTCCGCTTGTTTCAGGTCGTCCCAGCAAATACGTTATGATTTGAGTAAACATTTATGACGCTCTTGTACCAAGTTTTAATTGAGGATGACTCAAGTTAGTTAATTCTTCAATGCTTTTCCTAAATGGAAAAGTAATCAAATTTATCTTCAAAACAACAATTTCAAAATGATATACCAGCTGAAAAAAAAACATTCAAACTAAAATTTATCATCCAACAAATTTTGTATTGCAATTTTACAGACATAAAATGGAGATTAAGGTTGGACATAGGTATCGACTAAATAGTCAGATTTTTTTTAAATTTTACATTTAGAATCTATAGTAGTGCAAAAGTATTTATGGTTAAATTTTTAAAGTGATCCACTGACTGTGAGCGGAGATATTTAATGTAGAAATTCGGCAAAATGATATATATAGCTATAGAATTTTTCTCAAAGTTTGGAGAATATTTCTCGAGTTCGGTATATATAATAACAACAAGAAGAACACATGATCTAATTATAAACTTATTCTAACTTTTCTAAAAAAAATTATTTTTAACTTTCAAACTTGCATACAAAGTAAAAAAATCAGCCATGAAATGTTAAAATTAATATAATAATTTAACATTAAAAAAGTGGGTTTAACTTTTGTTTTGACTGTACTCGACGTCCCACCTTAAATTTCCAGAACAAAGACTTGTTTTTTGAATCAAAGAAACTTTGTTTAGGTTGAATTTCTGACAGGAAAAAAATGTATGTAATCACCAGATTGGTCTGTCGAAACTAAACCGACGAGATGATATCTAGATTGTAAGTTCGGTGAGGCGACAAAAGCTTCTTCATTATCAACGTATTAGTCTTATCTAGAAGCGATGTTCAGAGAACACGTTCGGGTGTCAGCGGACTTGTGTTTATCCGGCGTTGATCTGCGGTCCCCGGAGGGTCGCCGGGTATCCTGGACACATCTAAGCGCATAAATATAAATATCTCATTCGAGACGATGCAAAAAGCGTCGGCAAGGGCAAAGCCCGCATAAGGCCTTGTTCCACGGGCCGTGAAATTGAGGGTCACCCTTTCGTTCGTAACTCCACCTCCTGTCGATGAAGCTTCCTCCACCGTTAACCGTTACCCACGTGCCGTTTTGTGTTTACGTGTCCACACTTCGCATTTCGCTTTCATTTACTTATTTGTGTTCCCTGTAAGACTAACGCGCCACGGTCACTGCGAAAGAACTGACGTTTCAACGAAAGAACAGTGAGCGAGCAGGCCTTTGGACGAAATGAATTTCGCAGTCACGCAAAGTCTCAGGCGGCTATAATTTTAGAAATATGAGCCGGTGCTGTACCAGGTGATGACGTCGGGCATTAACAATGTGTGTCAGCGATACTCTTTTCGTTTCCATTTTCAATCATCCGAAACCTTAGAAGACCAACTTTAATTGAAACAAACGAAATCAGAGTATTCTATTTTGTGTCGTGATCGAGCAGACGGTTTCGATTTTGGGCGAACAGTTGGAGCAGGTACACGCGCTCTCATGCACTTCTGTTGTTTCACGCAAACGAATATAATTCTTTTTAGAATTGCTGGTTCTTTTTTCTGTGCTTTTTTTCTGAGCGAAACAAAGAAAGCGTGATAAGTTTTAATCTCGCTTGCCTATCTTAGAGAACTGTTTGCACACAAAATTCTTTCATGCTTGAAATAAGTTGGTAACTCGATGCCGGTCTGTAGGCATCGCGTTATTCAAATTACCGGTTAGGCGAAAATTTCTGCAAACAAACGAGCATCAAATTGTTTCTTGATAATCACTCAATCCAACTGCTCTTTTGGATCGAACGAAACGAAAATGTTTTTGGAGAATAATTCCGGCCGAGGCGTACAACACGAGAAGCATATCGGCGTGCAAAACAGATGCACCGACTACACCCAAGGGAGTGCAAGAAAAGTGTCGGTCCGAACCCCAGATTTCGGCTATCAACCCTCGATCAACTCGGGGCCTCGAAATAGCTCTTGTTAATAGACTCGTACATCATTTCGTGCTTTACGACGGTTCAAAGGGTTGTTACCATCGAGATCTTAATTAATGTAATGATAAAATACAGGTAGTAAACAACAAAACTGAACGAACAGATAAGCAAAGGTGGAGATGCGTTATTGTGACAACGCCGAGTTGGCTTTGACAGTAATCTGGAGATACTTACTGCAACGCGACTCTCTTTCAACTCGAGTCTCACAGCCAATGCTTCTCTCATAAATACGTCAGGATAATGGCTCGAGAGAAAAGCCCGCTCCAATTCCTCCAGTTGCCAGCTATTAAAGTTAGTCCTGCTTCTTCTCCTCTTGCTTCCACCCTCGTCGGATTCACCATCACAGCCTGCAAAATGCACAATGTGTCTTCAATTTTTCTGCCGGATGTCATGCTGGTGCTGAGCTTCCGAATATTTACATCAAAATGCACCCTATCCCGATTGTCTAGCTTGTGATATAATGCAGAGAACACTTATTTACTGTTTCTTTACTTTAGTCCTTCTTAGTTAATTTATTTTAATGCAACGAAATACATCCAAAATGCAATACTAAACATTTGTTATTGAAAAAATTTAAACTGTTTTATTTCTAAAAATTAAGGTCAAGTAGGTTCTATTCGGTTTCGTTTGGTTTCATAACTGTTATGACTATGTTAGAATAGAGAGTCGAATAAAATTTGATATTCGACTTTTTGGAACATTCAATCATACTTTCAGGATCCATCGACAATAACCATTTATATCGGGCGAATTTTATTTTCGAGCATAAAACTAATGAATAAGTCAGGACTGGCAAAAATGTTGTGTGCGTCAAGTCGGCTCTTATCACGATGGAATTAACAGTTCTTGTATCGTTGAAGGGTCTCTTTTCCCGTCCCTGACCCTAGATGATAAGAACAAACCGAAACGCAACGGATATTGAATAAACATGGAATTTCATGATTTTATGACTACGATCGCGCTTATCGTTCGAACAATCGACTTTCCAATTGTTTTGTACTTGTATGTATGCTAATCGAGATGAGATTCGCCGAATTGAATAGTCGATAGAAAAATTATTATTGAGCTTTTCCTCCCGCTTTCATTGTAATCGAATAAAAATGTATTGACAATTATAACTTTTATTATCAATAATATTTAATCAATTTTGTTTCATCTAAAAATTCATTGCAAACAAAATGATATTAAATATAGATTTCGTTGTACAAAGATTTGAAACACAAAAAAATGAAGATTTGTGGAATCGTTTGTAATTTTTTTTTTTTTTCGTAGCAGGGAATAAAAATGCGACTCAGGGAAATTCAATTTGAATTGAATTCAAAACGATGCTAATCGCATAAGTGAAACGAAAACGGATAAAGCCGGGAATTATCAAACTGCGCGCGAATGCCAGAAGAATATTTGTATGCAAAGCTCACGAAGACAACGGTTATCGAAAACAACGTTTGACTTTTGCAGCAGAGCCGCGTTAGCGCGTTTTAATTGAGCCCATTTGTTCGTATCAGTCGGCAGATATCAAATTCAAAGGGAACATCGCGCCAATCAGTGCGAACTCTTGCCTCCGCAGATATACAAGTTCAAGATGATACCATTAGCCGGCGTTTTGCGTCCGTATGAGCGGGCTTATTAGTTTTTCAGAATGTTGCGTTACAAAAAAATTTTGCGATTCAATTTAGCCAGCTCGGGCGGCCGCAAACGCGCCGATTTTTACAATCCCATTTTTATGGCACCATTTCGGTCGGTTCTCGCTCCAAGCGACGGATCATCCGCCTTGAAACGATACCTCCGACGCAAAGGCTGTAATTAGCGCGATCGAAAAATAAATAGTTAACGACGATAATAATCATTGGGATTGTAAACGAGCGTCTGAGTGTTGCCAATAAATAAACGAGTCAAAGAAACATTTAGTCAATTCCCTTTGTGAAAATAAAAAAAACAATAATCAACTGTTGTTTTGTTTCAAATACAATCCTAAAACTTTTAGTAATTCAATTAAAAAGTTGCATCTGCGAAAATTCAAAAATTATTATTGCTTATGACACACCAAGTGTTCCTAAAAAAAGTTAATTTTTGATTTTTAAAAATGTTAAGAAATATAAGTTCACTTGAATTTGTATTTTTTTATTTTTGATTTATTGAGTATTGCAAAAAAGTTGATCTGAATCATTATTGCTATTAATCGCAATTTGTGTAAGGTAATGTTCTGAAAAAAAAAAGAAAAGATATTGATAAAAAAAAAGTTTGAGAAATGAAATGATCCCGAGGAGAAAGGTCGGCGGCACTTTCGTGTTGGGCAAAACTGCAAAATCGCGAGGAGCGTCAGAGCGCCGACGGGCGAAAAATTGTCCCGGCGCATTAATCCTCGTAATTAGATGCGATTTATTTCTAAGTCCGCCCATGGATCGTATCTGGTAACCGAGACCGCGACGAATATATATATCGATCGAGCCTTTCATTATTGATAATCTATAATCCGTAATAAACGGCCGAGCGAGAGCGGCCAACAGTGGCAGCTTGAAGGATTATCCCGACGAGCAATAACACCTCCGTGAAACGCGCTTTAAGAGATGATTCCCTCGTCGGCACCGTAATCACGCATACATTTTGTATTACATTTTGGAAAGCGCTCGACAGTAATAAATTGTTATAAAATATGATGTGACAGATGATTAATGTTAATGATTTAATAACACCGAATATAATCACGCGGACGTCTCAATCGACGCGCTCGTATAATTTGCCGCATTTCTCGTTGGTTTTTCGTAATATTCGGCCGGGCGAAAAAATAAAAGACGGAACCAGATTTTGTGAACGCCCGCGGTTTCAATTAATCCAGAAACAATTATTGTGCGCTCAATTACCGCGTAATTCACGCTCAGTTATTTCAACTACGACTGCCCTTATCAACGACCGATCTGAATTATAATTTTCGCTCGGCTTTCGCGTGATCTCGACCGAGATGTATGATCCGGTGGTATACAAGTTTCGAGAGATAACTTTTGTCTATCGCGTATGTACACGTCGTTTTTAATTAATCCGCAAAACGACACCGAAAAAGAGTGGCTTGTCAGTTAATAACTGATCGGAAGCGTAATTTCGAGCTTATCTGGGCGTCGTATCGGAGACCGTAAAATATTTCAGACTTCGCCAACTTTTTAGCAATAACTAACGTCGAGAAAGAGCGAGAGAGAAGTTGCATGAACGTTAACGCCACTCGCGATGGAAATTGATTCGGTCGGAGTGCGGCGCGGCGAAAATACAAAATGAGTCTGATTAAAAGTAACAAGTGTATCGAGGGCACGAATGTTATTGAAATCATTAAATGCAACATTTTGTCTTAATTGCAATAATTTTTGCCGTGCGCGCGTAGAATTATTAATTAAAAACTCGCGCTAACACTTTGCACGTTGCGGAAAATGAGGGCTCGGGCGCTGCGATCGTTATCTACTTCCGGCGATTATACGTCTCTATACGTGTCCAGCGCTCGCCGTGTTGATCCTACCAGAATATCTGTTAATGGAAATCCCATCCTGTTTATTGCACGCGAATTACACACGAATGAAAAAAGCCACTTCAAAATGATCGAACTCAGCCCCCTTTTTACGGCATCATTATACCCATCGTGTTATGCGAATATAGCCCTCAATAAAAAGATCCGACGCCTCGCCATAATGATCGCAACTGCTACAACATAATCTGCCTCAGTTTTCTTCCAATTTTCGATCCCCGATGCATCGCAAATTAATAGCTTACTCAGAGCATGCTTTTGCGGAATACCAAACACTCCGATGACTCACAACAAAAACCACCGAGCAAAAACCACTCGCAAAAAGGAAACAACGACGGATCGATCGCGAAATTTATAATCGCGCGTAAAAGTTTATTCGCTAATCATACAAATTTCATTTGGTCGCCTCGTAAGACTAGTTTTTTCGAATAAAAAACTTTACTTCTTATTTTTAAGGTGGTTGTGTCAGTAAATAAAAATAGAATTGCATGCAATTTTACAACCGAATTATATTCTGTTTATTTTCTTCAAGAAAAAAAATTCTGAAAAAAAGTTCAGAATTTGAATAGGGATTATGAAATTTAAAAAAATGATGAAATCTTATCAAATGTCAAATTTCGAGTTAAAAGCATTTTAAAATTTTGTCAAATTGGAAAAAATTTCATACTTCTTACAGTTAGAAAAAATTATTTTTGAGGTTATGAAATAATCTCCTCAAAAATATAATGGAATTCGTGCACCTTATTTTGATGAAAAAATTTTCACATATTTTTGCATTGTATGATTTATATACAGAGCTGAAAACCGGAAGCGATAATTCTAATCCATAAATCATGCTTACAAGTTAATTAGACTGAAAAAGTCAATAAAACCGTCACAACTAATTTGGGAGAATAAAAAGTGAGTTGGATCGAAACGGAAAGGAAAAAGCGTGTTCGCATTATAATGAGAGGGATTGATCTGAAGTGTTGTCAGATAAGTCAGCGAGCAACTCGTTGTTTGTGCGGCATCTTAATAACGCGAAGGGTGATACGGAGAATCAATTTGCGTGTACATTCGCGTGCACCCGGTCGGTGTGGCGTTTTCCGTCTGACGTCGAGGTGTGTTATGGCCGCGCGATTGTGTCGTCAGGTGCGCAAATAGCGATGGACATAATCGACAAAGTTGGACGTTCTCAGGTGCGCGGCTCGAATGAAATATTGGCGTAAAACGCTGGATAAACACGCCAAAGGAGAAAGGTGTTCTCGCGGGAGCCGTGGCGAGACACGACGGATATTAAAACACGCGCACTGATGCTACGGTTTAAAAGTTACGATAGCGTGCTCTGCCTCGAGGCATCTAATAAACCCGCTGGTGTACATCCAAAATAACATGCAATTAAATTGAATTACAGTGGCGCGGGTCCAGATATTCCAGCATGGCCGAAAGTTGCGCCGCATATCTTTTGACCTTTTCGAAAGCTGCGCCGTTTGAATTGACGATTGCCGGTGTTGGCGCTCACTGCAAAACGTCGTAAGTACGAATTCACGAGTTTCACATTCCAATTGATATGATGGGACAATTTCACTCTATCGCAATTTTAATACCTGTAATCACACACCTGCGGTATTCATGTCGACAAATTGAAATCGTCCCAATTTTTTCTCGCCTCTTGAATACATTAAGTTTCACATCAAAAACCCATTTATTTAATTCTTTACATCTCTTCTACTTGTTTTCATTTTTTTTTTTTTTCGGTGAAAAAGATTTTTTCATTTGATTTTTACAAGAAAAAGAAGAATTAAAAGAACTAGACCATATGTGCAAGGATCCCAAAATTATGATCATAATAAATTTGCAAAAATTATGACATCTAAATCAAAGTATCAAAGATTTGAAAAGTGCGAAAAAAAAGGAGAAAAATTTGCATAGTAGCTAATTTCAAGCAGATGGTGGCAAGCTGCGAGGTTTTCAGTAGTTGTCGCTTTTGACGTTATAATAAGGGTCCGAAAATGACGGCAATATTGACGGTATCCTGATTGCGAAGACAAGCTGATGATGTGTGTACGAAGCTTCTCACGAAATCTCAAAAGCTCCCCGGGTTGAAAAAAGGACGAATCTTTGCGTTGCAATTATTACTCGAAACTGTTTGAACAAATTGGCAGATTCAATCCGGTCGCGTGTTTTGTTGCAAGGGCCCGACATACGAAAGGGGAACTGCCGAGTGCTGTTTTTTATCAATTCTCGTCACGTGTTGGCTCGCTTGTATCTCTAATTTCCCTCTCTCGATCAAAAACTTTTGCAAAAATTCATGATACCTCAAAAAAAACAGAAACCAAAAAAATGCCTTTTTTTTCCATTTGCAATTAAATTGCAAATGAAAAAAAAGGAATTTGCAAGATACGAGTATTTTTTGGCGTTGGTTTCATCTGTTGGTTGGATCGTGTCAATATTTATATTTAATTACGAAACATGAGCGAGGCTTTTGATCGTGGTTTCGTTTTTTCTTCGAAGCGGCATGACACTTAATTCGAAGTGGTTCAAGCAGGGCAGCTTGACGAGGAAGAAGGGCTGCCGTATCTGCGGGGCGGTGTAAACTGGGCGTAAGGAGGATTGATGGCGTCTGGATGCAAATGCACTCAGTTTGGCACGCAAGCAACGTATCCACCTACCGACGCCTTATGCCAGTTAACGCCTTACAACTTAATAATCACTATCTTTTCTCCTTCTTACACTCGGCCGTCAAAACCGAGTGCCGGCTAAATTGCTTTATTAACCCCCCTCCCTTTTTAACGTGTCACCATTTCTTTACGATCCACCTGATAATAAAAACGCTTCGATTCAATCATGACCGCGAACACACTTCTCCATTTGCTCTCTCACAAGTCTCATTTATTTCCAGCTCGTAACTTTGTTTGCTTGGCCATCAATTGAACGATTTTTAATTTTCATTTACAGTTGAAACAAAAACTATTTTCATTCGTTTTCTTTTTTTTTTCATTGAAAAAAATAATTTGAGACTGAAATAATAAAGACGTTATAGTTCCCCGTTCGTGCTAATGAATAAAAGTGGTACGACAGAAATAATCATTTTAAAACAATAAAAAAACGAAAACTATAATTACGTCTCACCCTAAGACCAGAGTCCGAAATAACATGCGCATAAAATTACGGGTGAAAGTGAGAAAGACATTCCCGTTCGGCAGTTCTGTACTTTGTGCAAAATGTGTTGGAAAGAAGAAAGAGGGGCGGATTACAAAAAAAAAAAGTCGCACAGTAGCAATTGGTTGATAATCGAAATCTGGACGCGACGCATCGCGCGAAGAAAATTCCCGTCCCCTTGGCGTGTATCGCTGATTGAGAGGACGATAAGAGAAAAAACGCCAGAGATAAAGATCTGCGAGAATGCTTAATTATATATTAATACCTTCGCGTGCAATCTTGGCTAGATTGTGAACACGGTTGGCGCCCTGTATATACAAAGTCAAGTGTCCCAACATTGATGTATTATTTACCGCAGGTTAGAAACCATGAAAAATTCAGCTGCCCATAAAATGCACGTGTCATTATTGCCACGACTCTATCGCGTCAATATTTATGGTCTCGTTGTATTATCAATAATCGTAAAACGCGACGAAAAAATAATCATCGTCCTAAATAATCATCCAACAAAATTTGAAGTGTAAATTTAAAATCTTCAAAAGTAGAATTTTCAGGTAAGTTGATACGGAGGGCAAATTGAATTTTGAAAAAGTGAAAAAATTCAGACAGATGGATTTTAATTTGGCGCCCGATGAGAGATTGTTGATACGGTCTTTCGAAGCCAAATTGTATGAGGATGCCGAGTGACCAATCTGATACATCTCGACCAAAAAGTATCCGCGAGCTTGTAATCAAAGAGAGAAAGTTGCGTGCTGTTATTCACGGGATGTTTTTGCTGTTCTTAGATTGCTAAGTATGGGTTGTTACCCCTGGCGTGTCATTTGCTCCGGCGCATATCCGAGTTGCGTGTCCGACGCCTAGCCGCTCGCAGTCGTCGATTGTTTTAAACGACCGATCGGAATCAAATCGTTTCTTAACGAACGCCAACTCATACGTGTTGAGTTAACATCAATCAGACAATAAAATTGTTACCATTCGTTTACTAAACCTCGACCCAAAACTTTTGTCATTTTCCTCAGATTTTCACAAGAAAAAGACAAACATTTTTTTTATAAAGTTGGTCTTCGCAAAAGTATGGTTAAGAAGAACAACAAATTTCAAATTAGTATTTTGTGTGAAGTCGATTATACATTTTCACTTGATTTTTATGAATCTGTCGAGTTAATAATGACATTACCATTTTAGAGAAAAAAAAATGGGAATAAAAAATAGTGTGACTAACGGCGAGTAATTAATTGAATTATTTGCCGTGAGAGTTTAATTATTAATCGCGCATTCCGAGCTGTAATTAAAATTAATTGAACTATAAAGCATCACTTACGCGCTGGCTTGGTTTCAAACGTGCCAAGCGTAATGTTTTCGTTTGAATAAAGATTAATCGGCGTTCTTCTTTTGCTTCAACAAAATTGTATGATTATTATTGAAACCGACGAAATTATATTTTTTACGAAAAAAATAAATGCCTGGCTGAGAGTGATAATATCTTCGTTTCTGTCTGAAATCGTTTGCAGTTTGATCCTGATCGATTACACATTTTAAGGACAGGTGCAGCTGCGGGACAATCATGCCGCTTCTGACGCCCAGGAGCATTTGCGAATCGCCTATGTTATTATACAAAATTAGGCTGTTGATATCAAATTGAGACATTAGTTGAATTGTTTTCGACGCTCAAAGTAAAACACCATGTTCGGCTAATTAAAAAAAAATCCAGTCTTCTCGTGGCTGACTCTCGAAATTTACTGAAAAATTAATTCAAAAAGAGATTATAAAAAAAAATTATCTCAAAAGTGAAAAAAAATGGAATTCTTTTTCGTGCCATAATCGTTATAAAAACACGGCTTATTGGAGTTGGCATTGATTAACTCTTAAAGAACTGATGTGGCAATTACAAAATTTAAATAAATTTTCTGATTCAAAAAATATTTTTCATTTTAGGGACAAGGGAGGATACATTCAATTAAAAATTAGTAAAACGTTTAGTATTTTGAATCGTAAATCATTTTCAAATTTTAACACAACCAATACTTTTTGCAACTTCGAATTTAATTTGTTCAATGTTAACAATAAAATAACAAATTCGAACTTCTGTAATTAAGAAACGTTTACACAAAAAAGTTTGCATTAAAATTTTCGAAACATTATATTTGATGACTTTCAGATTATCGCTAATAGAATTGAAGAAAATAAGTTATCCAATTTGGAAAAAGAAGCAACTCATAACGGTTCGAACAGTCAATTTTGAAGGTTACGAAACAACGATCCAAAGGGTTAATCAACGTAATCGAATCGAAGCAATCGTTTGATCGGTCAAAGGTGTGTGCGACGGCGCGGTTATTACGCGAATTCGAGAAAAAAAAACTGGCTGCATCCGGCGCGTCTTAAATCTTAGCGGTACCCCCATCGGAACAGAGGCTAATTAATGCTCGTTACGCAAGCACAGTCGAACGATCATGGTCTGCGCAATAAATAAGCATTTTAATCATCAGTCGTCGCACCTTGGCCGACGGCAGCGTGTTTCCACGTAGAATTCCGTCGGTAGAGCAAAATAAACGACTTCCCCATCACAACCAACGCGGTTAAGATCATTATTAGTGTCATATTAATCGGATAATTAACTCCGACCACGTCATTCGAGCCATCGATGATGTATCGAAGTTCAAACCCAACCGTCACCTCCTCTGCCAATGCTCGAATACAAGAACAATCGTAAAAATATAAACATAATAGCAGCGGGTGTTGGGAAAAAAAATTACCCATTCCCGTTTATTCGGTCGCTGACACTTTAATGTGTGTAATTAAGGTTGCGTGCACAATTGCGGTAGGTGTCGAATATCACGCTTAGACGAACATCCAAGTCTTTCACGTTGTCATTTTCTTCGCTCGGCTTTTTGTCTCGCGTTTTTTTCTTTCTATTCCCTGGCAAATGAATTCGTCCGACTCTGCAAAATTAATTGTAATTGAAACGCGACGGTGTTCTTTTTTTGGATTCCATTTTTTCCGCGCATTTTTTGCCCATTGCTTTGTAACGCACGCACCGCGAGAGAGATCATAATTGAGAGATTTCATTTGAGCATCGCGATAGTGTCACTTGGATTGAAATTCAAATGTCTTTTTCTTCGGGGATTAGATTAGTTATGGTAATCCAGCGAGTTCTATTGGTAGCGATTAAGCCTCGGATGTATAAATTCAATCATTCCACGGGTGATTAATAAACTTTCTAATTCCACGTGGCGCGTTTGATGTCGGAGAGGCAAAAACATTTCGCGCGCCTCAGTGTGTTACGAAAATTTTGAATTATTTCACTCTCTAAGCCGTTGAACATTGATCATCCACGGCTAGGTCGTTTCGAGACTGAAATTTGCATCACAAAAAAATTGACTTTCAGCTTGAAAATAAAAAGTTTGGAAATGAATGCGCGTGTTATCAAAGTTGCTGGCGATTAAAAATTCAACCCGACGATCTGTAAACTTGTTTTGTCATTTACGCCTCGCAATTGTACACGTTAGATTAAGCTGTTAGAAATATTTAATCACGAACAGCTACGTTTCACAGCTTGTATTAGCACAATTTAATTGAATGCAGCTGGAAACAATTGTATCGCGATGGTGAGCTTAGAAAAGTTGATTTGTATTCGCCGAGGATTAGGATTTAACGGTGCTCAAACAATTAATCAATGAATCATTTGAAATCAGTTTTCATTAGGATTGTCATTGTGGGAGATGGGATCATGGCGATGGTTATCAAACAAAAGCCCCTCGGACAACTGTAAAATATGTTTTAATTGCAATCTCTCGGTTGCATTAAAAGTTGGCTAATTTCTTGCACAACTGATAAAGCGCCGACCAATGGCAGAACAATCGTGACTTTATGTACCTCCTGCCGCAGCTATATACGTAATATGTAAAAGCAGAGGCTCTCGATTAATAATGGCCTCGGTTCCGCGAATGTAACAGTCGCCACGAACTGATTAGGTCTTAAATGAAGAAAGAAGTTAGTCCAAAAGTAATATAACGAGAGATGCTTATCGCCCGAGACAATTAGCAGAGAGCATATAAATACGGCGTATTTATAGTCGGTATCATCCTCCCCCTCGAGCGTCCTCCCGCGACCAACCACCTCCAATGGCACCCCGAAGAATACGCCTTCCTGCGCCATAACTCAAACTATTTAATTAATGTTTTTCTCCTTTTAGTCGGGCTTCACATCGCGAGCCTCAGCAGATAAGAAATCGCGCTGCCTACTAGTCACGACAACGAGACGGGATTACTCGTGTTAGCGTTGCAAAAACTTGGTCTTTGCGGTAAAAAAAACCAACTGGCCGACGAAGGGTGAGATAGTACACGCGTTTCACGTCTCTACTCCCAGATAAACGAGCTACGTCATGCTTTTGTTCCTTCTGCTTTTTTTTTTACTGCTGAGAATTTATGCCATTAAGTGAGCCCAAACTTTTCGCTTTTCTTTTTACTCCCATTTTTCGAATGCTCGTTTTGTTTCCGACTCGGAATTTAGCTGAATTTGCGAACTTACTCTTGAACTGTCGGTTGGGGGGATAATGTTTTAATTGGATTATTTTGGGTTTGAAAGAGTTGAATTTTGAAAATGTTTTTGTCTGTGCTTTTTTTGGATGTTGCTGTAGTTGAAATAAACAAGTGTTGACACGAGTTGTGATATCAATCACGAATTTCGCAAGGTGTTATTTCAGTCAGATCAATTGCGTGTGGATTATTTCAAAATTAGAGATATTTGTAGAAAAGCAATCGTCAGTTAGCGAGGTGTTTGAAAAACCTATGTACATACGAAATTGTTAAGTTTGAAAACATGCGAGTAATCATTATCATTAAGTTTGTAAATAAACGGGTATTTCCATTGCAATTGAAAATGTTCAAATGTCTACTTAGAACATCTTCCCAACACTTCAAGTCGTTTCTTCTAACCTTTCCTTCCAACCAATTTAAATAAATAATTTAGAGATTTTTTAATGAAAAAAAATACAAAAGGTGCAAAAATATTTCATTTTTGTGTTCGAATTTTTGAACAAAACTAAATAACAAGTTCATGATTCAATTTGAGAATAATGAATGATAAAAAAGATTTTTGAATTTTTTTTTACTTTCTTATATTTCGTGCAAAATTTGGAACAACAAAATATTTTTGAAGTTTGCTAAAAAATCTGCTGCATAATACAATGAAAAGAGGCATAATTGAACAAAATTTGACAGACTGAAAAACGCGCTCTTCAAAATTCAACAAACAATCTCGAAAACTCAACAATAATTATAATCATCGAATATCGAATTGGGGGTTTCGTGCATTCCACAGCAGTCCAAAGTATACGAAACGTCAAACAAAGTATACAGAACATCAAAGTTCCCAACCATCTTTTGCTTCCGAAAACAGCGTCGTTTCTTCGATTTTAAAATGTGCTTAACTGAGAATGATTTGCAATGAAAAAAAAAAATAAAATATAAGCACCCGCCAATTTCGTCTGCCCGGAGACGACACAGGCACAAGAGCTGAAAAGAAAACCGAAAAGAAGAAACCGCGCGGACGCTTTGCTGGTGCGATTATGCAAAGCGACCGATTGAATTCCACGGGGACAGAGAGAGGAAGTTTGTGAGAACCGTGACTTGGCCCATGAAAATTGCAAATCTTGAAAAAAATATTTTTCAAGGTCACACGTCATAATTCACCTTCAAATCATTAAAGATATAAAAAAATTAGTTTGTTTTTTTCAGTGACCGAGTTGAAATGCAGAAGAACGGATTTGTATTAGCAGTCAATTTTGTTTGGAGTGTTCTAGTTAAATTTGCAAATGTTCGTTTGAGGGATGGGTCGTGGGCCTGCGGCTACAGTCGAAAATAAGATTTTTTGCGAGAATAAGACATGCGGATGACGAGTGCAAGAGGACCTCTCTGACGTATACGGTCGTTAGTACGTCTATCGCTGGGGTAGAATTTTGGCGATTCAATTTAGCGTTGTTGGCGCGAGATTCGCAGCCCGTGGGGCACTTTGCAACGGTGGACACGCAACGCAAAATGAGCTCGCGTTCGCAAAAGCCGCAGAAGGCGAACCCGGGGGACGAGCGGAGCGAGACGGGCCACCCGTCGGAAGGGAGAAAGAAAGAAGTTTTGAAAAGGGACTAACGACCGGCAGTTAACGGCGGCTCTGAAATTGCTGGTTACCCGCTGCATCTTCCACGGCCAGCCTGACCAAGAATTATTAAACTGTAGTTTAGTTTAAATTAAGTTATTACCCGGAGTCGGCTCGTTTTGTTTTTCCCGTTTCGCCGGTCGTTCGGCAGAGAGACTACCTTCCCTTTTTTCTTCTCCTCCGTCAAGGATGGTCTTTCCTTCAGCAGCTTTCTCCTTTTTCCGTGTTTGCCAATCTTACGATTTGCGATTATTTCAACGTCAATTTCTTAACTTCGCCTTTTCAGACCAATTCCCGTCCCTAACATCACAATTCATTATCCAAAAAGTTCCTAATAATTTCCTCCATTTCGAAAAAAATAAACTTTCCAAACAAATATATTTTTTTTATTCAAATTTTTATTTAATTTGTTCGTTAAATTGTTTCAACTTTACTTTTAATTTTATGACACTTTTCATTTATTCAATATTTCGGACTTAAAAAAACTAAAAAACAATGGATGATAAAAGTCAACGTATGTTATATTTCGGATTAAAAATTTGTTTTGATACGAAACATCTGTTACGAATAAAATGCGGTTATAAAATTGAAATAATGAACACGTCCATTAAAAGAAAACCAGGTAAAAAAAGTTTTCGAATATCTTAATGATTCTTTAAGAACTCGTTTCTTCCACCGCAATTGTCTCATCTTTCACTCAGAACACATTATTAGGATGGAAATATTATCTTACAGAAAGAAGTCAATTTCCTTCGTAACGTAAATGAACGTAGTTATTTATCGATTAAGAAGACGCCGATGAGTCCAAAAAATTGTACAAATAAGAACGCGACTTAAACTACCGCATCTTCATATGTTCAACCGAAAAAAAAAACGTTGCCCATTCCCAACAATTTGTTGTAAATTAGAAAGTCTTATTTGCAGTTTCTCGTGTGACTCTTTGCGTCTGTCATTCAATTTTTCTCGACGACGAAAATAAATTTATCAATACCAATATTTCTCTTTTACAAAATTATTGTTTTTATTCTGCAGATGAATTTTCTCTTACAACTTTTTTGTTTTGTTTTTTTTTTTTTTTTGTAATAATTGTAAGCTCATTTTTACACTTTATAATATAATGGCAAGTTTTCATTTCCTTGAATTTCACAAATAAGATATATCTGTATTGAAAATACCGACGAGCTAAGCCGGCATTATAGTTTAACAGGATCGAACGAGTTTCGGGAACGTAAAGTTTAACGATCGAAAACTCGTGTTGAAGAATATTACGATCATGTAAAACTAGTAGGTGTCTGCACGCTGTACAAGCTTGAAAATAATTTCTCTATTCGGTGGTTTGGTATCTACAGAACTTGACCGATGGAATTTATGCCCAGGTAAGTATAATACTGCCGGTATACACTCACCAGAGCTTCAAATTGTTTCGCGAAATCCCAACGATAATAAAATCTTTCGAACAATTACAATCCCGTTTAATGGCTTTTCGGTAGTTGAAAATCTACCGACATCTCGTAAGGACGAAACATTTTGCTGGATGAAAAATAAATTAATTAAAAGAGCGTAATAACGTCATTAACATAATTGCACAAAGTTGAGATTTAATAAAAACAAAATTGAGATCGCATCTTGGGTGCTTTAAGGTTGGATGTATCTATGCACCCTATCGGAGCAGACGTAACATTTCCATTTTAAGCATTGTCTAGTTTAAACATTTAAGAAGATCAGATATTATCTAAAATCAGAGTTATTCGCAGGAATTTTGTACACCTGTATTTGCATCTGGTAGAAAGACGAATATTTTGCTGTCTCTTATTGATTTTGTATGCACTGCATTGGTCGTTTGAATTTTAACTTGAGGGCAAAAATGATAAAAGGACATTTATTAAACTCGCACGATTAACAGAAACAATTAATCATCGAGACTGTCCCTGAGTGAATCGATGACTTTCTGTTATTTACAGTGTGCAAAATGATGTCGCGAGGTGTTCGTATACCCAATCGAATGCCATCTGGCGTAATGAGATTACAGATAATTAACCGGGAAACAAATTAACGACAAACGCGCGTATTTTTGTAGTGGAATTCATCACGCGGCATCCGTCATTTATTTTGCAAATTTGAATTAAACGGTCATCAGTGACCGAAATTAATTTGTCTCGTTGCGACTTTGTTCTTTCTAATTGCATCAGGATTTGGAAACGTTTGCAGAGTCACAGCAATCATTAATCAGATTCTGATAAACATCCGGCTGAATATGCTAATGTCATCAATTATACATTTTATCTTCCAATGAATTCAAATGATTCTTTAACATTTTTACTTTTTTTCAATTTTTTACTAATTTCTGTGTGCTCAAATCGTTTTCAGCCTTCTTTCCAAGTGAAATGTACACTCACTTTTTGTACAGTTTTTTTTTATTTTACATACGTATCTTTGTTCTGTAAATAATTGAAAACCTCTTTTCTATAAAAATATGCATTTTTTTAATCAAACGTTAAAGGACTAAATTTTAATATTTTTCTTTTTGGTTTTTCTTTAATGTTTTTGTTGTGTAAGTTGATAATAAAAATATAAGAAGGGTTTGACTTGTGGTCAATTTTAATTCTGCGGTCAAAAAGTGTTCTTCTGGGTGTCAAAACAAGAAAAATGGACACGAGTGAAAAACAGATTCTCGACCCTTTCTGAATGGAACTTTCTTTTAGCCGTCGGCTGAAGGGTCGCGTCAATCGCGCCTTTTAAGTGATCCCGTGGGATCGACATAGAACAATCTTATGATTGACCGTATAACAAAACTCTCTGCGGACCATTTTCTCAACATTGCCGTGGATATTTCGAAAAATGATTGCTTCGGTCCAGGAAACAAAGTAACTGTCTCTCAGCTATTATGCTGACTCTTTTGAATTATTCTTGCGGTATCCATCCGTCAAAACCGATCTGCTATTCATCCATTCTTAATTTTTTTTTTAATTTCCACTTTATTTTCATACAAAACTTGCTTGTCATCACACAACTTTTTTTGAATCCTCATAAACTCCAACAAACTCAAAAGTATTATTCTAGTTTCAATATCACAAAAAACAATATTTTAACTGATGGTTTCTTTATAACACGATTTTACACATTCAGTCACAAAAATAAACAAGACCTGAACCAGTATTTTAATATTATTCACGACCCAATCAATTGTCACCAGCAAAAATTACCAGATTAAGTAAAATTAAAAAAGTGAACCAAGCCTTTTACAATCTTTTAAGTTGATTGTTTATGACCTCATCAATAATCAAAATAAATTAATTTTTTAGTACTTTTGAACAGCATTTTGTTTGTAATGGAACATTTTGATGTAAAATATTAGGGGAACTTGACTATAAGAGGTATATAAAAAGTGTAAAACACAATTGATGACTTACAATCCTCACCTTTTTTGTCATCGTCGTCGTCCCCATGATCACCGGAATGATGCAAATGATGAGCGGGGTGGTGGGCGGTGATGGTGGGTACTAGGGGATGGTTCCCTAACGCCGGATGAGAATGATGCGGGTGGTGATGGCTGAGGAACCTCGCAGCAGCCGCGGCGACCTGATGTTGTTGCATCGTCTGTTGGACCTGGCTCTGAACCTGTCCGAGAACCGGATGATGAGGCGGCCATCCTGCCAGATGGAACGGAAACACCGGTGTCGCCCTCTGGAAGAGCCGAGCCGGGCCGAGGAGCGAGCCGCCGGAGGCCGTGGAACTTCCACCAGGAGGCGGCGGAAAGGACAACCCACCTCCTGGTTCCAGGACCATGTTAGGAATCAGCGCGATCGCCCAAAGATCTCCGCTTCGGAGAGCTCGTTACCAAAAACAAGATTCTGTCGGGCTCATCGATCACTCCTGATGATGATCCTTGATCCAAGGATCAACAATCAGCAACAACTATTTGTCAACCACCATCTGGTCCTTGCAACTTCAGTGCCCTCAAAACGTTCGAACCATTTTAATGCCTTCCAGTCTAACTTTCCTTGCAGAAAGTTACGCGCCGCCGTCCGTCGGAAGCCGAGCTGCGAATTCACCTGCCCTCCCTGGGGTCTTGAACAACAACCTTGATGGGGACTCGATGCAAAAACAGCCTCACTCCCCGGATGAAGACTTCACTTCACACACTCGAAGGTCCAGCTGTCACTAATGTCAATGACAGAATTTGTTGTCGAATTTGTTGGCCAAACCACTGTGTTTAATTTTGGTTTAACTAATCCACCTTGTGGGGTTCCAGTAGAGTCAAAAAGACGGGTTTTGAACACAAGTCACAGTCTCACAGAGGACACAGTTTCACTTCGAAGTCTGTCGCGAATCTCATGTCAAGCACTCCGATCGAGTCTGGGTCGACGCTGTTATCGGCTAATCAATCGGTTGCTTGTCACTTTGAGAAATTGTCGCCGAAAACGTACTACCGGGAACGCTGCACCAGTGCATACACCCGGCAATGCTGGATCGGCACGAGCTACCAACGGCACAACACTATCTGACTGTAAACTCGACCTGGAAGTACCCCTCGATCCAGCAGCAGCAAACCAGTTTGCGTTGCCACCCAGCGCGCGCTCATTGGCTGGCCGGCCGACGCGCACCGGAAAGCCACAGTATCGCAGACGAATGGCACGATTGGGATTATAGCGCGGTTCCCGCCTACGATATGATTTTTTTGTCGGAATTGAATCAACGCCCCCTACCAGCGCGAAACCCGGCGCAGCCGGGTGGGGACGAATCAATTGACGGCTGCCCTGAAAGCAGTCGCAAGATGGCTCCCTATGAAAAACCACCCTTCGCTGCCGGGTTTGGCCCAACTTCTCAAGCATAGATTTGCAGTCCAATTTCGTCGGCACGCGACTTTTAGCAGGTGCTTGCACGTCAAATATATTTCTTTCGCCAACGGATTAATCTCTTAATTGAACACTCCGATAGTTCGTTCTTCTTTTTTCTTCTTTCTTTTTTTCTTCTCGTCCTATTCTTCTGCCGCATCAGATGGTACCGTGAAATTCACACTTGTGAAAATCATCTTTGGAACGTTTGAAATTTAATCTTCTGTTTTTGATTATATCGATGAAACTCTTCAACTAACTAACTATATTGAAAAATTCTTAACTAAGATTTTTCGATTAACTTTTTTTTGCGAAATTTTTCATTCCGAAACTGTGATTTGATTTGTGTTGTCATTTCGAACGGAATGAGAAATTGAGAAACGAAACAATATAGTTTTGAAACAAATGTTGTTTACCTGTTGAATTAAAATCGAATAATGAATTCAAAGTTTCAGTTTGGAAATAACACAATGAAGAGGGGTTTAATTATTTATCAAAGCTAATTTGAGTACTATTGAGTTTAGAAACTCCGGGCTTGGAATTTCGGATAAGCTTGCGAGCCAATTCTCGGTCTGGAGTTTTATCGCGATTCTCATTTTCGTTTTCCGCGCGCCACGAACTGCGGATCGTAGGTGTGTGTATTCGAGCTCGAAGCATCGTCATCCCCACTGCGAGCGTACGCCCATCCTGCGCCGCACTTCTTCAAACTCGCGGGGGTGCGATTCTCTTTTAATAAGGTGGCGCAAGGGGCTCGGAGGCGTTAAGTAATTACGTCTATTCTCTTCTCGGCAAGAAATTGTGTCGCGCCCGCAAGCAAGTGAGAAAAATTAGGAAATTAAAATCAGCCCTCCCTCTGGACTTTTTTCCACCCCCCCCCCTACCCTCGGCGACATTTGCGACTCGCGCATCGATCTCGCAAACTCGATGATTCGACGCCTCCACCACCTTGGGGCTGTAATAAAATTGAAGAGATAACGCTGCGCCTTGCGAAAAGTCGACGCAAAATTGACTTTTTAATTGGTCGCTTTCCATTTAAATAGAAAACCGAAAACCACGCCGGCGCGCATTATGATTTGATTACACTTCTGGATGACTAGGTGTGTTTGAAATTTCGACTGGCAATCTGCAGTTAGATAATTTCAATGACGCTTTTAATAATTGGCAAGGTAATTTCACTCGCGAGCCCAACCGAACGGATACTAGATTATGAAAATATTCAATTACAACATTAATAACGATCTCGATTTATATGGACGCTTATACGAGCCGCAAGTTGGGAAACATCGCGTATACACGTTTACGATCAAATTTATTGCACTTTGCTCTCTCAACTTCAACACTTATAGGTTACATGTGATTATGTAATGGATGAATTTTAATTCCATTGAATAAATGAACGTTTGCATCCCAGTTAGTTCGAGGGTTCAACTTTTCATTTGTTTTATTTATTTTCAATCAATTGTTTTGGCCGAACTCAAATCAATACCCCAATATTCTAGTGTGCTGTAGATAAAGCTTCTCTATAATCATTATCAAAGCAAGATCAAATATAAGTAGAAATTTATGACCTATAGAAATTTCGTGCAAATGTTCACTTCATCGAAGATTAAACATTTTTTTATTACTTTTGATTAAAATTACTGCAATAACCAGTTTATTCAATTTTTTACTTCAAATTTTCGCTCCAATTTAATGAAATAGAATTAAATGAAAGTCATGATATAAAATATGAAAAACAGTCTGAAACGAAAATATTTGTAACCTCTGATGGCTGTGGGAGATTGTTCGGTTTCCGACATCGCATACACTTGCTTGACGAACCAACTCGGTTATCTCCGGCGCGAAGATTATTTCGCATTTTCGTCATGGACACTGTGCAGTATCATTATTTAAGTTTCATATTAAAGCGCGGTTCGAGTCGCAAGAATTTGATGTATGTGCAGCACGTGCTTCGCCTCAGCTCAGTAGTCTTGCCTAAACGTGAGATATCGCGGTCGATCAATTTTTCATAACCTAACGGATCCTCTGTGTCTTTTCCTAGCCAACCATCAGTTTGCTTCCTTTTTTGTCTCCATTTTTGTCCTCTCTGTTGTACCTCGTATGTTTTTGTCGACCAAATTATTCGTCCGTCACAGTTGCCTTATTCATGTCCTTTTAATGTCATATTAAATATTAATTCTGACGCTTTTTTGAAGCTGTTTCGGTTCGTATAACTTGCTCAAGCTAAATTCCAGCTCGAAAAATCAGTTTGAAAAAAAACCGCGTCAAAGAAACTTGTGAAAAAGTTAATAAGACATTTAATTTCATCGTGCCAAATATATTTAATAGCTGATCGTTAGTGGGAGTAAAAAGGAAAAAAAAGGAAATGTTGGAAAGATGTTTTTGGTATCAGAGATGACGGTTTCCTTGGCAACATGAGAAAAGGACTTAGCAAAGATGCTGGGGTGACTCAGTTCTAAATATGCGACAAGAGAAAACCCGGAGAACTAAAAGGAGGAGGTGATAGTAGAACGATGCTCGGTAACTGTTACCGCATAAGGTGAAGAGACCCAGTTAATTACTAAAGCGTTTTAATCGCCGACAAAGTTCCGATGGCATGAAGTGCCGCGCTGCAAGTGGTATACGGCGTCGGTAGTTTCTGCTTGGGTTAAGGGTGGTTCCTGGAATACGAAGACCACGTAAATTAGAAACTCACCAACTTCCTCGTTACTACCTCATTTTACCACTGCAAACATTCATTTTTTTTTGTTCGAAAACCTGTAATTAATAATAAAGATGATAATTTATTGATAGATGAAAATATTTTGTTCTTGTTACTTTAGAAAATGGAAAAAAGGTAGGCCTTGAGATAATTTTGAAAAATTATTTTTTTAATCACAGTTCAAAAAATGCAAATAAAAACGCGCGTACGTCGTCTTCTGAAAGAAAATAAACATTTACCGGAAACATGATCGAGATAAGAAACTGCAAACGAGAATTAATATTATATTTTGTACTGCAAAAAAGATTGTGAACGAAAATTGTTTCACTTTTCTCCTTGTTTATAAAACATGACTTTCAATGGATTGCAAAACATTGGTGTTTTGCATCAGTTTCAATTTTCTCATTAAAATATGTCAACAGACTCGTTGCGAAAAATGCCATCGCAAAATTAATTTTACGCAACGAAATACTTCGATGCTTGTATACCGATAACGTTTTATCGTTGAACGGTAAACGAAACTTCGTAAAACCTCATCTTTGAACTATTGTTGTCTAGGCAAATTTTGCATCTTCGTGACTGTTTGCCAGCGAACGACACGCCGAAGACACTTGCAGAGGTTTCTACCGGAAAGTTTTAACCTCGCAAATAAATCTTGGCGACTTGGTGTTTCCATCGTGTTCAGCGCTTTCCATTCCTTGGGTTCGAGAGATCCGGAGTTCTCGCTCGTTTTGCAAGTCAAATTGTTCCCATAAACAAGAGGGTGCACGAGAGACGCAAAGAGCTTCAAAAAAAGGACGAACAAAAAGTGCACCGCACGTCTTGCAACAATATCACTGCGAAGATGCACTCGCTCGTTTATGAAAAATTGAGCGACTTCTTTTTTTTTTTTTTTGATTACCAGCGAACCAAAGTATAGCTTTGATAAATGACGTTTTTCCCGTTGATATATATATTTTTTCTACTTACAATTTTTCTTCGATCGGGATAATTATTATCTTAAAAATTGTCGGGGAAAATTGATTACAGAAGATATCTTAACGACTCATCCGAAAGCTATCATTAACGCAACTGACGTATGCAAATTTATGCTTTGCATCAGAATCAATCGAGGTATAAAAAATGCACTTTTTTGCGAAATGACATGAATGAGAAGTTGAAAACTCTTAATTACAGACATGAATGAATGTTTTATTTCGTATTCTTTTTTTTTCTTTTTTTTCACGTTTTTTGATCTCTCATGAAAGTGTCATAATATATGACACTTAACATATCACATTCAGTTTAAAAAATGTTCGACAAGACTTAAATGTCATCGTAGTACAATTTTAGAATTACTAACTGAAATTAAAAATTTTTTTGCATCTAAAAGTTAAATTTGAGAATGCTGTTGCAAAATATCGATAGCTAAGAAAATTGGAAATTTTTATTTTTAAATAATCTTCATTTTACGATCTGCCGAATTGTAATTAGAGTAACCTATCAACCCTAGCTGGTTTTTTTTAATTTTGTTTTGATTTTCATTTGAAAAGTTAGTTTTATAGCTCTAAAAAATTGGATGTTTCGGTTAGTTATGGGACTGGCCGGATTTGGGATGATCCAGATGTTTAGACGCATATTAACTGATAAGATAAGGATAAAATTATCACACGTTCTCAAAGTGAGGTCGCATTGATTAATCTTCCACGTAGATCCACAATGTTCTCTACCGCTCGAGAATTTACTTGAACCGTTGTTATACATCACTCAAATGACACAACTTAAGGAGTTGAACCTAGCGTCTAAAAAAATGAGAATCACATCTCTCAGCACAGTCCCTTTTTTTTTCAATAAACTTACTACTGCGAACGATCAAGATCGGTAAATATTTTACAGATAAATTTGAATTTATTTGAACACAGATTTGAACACATTTGAATTTAGAGGTATCCAAAAATTTTATTTTGTTTTTGATTTTATGAAATTTATTATAGCGTTGATCCTAAATCAATAGAGATAGTTTTTCAATTCTCCAAATTTGACAATTAAAAACTCAGAATTAAAAACAAATAATACAACAATCTAGAACGACTTTAAACTATTTTTTTAAAATTTTGTTCAAATTTTCTTGTTTTGATTTAACAAAAGTGGTTAACAATAAAACCAAGTAACCAGTCGAAACTGTTGAAACGAAAACTATAAACGCTGTATATCCTACACACCACTGAACCAAGCTGTTTTCTTCTCTGGGATGTTTCGATTAGCGATTCGGCAAACCAAGCACGCTTCAGCGGTTAGTTCTGATTAACAACAGAGCACGAATGACATACACCAGTGGCAGGCAGAGTCGCGTGATTCGAATACACTATAAGTGTCACTGTCACTATGACTTTTCTCGCGCCTCGCCAATACAAATCGCACCTCTTACATTTAATCATTCAAATTTACCGCCATCCAAAATCAATACCCCCGATATCCTTGATTTTATTCCGGCCGACTTTTGCTACGCCGCAAATTTTTTCCTCGCGTTCATAAATTATTGCCAAGTTTTTCGATTAGGGCCAAAATTTTTCTGACCGATCTCCCGCGGCGGTGTCGTAAATTTCGCGCGGAAATTCCGTGCGAGAAGTGCGCGCGCGATAAAAATGAGGCGAAAAGTTTACAAAGTAGCTCGATGAGAGATCAAAAAAGCATTGTCTACCGAACGCTCGCAAATCATGGAGTTCGGTGTTCGCCCCCTCGCAAAGAAAGTCCGCAAGAGATCTGAACTTGGATATCTCCTCTGGTCTATCGCAAAATTTACAAAGTGCTCGTGTACCATTTTCTCGAATTGAGTGTCGAGAGGTCGGCACACACGCACACGACACAGTCTCAGCAACGACGCCGAGCTTGATTTATGAGCTAATAGTTAACCCGGCGTAAATAATGCTAATCACGGTCTTATTACGTGTTTCGTTTTGTGGCCGAGTGTTTTGTCCGGTTTTAGTAACGTCACAAACTGTGCTATCGCTTAGTTATACACGCATGAAGTTTTCTCTCATTTGGGAGAGTATTTGAGCTGAGAATAGTGTACTCCTTAACGACGCGACTGACCAAAGAGATACCGAACGCCGATTTCTTTTTATCTTGTCATTCATTTCGAGTTAAATTCAACGAACTGATTTACACAGCGTTATCGACTGACGGCTCTTTGCTTCTTGCACTTTTTTCGCTCCAAAATGAGATTAGATCGTTGGAAGTGCTATTTTTAGCAGGGCATAATTTATGATGAGAAAACAAACACCGGTGATGCAAAATCGAGCGAATGAATGAGCGATTAATTGCAAAGCCCGAGTCGAAACATCCGAGACGAGTGATTGACAAATTGTCGAAAATCATTAATACATTTTGCCTCCGAACAATATTGTTATCGCGATTTAGGAGGCGCGAGTGAAAGTTTTCCATCGCGTGACTCAGAGCAGTTTGCGATAAAGCGCGATTTTTTACATATTTTCCAATTAATTTAGAAAGCCCGATCGGATCAATGAGTATTACACTCAAACACGGCAGAAGCGTATTATATATCGCGATTCGTAATGGTTGCAGCAAACCGGTGCTCGCGAAAACCAACGTAATAACATTGAAAAGCGAATATTACAACGGAGGCATCTAAAAATCACATCTCTAATGAGATTTTCTAAACAGCCGGACGAAAAATGTGCCACCAATTATAATCCTGAGAGGTTTTATTAAATAACGGTTTTTGTATTGCAGATCGAACGTGTAGTTAGAGCTTAGACGAGTGTGTAAAAAGAAATAACCAGTCTCGGAACGTGCTCGATTAATTTTCGTTCGACTTCCGTCTGAATCCTAATGCCCCACGTGAAATCGAGACTGTAAACCAAAGTCGCCCCTGTGGCCAAAAGAGAGCTACACCAATACGCTCGCTGCGATCAAAATATCCAATACATTTTATTTCACCGTTGTTTCCACCAAATCTCCAGACGCATTTTTGTTGTGCTGACGTTGTAGATTTTTTTTTCGTCCTGTCTCTTTTTCGAAGGTCCTGCTTTGCCTCTTGAAAGTCTGATCGAGCTTCAAAAATAAAGAAAAATCGAAAACAATCAATCTTCATTGACGAAGAATTTTTGTTCGATTCGAAAAAAAATGAGGGCAAATTAAAATAAGCCTTTTTTATAATCCGAGCATTTATCTTCGCATTTATTATCGAGTGAAAAAAATGATTGATACATCAAAGTGTGTTGCAGGTACGAATTAAAATGACGCCGGTAATGAAGAAATAATAATGAAAGTCACGAATAAATAATCATCCGATGGCCAATATACGTCTGTATGAGATACTCGCCAACTGCCAGCGAAATTAAAATGTCGCGGAAATTATTTTGCACATTTTCTTGTGAAAACAATTTTTTGCCCTTCGTAACTGGTTTCGTGATAGAAGGCTTTCATACCGCAGGTATACACAACGAAATGAATAGTTTCGCATTAGAGCGTTCATGTTCGAACAAGAGATATTGATATAAACAGGGGGCAGGGCTCGACTCGAGCGTGCTTTGTAATCAAGCCCGTATTACCATCGGAGGTGGTCAATCTCACGTGAATATGGCCCATCGTTTCAGGCAATGCGACTTTTCACGCGTTTTTATTTTCGCCAGCCCAACAACACGAACGCCGCATTTATTCAAATGACATGCTTCACACCGCCAATACAAATATATCATTTATGTTAATGTACGCACCGCGCTCGTACAATTTCACTTCGCTTTTTCAACACGAAAAACTTGAAATTTCTTTCTCAACATTTTTTGCAAATTCAACTACATCACACCTTCTTTTTCACTTCTTTCCCGTAATTTACTCTAATAAATATTCAGATTTTATCGATCGTAATTATTATGTTAAATCTCGTGTTTTTTATGTAACAGGTGTAATTTGTTTATACAAAATCTATCCGCAAATTACAGTACTTGAGAAATTTTTGCGACCGATGAAAGTTCACGAGCGTTCAAGTGAACCACGTCTGTAATAATTTAATAATTTCACTCATGCATCGGACCACGTTTAACATAATCGGTTCGATTATTTACACAGCTATTGTACCACCATCTTATCAATTATCAATAAAGATACCTTTAACAGAACATGTTATTTGAACAATGACCTTTATACCCCTTAACAACTCTATTCCCGAGTGCGAAGGCTCGGACCAAAACCAAAGTAACAGGCCAAAGACGATACCAAACCCCGTATTATTTTTCGTATACGCGAGTTGTTTTGGACAAAAGTTTGTTATTAAATGTAATGCGAGTCGATTTTTTCTGACGATTCGCGCATTATCGCGGTATTAATTTTCAATTCGTGTGAAAGTGATGCAAAACGTTTGTACAAGCGAGAGGGCATCGGCGCATGATGAAGTCATCCAGTGATAATGGCTCCATTACAGTGCGTGGTACGTTCACGTAAGTGACGTCCCGTAAAGGTGGACATGCGTGATTATTGCGCAGAACCGACGCTCAGGAGCGAGAGAGAAGCAGCTATATATTTTGCCGGGCGATTGTTTATGTTGGTTGATGGCCACTTACGCTGCACACACGGGTTACGGGCCAGCTCGGGCTCTCGCACTTAGCCTGTGGCTTGAGCTAAGTCGCGGAGTAATGGCGAACACGTTACAGATAAAGTGTATACTTAGGGCCGACACACACTCGATGGCACCGTCTCCGTCGTCCGCTCGCAAGAGCGCTGCCCTCTCATTATTTTTTCCCACCGGGGCTCCGAGGCGAACACCCTACCCAGGCGTTCACAACCCTACGTGAAATCGATAAGAATCCGCAATTTCCTCCGAATGCATTGTAATACCTGATTATGATAAGTACCAGCATCACAAACTATTCGAGCCAATTTTTATCCCGCGACTCGTCGCCGACAGATTGCCACTTTTTTTTCAACCCGCCCTTCTACCTATCATTTACCAAACATTAAAGTAAACAAATGATATTGTTCTTGGAAATGAAATTGAATTTTTCTTACAATTCAGTCGAAATCAAAACATTGTACATTTTTAAAAATTTTTTGTTAACATTTTTTTTTTTTTTGTAATTTTTGCAAACGTGAGATTTTGGGAAGTGTAAGAATTTTCAAAGAGGGTTGGTTTGTGAAATTGTTTGTGAAACAAAAAATTAGTCTTGGTTTATTAGCACACAATGCAACGTTGTTGAGAATAATAAGCCGAATGGAAACCCAGAGCTTTCTATTAGATACAAATTAAGCCGTCACATTTATATCAATCATCATAAACAATCGGCGTTATTGTACCTCGCGTCAGGCATAATAAATATCGAGCCGCGAATAAAGTTATCATGTCGTGTGCGAAATGCAAGATCTTTGAACCTGAATCGATAAATCACTTTCCCACAAAAGACAATATGTTATGCAAAAGCTGCCTTGAAACTTATCATTGAAATTCGATTCCATTATGCCAGATTGTTATTTTACAATTTTCTCATTTTTTAATCAGATTCTAAAAATTGGTCGACTGATTTTCTTATCAACTATTTGTTTCGACCCTGTCATGCCCGTTTTTTTATTTTCTGATAAAATGAAATGTTTCTTCTTTGAAAAGATGGGATAAGGTGAAGAAACTAAAAGGAAAAAATATTGAATAGCGAATTGACCTCGATAACTATTTGTCGATTGAGTCGTAACCCGCTGAGCGGACGTATTTTCAATCGTCCACGCGGCCTTTATAAATAAACGCTCGCGGAGTCGCGATTTTTCCGTTTGCACCATTACAGTCTGGTAGCTTTTGCTCTTATTGGAAGCGATAGGCGGGATTCAATAGTTATTCATTAAACTTGAATTCAAGCGGGCAGGATGCTAGGGTCAGTTCCAAGCTGACCTTGCGGCTATATTCAAAGGCGTTATCGGCGCGGCAGTCCCTTTCTGTTCCTCTTTCACTCTGTCTTCCTTTCTTTTAATTCCTTTTTCTTATTATTCTCCTACTTTAGTTCTGGATATAATATTCCGATTACATAGACGTTTATTGTCAGTTTCATTACTGAGTTAATTTAGCAGACGAACCTAATTTGACAATGCTAAATTAAACACAAACTAAACCAGACTTTTAATCGAAAATGATAAAATGAGATGAATGAACAAAAAAATGTTCTGAGCAATTTTTCATCGAAATTGAAAGAAACCATTTGTTCATTCATTCCATTTTGATTCTTTCATTCAATTTCACGATTGAAGCGAGTCAATTAGTTTGCGTCAGATGTAATAACAATGCTAACATTAAAATAACACGATTGGTACATGTTTTTTTCTTGTAATGCTATCGAAGAGACATTCGCAACATCTTTTCTGAGAACTGATAAAATATCTTATAATTGATTGAAATTTTTTCACTTAAAAATATGTGTTCGGACAAGATTCAGCTTCCAGAAAAAAAAGAATCACTCGACGATAAAAATAATTTCAGTTTCTTTATCAGGGCCGGTATCAAAATGAAATATTCGCCGCTGTCTCGTTTGTATCTTATACAATTTATATTTGAAGATAGCTTTTTTATTTTCTCCGAATATTTGTATCATTTTTGTATAAAAAAAGAGCCCACGAACGGTAAATGGTACGATACATTTGAAATCAGCGATTAAATTGTTATTCTACTGCCAGTTCAAGATTTTCTCTGGTTTTTTTTGTATTAGCTCAAATAAAATGGGGAGTTTTTTTTCTAATTTGATTCACATCTCTATATCGGATTCAATTTTTTTCAACGCAAAAAATAAATTGTATCGTACAATTTCAAACGATGTGAATAAAAAAAAATTAAATTGCAATAATTTATTTTTTCTATTGTCATTACGAGGCATTATTGACATCGCCGATTAAAATCCAGTATGAATCGTGCAGTCAAAATGCGGAGACGTCAAATCGCAGTGTTATCATGATGTGATAAAAATCAGAAATATAAATAACGTTCGCTGATTTACGGCCAGATGTAAAATATTTGAAAGAAGGAACCGATAAGTGGAAAATATATTTGGCGATAAAAATACAGATTAAAAGTGAATTATGAAAGAGACTTTATTATTTTCACAAATAAGTAATATATAAATTAGGACGTAATCACGGGTGACGCACGACCATGTAACCGTATCTTGGGGAGAGTTTAAAACCAACATCTGGATCAGCGCAAGCGAACGCTAACCTAATAACCCGTAGATAATTGCCGCCCGGGCCCGAAAAACAATTTTCACGGTGATTAGAATTAGAGTGACCTATACGCGAGCTCTTTCGAAATGTCGTTCCCATGACGTACAAATAAGGCATACAAAATCATATGTGGATAAGGTTCGACTTGGTTTGCTCCAAATTGCAAAATAATTTGAGAACCTGCTCCTGTTATACTTTCTCATGACAAACCTTTTTTTAGACCATCTTTTTAAAATAAACAAATTGATCTTAATTACAACAGATTTTATAAACATTTTTATCAAAGTTATTCAAATGAAAATGAAATTAAAAAACCTATTTTTATATTTTGCAAAATAATTCACAACCCATTTCAGATTCTGGAGCAATTTGTCATCAATCAGAGTTTTGTGAAATCGTGTTCATTGGTTCGTTATAAAATTGGTTCTGGACCAAACGATTGGAGGATGATATTTGACTGAAAAAGCAGATATAAAATTGTATCTCGTGCGATGACGTTTGATCTGGCAAAAAGAGCAACAAATCCAGTGGCATTATCGCAACACCGTCTCTGTAATCCTATAGGTGCTTAGCGTGAAATCCTATAATCGATAGTTTGCTTAACCCGATGTCACGTGGCGCCACGTGCGGGGTTACTATTAGCGCGGAGGGCTAGTGTAGCAAAACTAAAATGCACACCGGTCTGAGCAAAGCCCTCTTGAAAGACCGTATCTCTATGTTAATATGAGAATGCAAAGCTACCACAGTTGATGGGGAATTCGACACGCTCGTACACAACCGCTCCCTTAACAGCCGATGGACCTTCTCTGATTTGAGCTTAAGTTTCCCCACATACCAGCCAGAGAGACAATACACAAACGATATATTAAAACGATAAAAGTCTCCCAGCTTACACAATAATTTGACAATCGTTGCGTAATTATGAATATTTCAAAACCAACATTTGCATCTGAAAAATAAAAAATCTATTAGTCAATTCGATTTGGAATTTTTGGGGTGATTTAAGGGTGTTTAGGTTTAGAAATGATAAATCAAATTCAAGGGAGAAATTTGAAACGGGAATAATAATTTGTGATCAAAAGTGTATAAATATTGAAGGTGTGTGAGGTAGGTTTAACTTTTATCTTGAAAAATCAACCATTAGGATGAACGCTGTAACCACCCTGATACGGAAATATTCTAATGAGCTTATAGTGCGCCGAACATTTAAGTTGTGGGAAAATATTTTCGAATTACATTTGTTAATAAATTACACAGTCCCAAGCATAGGATTTACTTTAATCCAATCGAGTCAACGGCTCAGGGGGTGGGATGTTCTTGAACATTAATTGTAATCCCAATAAACTCCAGAACACGCGCCTACTTCTTTTCCTTTACCGACCTAAACCATGATCTAAATTCGCTGAAACTCTTATATTCGAGCACTTTTTCGAGTTTTTCTTACGATTGTACCATCAATTTTTAAAAATTGAAATTATTTTTTTCCTTTTTATGAAAAGTTAAGCCGACAATTTTCCTGCAATTTTTCGTGATAGTAAAAGAAAGTGAAGAAAATTTAAATTATACTTGAAACCATAAATGTAATATATTATAAACTTGACTACTACATTACCGTGAAATTGGCTTGATTAATTAACGTATTCGAATTCGTATGATCAATTACAATCCATAATATAACCCAGCGTTATAAATTATTGTGTTATCGAATATGTGTCCTTTCAGTGGCTTCGCTTGAACGGCGCGAAATATTCAATTCGATTATAGATTCTGCGAAAGCGAATCCAACTATGATGAAATTAAAAGAAATAAAAAAAAATGAGATTTTCAGTTTCGATTTAAAGTTTACATTTATCAACTTTTGACAAATTTGTCTTTACAATTTTTGAAGTAAAAGATTGACGAAAACTAAGACGAAGGTGGGTCAATTAAACGATAACTAAAATCAAAGATTTCTGACAGTCAAACGTGAGCAAATTCCTCGCGGGGTTGATAAACGCGGGCGGCTTGAAAATGACGCATTTTTGTTTCGCGCTCTCGCGATAATTTGGAAAAAAAGCCCTCGCCACTCGAAGAGGTCGACCCCGACTTCCGTTGATAAAGCTGTCACTTTGGTTTTCTATACTATGTAATATAGCACCGATAGATCGAGAGCGCAGCTGCTTTTTGCTGCTTCTTGTTTCTCGCGTTTCTATCGCTCGTTCTCTTTCTCCGTACGTTTCTTTGATCTCTGCTCGGTCGTTGCGTAGAACATATTAATTATTCCAGTGATAATTATTGCATGCAAAACGAGTCCGTTAATTGGTTCGCGGGCGCACACATACGAGCCAAGATATTGCTCGCAATGCAATTACGAAATTCGCTGCACACTGGACCGGAAGTCAGTGTTTTATCTCGAACTGCCCGAGCCATCGGACGCATAACCAACACAGAATGACGAAGATTAATTTCATAATCTTAGTTCAATTTATGGTCTATTACGTAGCGACCAGTTCGAGAGTTATCTTTCGCACTTCTTCTATAAAATGCCGCCTTACATTAATCATCCACATTTTTCGCTGGAAATTGTGCAAAAAACTATTTTGGCAAAAATACGCTCGACGGAGTAAAAGATTGCAAAAATGTCATTGGAATTTACATAGTTTCGACACTGCTGAGTGAATTTAAATTTTTGATGGCATTTTTTTTTTTTTTTTTTTTTTTGAAAAATTGACTGTATTAAAATGCTTCTGTTATGGTATCGATTATTGAATTAGGGGGTTCGAGTATATTTAGATGGATGGGAAAAAAAGAATGAGAACATTATAAAATGATCGTCAATCGTTTGCTGGCCATCATTCTTTGGGCCCGGAAATCGAAGCGGGAAAAGGTTGAAAGGTCGAGCGATTAGAGTTGGTAAGATGGGGAGCCAGAAACCCTAATGTGGCTATAGAGTCCGAGCACTAACGGTTCCGTTCTGAGAAAAATCGAACTGGAAGATCCACCTGCATGTGTTATTTTCTTAATCAAAAACTGTTATGTTACGAAGTGTTATATCAATGCTTTTAACAAAATAATTAAACGCGTGCGCGTTTAAATCAGTTTTTAAAAACTTTCATTTTTTATGAATGATTATTTTTTAAATTTTTATATAAGGAGTTACTAGCCATCTTGTTTATATGTAACAATCTGGTATTATTTCTATTTACTACAAAATCAAAATTAATATTGATTTGTTTTAAATGTTGAATCAATGAAAAAATAAAAATCCACTTAGAAATATAATTCATATTAATTTCTGCGCAAATCTAACCTTATTCTCCTACAAAAAGGCGTTATGCAATTTCACGCAAAAACAAAGTAGGGTCGACTGTAACGTAGCCAATTCTACACAAGGTTGAGGAGCATTGGTATCCAATGTCGAAATTGCTTTACTGATCTTCGTTAAGAAGTCCATCATGTATTCATAATTCTTGCGAAATTCATGACGGAAATAAAGGTCATTTACGAAAAGCTGGTGATGCATTTGCATTGCGTGCTGGAAGCACAATACTAATGGTAAATACCTTTGAGGTTGTGTCTGTAATGAAAAATAAAAAATTCATTAGAAATCGCCATGACACTGAATTATAACTATGAAAAAAAATATAATACTTGTATTTTGTAATCTTGTCCCCGTACTGGCCAGTTGTTGGTGCAAGCTTTACAATTGCAATGGAACCTATATGTTTCCCAAAGATGTTTTTGTCTATATTCCTTATCGTACTGTTCATGTCCCATATAGTTCAAGAAAACCTGAGGATTTACGCGTAATGAATAAATAACTCAATGGATTAAAATTAAGATAATGCATTGTTGAAGAAAATTTATAATTTACTTGTTCTCCTGTACTAATTGGACTTTGGGCCACAACTTTGGTGAACTCTTTGGCTCGTATCATAAACGCATTTGGAACACAGCTGTGATTAAAAAAACTGCCTGGGATCGACACATATGTCATATTTTTGAAGTCCTGTGCACAAATGTAATACCACTAATTATTAAAGGATAGTAAGTCAGAGGTAATATTTGCATTAATAAAAATAAAATTAATGCTACACTTATGAACCTACGTCTAATTGATTGAGTATCATAATGCCTATGTGTTTCTCGAATAAATATCTTGCAAAGACAACATCCTCATCCTCACTTATTTTATCGGAAGTTAAATGATTTTTGTTGCCAAACAGTGTGGTAGTAGTTGCAATTCTCTTCATTAACGAATCTATCACAAGTTTGTCTTCATCCGTTAAAATAACATCATGATCCGATGCCAAATTAATGAAACCCACATATTTATCACTCTTCAGCTTTCTTTTTACAAATCCTTTGGTTCGAGGTTCTAAAAACAAAACTTCAAATTAAAATCAATATTGACCAAAAATATTATAATAAACGTTTTTTTTCCTTTTTAACCTGATGATAAAAGTTTAGATTCATTGTAAGTTTCTCTTAGTTTCTGAATGGATCCGTACTCGTTTATTGCAAGAACCAGAATTCGAAAAGATGCTAGGAATATCCCTGTGTAGTGATGTTCACCCTGCACTTGAGGAAAGTGATCGAAAAGGTTGCACTCCACATGATGGTATTCCTCCCAAGCTTCTTTCTTGCACTTGTCTGAACAGAAGATGACGTTTTTGCAGTAGTCACAAGAGATACTCTTTGTCACACATTTGACGCAATGCCAGCAGCATTGGTACCGAACTGAATCTTCTACTGAAGGAATCATAGCATATGGTGGATTTTCCATCAGGATCTCGCCAGGTTTGATGTCTCTTTCGGCAACATAGTGCCTTCCTTGAGATTCACTATACTTCAAAGCAAGAGCGTTCGAAACACCAGGAATTTCTTTGTTGAAAGACTTGATATTGAATCCTTTCCAGATTCTATTGATTTCTTTTCTGGTGAATGGTAGATCGGTCACAACTGTTGTCTTGTAACTCAACTTTGCTGGATCATGAGCTATGTTTTTGCTATGATACAAGAAAAAATTTTTTAAATTTCTTTGGGAACTGCAGGTTGTAAAGACCTGGTTACCATCCTTGCGAAATGACTCAGCCTTCACAAGAAATTTATCTGCCTTGGGTGTGTCCAGCGTCTCATTGCCTATTCCACTTAATTCAGTATTTTCCATCATAAAGTTTCAGTGAGTGATTTTCTGAAAAAGAAATGAATAAATGAAATCAAGTTACCTTCTCAAGAATTCGTTCGAATGTATTCAATAATCGCCAAAAATGAGAAGTTTCAAACTACAATTTGTCCGAAATGAGTGTTTCTTTATTTGTTTGCAATAATTAAACTATAGTTTATATTTTATTGTATACTTACCTAAATTAGGCTTGATTATGCCAATGCAAAAAAAGATTGCACTATCTACTTTTTTTGACTATATCAATACCGAAAAGAAATCGCACTTTTAGTGTTTACTTATGGAAACCTAACCTAACCTATAACTAAAAGCGCGCCATATTACTTGGCGATATGAAAAAAAAGAAAAACAGAATGAGAAATCATTGGAAATCATTATTTGTTCAATTGAGCTTTAAAATTATAATAATTCAATAATGATAAACTAATAATTCTTTTTCGAAAAAAATATTTGCAAAATTCAAATAGAAGTGAAAAACTGTAACATAAAGCACAAAAATACTAGAAGTTAAATTAAATTCAGTTCTTTTTGACGTGAATTTTTGCACGATGTTAATGTTTTTATAATCAAAAAAATTCGAATAAAAACTAGAAGAAGAAGGAAAACAATTAAAAGAACACAAAAGAGACAAAGAAGAAACAGAACAGAAAAAAACATAATTTCGTTTTTATTTGCAAAATTGCACATTCGACAAGAGGACATGGTGGAATCGTTTATTGATTTGTGGAATAATGAAAGGCACACATCAAAGTCGAACCGTGCACGTTTCGTATAGCATCAACGGTAACGACTTCTTCAAGTTAACAGCTTCCGTAATTAAGTTGGCGGGAGCGCGCTGCTGCCGTGGCAGGTACGCTTAATACAATAATAAGGTGAAGTAGCGTGGCGAATAAATTACCCGGAGTGTATATAGGTCCCTGGTGTGTTGTATTTATGTAGCGCGGATGCGATGCACGGGTGCTAATTACGACGACGAATGGACCGCGAATGAGAACAGAGAGCTCTGCGTCGAGTAGAAAAGCGCTGCAAAATTAAAGCCCGCGCACACAATCGGCCAGCGAAACGCGCCCGAGTGTAATCGCGAGTCAAGCGATGTCACACGCTTATCAGCGTTTGCCACTTGCGCAAATCGTCAAATCATTTTTATTGTTCGCGATAATTCGCGCGACGTTGTAAATCGTCGACTAAAACCGACAAGGCAAACTTGACGGGATAACGACGTAGCAAAATGTCAGCAGTGAATTTTCCACACCTCCTAATGGCCAGCCCAATTACAAAATGCAATTACTTACGTCCCATTTCCTCTCTGTACGATTTGATTTCACAATTTTAACTATTGCTTGTAGAGTTGAAAAAAATGGTGATTTAAAAACTGGATTGCTAATCAAGCGGTCGTAATTAATCAGCCGGGCAGGTTCCGTATTATCTAACGCCGGGATTAATTGGTCCTGACAACCACGGAAACATCAATATCTGGCTAAACAATTTGTTAGTCTGTCAATAACGTGACAGGTTCAAGAAGTGTGAAAAATAATGAAAATCAGTTATGCGATAAGAAAATTGCTCATTATAGTAATTATAATGGAAGCCTATTCACAGCTATTGCTATACAACACGTTTAAACGCTATCTCGCATTTTAATCGCGTGAAATTCAATCACGTATGCCGCGCTGTGCTTAATTACCTATAAGTTTTAGCTGCGAATTAATTGATATAGTGAAAACAAGCAAGTTCGCAGGAAACGGTTTCCATGGGAACGCAAAAATTTGTTCGTTCCTTTGAAACAGGATGAGAATTTTCAAACTAAATAAATGAAATCCGATAGAACTAGTTTTCTTTCACAACAAGTTTGGAGTTGAATTTGTTTGTTTGAAAACAATTGTTGAATTTGAAAATAAAACTGAAATTTGAGAGGAGCGATTGAAACAATGAGATGAATGAATTCGATCATTGGTGTAGGTTGTTGGGAAGCATGACAAAGCTCGTAAATATCATTAACGTGAAGCTAAACTAAACTAAAAGGGAAATTAATTCAGGTGATTTCCGAAGGGCGGAAGTAACGTAGTGCTGGCTGAGTCCCTCTTTTACTTTGCATGTGCATATGGTGGCAGTGATTTAAAATGACAAGCAACCAGCACTATGGGCTGCTCCTGGCGCTCGTCCCGTGGGTGCTGTGCCTCACAGTCGGATGCTCGACTCCAGTTTGCCGCGCGGGTTTGCTCGTCGCTCGATTAAAAAAATTTCGCCCGGGGCAATGCGGTTATACCCGCGAATTTATTAGTCTCCCTATAAAGTATAACTTCCGATCTTTCCCTCTCTGATGGATCAAAGCGAATTCTCCAATTATACCAGCAAACAAGCCTTCACTTTTTTCCTACAAAATTCAACCAAACAAAGAAACAACATTTCTCATCTCCATATTTTCCAGACAACAGAACATAAACAAACAACTTGAAGAAATTATTTTCTAAACAAAGCTGATGTTATTTATGAATTTAATTTTGATTGTTTTGGTTTTTAGCAATTTAGTGAAATTTACAAACAAAGAAACAACATTTTTCATCTCAATATTTTCCAGACACCAGAACATAAACAAATAACTTGGAGAAATTATTTTCTAAACAAAGCTGATGTTATTTATGAATTTAATTTGGATTGTTTTGGTTTTTAGCAATTTAGTGAAATTTACAAACAAAGAAACAACATTTTTCATCTCTATATTTGCCAGACAAGAGAACGTAAACAAAAAACTTGGAGAAATTATTTTCTAAACAAAGCTGATGTTATTTATGAATTTGATTTTGATTGTTTTGGTTTTTATTGAAATTTGAGAAAATATTGAGCCGTTTAGGAAAGTGATAGTCGATATGTTTGAAGGCTGTTGAAAAGTTATTGTCTCAATATTTGTAAAACAAACAATCTGACAACACGTGACTATGAGCAGAGTCTATTAATGATATTTGTATGGCAAGATGCGAGTGAGTCGAAGCTGGTTACTGGAATGATTGATGTGTGGCACGCGACCGCCACGCCTACCTCAGCCATGCGAAACTTCGTCAACTTTGGCCGATATTGGGACATTTTAGGTCAGCAGCCGGGCTTGCGTTCAATCTTAAGTGACGTATCATTGACTCGATTTCACGTTGTCTGAAGCGTCGTCTCGGCGATATCAAACAATTCATATATCACGCGCGCGACACTCCGAAATAATAGGGAAATGAATTTTCACGAAAGATTCAAATCGCAGTGCTTCCGACGTCATTCCAACGACGAAGATTAATACACCTCACTTTCGTATCATTTATTTAACATATTCATCATGATGAAATAAAAAAGGAACAGCTTGACACCAGAAACATTATCAATTTAATGAAACCAAACAAAAAATATACAATAACAAATTGTTGCCCGAATAAAAACGTTGTTTTTTTTTCACTGTTTCATGTGCAACTGACGGAGACAAAAGTGGCGATACTTTTTTTCGATTGCGATTCTTGTTCATGAAATGTTTTCCGGGGGAGATGCACGAGCTTGGCATTGCGTACGGACAGAAATGGAGGAGAAAGGGGGTTGGTCGCAAGGTGGTGGATCATCGATCATCGTGATTGAAAGACATTGAATGAGATTCGAGGAAAAAAACTGAACTGAAACGAAAGTCCTGCAGAGGGAAGTTTGCGTCGTTTTTCAACGTCCATCGAGCTCTAGTATTTTACCCGGTTGGTTGGCAAAAAGAGCCCCTGAAAAGTGGCAACTACTTTTATCAGTGCGGCGTCGGGAAAAATAACGATGATGACGTCAAATAATCACCTAATATATTACCACTTTTGCGCGCTATCAAAATGCGCGCCTGCAACTTTTGAGATCTGCTCAAATAAATTTCCTGAATTACTTTACATTCGATTTATTAAATTTCATTATTTCCCAATCGGTTTGTGGGATCGAAAAGAGGTAGTCGAATCCAGAATATATGATTACCTTCGTCTCTTTTCTTTGTGAACGAAAGTCAGTCTTTGTTTAGCGGATTTTGTTCAATGAGTAGGACAATTTCCATCTTCGCACGCTTTAATTCGCTTTGTTTGACCTGGAAAAGGTGCTTTTAGAAACTAAGGATTAGCAAAGTTGGAAGTTGGACATTGTTTTTTTTTTCTTAGAACAATTACCCTATAGAGTAATCGTTCCAAGAAGGAATAATATCGAGGAAACTTTGTGAGAAAAATTCTTCTTTTCAAATGTGTTTCAAGATGTTTACGAATTGGGTATTGGGTCTCCTTAGTCTCGTCATTGAACTCGGAGAGGAAACGTCTGTTGTGAAATTTAGGTGACCAAAACATTGGAATTGTTGTTATCCGAATGCACTACACTTGCAATCAAACATTTGAAATCAATGTAAGTACAACACCTTCTCAATTATTTTCAAAAACTCAACAATAAAAAATTGATACAAATTAATTGGATGAAAAATTAAAAGCAAATTATTGTTTTTTGTTCCAGAAATGATTTTCCAGTTTTTACTTAATATGACAATTCCAAAAACGAGTCAACCTGAGGAAGATAAAAGGAAAGAAGAATTTTTTCTACAAATTATGAACCGGGAGATCTTCGTGGACACTAGGGATGTCACGCCAGTGTCTAAAATTGGTGAAACAACCTTTGAAGAACCCGTGGATGTTGGGAGAGAAGTTTTCGAACACGACACTTATACGACCCTACAAGATGCAATGCTGACAAGGAACGACGAGGAGAGGAAGACTTTTTATCAACGCATTTTGAACCGGAAGAACCTTGTGGTGATGAGTGACCAAATGATGGTGAACGACAAAATGTTGACGCAGGACAAGTCCACGAAAGTTAAAAAAGTGATTTTTGAAGACAGCATGCGTGATCTCACGAATTCAATTTATGTGACCGAAAATACTGCAAATACTTTTCTTGGTTTTGTGCGACAGTTGGTTCAGTGCTGGAGTGTATTTTTGAGAACAAAACACATGTTGAAACCGCATGAAAGACAGGAACTTTTTGGAATTACCAACAACGATTTGTAATTTGTAACATCAACTCTTTCAAACGTCGGAAAACTGTTTAATAATATTATTTTATTTTTAATTATAATAATAGATGTCAAGTACTAAACAGATGTAAATTAATAAATTAAATTTGAATTAATTCTCGTGCGTGTTATTGTTTTTTATTTTTGAGAATTAGGAAAAAATCAAAGCCCAATTTTTGTTCAAGAAAATATCTTTACTTGACCAAGTGACATAAGTGAATGAAAGTCTGATAGGCGTTCAGACCAAATTTTATTGAATGACTTTTGATACTACTTCCTCTGTGATGTTGTTTGGAGGGGAAATCCATGTTCACACCAGTAAATAGGGGTTGCGGCTGGTTTCTGTGATTCTGGCAGGAATAAAATGGTAACATGCTGCGTAGGGATAGCGAGACGCAACCACCCTCGTACAAGAATTATATTTGAATTACAAGCATTATCGCCCCAGAATAAACTTGAGTTTTATGGTGGTCTCGTTGAGGGTGACTTCGTTTATTCTGATGCTGTTACAATCCGTGCGTTTGCCCTATTGCTCTAATCTCATTCGTACATTGTGTTACACCAAACTATTATGCATATTCTCTAAATACCCCAACAAATTTCATTATCAAAATTAAAATAATTTTCATTTTTCTATATTAATTTACTTTTTCAAACTCATAACATACCAGTCCAACTGACAAAAAAAAATAAAACTCATAGTTCAACGATTGAGTTCACTTCGCCTCTCTAAATCTGTTTTCATTTTGCATTAAAATTCATAAATCTTGGAAGAATCGTGAAAATATAAATCATGGCAGAGTCGCATGGGAATTTATGGGATTTGCATGGAAATTACACGCGAACCATGGGAATTGCTAATGAAAAATATTCCGAAACCGAAATTTAAAGAATCAAAATGAAATCCAATGAAACATATAAAAATTGATTAAAAGAAGCATTTGAAATGGTCGGTTCGGGGCGTCGAGTTTTCAGAAGTGCAGCGAATGACGGATCCGACGAGCAAATAGAGGACAAATGAATTAACTTAATACGAGTTGGTTGGTTCTCGAGCGGTCAGTGCTGCGGGTTGTGCCAGTCGCATTAGCACGTTGCCCTCGCGTTCTCGCTCGAGGACCTTGCACACGAGCGCAGGACCCTATTGTGCGATGGAATTTGTAATTTAGATTGATACGTTATGCTGCAGCGCATTATTTTTTCCCGTCTGTTCTCTTGTTCTTTTTCATCTTCTTCACTTAGTCTTTCTGTTGTTCTCCCCACCAGTCGGCGGCGCAGCAATGGCTGAGCAGAGCACATTAGTTATAACCCATCGTGGTCTCGAATTTCAAGAATTTATTTATTGTCGGCGTGCGAAACGCCAAAACGAGTAAGAAAAGGTTGCGCGATGAAGATTTACGTCCCTCGTTGTAATTCCTGATAGCGCTTTGCAATCGGGGCGTGTTGACTTATCAACTCAATTAGGCCAGGTCAATTCTTTTAACTGCCATTTTTTTCAAAAAAGCATTCTAATTTTTTAAAGTAGTATGATCGTTTGACAAAAGTGATTACTAAATGAAAAGAAATATATTTTCTGATAGAAAATTTCACGCTCTATCGGAAAATGCTATAAGAAATACTATTCTTGCAGAACTAAATTTCGAGAAAATTAAGTTTGAAAATCGTCAAATTTAACATTGGTTCTTGTGGAGGGTCATGTCTGCCGAAGACAATTTTGAATTTTAATTAGAGATGTGAAGTTGCTAGAACAACAAGAAATTATCTAAATCAAAGTTAAGAATCTTGAGAATATTATTTTTCAAACTAATATAGACATTACCGCACTAAATTAAAAATTAAATGCAATAAAAAAGTGAATTTATACCGTTTTCGGAAATTATGGCTGCTAATTCTAACCTAACCTAATGGACTGAACTAATCAAATTGTACCTTATTTTGCATAACAAAAAAATTTTTTTTTTATATTGTTAAAAAAAATAGTCTTGCTTTTGACTAGTGTGGTAGACGATCGTACTACTTTAATCAAATAAAACGATATTTTTTGGAAGGCTTTTGAAATGATTTTTTTTCAAAGGTTAACCTGTTGCAACGATTAGGATGAATTTGATAAAATTAATGATTTGATTTAAGCATGTTTAGACACTGGCGATTAATTAGCATCGCATTGTCTTGAAGGATATGCGAGTTATACACGCGTACAGCTGGCAGTTTTTTAAAAGGCAAATTTGCGAAACCCCTTTTACGTTCAGACAGTCGCATTGCAAAAGAAACGAGTCAATCTTCTGGCGCATTAACGTCCTCGTAAGGATGCATTAAGCGGTTACAGGCGCGTGCAGTGCTGGGCATAAATTTCCTTCTCCTTTTCCCAGAAGGAGAGACCGAGAGAGAGCGCGACGCGACTGCAACGAAATCATCATGCGATTAGAAATCTCGCGTGCTACGATAATTAAATACTACGTTTTGCCGGCGGAGAATGAATTTCAATGAGGCACGCGAACCACTTACTATCAAACCAGAAATTCGCAATATGCAACTGTCTTAGATCGTAAGCCACTAAATGAAGATGTCACGTGGAAGAAAAAAACCGTGTCGGAACGACTAACTTGATATATTGCTTCAATTAAACGATCATTCAAGCGATAAGTATATATAAATTGCAAACCATCATACCGATCATGTATAAATATCACGGACTATTATAATTGTGCAGTACATGTTAAGATCAAATATGTTAAATTACTTTTATTTTGTTCCTGGATTTATAATGGAAAAAAAAAAGTTTTTAATCAAGATGGCGAAACGAAAACATTCAACGAAGGAAATTATCAAGTTAAAGTTGTTGTATTTCGAAACGACATTTTGAAATAGAAATTTTAGTTTCAAAGTTGAATCAACGAGCGGCGCTGTAATTAACGATGACAAAAAAGGCGAAATGAGTTATCGCGATGCAAATGCACGAAAACTTTAATGCACCGCTTTTTAATGAATCGAAAAATTTTTATCACCCGCCAGAAACTGGCAACATTTTAATGAAAATGTTTATAGCCTCATTAGTGTAATTACCGCTATGCTAACGAAGAACTATCATCATAATAAATCTAAAGACGTTTGTGAGAACATGACCAATGAACATCATACTCCAAGTGAAAAATGACCTGGCTTATTCATTGTTTCAGCTGACAAATTTTGTTCTACCCTGCCGCGTTGCATTAAAATTCAGCGTTACAAAAAATCATCTCATTCTCAAACGTATAATAAAACCTACCATTTTATTTGTTTCGTCAAAGTTTACAGAAAGTTTTTTTTAAATTGTTAAACAAAATTAAAAAAAAATGTTTCTAATTCATTTATTATTGCAAATAAAGAGTCGACATTATTTTAAAAATAATTAATTTCTGGTAATCTTTGGAGGATTGTAAATCAACAAAGTTTTCTGAAAAATAAATTTTTTCAGATTTTGTTTAAATTTTTAGACAAAATTTAAAAGAATGTTTCTAATTCATTTATTTTTGCAAATAAAGAGTCGAAATTATTTTGAAAATAATTAATTTCTGGTAATCTTTATGGGATTGTAAATCAACAAAGTTTTCTGAAAAATAAAATTATGGCAAGATGAATCACAAGTTTAGAAAAGAACATTTCCCGCAAAATAAAAAGAAATAATATAAGTGTCAAATTTAACAGTGACGAGTATATTATGTCGGCCACAGAAGCGATTTGGCTGGGCTGTTAATAGTCGCGGCGAGGAAAGCTGCTTTGTGGTTTTCTTGCAAAATTTATGATGATTAAACGTTGGTCTTAAGTCTGGTGGTACACGATGACTTCATCGTTCTGCCCGCATCCACTGCGGTATGTGGATAAATTAGATTACAATTTTATGTTTTCGCGCTGCGAATTCCACGACCACGACATCACTCCAGAAGAATACGCCTACCATACTTTATTCGAAAAAGTTTCTGTTCGCGAAATCACTTTTTACGATCCATCAAAACGAGACTTCTTTTGCGAACAATTTCAGAAGTGACAAAAAACTTTGCTCAACCAACATTTATTTTTTCCATCTTCTGAACCACAATCATATTTGAGATTAAATTTGAAATTCCCCCTCCCCCACTGGTCTCAAACTAAATGAAAATTAGGAAATTAATTCAATCGCGGAAAAGCTAAGAGGAACGCGTAATACGGTTTTTTTTATTTTGCCTTTTCAAATAATCGAATTGCGATGAGATTCAGTACGTGTTTGCGTCGAGTAATTATTTTCGTGACGTCGGGTAATTGAGATCCCACGTGAAATTCAGTTGGGAAATGCTATGTACTTGGAGAAACAACGGCGACGGCTGGTAAGCCGAAAATTAGCCGAAGAGAAGCAAGATCCGATGGGACGGAGAGACTCTCGCCCAGCCACCACTATCAGTTACACTATTATCTCTAGTGGCTAGCAAGAAGAAAAGATACGATTAGATTTGGCGCGTTGCCTAATGATCATGATATATAATGTAAATACTCCGTCTTATCTAAGGTAGAACAAAAATGTACTCCCATCTCAACTCAATTACGTACTTTTATTTCAACGCTGCCAACTTTTCATAAACAATTGTGTGCCAACAAAAAAGCAATTACAGTCCAAATTAATCGACCAACTTTTGGCCCAAACAAATGGACGCGTTTCAAAGCGTGAAATTGAAATACCAGACGAGAACCAGTTGTTTAAATTATAAAAAAAAAATTTTTTTTAAATACCACTTTGAAAAAAGTGTTTTAAAAAAATGAAAATTAATGATTGGTCGATTAATTAATTGATGGGCAGGGAAGTGGAACTGGGTAGTCGAGGGAATAGTTTAAACAGTTTGGGATATAAAGTTAAAATGCAAAATCTAAGCGTGAAATGATATTTGGCTTTTGGTTGCTGATTGACTCGTAACTCTTTAGCAGAAGCGTCGAGCGTTTGCAACTTGGGCCGACACACCCGTTATAACCGTACCTACAGCTCGGGAAGGGAGGAAGGTAATTAATTGCCATGGCAACGAACACCGAACAGAAGCATTGAACGCCACCCCCGCACACTTTAACTGAAATATGGCGCCCTGTACGAATTCCTCCTCCGAGCATGGATCCGGGCTCCGTTGCAACTGTACCAATATACCTATCTCTATACCCATAATACTCCTATTCACTGAAACGTCTGAAAAATTGATATAATAATGTCGTCCAATAAAAATGTTCAAACAACACTAACAATGTGCGAAATTTCGAAAGTTTTTTATTCCAAGTGGAAAAAAACTATCAGATGTTAGACACGATTGGTTTTTGCATGCAATCAATCTTGCATCGAGCCATAAATTGGTACACCGACAATGCAACTGTGATTTTTCTATTCGACTGTGTATTTGCGGGGAATAAAGAAATGGACGGAAAAAAACTTCGCATCGTCGAACTTTTTTTCGCCAGTTGAATCGAGGGAAAAATATGTTTAAAAAAATGCTCGTCCGAGTCTTTACGATTTGCTGATTACTAAAATTGATACGAAATTTCATTTCGTGATTCAATTTCTCGATCGATCATAAATCTCAATTTAATGAAGATCTCCGGGACGCGCGATTCCAAACTGGTCGTCCTTATTTTTACGCCGAGCTTGGCGGCGAGTGTTGGGTGTCCCTCCCTCTAATTCCTGGTCTTCTTTCTTTACGACTGCAAGTCGGGCTGCAATTTTTGTCTGGTCGTTTTTCAATCCCATCGAACTCGGATACGTACATTGCGTATGTGATAGGTACAGAGAGAAAACAAGAATGCTCTCGCTGTAATGAAGACCTCAAGGCGCCGCGCTTTGGCGATAATTACAGGGAGCCAACCTTACAACCTTCTAAAGGCTTAAATGTTGGACGCTCTACGTTACATGGCGCGGTGCTACAGTAGCTTTTATACCCATTTTAAAATCCAAGCTCCATAATAGCCTGGTCCGCGAGAGCGTCGTGGCGAAACAGCTTTGGAAAACATTTTGCCAAGTTTTACAACTTGAAACTCTTGTCACTTGCCGGAACGTCGTTTCCTTAGTAAACGTTTAATTTACGTGCAAGTTTGCGAAGCAGTTATCGTAAAATGTTGGGAATGCCAATAAGTCAAAGCCGAGAGTCTCGCGTTGGACGTTTTTCGTTATGTCTCAAAATGACGAGCGAATATCTTTGAAAAAGGAGGAAAAATCAAGTCAGCGCACTAGATCAGCACGCGGATTATGTTGATCTGCACACACGCATTTGCAGATGCAAATATGCCGGGCAGTAAATTGTGCTTAATTGTAGGATGAGACGTTTCGTTAGCGCTTAAACTTTAATCACTCGTTAAACGGTTTTCATAGTTTTGACGTTTAATATACATTGTACGTAATAGATTGCTTCATTTCTCAAAGCCTAATAACAGTTTACATTTATTATTACTGTTATAAATTAATTCTATAATCATTCATAAAAAAGTTGGAAGCGCGAAACAAGTTTTCGTTGCCCGCACAATCTGTATTTTTCGGCGCGCTACTTGGTTACACATTTTTATAGTTTCTGTACGAACAAGAAGTGCGTTTATTGGTTTTCAGCGATGATATTTTCAATCAAAATTAGATCCGCGAGTTTATATAGTTGGGTTGAAAAAAGACAACGTTTACTGCTCCTACAAATGGTCTGTTTATCAAAAGAAAGCAGATTCCTAACAGTTAAGAATTATGACCGGTCTGAGTGTAACTACAAAACGTAAAGGCATAAAAAGAGACAAGAAAAAAAAAGACAAGACAGCGAAGGATCATCCTGTTCCTGTGGCGAGGCAGAACAAAGGCAAAGCCGGCGCAATCGTATTGTTGCGAAATTAAAATAAACGGCAGCAAGAAAGCCAAGCTGAGTATAACTTGTAACGGTGTATGCAACATTTTATTATGTTATTCGAGCATTTTCGCGCCTATGGATTAGCCGATCCTGCAGCCTTCACGGCACTTTCGGTTTTACAGTCGCAAAAAATGCGCGCGGGCCTTGTTTTCTTCCAAGCTGACTGTGGCGCAGGATGACTAATTTCTTTTCGATTTCGCTGAAATTCACTCCGCAGAGATAAATATATATCCGGGGGAAATTTGCACCGCGGTCGAAATTACGTGGCGGAAAAGTTTTTTCATCCGCTCCTTTTATTGTGAAGTCTTATTGGTTTTTACGGCTAGTTTTTTGTTCTTTTGAGAAAATTAAACGAAATTGTCAGATATAAAGTTAGTGCCAGCGAAAACGATCGTAAAAGTTTATTTTCAAAGATGCAAATAACTTTTACACTTTTTGTTATGCAACACTTTTTTGAATTCATTTTTTAGTTAACAAGAATAACAAAAACACGAAGAAAAAACTGATAATGCTAAAAAAAAACAAGATTTTTTTAAACACCTTAAGGCTGATTAAATTTAAGATTGGAACAAAAATGGCAGCAGGTATTTTTCGCACCTGTAAAAGGAATTAAATATTTTGATCTCTGACTGTAAAGTATATTAATAATAGTGAAAAGGATTCTCGATTTTGAGATGTCTATAATAGTAAAGATGGTGTTCGAGCTCCGTAGATTGAGAGCTTTTCTAGTGAGGAGAAGGCGAGGTGTTTTGAACAAATGATCGTTTCCTCAGGGGGGTGCCGAAAGGCTCGGATTCTTCTAACAAGGTGTCGGACTCCGCGGGATGCCGCACTTTCATGTCAGCCGACTCAAGATCAACTTTATCTCTATCTCAATGGATGATTCACTACGACTCGCGGCTGTCGAGTGAATTACGAATTTGAATTGATATTATTCGTTCTCATTTTATTGTCTCGATGTTGCCGTCTCACTTTTCGTTTATTCTAATTTGCCAATGCACCTGGACTGATAACAATGTTCACAAATATTGCACCATGCGAAACATGGACTGCCAGCTGTTTTGGAACATGCATGACTTTCCAAACTATTCTAATTCGCTGAAAGCGATTTCAATATGAAATAATAAATTTCATTAGCTGCCGATCAATATCCATGCGCAAACGATTGAGTCGCGGAATGGCGCTGAATTTATACGAGGCTCAAGACGGTCGTAAAATAATAATTAGGTAACAGTTATTTCGACTTGGCACTGCACTGTCAATGTTTCAAGAACTCGATGGTGTGACTGTGCAACGCAAATTGTACGCAATAAAACACCATTTTATTGCAGACAAAATGTTGCTTGTTCAATGTAATTTCTGTTCGTCAATTTAATTACGTAAGAAGTAGTAAAATAATTATTCGACCATGTGAGTGAATTGCCTTAAGTTTTGAGAAAAAAATTGTTTATAAGGTGGTTTGCAAAACCAGCCGCTTGACGATCAAAGAGAAACGCTCCAGAATGGTTGCTGAAGAAAAAAGTGTTCTTTGAAAGGTTATGGAATCAAATTTGATATACGTTCTTGAGTGAATGACGACTTGAAACGACAGATTTTAAATTACATGTAAGTGAAAATCACGAGGATCTGGCGTATGTGCGCGTCGCTTCGAGTCAATTATTTTTAACGGTCTGCTAAAATTATTCAGTGTTTTCACCCATGGCGCGAATTATAATTACATGAAACAATAACGAAAACAAATTTGTGCTTCGTGATTTTGATTTGCATGAGCGAACGTATGCATTATTAATAAATGTTGTCCCACCCAACGCACACTCCAAATGAAAAACGCAAATTTCGAATTATCATATCAATTTATTTTCAATTTCGGAATATTGAATGATATCAGTTCTCATCATTTTTTTCAATGACAAAAGTACAAACATTTTCTTATATGGAATATTCAAGAACTTTTTTGCTGAAGAGAATTTTTTTGCTGAGGATTTTTTTACCTTCTGTAAGGTCGAAATAATACATGAGTTAATATTTGTGGCGCCAATACATAGAGTTGCGTATATTGCGAGCATAATGCGATAATGTATAAATGTTCATGAATGAACATGTGGCTTGGAAATTCACTCGGGATGCTGCGTGGCTTTGGAAAAGTTGCAGTTACAGGACGTGAATCAGTACCCAAGGTGACCGTAAATCTGTCCCTTTGGAGCGCGGTGTGCTCGGCGACGCGATCCCCCCGAAATGCCTCGCCAGATCTATATACTAGAGGTCTCAAAACGCCTGCGGACAAGTGTTATGGTATGGCTTATAAGTGAATGCCACCCTCTAATCGGAAAATACGAGCGCAATTGTCGCGCGAGGGTGGTGGAATCGCGTACGTGCCACCCCCACTTCGCGCTCGCCTCCCTCGTCACGATCCCGCCGCGACACGATTTTTTAAAGCCTGTCCTCCAATTTTATGGCCGAATTTGTAACTTTAAATTGGCCTACTCGTGCGACGCCGGCCTATCCTGTCAACCCTGAATTTGAAAGCACTGAATTTTTATAACGTTTTCCCCCTCGCGCCGTCGTATTGCCACCAAAAAGGTCTTTTTATTGGATCGAGTTATAACTTCGTAAAGTCGCTTTGTTTTGATTTTCTCTGCCAGGCCACAAGTTATTATTTGCTCGTTTAATTTTACGTGAACGAAATTGTCTTGAAAATACTTTTGAAATCATTTTTATAATTTTTCTTTGTACATGGCAAAAGTTTTTACTAACAAAATTAATCAAAAACTGCAACTGTAAACTACAGATTTGTACTCGGAAGGTCAGGAGTTCGATTCCCTCCTTTGGCAAAAATGGTAAACAAAGTTATTTTTGCAATTTTCAAAAATTTATCTCGAAGAACATCTTTGTTATTTTATGACTTCTTTTAAATTCAAAATTAATTTGAACTTCAAGGTGAATGTGATGGTTTTTGAATTTTTCAATTGAAAAACATTGTTAACATTTGCACCTCTTAGGATTGGTTTAGACAGAACCTTAATGGAGTGATAGCAAAGTTTCTCCAACTCCACGAAGGACAAGGTTGGTAGCAATAAATAAATATCGATTAGCCCGTATCAAAATATAATCAAGAAAAATGGGCGAAATTTAATCAAAGTAAATCTTCCAGTGATTGTTGAGGTTTAATGCATTGAGCTTTTTCAAATGAGTAGTGGGGTAATATCATTGGATAGGTCGAACGATGAGCAGGGCTTAGCACCCTCGTTGGAAGTACCACGTAAGCTCGTTGGGGTGATTTGCTAAGCTCGCTAACAAATATAACGATAGATGGCGACGTTCCAACCCTATTGCTTTCGCCAAATACAAGTGACTCTCCATCTGCACACACTCTCATCACACTAATATGTACAAAGGTCAAGACGTACAACTACCAACAAAATAATCTTACACTTTTCGATCTGACTAACTTCCTCTTCCTCACTAAACCTATTATCACTTCTAACTTTGACTAATTAGAAAATGTTTTGGAAAATCATTTTTCAGTTTACAAAAATTTATATTTTTTCACATCTGTCTGAAGATCAACATTGTATCAGGTAACGGAAAAAGATTACAGAGTAACGAACATTTTGTTTCAAAAAAGTGTCGATCATAACGAATCCACCGTTACATATTTGTTCGCAAGATGAATGTATGTAATATTCGCTCAAATTGTTCGCATGTTTATCCAATACTTTCATTCCGGGATATCTCAATTCGCTCACTCGACGGCCGCAATTACTTCTCTTTGTTTCTCAGATCTTGATCATCGATGGATACCAATCATCTCGTATGCCCGTATTATTTATGAAAATACTGGTTTTGAGAACTCCCTGCAACCGAGCGCGATGCTATCGTCATCCTTGCCATCTTGGCGAAAATGTGTGTTTACTTAAATATTAAGGTCACGTACGCGCGGATAGCATCTTTTGACTCAAAAATACATTCGAAAACACAAACTGGCGACGGTAATTGTTAATCATAATTGAAAATAACATTGATTATCTGGCATGCACGACGATTATTAAAATGAGAAGACAAAATTTCGCGATACCAAACGGAAAGCATAATAGCCGAAGAAAAATATGTTTATCCAGTGCGCAACTGCTCTTATCAAGGATCGAAAACAAGAGCCATTCAGAATGGCGAGTACTTCAAAGCAACTACATCTGGCGACCGCGCACTCTTTGGTAATTAGCGATGGAATTAATTAGTTCATTATCTCGCGGTTACTCGGACTACACGAAGTTAAAAATGGCACTGTCGGGCGGTAAATCAAGCCTATAAACGCTGCTTTGGAGATCATCGTCTTTCGTCATATGAAAGACACCGATAACAACGTTCTTGTTAAAATACATTTATTTATTATTTTAATCATTCGCCTAATTAATTCCTCTGAATGGAAAATTTTATTTCATTACAAGCAATAGTACTAGAATCGTATTTTGACTAGCATAATTTTAAAAATTCTTTTTTAATGCAAAAAATTAAAATTATTTTTTTCAATGCAAGTTTATTAGCAGATTTTCGAAACGGTTTTTGAAGAGTAATTGATAAGTAATTATTAAAAACATATTGAAAACTGTAAGTTAAGATCTATATGTTTATAGTCGAGATTTTCAATGGTTAAAGTTCCATAAAGTTACATCTCTCGATACGGAACATGCAATTACTGATTAAACAGAGGTTCTCGTTTCGTACAATGAGAACAAATTCAACTTGTGAAAATCCCTACGGGTCATGATGGCGGTGTATGACTGGAAGGCCACGCTTGTCGCATCCCTTTTCATGGTGGTTTGCTCATAAATAAAAATAACCATAGGACTAGCAACCCGCAGGGAACGCGTACGCAATATCATGTCCGTGTGTTTTCTTGGCACGAGGAAATCAGAAAGAATCGTGTGTCTCTCACGCCCACACTTTCCTTCTTATGGCCTCCTGGCTTTTAATATATTTTTTCGTGTTCTTTTTTGTCTTGTCCTTCAAAGCTTTGTGCAATTCCACTTTCTCACTCATCAGCTATTAATGTATCACTGTTAGAAAGTAACGATATTACTTATCTTTATTCACACATTAAAATGCGCAAAAGGAAACAAAAAATTGTAAATTATACACGTTAACCGAAGTCAGATGAAGGGTTTAATACGAAGCTCATAGAGTAACAGACTGATTTTATAGCACAACTGGGATTTTGACTGCAGGCTATGCAACGAATTGACTTCGATAGAACCTGCGTAAGAGTCAGATAACAAAATGTATGTTATAAATATGTTAACAAATGTTTGTAATAAATGAATCGTTCGATTTGCATTAACAATTTTCTTCTCGGCGTGTATATAAGTTGGCGATGAAAAGATATATCGTCTTTTAATTTCATTTTGAATATTGAAAGGTTAATCCGTTGTGTCTGTAATTAAGTCAACGACGTTGATTGAAATTGTGCCACAGCTGTAATAACGTCATCTCGATAAATAATAGCTTCAGAGTGTGTTATATTCGACGCCAATGAAATAATCGAATAAGAACACAGTCACATGAAAATAGACTGTGAATAAGTAGAAAATGCCCGGGTGAAAATGGACGTCATCCTGAAAGACTTGGATAACACGCCCCCGGGGATACGCCGACTCAAAGAGGGAGAACACGCTGCGGTCAGCCAACACGGCCAATATAACGCAAGCAAGCCAGGGAATTCGCTAACTTCGCGAAAATATGTTTGGGATTTACTCCCGCTTTCACTGATCTTTACCGAAACATAGGGGTGGAAATCGTTCGGGAATTTCCTTTTACGACCGACGTTCCCCGAGTTAACGCAAAAACTCGAACCACATCAACGAATAATACAACCTGGTCACCGAAAACGCTCGCGATCATTTGAATCATTATTTCAACTGGACCGATTTTTTTTTAAATCAAATAATTTTTTAACGTCGTGGAATTGTTTTTTAAAAAACAATTTTTTTTAAATTTAGTCACAGAGATTAAGAATGCGTTTTAATTTTGGAATTTTATTTGCAGACTGATGGATACAATTAGTCGGGTCGAATAAAATGTGTTTAGCTGGAGACGGTTAGTCTGAAAAACCAGAAAGGTGTCAATTTCGAGCACACACCCATCGTTTCCTTTTAATAATAACGCTGCATCATTGAACAGGGTCAACAGAGTCAGAAACGATAAAGTTGTCCAATACTCACGTAAATAGCTGTTATAAGCCTCTCAAAATAATTGATCGTCTGAGGATGACGTCATCTTTTGAACGTCTTCGTCATTGCCTGACTGAGTATCTTGGTTTTATAGGGATTTCAGTAGCGCTTAGTTCGCAATCCAAAATTTTAAATCTATGATTTCTTGAAAATTTTATAGTCGCCAGAATAGTCACACACAAATGAATATAATATTCATTTAGTAATTTTTTTTTTTTTGGTATCCATAATGATACCAAAATTTAAATTTTTTTGCAAAAAAAAATTTGTGGTATAAAAAATCTTTTCTTTATAAAAAATGTTATCAGGAATGAAAAGTTTTTGTTTACGATTGATAATTCGGGTAATAAAATAATAAAAGAAGCGAATTGATAGATAACATGATTACACAATGCGAAATGTTCTTTACAGTTATGGCAAGTTTGCATACAAGATGGAGCTTGTTACAAGTTTAACAAATTACATATATTTCCATATCGTAAGTAGGAGTAGGGGCTGTAAAGTTTAAGCAATTTCGTGGCTTGTTCAAAGTCGAAGGCGAATGCGACGACATCGGATACGTCGAAGAACGTCTCTCAACATCCCTCGAGTTATTTCACGTAGGTAACGCGCCGTGAAATTACGATGATACGCGAATCAATGGTCTCCCAATGTACGGCGGGAGATTTGAAATTATGCGCAGCAGTGTGTATCTCCGCTACGAACAGACTTTTGATTCAGCCCCTCGGGGGATGCGTTCAGTTTCGAACATTTGCAGCAAACCTTTTTTTTCCACAAAAATTATTTTACTTTCAAAAGTTAAAATAAAAAAAATTGTCAAAAGCGGTTCATTTTCGTTATAAAAAATAGCTTATATTTCGTTGTACATTTGTGACCCTATTTTATCGAGGTATAATCATGACACTGGACACTTTGACGTAACGTAGAATAACCACTCGACTTTTCGTATTTCCGAGGGACAAAAATGTACCTTTATGGATCACAAGTGTGACAATCCCCATTAGAATCACCAAGACACAATGGCACCCACTTAAGAGCGACGTCCGCCGGAAGCAAAACCTTAATGTATTTGATCGGAACAGTCACGTCGTCCGAGGAATCATCAAACAAACGCGCAAACCAATATCCGCCTTTTGCAGGTCACCACGATGAATACACCCAGCAAAATCGATCCATAAACAATACATTGCAAAATCAATTTTTTCCCCAACCCGCGGCCTTGCTAGCGAGGTCAGTCAAATTTTAATCAGTTGTTGAAAAAAATATACAATCAATTTTGCAGCCGAGGCGAAATTGTTTGCGAACGAAAATGGTGTTCGCGGAGTATGAGAATATAAATTTTGCGCTTGTTCGGTTAAACTGTTCATTTCGCAAGTTTTAATTGACTGGCGTGGAGCGGCAAATGAAAATAAAAGAAGACACGTTGAAAATTGTGTATTTTTATCGTTCAAGCGACCGGGCCGACGTGGAATGAGCTGTACGTGCGGCGTTTCTCTCTGGCACCATCTTCATCGCACACGTGGGAAAAACAACACGAGTGATATATCATGGCACAATATTGCGCGAAACGCGACACATCCCTCTTGCTCTGCGAGGCGGGCCGCGCGATGGCAGCAGCCTTCTCGCACTCGTGGGAGCAGCTACATTCAATGTGCCGACCATATCTCAGTAGCGTGAGACACTTTAATGAAAAATCATACCAAGAATGCACGTTCCGCCGGGTATAATCTGATATTTCAGCCG